>BSBK01007724.1:0-682500 GCA_027943335.1 Chamaecyparis obtusa
TCTTGCATTTTTTTATGCTTGCACCACCAATAGTAAGTTTTCAAAACTCTTATTATTTATTTATCAAACTAAAACTTAATTACAAGAGAGTTAGACCTCAAAATGATAAGATTAATTAAAAGAAAGGTGATTTATTTTAGTGAAATAGAGATAAATTAAAAATTTATTTATTAAACTCCAAAGTTTTGAATCAAAAATATATTAAATGTTAAAAAATGGGGCATTGAATATCAAGTCACATCATTTTCTCATCCCAAAAAATTAAAATTTTGAATTGCTAAACCTATTGGGGATCTGGGTTCAAGGTTTTGTCATACCTTTCTCCATCACTAACCATTTTTTCTAATAGTTCATGTTGATCATAGAATGTTAGGAAGGTAGGCCATTTCAAGGGTTGGGGCTCAAAGTTTCTCCTTAACCTCTATAAGTTTTCAACTTAGTAAAATGAACCTACCATTATTTTTTCTAACTTATTAATGATTCGGGATAGGGATTTTATTTAAATCATA
Organism: Chamaecyparis obtusa; assembly: GCA_027943335.1. NCBI lineage: Eukaryota > Viridiplantae > Streptophyta > Pinopsida > Cupressales > Cupressaceae > Chamaecyparis > Chamaecyparis obtusa. The sequence continues at coordinate 510 of BSBK01007724.1, forward strand.
CACTCTAAACATAAGCTTTAGAACAATAATTTGAATCTTGTTATCAATACAAAATCCAATAGGAAGCTATTCATGGTTGGGGACTAGAGATTCAATTAATGTCTATCCTAATAAAAAAAAATAATTGACACATGAAATACTTGATTTGAAACCCTACTTGGTGGGATCATAACTTTGATCTTAGTTGATAAAATTTAAATACATTTATGTCATTGGAAGTATTCAAATGTTTTAACTCTAGTCCTTAAATTATTTAATTTAAATGATATATGAAAATTCAATGCCAAATTGTACTACGAAGTTCTCCCAAAATGCGACTTACTTAAAAATAACAATACTTTAAAAAATCAATGTTTTTCATTTTTTCTTGTTCTATTACCTTCTAATCTATCCATAATAGATCTTTAACAAAAATTATATTCTTGAATTTTTTGAAGTAGAAAAAAAAGATTTAACAATAGTGACCTTTGACATCATCCATACAACATGCTCCTTTAACATTGATGGCAATATTTCTAACATCATATATCCTTTTACATAATATAGTAAGTCCAAATGATGACATTCCCTATAAGGAGTAACTTTCAATTGACCATGTGGAATTGAAAGATTGATTATTAAAAAAAAATCCATGTCTTCATGTATCATAATTTTTTAATCCAATTCCATATTACATTTCTAACTAGACAAAGACATATTATAATTACACCAAGAATATGTCTATTCAAACATACACCCACAATATTTTCTTAATTGCATATGTAATAACATTTTTCATGTATGTATGCATATGTATGTACTCTCTCTCTCTCTCTCTACATTCATATATACACATATACCCACACACACACACACACACACACACACAAGATATATACATATACATATACACACACATACATATACATACATACATACACATATATGTCTATGTGTGTGTGTGTGTGTGTGTGTGTGTGCATATATGTATACATATATGTGTGTGTGTGTGTGTGTGTGTATAAGCACACATAGACACACGCATGCACATGCACATGCATATTTATCATTACACAATCAATAGCCATATCAAAATAAGTTTAAATAAGAAAAGAAAAGTATTGATGCATAATTTTAAGTAACAAATATTTTGTAAGGTTTGATGATATTTGTTGCAAATACAATTTTAAACTTTTAAATTAGTATAATATTTGATATTCAACCTCTCTTCATGAGTTTAGTAGAGCGAGTTTTATTTCTATGATAAAAAAATGAAATCAATTGGAAGCCATGAGCTTGTGGCTAGTGCAAACTAAATCTGAACATTCACTTGAGATCAAGTTCTAGACAACCAAGAACAAGCTGTGAATTTAAAAATTTAGAAGGAAAATTAATTTCCATTGTGTTAGTACAAATTAAAGAAGGAACAAATAATATGAGGGAGATTAAGGAGCTAGTGCTTAAGCTTCAAATTTATCATCAAATTAGTCTAAGAAATATAAAGATTGAAGACAATACACTAATATTTTAAATTCTATTCACAAATGAAATTATTTATTTTAAACTTAATCATATATAAACTCATTAAAATCTTTGCCAATGCAAGACGGTTATAAATAATTTTATTCTATTACAAGTTACCTATATAAGTGGGCATCACTATGAAAATCTATGATAAGTGATACCCACATTTTCTGAAAGTTTCTTTTCTTTTCAATTGAATGACAATAGAGTTTAATAACTGAAGTTTAAGTTAAACTAGATTATCTACCAACGGATAAAACAAACATGAACAGAGTTGTGAGTGGGTAACCAGTGTAAGATAATTGCATAAGAAAACAAAGTGTACGTTGCAAAGGTGAAAGAAAAATGGTATCATTTAGGACAAATATATAGTTTTCTCCCTCCTCATTAATGTCAGCATGCTTACATCACATGGAGAGCAACACAGGCAGCGTAGTAAATAATTTTTATGTGAATGAAGAAGTGTATGCAGATTTAACTATTGCCAATACCCGGATAAACCAACTCATGGACTATTCTTCTATAAATGACTTCGCACAATCCTTGCATAATTTAACAATCAACCCCTGACCTTTTAAATGGCGACATTTGTATTTAATAATTTTACCTGAGAAATTTTCAGTCCTTAACTGGATGGATGCTCAAAGTCTACCTATTCATTTTCCACACCATCCGGCTCTAAGTTTAGACAATAATATTTTAAGGGTGTAATTATTGTTTCTTTTGTTTTGGATTAATTTTGATCCGATTGTTTTAACGCAATACTTTATAGAATGATGCTTTATTGGCACAGAAGTTAGTAAATAGTTTGCTCTTACGCATTTTGTTTATATTTACACTTATTTTGAGGCTAGACTTAATTCTTAGTTTTTTATTTTATTATGTATTTTTGAAATAGTAAATTATAGGGTGGACCAATTATATAGTAGTCATTTAGCTAAAAATAGTATATCTTACTAGTAGTGAAATTGAGGAAAAAAATGAAAAGAAAGTTTTGATCGAAGAAAAGAATTGGCGAGAAATAGGGTCCCAACTCTAAACAATAAAGTTCTCTTTTAATACACCCAAAAGAGTTAGGGAAAATAGAAAGGGCATTTACACCTTTTACAAGCTCAATCCAAGCAATACTATTGCCAAAGGACGATTACAACAGGAAGAAAGAGATGAACCCCAACTAGATGTGATAACAAACAATAGAAAGGGGGAGAAGACAACATGGAAGGAGGTTGTCATTAACAATAGGAGAAGACGAAGCACCCAAAGCAAGATGAGTCAAACAAAAAGAATGGAGGAAGCACATTAGGGACTTATGGGCATGACAAAGCCACCCCTATAGAAAAATACTCATTAGGATCGTTGGAAGAGAAAGCCTCAAAAGAAGGAATTCAAATCAAATTTGTTATTATAGAAATGATTTTAAAATATGATCATTAGATTTTTTATTATTTCATACAAATAGATTTATCTATTTCTTCACCATGAGTTGATTTGAAGAAGTGTAAAATATTCAAATTGTGTATCAAGAAGTTGTATTTAGACATTGCTCTTTATAGAAGAATATTATTAGCATAAGCAACCAATAATTATTGTATTCAGAATTTTTTCTTTTGTGGCTAATGTCAAACAATACCCACTTACTTCACATTGCTTAATGTGACAAACATGCCTCACAACCAATCCTCAACCAAAGGAACACAGTATAAACAAGAACCACCAAACAACAACTAACTAAAAGAAATATCTTTAGATTGAGAATTGTTTAGACTTGATCTCCTTGGTTATTCTTAATTTTGGACAACTAATTTTCTTATGTTTTTGTGTATTTATTGTATTTGTAAATAATATTAGAGCGGGCTATAAAAATCCAACTCACTTTAATTAGAATTTTTTTTTAAAAGTGTACATTTCCTTAATGATTTTTTTTTTGAATAGATACCGAACTAATATGTGTTTTACCTTGACCATATGAAATCTAGCATAAAATACTTTTTTTTTGTCCACATATTGAATAGTTATTCGCAACTGGACAACATAAAGTATATTGATCATTCAAAGTTTCTCTAATCTAATTTATAAATAAATAGTAGTCTCTCTAAGATCAATTATCTTGTCATTTTCTTTTCTACAATATAATATTATTAAGTATATTGAAGAAATCTATAGTGGGATATCAATGTTTAACATTTTATGATTATCCATAAGTATTTTATAAGCTTCCATAACACTAAAATCAATAGTTCATTTATTGATATAATTGAAATACTGAAAAAAAAAATCTAATCACTAATGTTATCAAAGTCATTTATTCTCTAAGAAATTTGAATAAAAACATGAAATACAATAAAATAAAATTCATATAAAAAGTAAAGATTGATAGATAATTTAGAATATTGATAAATAATTTACTAATATTAATAGACAAATAATTTTCTATCATTGTCATCTTAGAAAGAATATTGTTAATTGAATAATAACAATCAAAATGCTTATGAGTAAAATTAAGGAAAATATGCAAGTACCCATATTCCATTACATGTCCACTAGAGAACCCTAATATTTCAACTTATAGGGAATTGCTAATAACTACTCCAACTATGCAATTACCAATTCACACCTACAATGATATGACAATATCACCTAACCTTAGATGTCAAATAGACAAAGGTAGTTGCATGTCGTCTGTGTACAAGCAATCTATTCTTGCAAGACAACATCTACGACAAATAGGCCCTACTAACTAAAAAGCATATAGAATGAATACTGATGAATATAAAAAAATAAAAGTCCTTTGTTCATTAACAACCTCGCTAGCTAAAACAAAAATTGGATCCTCGCCAACAAATAAATCCCATACTAACAGACCAAAAAGTGGATCAACAGAAATATCTCATTTAATAAATTAGCCTCTCAACTCAACCAAATAAATCCCATACTAACAGACCAAAAAGTAGGCCGATAGAAAAATCTCATTGAATAAATCTGCCACTCAACTAGACTGCCAACTAGTAAACAATCAAAATTTAACCTAACCTATCTTTTCAGGCTGACAAAGTTGCTGAATGATGATTACAAAGCTTAAGCAATTGATAGATAATTCATAATTCACAATAAGATCTAGGTTCGTCAAGAAAGCAATAGTCAAATCAAGAGGAGACAAAGTCTGTCAAAATATAATATTGAACTTCCATGTTGCAGGGACAGAAAGGAATAATCACCTCTATTATATTGCCTTCTGATATTATACAGTGGAAGATCAGTGAATAAGTCAGGAGTGCACACTGAAAACTTCCATATATATACTTAGATCTCTTTCAACGTTGAATGCACATGAAAATCAGTAACTGTCTCTGAGAGTTGTGCAGAGTGATGTGAAAATAACTCAGTCTTCAAGGCAACTTTCTTGGCACTGCTTCCCACATTTCATAATTCATTTCACGCTTTAAAGCTCTGAGTGCTGCACTTTCTTCTCGTGAGCTGCCATGCGCCAATACTATCGTATTGAACAGATAACAACAATTGATTTTCTGTAAAAGAAACCAGAGCCTTATGTTCTCTGTAGAGTCTGCTATTGCCCATGATAAGGTTCAATATACTTTCTCCACGTAGATGGAAAACTATTGTTTATTTCAATTGGTCTATGCATTATCGCTGTAGATATTTGACTGTCATGCACGTCGTTTTCAGAGAGCATAAACCAGGGGCACTTTATGATCAATGAGTTTACTATTTTTGGTGGAGAGCACATTGGAATGGTCTTTTAAGCTCTTCCACAGAGATATTCTTAGTATATGAATCAAATGAGTAATTTTTTAATACTGGATTTTATAATTTAGTGTTAAGAATTGAAGGGCTGAGGCTAACGAAATAAAATTATATTGGTTTTCAGCAAGTGGTCAAAATCCTCCTTTCATACAAGACAGAATTGAGTTAATGATTTAAATTTTTATCAAAAGCCCCATAACATTTTAACCAATGTTAACTTCAAGCGGGTGTATATATGATATCATTCGCACAGATCTTGAGGCATAAGAATTCCAACTGTACCGGCTCTTATAAAAGAGCTATTCGGCAAGATAAACAATTTTCTAAGAAATGGGCAATCAACTAATAACTAATCATGTACAACTCTATTAAGAAACTTTGGATATACAACAAATCTTAAAGATACCCGAAGACAAAGGGCTTAATAATCACCCCAGTTGGATTGGCTACCTCCGGGTTCCACTTGTGTGAAAAACATGAGTAAATCGCAGCAGAAAAGTTCTTTATAAAGCTAGTTTATAATTAGATCAAGGCAAATCAATAATTAAAATTAAAACTTAAGAGTTTCGTATCTAAATTTCAGCTTTAGCCGTCTCTAACGCAATTTATGGAAAGCCCGAGTAAATTCTGCAACATAATTTTTTTTCTTTTAATTTTAACATTTAGAAAAAATTTATATATGAGAATCTTAGAAAATTATTTAAAGACTTTCAAACAGTAAGAGTTAAAGTAAGAAGATATACCAACACACAAAAACTATTCATCTAATTTGAATCTAATAAAACATAATATACAGGATATTCAGTATGTGACCTTTCAAATGCGATTATCATTTGAAATTTGTTTGGTCAAATATATGTGACAGCAATTCTTGAATCATAATTTAAGGGATGGAATCAAAATTTTACAAATGGTGAAGGGTATATTTAATATAAGAAATCAATTTCTGAAAAGACTCTTGAAATCTTCTAATATTTAGAAGGTAGGTTAGTACCATAGAATGCATCTAAAACATATCTCTTTCAATTTAATTAACAATATTTTTTAACAATATCTGTTATAGTTGGTATTTAGTGATGGAAATCTTTTGAGTTTAGACTCTATGTTTTTATTTTAATTATTATTAGTAATATAAATTCGGCTTCAGCCCTTTGCTTATATATATATATATATATATATATAAGAATACAAGGAGTGTCAAGTCTTCCTCTTGATAATTAATGGTTGTCTCTATAGTAATATAAAAAATGAAGTGAATCAAAGTTACACTATTCTATCCAACTCTACATTTCTCATAGTGCTCTAATAAATAACTCAAATCAAATTGTCTCAAATTTTAAATATTGTACGAATCTAAGACTTCATACATAAAACAATTAATCATCAAAATTTCATTTAACAAATCAGACATTTTACCAAATATATTTAATAAGACTTAGACACATTAAAAAATCTAACAATTACTTTTCAACCAAATTTATCAAAGAATAAATTTTAGACCATTAACCTAGACCATGAAACGTACAAGTAAGAAACATCCCAAACTAACCCAAAAATAATTAAATAAAAAAATTGAGTCGGCAAAACTAATGTATAAGCAAATCCAGTCTTATAAAATAAAAATTCAGCAACTATATTTTAACTCTTAAATCAGACCTATGTCTTAAATTAAGCACTAAGTACATATATGTACAAGTTTTGTTTTTAGTACAGTCCATTATAATAAACATGATGTACATAATATAATATTTTTTTTCGCTTTACCGTCACCCAGCACTTAACTCTATGTCATATATATCTTTGATATTTTAATGCTCCCAATTAAAAAAATTTGTAATATAAATAGCCGATTTTATTTCTAATTCTACTTAGTCTCTCTTTAGGGTTCTTAGTGCAAGGAGACCATCTCAAGCAGGTGTAAATTGAAAATCCGTATTAAGTTTCTTTAAAACTTATCAGATAATTCGATGTTGTAGTGTAGATAACATCAATCGAATTATGTAATGTGATTGAAAGACAGTAGCTTTTCAAATTTTAAATCATCATCAAAAGTATTTGTAATGTTATAAGATATATGTCACCTATTTAGACTGCTATTTTTTTTTAAAGATATTTAACCATTTAACCATTTACTATTTGGCTACACATGAACAAATCATATGTGATAAACACCGAAGCAAAATTGAGCCATCAACAACTGGTAAAGCTTGCACATTGTAGGACAGGTAGTTTGATATTTTGAGCATCTTCCCCTAGTCTTTGTTCCTCATCCTAGTTAAACAAACGTACTGGTAGAACAATGCAACCACACGTACAAAATGCCATGCTATTACTGCAACGTTATGACAAAATTGCATACGATGACAGACAGACAAATAACAGGTTGTCACTGATATCCCAAATGGACCCACTACTCACTTTATATAGACCACAATAACTCTCAGACAGCTCCTATATAGATCATTTTAATTCTCAGACAGCTTTATATACACACTACTTCCATACTTCAAATGCTAAGACTCATAATTTGTTGAATTTGTAAGATGTATGAATTCTTGTCAGGCCACTTATGGAGAGATGCAGTATTATAATGACACTTTAGGTTTTCAGTCCTGCTACAAATTTGCAACTCTAGAAAATAATCTATAGCATCAATGATTTTCCATATAGTAATCTTTATATTCTAATAAAGTTGTAATGCCCTAACCTGAATAAAAGTTTTGGTGGACCTCTTTATCTCTCCCTCCCTCTCTTGCTATAGCACAGTCCAAGAGTTTTGATGTTTTTAGTATAGGTATATGTAAGAATTATTATGAAATACCATATTTTTCATGTCAATTTATTTGATAAATTATATAAACAAAATATGATAGTTGAGAATATTGAAAATAGGAAATATAAAACATAAATGTACAATTTGAAAGCAATTAAAAATAAAAAATAAATACATCTAATTTTACAACAAATTTTAAAATTGATTATGTTTGTTTGTGAATAGATATGGATGTAATTCAGCAACATTACAATAGATTGTTTTGAATGATAAAGAGTAAATTCTATAAAAGACTTGATTTCTAGAAATGAAAAGAGAAATAGACATCAAATTTTAAAGTTGAATATTTTTATTTGTAAATAGATATGGATGTAATTTAGCAGCATGACAATAGATTGTTATGAATGATAAAAATGATAACAATAAATTTCTAGAAAAGACTAAATTCCCAAAATGAAGAGAGAAATAGACATTTATAGTTTTTTTTAGATATTAGAAGAAGCAATAGACACAAGGAGTTTTATACACATCTCAAACTACTTGACCTTGGTGGACTTGGTGAGAGAATAACCATTAAACATGATCTTCATAAAAATAATAGGCCTTACACCAATGTATATTACTCAAAGAACAATATAGTATAAAATGATCATGGAGACCTTGAATAGGAAAAGCATGATTTAAAAGATCAATCAAATCAAAATCAACAAATCAAAAAGATAGAAAAATGAAACAAAAAAGATATGATCTTCCAAAGATCAACATTTTGTTTTGGTTACAAGACCATAATAAGATTTTAACTATTGATAATCTATGTAAATGGGGTATGGTCATCCCAAATTGGCATTTTCTTTGCATGTAGAATGCTAAAAGTATTTTTCATATTTTATTTGATTGTTCCTTTTTCTAGGGATGTGTGGTCAACATTCTTTAGATAATGGTCGATATCCTTGGTCTTCCCAAACTCCTTTGTAGAGTGTTGGATTCAATGGAAGTCCCCCTAGTCTCATCAGGCTTTATGTCTAATCTACTCTCTTATGATGCCTCATATTGATTGGGGCCTTTGGAAAGAGAGTAAAATTTACATTTTTAAGGATTTGGAGTGTTTAGCGGATATTGTGGCTTGAACGATCCAATTGGCCATTTAGGAGAACTTATATGTGTCTTGTGACAACTTCAACATTGTTGGCCCCCAAATTCTAACTTCTTAGGAGTGTGCTATCAAGATATTGGTCATCGATGGAAAATAAAAAGGGACATCTCTATACCTTTGACTAAGAAGAAGTGCTCAAAAGTTGATGTTACTTGGTCTTCTCTACCTTGGTGTTTGATCAAAATTAATATTGATTCAAGGTAGAAAATGGTAGTCACGGACTTGCTGGAGGTAGTGGAGTGGCTTCTGATCACAATGGTAGGTTTTTCTCATTGATGGCCCTCCCTTTGGGTACCCACACAAAAATTTATGTCAAGGCTTATGCAACCTACATTAGTATAAAAATGGCTAGTGATCGAGGAGTAGAGAGAATACAGATTGAAAGTGAATCTCTTAATATAATGAATTTTTTAAAAGGTGAAGCCCCTCCAACTTGGTCTATTAGAATGACTATCAAAGACCGCAAGTTAATGTTAAACTATTTTAAGGATTAAAAGATTACGCATGTTTTTTGAGAAGGAAAATTTGTGGCAGATAGGTTAGCCAACTTGGAAGTTGTCTAAAAAAATGGTGATGTGGGATATTAATGGTAATATCCCAATAGATATCTAAATGTTAAGCTAGATTGATGATGAGACATGTTTATCCTGACCTTATCTTGGTATTGATGGCAATTTGCATGTGAATAAGTTTCTAGACTAGGGATTTATTAATGCCAAGTTGGCTCGAGTATGTGGTGGTGTTAAGAATGGTTTTTCTATGCCCTATATTTTATGTGAAGAACCTCATTTGGGTGCAGGTAGAATGGGGTTAGATTGTTGTGCAAGATGTAACCTATAGTTTATGATAAATGGAGAAGGAGGTAATCTAGTCAGAGCTCTTTGTGGGGGGCTAAATGTCTACATGGAAAAGGACCTTGGGGTGGACATCTAGGTCATTGATGCCTTTTTGAAATGATGGGATGAAGGTACATTGAAATTTTAGATGTTTGAATTGGAAATTGAGGAGAAGCTAATTGTGAAGTTCTTTGATACCTTGGTTGAAGGGAGAAAGTTTAAGAGTGTTAATGATGTTATGGATATTTTCTTCTTTCCTTATGAAAGAGAGAAGGTTCTCAAAAACTATAATGGGGGTACAATAGGGCTTCTCTTAAGTTCATGTGGGTAGGCATTACAGAGGTAATCATGAGATACCTAAACCTTAATCGTAACTTGACTAGCATTTTCATTTATCATTTTGTGATTCTCAATCAGTTTCATCACACACAAAAAATGCATTTTTCTTCAATATTATTTACTATATTCCTTGAATCATAGTCTTGGGGCCCATGTTAAAATCCCTTCATCCCATGTTTTTTAGAAAGGTCATATTCTTCTTTTTGTGGAATATGCTAAGATTTACACATTGAGAGGAATCTCCCTCCAAAAGTACATATGGAATTTTAGAAAAATGTAAGGGTTCACTATGGTGAGGAGGGATCCTTAGAGAAAGATGAATTTGACGTGGATGATGACATGATTTTTCATCTAAATAGTAGAAAAGGACCCCCTTGTAACTGCTTCATCTCACAAAAGAGTGATTATTTCTAATGATGGGGACTCTAACTATGTACCCTCTAATGAAGTGGTTCCATATTTCATAGAATCAATCTCTCACAAAAAAGGTAAAAGGAAAGGTTAGGGTTAAGGGATTGATAAAACTAAAGTATAAGAGGGGCCCGTCTATTTCCCTCTCTATGGATGGAAAAAGTAAACCCTCTCACTTGAAAAAGAACAAAAATACTTTAGACTCTTCCCCCATGTCCTCTTTTAGGGCTTGAAGGATGATAAGGATGTGGTTATCCATGTTGAGATCCCTATTGATATATGGAAAGATAATCCAATTGAGAAGGGGTCCTTTGTGTTGGAAAATATGAATATTGGAAGGTATATCAAAAATTTAATGGATAATTAGAATGCTACTTTCTTGTCGATTATGGAGGAAATTTTAATGGTTTGAAAGATAAAGCCTCCCCTGTTAGTCTGAAGCTAGATTGTATCATGGAAAGTACACAAACCAGGTAGCTAAAGGTATAGTGATTTTAAGGAAAATAATGAAAAACATATAAATAAAATGAAGGATACCTTGAGTAGCATACATGAAAAATAAGAGAAATGGTTGCAGTATGTAAGACTGTTATGGATAGTTCTACTAAAGTTTTGATGAATCTTAATGAACAAGTGGTGGCTCTTCAATCCATATCCAAAGGCTCTCTTGCTTCACCATCAATTAGTACTAAGTTGATAAAAATGGCTCATCACAAGGATTCTAGTTGTCTTAGGGATGTGGTTGCTATTGTGGAAAAGGAGGATAAAGGAAACAATCTAGGGCCTACTACCGAACTTAGAAGTAAGAATAATGGTGTTACTCCAATTGATATCATTATCAATAAGGTTAGGAGTATTAATTAATAATTAATTCATAATAATTAAGATCTATTTAAGGCTTTGTAGATGTTGTGAGGTGTTGTACCCCTAATTTTTATCTCTTCAGTTAGTTTTGTTGAACTGGCTGATGACTCTTTTTTGTTATCTTTTTAAGTTGTATTTGTTAATTGGCTTTCTATTCCCTATAAAAATAGTTTACCTTTAATAAAAAATAAATAAGATATTATCAACTAACACATTATAGTTCTACCTCTTATGAAAGAGTAGAAAACACTAAAAAGTATATTTGAATCATGTATGATTTGGGGAAGGATATGCCCCATGTAAGAAATTAATGGATGGGAAAATTATTTCATGATAGAAAAATGATGTGACAACTATATATGTTATCAATATTGATTTAGATTTATCAGTTTTTTCATTAAAAATGCATGTTTCAAGTGTTTTTTTAAAAGTTTGAAAGTACATGAAGATGCTTGATATTTGTGAACTTTTACTTATTATTAATATTTTGATAAATGTGTGGAAAATTTTAAAATAGAAAGCATCTAAGTCACTAAGTGATGTGAAAAGAATAAATCTATATTAATTCCAATGTAGGATGTAATCATGTACTCTAAATGCATAAAAATACATGGAATCCAATGGATATAAGCATGTGCTAATAAAGTGGAATATAGAAAGGAATGAAAAAGGATCTAAAATATGGTGAAGGTAAGTTTATCACATGCATGGTGCTTGCAAGAAGTCTTTTGTACCATGACACTTGTCCAACATTCCATCAAAATATGGTTTACATCTAGATACTATTTTGATTTATTTTGTATTCTTTAATATTTTTATTTGTGGTTTCCAAACTTGGCACATATTTTCTAGGTTTTTATTATCATCGGTAATTCTCAAAGGTGTCTAAGAGTCTTCACTATGGGATAATTTTTCTCTTTATTATTATTTTACATGGAAGTTGAATTAAGATATTCATTTGATATAATATGGAATTTCTTTAGTTTCACAATGTTTATATGTTTGTTAATTTTTTTCCCCTTATGGATTGCTAGCCAATATGATCCTAAATCACTTTTGGAAATGATGACATATGAGCTCTACCAATCAAAATTAAATTTATTCTTTTTTTCTCTACCTTGAATATTTCTATAATTCTTATTAAGGACAATATCACCAATCTTAAAAATCTCAAGTTTTAATATTCTTCTTTAAATTATTATGGAGGTGAATTTCTAGTATGATTAAAGTAGATTGAGAGAATTGAAGTTCTTCTCATTTATAAGTTCTGACATATGTGAGAATTAAACATGATGCTCATCATCATAAATGAAGTTTTGTAAGGAGAGACACTTGAATATGAAAGTGTAATCATAATTAGTAATATTACTATAAAGACAAAAGAGAAAGAATGTGGTGTTTCACTAATTGGTGTGTGGGTGCTAGTGCTATATGCCAATTTTTTTGGAAAAATCTACTTGTTTTGGTCATGGTAGAATTTTTTTTTATGATTTTAAATATGGTTTTATAAGGTAACTTTGTTTGACCATTCTCTTATAGATATTATGGGTTGTACAAATGATTTTGGATAAAGACCTACTCACATAGGATATGTACTTCATTATTATTGAATGGTGGATGAGATACCATAGTGATAGATAATATAGTGAATAACTTTGGTCCACTTGGTGAAGTATTCAATGGCTATGGCTATGAATTTATCACCATTGAATGAATATTGGTGGATCTTACCTATAAAATTGAGGCCCCATGCTAAAAAGGGCTATGTAGTCGTGATGGGTATACCTATGATAGTCATGAACCAAATCTATAAGTTACTACTAGGCTAAAAAATTGTTTAAAAACATAAATTCTAAGACATCATGGACCAATCAAAAACTATTCTCTAGAAGTTTTTGGATAAGATTACTCTATTAATGTGTGCACCACATATACTATGCTAAAATTTGTAGGTGTTGGTTCACATAACACAGGTAGTGATATAAAGTTAAATACTTTTTTTTAGACCCACAAGGTCCCATACAAGTGACACAAAAGTTCTTTTTTAAATGCAAGGGCACTGATTAGCACATATATTCAAATATAGTCATAGGAAAATTAATATGAAAGCCCCTCCCAGTTAATTAGAAACTTGGGTTGAAAATTGACTAAAGATTATATTGTCTCCAATGCATGGATAGAATAAAACTAACTCCACATTGGCAAGTACCAAATACACATGATCAATGCCAATTTACTCAAATTGCATCAATATACCATGCATAATAAAATGCATTATCAAAATGATATAAGGCATGCGTACAAAGCATGAAATAAAGAGAGAAAGGATAAGGAGATGTGAGCAAGTATTCACTAAAGTATCTTGATCTAGTCCAAAATCTATGTCTTATTTCCCAATAGTGGTTGGCTATGCTACTTGACCATGTGGCACCCTCATGTCCAACCCATTATTCTCATGAAGGTAGTCACAAAGCCCAAAAAAGGAAGCAAGCATACAAGGAAATGTAGGTATGCATGCATACCAATAAATGCAAATAAATATATAGATAAATAAAGTCTCTTACAAGAGAAAATGTGGATAAAACTCAACATGAATATTCATGACCACAATGCCACATCCAAAACACATATTCTATATAAAATCCAATGTGCTACACAACACTACTAGACCTAAGTGTTAGATTACCAAGCATATGGAGTATCATTACCCATACAAGTCACCTATAGCCTCATGATAGAAGTCATGAAGTTCTCAGGGATCTAATAATTCTATGTATCCATACAGGTCACTCATGAAAACCTAGTATTCAAGAGTACCATCTAGTCACATGACTCACTCACAAAAACTGAGGATTCAATTATATCCTCTACCCACATAGGAAAATCATGAAAAATAAGGGTCCATTTATCATGTTAGTGTTTATACACTTTTATTTTATTTACTTTTCATTGGTTAAGGACTCCTTGGATGTGCTAAATATTCCCACTTACGAGTCAATTACACATAAGGAGCTACGCTTCAAATACCTACTCACAACATTTAGTCCTAAAGCTTAATTTCACATGAAGAATAAAATACCATAAAGTTTCTCCACTTGGTACTTTCCAAGGATGCAATTACCAAAACCATCGAGAAATGAAAAACCAAATAAATTGCATCATGAATATCAATCTCATATAGTCCCATTTCACATTAACCATTCTCTCACACACAATGTTGTATATGTAGTAGTGATCTCAATTGACCTTATTTACAAGAGCATGGATCCCTATTTTATCCAAAAAATAAATAGAAACCAAACACAAGAATAGATCCCATAAATAAAAATACCCTTTTGTAGAGATCAGCGTCAAGAATATCCTCATATAGATTTTATAGTGTTTTAATTAGACATAGTTTATTGTAATTAAAAAATATTGCAAGTAGGTATTTTAATAGTCAAGGAGATGTTGATTCAGAGAAAGAAAAAAATAGTAAATCAGATTAAATAAATTTGAAAAACGTATGGTGCACTAGAGGAGAGATTCCTCTTCAAGAATATATATATATATATATTATTGGGACAGATTTGTTATGAAAAATGCGTTGCAAGAGGAAAACTGTTGATTTTAATGAGTTGGAATTTGAATTTTTATAAAAGAGAAAATATAGGTCACAAACCAATTTTTATTTCTTCATGCACTAGCTATATATGGCATTTATGACATTTTGAAATTAGGGGAAAAATGTTTATTTACATATAATTTTTTGGTGGGAACAAGACCCCTAATTTTCAGCGTTAAATCATCTTTAAAATTTTAAAAAACATAAAAATTCTTATTCAAAAAAATTATTAAAAATATTAATCATAAAATTCATCCATTTTATCACATTTAATTAGTTTACATCATCTTCAAATTCCAAACATAAATGTCATTTTTATACTATTGAAGTTGAACATCTTTGATTTTGTTAGCCTTTTTCTTTGTAAGAGGGTGACAACTTATTCTACTTTTACCCTATTATACTATCGTTATTTTTATTTTATATTCTCACTCATCATTATCCTTGTGAAAAAAGTGGATTATATGTACCCTAAAATTTATAATATGTATTATTACGCTACAATTTTAGTACATTACATGTTTAAAACAATGTACAAACATTTTTGTTTTTATATATTTATTTATTAAGACTGTCAATATAGTAATCTCATAATAAAAAATAATATTAAGTTGTAAAAAATAATAATATAGTTTTTTAAATTTTAAAAAACATAAATGTCATAAAAATATATTATTAAATACTTCTAGGTTTTATTGTCAGAGGTTTTTATCTTTGGCATAGCTAGGAGATGTTGAATGTTCCACTGTGTTTCTATTGTGAGACCTTTATAAAGCCTCATACTCTATTATATTGTTTGTACATGGGTAACTCATAGTAAATACTTTGGGAATTAAATCTCTTGAAGAATGATAAAAAAATATTCTTACACCTTAACCTTTTGTAAAATATCAATCGAAATATAATTTCTATCATATTAAATGAAGATAGTATGATTAGGAAAGCATATGACTAATGGATTATTAGTTCATAATGGTTCCTCTACTAATTAGTTGGCCATGACCTATCATTTTATTACTCTTCTGTCCATATCTTGTATTTCAAATTCACTATGAAACATGACATATTTTTTCATATAACCTATGAGAGATGATTTAAATAAAAAGTACTTTGTAATGACCCTTGCAATTTTAATTTTAGATATGACAACCATTTTAGGACTTCTTTACCTAAAATCTATAAATAATAGAAATAAGAAAATTGGGTAAATAGAAATCTCATGAACTACAACTGATTTGAATACATTGTATAACTTGAAGATCTATGATTTAATATCACTGAGTTGCTAATTAGATATGTAAGATGATTAAATCAGTAATATGTTGTCATTGATGTCAACTAGTTTTGAGAATACTTATCTTGAGAATACTTATCTTGTAAGTTACTATACCCAAACATCTGTAGAAGAAGAAGAAATGAGATGAAGAACAAATGTATCTACATAAGGAAGATGGATATGATAGATAAGGATAAGGAATACATTGGGTAGCTTATGGATGAGTCTATGACCTTATGTTATTGACTTGATTATGTTGCATTCATCTATGATGAAGGATAAGAGAAAAATGCACAAGGCAGTTTTGTTAGTTAATGAACTATTTTAGTATACACCAATGCAATGTAGTGTATACCAATCATAGTACAAACTGAGCTTGTGTTCACCGACACATTTATTTGTTAACCAAGAAAAATAAAAGAACTAAATGACTAGTTTAGCCGATGGAAGTTGATGAGCTGTAAAGTACTTCAAAATCAAAGATGAAGATAATGTTTGTTACGAAGATCGAAGGCTAACATAATTTGAAGAAGATCTAATAGATTGAAATAAAACATGTTACTGACACATCAGCCGAGGAAGGTTTAAGTGGAAAAATCAACAAAGGAGATTAAGCGGAAAAATCTAATGGATGGAAATAAAATGGTTTACTCATCTATTTAAGAGACTAGGATTTCATGATGAAATTATGTCATAAGAAGGAGACTGCAGAGATATCGCGTGAACAAGCTTCATGTATGCCTGATCAAATTGGTTAAGGAGAACCGAACTGCAGAGATTACCGTGCATCAGAAAGCTATTATCAAGTGACAGTAAGTTACTGAATATTGATTGAAATAGAATTGATATATTGATTAGAGGATTTGAATGAGCTTAACATAGATCTGATAATTTGCAATTGAAGTTGTCTTGTAATCAGATCAACTGCTGTTACATTTTAACCATTGTAAATAGATAAATCTCTTAACATAGTGGACTAGAAAGTCTTGTAATGTCATTCATAGAGGGTACATTTTTTATCCTATCAACCCCATAGTGAATTATTGTTGGACAATAATGATTAGTGTAAAATCCTATAACAAGGCCACACCTCCCAATGTGTTTGTAACCTTTAACAAGGTTGGGTCTTCACCGACCTCACTTCAGAAGAGTGAACAATTTTTGGGTTGCCAGTCCCAGGTGGTTTTTCTCTTCACAGAGTTTCCACGTTAAATCTCTTGTGTTATGTGTTGATTGTGATGATTGTTTGTTATCATACTTTACATGTTGCATATTGGATTTGATCGATAATCACTATATGTTATTAACTGGTAATTGGTAAAAGCACAGACTGAATACTATTTTTGTTTACCAAGCTGCAAAACTTTTAGTAAATTGTTTTTGGTTGGGACTATGGATAATTGATTCACCCCCCTCTCAGTTATTCTAACAATTTGTATCAGAGCATTGGTTTCTTGGAATAGAGTTTTAAGGACTTCAGCACAAACATCTCAAAATATATAAGAGGGAAGTGCCAAAGATAAACAAGGATAACTTCATAGTATGGAAAAGCCGAATGAAGCTACATGTATCTAGAATTGGGAATTCTACCCTGACACTAATGGAGAATGGCTATATTGCACCACCAACTAGTCCCTTGACCCTTGATCCACTAAGAGATAGGCATGAACATAATGTTACTATGATGGAGATTTTTGTTGCCTATTCTGATGCTGAATTTGAAGATATTAAAAATTGCACTACTATGAAAGGTATGTGGGATAAACTTGCTCAAGTTTATAGTGGTGATGTGAATGTCAAAAAAAGCTAGAGTTGAAAGCTTAAGGGGTAAATCTGATGTTATGAAGATGAAGGAAGGATAAAATATTGTGTAGTACACAAATAGACTAAAAGAGGTAGTACATTCTATTAGAGCATCTGATGGTGTTATTGATGAAGAGACAGTGGTAAGCAAAGTTCTCAGAACCTTATTGCCGGTTTATGCAATCAAAATATCTGCAATTCATGAAACAAGGTCTGCATCTGGTAACAACCTTACTCTTGATAATCTGACTGGTAAGCTTACAACCTTTGAACTAAATAACTTTGACAATAGTGTTGTACCATCTGTTGAAAATGCTTTTATGTCTTCTCTGAAGATTGGTAAGTCTAGTAGCAGAAATAAGAATGATGATAGTGATAGCAATACTTATGATGAGCTTGATGAACTTGAAGCTCTTATAGCCAGAAGGTTACCTAAAGGTAAAGGTAGATATAGAGGTAAATTACCTTTAGCATGCTTTAATTGTAAAGACGTTGGTCATATTGCTGCTAGATGCCCACACAAGAAAGATGATGATAGAAACAAAGACTGATCTGGTGAAGGAAGCTATGGGAGAAGAGGCTACAGAAGTTATCAACAATACAATAGAGACAACCGAGACAATAATGATAAAGGCAAGAAGGTGTGCTACATTGCAGAAGATGTCACGGATACTGAAACTGATGAAGATTTGGAGGTAGTATTTATTGCAATGAAGGATGAATCAGAGGAAGATGAAAGGTATGTAGAGACAAAATTTTTCTCTAATATTAATAAAAATGATACATGGATTATAGATAGTGGTTGTACACATCACATGACTGGTGATGAAGAGAAATTTGATCATCTTAAAGAAAACAATAGAGGATCTGTTAGAATGGGTAATGATGTACCTTGTATGGTTAGATGAAAAGGATCCCTGATGATAAATGATAAAATTAGATGTGACAATGCCTATTGGGTATAAGGTTTAAACTATAATTTGCTAAGTGTGGCATAGCTGAACAATTCAAGCCATCAAGTTTCTTTTGATAGAAAGAAAGTGAAGATATATGATGATGGATGAAGATTTATTGGAACTGGCATAGAATCAAGAGGTAATTTGTTTTATCTTGATAATGATCAGTCTTCTTTTTTAATGATGAAAGATGAAGATGCATGGTTGTGGCATAAGAGGTTATGTCATGTGAATTTTGATAACATGATTAAGATCAGTAAAAAGAAAAAGGTTAAAGGTCTACTTAACTTATCTAAGCCTGATCATGTTATGTGTCATGAATTTTAGAAAGGTAAAATGAAAAAATCTAGTTTCAAAAGCAAAGATTATTCAACAAAAAAATTACTTGAGTTAGTGCATACCGACCTATGTGGTCCTATGAGAACTCAAAGTTATTATGGAGATAGATATTTTATTATTTTTGTTGATGATTATACTAGATTAATGATAGTCAAGTTCTTGAAGGAAAAATCAGAGGCATTTAAGATGTTCAAGTGGTATAAAGAAAAAGTTGAGAAAGAGACTGGTAAAGAATTGAAATGCTGAAGATTTGACCGAGGTGGTGAATTTATTTCTGATGAATTTACTAACTTTTGTAATGAGCATCATACTAAAAGACAAGTCTCTATACTGAGAACACCACAAAAAAATGGAACAGCTGAAAGGAGGAATAGGTCAATAGTTGACTGTGCAAGGACACTGATGTTACAAAAGAATGTTGCGAAGACATACTGGAGGGAATCTGTCAACATAGCTATTTATGTTCCAAACCGATTACAACTGAAGAAGGACACTAACAAAATACCCTATGAGCTATGGTTTGGTCACAAACTCACTATAAGTTATTTCAGAGTTTTTGGAAATAAATTCTTTATTCTAAAAAATGAAAGAAATGGGAAGTTTGAATCAAAAGGTGATGAAGGGATATTTCTGGGATATTCCACTAAAAGTGAAGCATAAATGTGTCTTAACAAGGTAACTAATAAAATGATTGAAAGTACTAATGTTTGAGTTGATGTGTTTGAAGATAAGAATGCAGAGGAAAGAACAACGGAACCAAAAGACTACAGTAGATTTAGTTACATTGAATAATCAAAGTACCTACTAACGCAATAGATAGTGACAACTGTTCTGCAAGAAAACAATACCGAGGAATAGGAAAAAGAAACCGAAGAGCAAGAAGCATCCACTAAGCAAGAAAATGAACTTGCATAGGATGAACAAGAAAGAAGAGATTGGATACTGGTAATATTTGTCAAAATACATCACCCTGAGACACAAATCATTGGAAATAGACAAGATGGCATGCAAACAAGGAGTAAAGCAAGACAAGGTACATGTCTAGTTTGTGAATATGAACCAAAAAATGTAAAAGCTGCATTAGAAAATGATGAATGGGTTAATGAAATGAAAAAGGAAATAGAACAGATAGAGAAGAACAAAACTTGGAGTTTAGTACCCAGACCTAAGGACAAGAATGTTATCGGTACTAAGTGGATATTGATAAACAAGATTAATGAGAATGAAGAGGTAACAAGGAACAAAGCTAGGTTAGTATGCAAGGGATATGCACAGGAGGAAGGAATAGATTATGGTGAGACATTTGCACCTGTTGCTAGATTAGAAGGATTAAGAATGTTACTTGCATATGCTGCACACAAAAAGTTCAAAGTTTACCAAATGGATATCAAATTAGTTTTTCTGAATGGGATACTTGAAGAAGAAGTCTACATAGAACAACCTGAAGGGTTTGTTGATCTAGAAAATAAAGATACGGTATGTAGATTACATAAAGCTTTATATGGTTTGAAGCAAGCACCAAGAGCCTGGTATGAAAGGCTGCATAACTATTTGTTGAGTATTGGATTTGTTAGAACAAGTGAGAACAGTAATCTGTACATGAATGGGAATTCTGATGATACTATCTTGATTGCTGAGATATTTGTTGATGACATAATATTTGGAGGACAAGATCAAATATGTAATTCATTTGCTAATAAAATGAAAAGTGAATTTGAAATGTCTATGTTTGGAGAGATTAAGTTCTTTCTAGGCTTACAAGTGATTCAACAAAATGATGGTATATTCATCACACAATCTAAATATATAAAGGAAGTCTTGAAGACATTTGCATGGAAGAAGCTAAACATGTGGGAACACCGATGGCTACTAGATGTAAATTGACTAAAGATGATGGAACTACTAAGGTAAACCAGATACTGTACCGATCCATGATTGGTAAGTTAATGTATGTAGTTCACAATAGACCTGATATAGCACATGCTGTTGGAATAGTTGCTAGATTTTCTACAAACCCTAGAGAGTCACACATGGTTGCTACAAAGAGAATCTTAAGATACTTGAAGAAAACTAAAGATTATGGACCATGGTATCCTAAGAAAGGCAAGTTTGAACTGAAGGTGTACACTGATGCTAATTGGGCTAGAAATGTGGATGATAGAAAAAGTGCCACCGGAGGAGCATTCTTCTTTGGTGAAAGACTTGTTACATGGACAAGTAAGAAATAGGCTTGTATTTCTTAGTCTATAGATGAAGCAGAGTATGTTGCTGCTGCTACTAACTGTTCAAATATTGCATATATCAAGCAAGTGTTAGAAGGAATGAATGAGGTAATCACTAAGCCGGTGATTATATATTGTGATAACACTAGTGCTATTAATATTTCAAAGAATCTAGTGATGCACTCTAAAACAAAGCATATATCAATTAAGTATCACTACTTAAGGGAACAAGTATAAAAGAAGCAAGTTAAGCTAGAATTTGTTACATCAAAAGAACAACTTCCTGACATATTTACAAAGCCTCTATCAAAGGATACATATGAATACTTGAGGACTAGACTTGGGGTCTTTCCCCTGTGTACTAGTCACTAAGGTGATCTGGAGGTTACATCAGCCTAATCTTATCAGAAGATCATACATGTTGATGCAACAGAGTTCACACTTTGGATTTCTCTCTAAAGTTGTGAAAGATTGAAGTACTAGAACAAATTTTCATAACAGTATACCGAGATATAGAGAATGCACCGAAGAATAGAGAGTTACATGGCTACTATAGAGCTGTAAATTTTTATTGTTTTTTGGCATTACTGTCAAAGGGAGAGAGATCAACATGAAGAATATGAGGCCAAAGACAAAGGGAGAGAGATATAGAAAAGAGAGCTAAAAAGATCATAACTGTAGAACTTAGTTTGCACTTGCAAATGCTTTTATGTAATATAGTGATTAAACATATTAAGCTAGGGAGAGCTTGTATCATTACAACATTTGTTGATAGAGTTTTAGAATACATGTTTGGTATGTGTATGGCATATTTCATATTGCTTGTGTTGCAATCAGTACCAAAGGGAGAGATTGATGAACTACAACTAATTTGAATACATTGTATAACTTGAAGATCTATGATTTATGATCACTGAGTTGCTGATTAGATATGTAAGATGATTAAATCAGTAATATGTTGCCATTGATGTCAACTAGTTTTGACAATACTTATCTTGTAAGTTACTATACCCAAACATCTGTAGAAGAAGAAGAAAAGAGATGAAGAAGAGATATATCTACATAAGGAAGATGGATATGACAGATAAGGATAAGGAATACACTGGGTAACTTATGGATGAGTCTATGACCTTATGTTATTTACTTGATTATGTTGCATTCATCTATGATGAAGGATAAGAAAAAATGCACAAGGTAGTGTTGTCGATTAATGAACCATTTCAGTATACACTGATGCAGTGTAGTGTATACTGATCATAGTACAAACCAAGCTTGTGTTCACCAGCACATTTCTTTGTTAACCGAGCAGAAGAAAAGAACTAAATGACTAGTTTAGCCGATGGAAGTTGATGAGCTATAAAGTACCTCAAAATCAGAGATGAAGATAATGTTTGTTACGAAGATCAACAGCTCACATAATTCAAAGAAGATCTAATAGATTGAGACAAAATGTATTACTGACACATCAGCTAAGGAAGGTATAAGAGGCAAAATCAACAAAGGAGATTAAGCGGCAAAATCTGATGGATGGAAATAAAATGATTTACTCATCTATTTAAGAGACTAGGATTTCATGATGAAATTATGTCAAAAGAAGGAGACTGGAGAGATATCACGTGAACAAGCTTCATGCATGCCTGATCAAGCTGGTTAAGGAGAACTGAACTACAAAGATTACCGAGTGTTAGAAAGCTATTACCAAGTGACAGTAAGTTACTGAATATTGATTGAAATAGAATTGATATATTGATTAGAGGATTTGAATGAGCTTAACATAGATCTGATAATTTTCAATTGAAGTTGTGTTGTAATCAAATCAATTGCTGTTACATTTTAACCATTGTAAACAAAAAATTCTCTTAATAGAGTGGACTAGAAAGTCTTGTAATGCCATTCATAGAGTGTACATTTGTTATCCTGTCAACCCCATAGTGAATGTTGGTTGGATGATAACGATTGGTCTAAAATCCTCTAACAAGGTCACACCTCAGAGTGTGTTTGTAACCTTTAATAGGGTTGGGTCTTCACTGACCTCACTTTAGAAGAGTGAACAATTTTTGGGTTGCCGGTCCCAAGTGGTTTTTCCCTTCATAGGGTTTCCACATTAAATCTCTTGTGTTATGTGTTGATTGTGATGATTGTTTTTTATCATACTTTACATGTTGCATATTGGATTTGATCGATAATCACTATATGTTATTAACTAGTAATCAGTAAAAGCATAGACATAATACTATTTTAGTTTACCAAGCTGCAGAAGTCTTAGTAAATTGGTTTTGGATATACATTTTACGATTGGGACTATGGATAATTGATTCACCCCACTCTCAGTTATTCTATCAAAATCACCATCACTACACACTAAATTTGAGTAGAATATTCATGCAACTATTATTAATTAATTTGAATAGATTTTCAATATGAATTATAATATTTTGTTTCCTAATATTTATTACTAAAAAATGATCAGATTCCACTTCTAAGAGGCATTTATTTTGTTTCACCCTCTCTATTTATGCTCTGCTAGAACACAAAAGTTATGGTTGTCTTCTAGAGTGATCACTTCTCTAGGCAAGCCCCCTGAAAAGAAAAAGAAAGATCCCTTGTTTATTTGTGCACTCAATTTTTTGAATTGGAGATAAGAGGAGAGCATACATAAGAAGATCTTGGAGATTAAAATATAATGGGGTTTTTTTAATCAAAAATAAAAAATACTTGATCAATGTTAAGTCCATCTTCAATATGTTGAAGACATGCCATCAAAGTTGATCTAAAAAAGAAAGATAAGATTCTATAATTTATGAAAAAGACTATGTTCACTTTTTAAAATATAAATGAGAGGTTTTAGAACAAGTTCACCTTGATTTAACACTTTACTAATATTTTTTATGCTCATTTTGTCCACTATGATGAACTTCAAGTTAGCTTTATACCCTCAAATCATGTGTGTGAAATCATGACAAACATAATAATCCAAAGAAAATATATTATATGAAAATTCATCCCTTGTGATATTAAAACTCATGAGAAAACCATTGAAAGGGTGATAAAATGAATTTATCATGCAATAAAATATATGCAAATAAAATACAAGCTCATCACAAAATTACAATTTATTTTGACCTAATCAATGAGATTTTATTTTATTTTGGCAATATTTTTAACTCAAAAAATATAAGTACAAAGAAGATAATCTTACTAAGTTTTAGAGAGATTTCCAAAAAATATAAGAATTTTAAAAAATCCTTAATTTGTGCCCTAATATGCCCTGGGGAGCTGATCCATCTAAAAGGATGATTTTTCAAAGATCTAATATTATGATAATTATTTTAGGTCAAAATTTTAAAAGAATAATCAAAGATAGATCCTCTTCCAAAAATACAAATTATGCTAGAAAAATTTGCTAATTTGTGACAAAAATCTAACTTTTATGAAAAAATAAAATAATTAGAACTAACTCAAAACTAATTATAAAGATATGATACTTGGATTTAAATCTATTTATACCTTCCCAAGACTAAGGTAATTTTTTATAGAAAAAAATCAAGTGGTTTGAGAGACATGCCAAAATATCATTGGGTCTTTACTGAAGGGACAATACAATACCATGTGCATTCATATTGGGGGTTTTCAAATGGGCAAAAAAATGGGGCAATATATTACATAAATAGGGGGGAGGAGAGTTTTTTGCAGGTAGGGGTGGGGGTTTATATAAGAAAATAGATATGGGGGTTATTGGGTGGATAGTTGAGGGAGTGACAAAAAATAAGTTAGGGGCAATATTTTTTGAAAATAAGGGGATTCTTTAGTATGTCATGAATGCATGTGTTATTATTTAGGATCACTAAGTGAAGCCCCTATGCACAATCTTTGAAAACCTTAGGATTTTGTTGTCTACCTTGCCCACACAGGGTTAGTCTTGAAATTTTTGAATAAAACAACAATACAAGGTTGGAGAAACTTGAAAAATATAGATCTAATAGTGATATGATGTTCCATCAAGTGTGCCAAAATGATGATGTTGAATCCTATTTGTAAACCTTATTTATCCAACCACTAGTCTAAGATCTATAATCTAATTCTACAATATATCAGTGAAGCACTTCTTCATGAATATATAGTGAAAAATTAGAAAAGCTATACCATCACATTCATGAAACTATTGACTCCATTTCTCTTATATCCTTCAAATTCTCGTATGGAATGGTATTTGTTCTTAGATATTTAGCACATGCACAAGATGGCGATAAAGGAATGGAGTGTGGTTGATTGATGTAAGATGCAAGATGATAATAATAATATCAAAATAATGTTGATATGATAGTAAGTAAGCATGATAGAAAGATTCTCCAAAATCAAATTAATTGTGTTGATTGCCTTCCTTGATTAACTACCTTTGTTTTCCCTTAGTTGTTGCAAAATGAGGAAGAAAGATCTTCTTTTATATAAGTGCTCAAGGCCACCAAGGGTGGAGATTAAGAGGTTAAAAGATGCATGAAGGGATGGGATTAAGCTATAGGTAAGGATTAGATAAAGATGTTGACTTTTGATTAAAAGAATCTCTAGATTTAATGAACTAGACATGTTGGGAGATGATAATAGAAAAGATGAATTAAGAGACAAGTGAAATATGTCACATGTTTATGGATTTAGATTGTGATCATTGTGAATGAAATGGAAAACTATAATTAGAATGAAAAAGATAATGAATTGATTAATTAAATAAAAATATTTATTTAATTAATAGTAGAGAAGTAAGTGAAAATTAGATAATTGAATAAATAAATAATATTCAATTAATTAATAATAGAAAAACCTAATGAATTCATTAATTAACTAAAAGTATTTATTTATTTAATGGGGAAAAAATAGGATTAAATAATCAATAAATATAAATATTTATTTAAATAATAGAAAAAGATGCTAATGAATTAATTAAATAAATAATAAATATTTATTTAATAACATAAAGATAATTTTCGGTATCTACAATATTCCATAAAAGAATTTTGTCAAACTTTATCTTTGTTCATATCTAGCAAATTCCTCAAATGTGCCCATAAGCATTACTAACTATCTTATTAAAAGTATAAATATGTAGATAAAACTTTTGTTGTAGGTGCAAAGAGTCACAATAATCAAAATTAAACTTGTCATTCAAACTTCAATTCCAAACGCATGTTTCATATATGTACATATAATTCTTACTCAATTAATTTTCACAGCGATAAACCTAACATAATAAAAATTCAAAAATAATCACATTCACATTTCATAATTATACATCTATAAATAAATGATTTTAACTCACAATTCAAAATTTATGATAGAAAATAATGGACAACCAAAGTACATTTATTTCGTTTAATTTTCAAATTTGTAACGGCTATAAATACATCAATGGAATCATGGTGCTTGCCGTAATCAATTGTAAAATTATATTCAAACGTAATTATAATAAATGATAACATATTCATTAAAAGCAGAAATGGCTTTAATACACATTGAGAACTTCTATGATTAGTCATATTTTGAGGCTTCTTCGACAAGAAAGCGAAAAAAAAGTAGCAGCCGTTATGATTATTCAAAGCAAAAAAACTGAGCTCTGTTGATAATTATGTTCCCAAATGACGTGCCTTAAACCATTCAACAATACTATTCTATCTTCTGGCCTCCCCAAACACATTGCTAAGTAAATATTATTGGGGCTTATCATTTGTACATATTCATTAGTTAATGGAGGAGATATTAAAACAGCTTATCATTTGTTAAATGAGTAACTGTTAGGGCCCAAATTAGAGATGTCCTCTGCTCTCAAATGATTAATTCTTTTATCATATCTAGACTTTTACTATACCTTTTGACTAAAAAAATATTGAGGGTCCTGAACTGACCTGTAAGTAAAATGATTGTTATTTATGAAATGCTCAATGAAATCTAGGATTTCTCAATCTCCATTATTAATATCACCTGTCACCATGGCGTGCATATCTCTGCCATCAACCTGCAGAAATCCAGTTGGCTCATCTTGAAATGCATCGAAATTCAATTGGGTCATCTTAAAATGCATTGAAATTTAATTGGGTTATATTCAAATGAATTGATTTTTGCCCCCAAGTTAAAGTCCATTGAAAAATTATGGCGAGATGGGTCCTGTGTTGAAATCTATCCACCTATATCTGCCAAACCTCTTAAGATTCCTATGAAAAAGAGGCAGTGGTTGGTATTCATTGGACCCATTTTAAGGCTGCTTTACAATGTCTCGTTAAACTTTAAACAAAATGTAGATAAAGCAGGGCGAGAAAATCTAATGAGGGGACCCATCTAAAGGCTGCTTTCTTCCTCTTAATCATTCACAACCAAAGTTGAGAGCTGAATTTCTTAAAAGCAAAACAAGGGCGAAAAGCTATTGTAGATATTCTCCTGCTTTCATGCATAGTCAGAGAAAAGACCAGTGTAAAAGAATTTGATAATAAAGCAAAGTACAAGCTTTGGTATCTATCAATAACAAAGAAATCATGTAGAGAGAAATATGGGATTTAAGTGATATTCCTGGACCCATTTATGGAAACAACTTTATCCCATTTTAATGGAACGAGGAGAGAAGAGATCATCCATCATTCGGGGTCTGTGTCCCTATGACTATTGTATTGTACTAAAACCTTATTGATTTTGGACTTTTTGGCTATTGTGTTTTGTGCCATTCAATTTCATACTCAGTAATACCAACTGTATTTCTGCTTATCATATCACTTCCCAATGTTTGACCGTTTACTCATTCAAACTGTCTTTTGGCCATTTTTAAAAGAAATTATTATCTCTAAGAAAATTATATAAAATGTAATGGATACCTTTTCCTAGATGTTGAAGACATTATTTTTTCTGCCTTGGTGACTGAAAACTCATGAAAGACAAAGAAATACTATGATGATAATTTGACTGTTCACTGTCCCGAGTTTAAATATAAAGCAACATTGCCAACATTCCCATATTTGGCATGTTAGTTCCTCATCTTCCCAATCATGTCACCCACTTGAAGTTTTAGCATACATGGCCGGCCAATGCTATTCACATGCTAAACTATTTGAACTAATACTAAATATGAATGTGTAGATAAGGTGGTTTCCAATGTGCAAACCATTGGTGAAAATTGTCATATAACATGCCAAGCTCAACCTAAACAAGGAAAATAAAGATTTCATAAAGAAAAATATGCCTCCCTCAAACATAGACTTTGTTTTCCATGCTAAGGTTGCCTGCCATTTGGAAGGAGTTAAAAGGATTTTAAAATACAAATGTTTTAACAAACACACTTATATAGTGCAAGTGCATCCCTTCAATAGAAATTGGTTCTTGTCTTTAATGTTCGACAAAATGTTGGAAAATTATGGGGCTGTGCTCTAACATTATGATTAAAAAATTTAGTGTCATTTTGTAATGAAATGTGTATATTTGTATTTTTTATTTAGTTATGTATTTTTCTAAGCGG
This sequence comes from Chamaecyparis obtusa, assembly GCA_027943335.1. Lineage (NCBI taxonomy): Eukaryota > Viridiplantae > Streptophyta > Pinopsida > Cupressales > Cupressaceae > Chamaecyparis > Chamaecyparis obtusa. The sequence goes on from BSBK01007724.1 coordinate 29,840, forward strand.
TGTTTTGATATTATATATTTTGATAAATCTTATAATTCTATGTAAAATTAGGATGACTTTCTTAATTTTTAGTCACCATTTATCATATTTATTTATGTGCTTATCATCATTTATTTGCTAGCCATAAGGATTTGACCATTTATGTTAATTGAGACATTTATGTAGTTGTAAGTGTGACCCATAGGTATCACAATTTGACACTATACAAGTTATTATGTAAAGAAAATCAATGCATTCATTTTTAATTATCATATGTAATTAGGCAAATGATTCATCATAAAACATTGGAAGCACTTAACAGTGAGAAATTTTTATCTAGTCTAGTAGCAAAACTACACACCAACAATAGGTGGACCCAAATAACTTGTCTTCTTAGATTCTACATCCCTTTTAGTCATGACTATTTTTATTTGATATTTTATATTAAATAATTAAAAAAATCAGCATTTATCTTTTATTGAACGTATTTATAAATAACCAAAAAAAATAGAGGACATAGAGACACATCAAATAAGTGGAACAACATAATTACATAATATGCAATAATAAATCACAATATACATGACTAGTGTGCAACCATTCATATACCCAAGACCTAAGAAAATGCCCTCCAAATAAGCACAACCTAAAAATAGACTTTGAGACAATGCAAATTGACTACAATACATTATTTTTTATAAATATATATTTTACAAGATTCAAAGTCCTTTTCAAAGAAACTTAATTTCTAGTTACCAAACTAAATGTTGTTTCTATTTATATTCTGAAATTTAATTGTTATAAATTATTAAAATATTAGTCACAACTCATAAAACCTAAGGAATGTTTTATTCTCCTTTTACAAATTTGTAGGAACTATTAATTTTAATTTAGAATAATAATCAAGGGAAAAATATCTTTTAAAAAAAAATTTCATTTAACAATAAAACATCTTTATTTATTTACAACATATTACTAATATAGATATTAAATTATTAGTTGAATAGTTTATCATAATTTGGTGAATGTTTTATGTCTTGTACATTTTCTCTTTATTTTGAGATCACTTTGACAAATTTATTCCTTATATGTAACAACAAGTTTATAAATGTTGGAGTTAATAGCTAACTCCAAAGCTTATAGAAAACACTTGTAACTAAAATGTCAGCCACACTGAAGAGAAGAAGCCATGATTGTGCATATGCACGTTTAAGATAGATTGATCCAAAGAGAAATCTTCTATTGAGATTAACTTCTAGATGTATTGGATTAATTAAAAATATTACAATGAATTATTATAAAGTATAAAGATAAAAACCCTAGATCTAAACTTGGGAGAATATTAAATTAAAGGATGGAAAGTGTCCTCATCCTATGTAACGAGACATATAAACAAAATAATACTCATTTCTTTAACTATACAAAACCAACAATCTTTTTGTCTTTTTACACCATTACTTTTTGTCTCTTTCCCACCTATGATCATTATCCAAATTCAAACTCATGGGCGTTCTCGATGACTAATACATTCTATTTGTAGAGGATATAAAAGTGCAATTATTTTTATCCTAGATCATCATCCACACTTGATGGTGGTTGATGCATCTGATTCTAAGGTAAATAATCTAAATGTCACTCAAAGAAACACATAAAAAAATATTCTTCTTTTAGGTGTAAGAATAACTGTACCTACCTCTCTAAATAAGGAGGTAGAGGCTCTAGAATCAAAAGCCCAAAACTAATTGTTTGATGATAGTACAAATTGTTATGTAGAATATTATTAGGAATTAAGGTATTGTAACCTTGGTATTTCTTATTATTCATGTATTTGATTAAATGTATTTGTTTGTGACTACATTTATATTTTCTTTCACATCGTGTTTTTTACTGTAGTGTGACTTGACATAAGGACTTGTCAGCATACTATGAGGTGAGATAGGAAGTGACAAGGATGTGCTTGTCCTCACATGAGAAGGCAGGAATTCAAATTTTTAGTAAAGTTGATTTTTGAATGTTAACATCTTACGTATTGCATAAGATGTTATGACAACTTATGATGAATGAAAAAAATTTAGAACATGTTATGACACATAAGACCAAATTCTATAAGATAATAGACAAGCATCATGAGGCATGTTTTCATAGAGAAGGTAGGTTTCAAAGTTGGGTAATGATAGATAATATAAGAATTTCCAAATGATAGTTAGTTATGATAGATTATCTTATAGATGTAAGTTTTGTAAATTATGAAAAATTCTATGACAATAGTAAGGTGTGTAATAGCATCTATATAACATATATACAGAAAATTTTGTGCACCCAACTTTGGAGGATTCTATGAGTGGTCAAAGGAGCTTTTAATAGTTTCATTTGCATTTTTACAGGTTGTTGGAAAATCTTCCACATGGATTCAAATGGCCCTCTCTTTTGGATTTTCCTATAAGCTTCCTCATTGCTAGTATTTCTCTATAAGGAATATATTATGCATGTTATCTTTTGCATATGAAGTGTTATGTTGCAAGAATTAATCTAGCTTGTAGGTTGAAATTTTTGTAGTATTGAATATAAAGGGCGAGTTTAGATAGATAGTCATTCAGTATAGTTTTTTGGTATGGCTTTCATTGATGTCAACATACTATTGCATTAATGTCAACATGCTTTCTATGCAGTGTCGATGGTGATTTTTCTCCATATATATTTTATGTTGTAAATATATCAATTGGTGAGATTTTGAGATGTTGTTATGTATAGTTTGAGTTGTTGGATTCAAGATTTTTGGTTAGAGAGAAATGAAATGATTTTGATATTTGTCTTAGTGTGAATGTGACTAAGAGTATTCTATCTATGAAATGTATGCTTCATATTTCTCTGTGTAATGGTTTCTAATGGTAAATTTTGGAAATAAGGTATTGATTTCCTTAGCTTAATTTATTTTAATTGGCCCAATATTTTGGTCTTTAAAGACATAGTTTCTGTTGGTACTCTCAAATTCTTAAGATTACCACTATTGAAAATTTAAGAAAAGGTCCTTTGCACATGACTGAGATGTCCTATTTTGGCATTGATTTTTCAGGTACTTTGTGAATCTTAAAGCTTCATCAGCTGAAAGGTATGATCCCCTATATTATAGACACATAAAATATCCCATGTATCCATTTTTAGACCCTGATGAATCCATTTTCCCATTTTTCCATGGCCTTTCCATTTGTAATTTATTTAATTCTCTAGGTTGTTAGGTGCAACAGATTTTGAAGGGCCAACTTTGAGAGTTTGTAAAATTTGACAAAGGGCTTGTCATGAGTTTCCAATTGTTGCCTTGTACTGTCTATGTGAGAATGAACTTATCTCCTTGGTGTCAGATCATGAAGTGATCATTTTGGGTCTACACAAAACAAATTCATTGAAAAGGCTGAGAAACTTCCAAGAAAAATACAATCAACAAATGTAAATCCATTTACATAAAAATTTTCTATTATTCTCCAATTCTCTATGTCATAATGGAGGATGGAGATGAATGAATGGAGGATGTTCGACAAAAGTGTTAGGGCATGTGGTATTTCTTGTAGCTCATTTTGTTTAAGGGAGTTATCCCACATTTGATGTCTCAGGGGGGATAACTTGGTATTTTTATACGACGATACACAAATAAGAAGTGCCAAAAAGGTAGGTTCCTTTTTGTAGGAATTTCATGTGGAGGTGACTAGAACTTGTAAGGGTTGACTTGGAAAATAACTTGACAAGTTTTGTGAGCTTGTAACATGTATTGTCATGTAGGACCTATGTTAGCATGAACAAATCAGAACTTGACACCTAGCAGAGGAAAACAAGTGAGGTTAGTTAAACAATGATCAAATTTGATGACTTTTGTGATCTCCCAAAAGAAGTTGCAAGAAATATAATGAGTGTGGGATTGTGAGATGCTACCACGTGTCTAGGTCAGGATGATGATGATGATGAGGTAGCCATCAATGTAATAGTGTCAACGAACCAGAGTGTTCCATGCGGAATGCAATTTAAAGCATGATGGTAGGTCTAGGATGGCATGTGGCATCATCTCATGATTATGCCATCTGATTGAGCACAAGGATGAAGTTAGCATAGGATCATGAGATGTTTCCATGTGGAGAGGCCAGTCATAGGAGGATGAACTAGATGGAAGGATTGATAGTGATAGGTGGTGGGCGCTCGTAATCCTACAAATTGAAGGCTTGAGGAGATAGAATCATTGTGGGATCACAAAAATGCAACATGTGGCAGGTGAAGTTGAGTTTCTCCAGTGGTCCTAGCAAAACATGTGGCAAGATTCCATGATCACGTCATCCTAATCAGAGGAGCAATGATATCAATGTGGGATTGTGAGGTTTTTGGGAGGTTAACAGGAAGTGTTGCGATCATGTGTGTAGTTATCAGAAATGTTAAATCGTAGTTTCATCAATTGTCTTGGTGGTTGGGATCTCGAGTTGTGAAGTTGTGGGGAAAATCAAAGGTTTCCACATGGCAGTCAAAGAAGGGTAGTTGACCAAGTTTGACCAAGCTAGAGAATTGAGTAGGAATTTGATGTTTTTATGGTTTTAGTTTTTGCATGTTCCTAGGAAATAAAGATAAAGCTAACATGTCTTTTGGGTAAAAGCACAAATATGTGTCATGTTTCAGGCTAACTTATCAGCACAACTAAATTTGAGTATTTCTAACTAAAAATTATTTTTTTTCAAACATATGGTCTAGCTAGATTCAATAGACAAGATCTTAAACTTTTCCAATTGAAAATATCTATTAAATGCATGTTTTGTACTAATTTGGCTCCAATTACGAAAGAAATAAAATTATTTCAAAAAAGAGATGTTTCAATAATTCTTACTCTTTTCAATGATATTTTTTAAAAATATAAAAATACCCTTTTGTAGAGCTCAGAGTCAAGAGTATTGTCATGTAAGTTTTATAGTATTTTGATTAGATCTAATATATTATAATTTCATAATGCTGCAAATAGGTATTTTAACATTCCAGAAGATACTGCTTCAAATAAAGTTAAAAAAATAGTAAATCATATCATAAAAAAAATTAATTTATATTTAACACTAGAGGAGAGAGTCCTCTTCAAGAATATGTAAATTTTTTTTTGAATGGTGCAGATTTGATAGCGGAAATTTGACAGGAGATGAAAACTGTTGATTTTGGATAAGTTCAACTTTGAGTAGTTATATCAGAGAAAATATACATCAAAAACCAATATTTCTTCTTTTATGCACTAGCTATACATGTCATCTATAACATATTTTGAAATTACAAGAAACAAATATTATTTGTATATACTTGTTTGGCGGGAACTAGACCTCACATTTTTAGCATTTTTCAACAACTGAAAAATGAACTTCAAAAATTAAAAAATTGTGTCAATTTTTGTTCAATTTTTTTTTAAAAAAAATTATAGGCATAAACTTTATCCAATTTTACACATTTCATCAGTTTACATCATATTCAAATTATAAACAAAAATGCCACATTTATGTCGTTAAAGTTGAATAGGTTGTGTGTTGTTGACCTTTTCCTTTCTAAAAGTGTGACATAGGTTTGTACTTTTACCCTTTTAAAAGTTGAGATATTTTTGGCTAGACAGAGGGGAGTTGATATTTTGCAAATAAAATTTTGAGGAAGATGAGACACGTGTCATCTACATATCAGATCTGAATTTATTCTCTTGTCTATATATTCTCCTCTTTTTGTTGTTGTAAGGGTTCTATTTTTATGGTTCTAGTAGTAACTTCTTTTGATTTTGGGTAGTTTTGTAAATCTTCCATAGAACATTTTTATGAATTTATGTCTAGTCTTTTGTAAGGTTTTGAGTGGTGTATTCATATAATTTTTGTATGTTAGAGGTAGCAAAGGGTTGTTATAGAAATAAATTTCTGATTTAGAACTCTCCAGTGTATTGATTCCATCAAGTTTTAAATGAAATAAAGTAAAGAGTTATTCCCATTTAGTGTCTTGTTGTGAGATATGTGATTTCTATTCATTCTTTGATCTAAGAGGTCAATTAAATGCTTGAAAGGAGTTGTAGATTTGTTGGGTTTATGCAAGGATTATGATAAGTAGGTTGGGTTTGGATCGTTGTTGAAGAATATTGTAAGGCAATAATCTTAGATCTTATGCTATTAATGAAATTATATTATGCAATATTTGTATTTCTTATGACTCCAAGGCCCTATGGTATAAGGCACTGATCTCATCTATTGTGGGTTTTTACATATTTTTTGTTGTTCATATCGAGGTTTATGTTGCTATAGAAATGGTTAAATCAAGAATATCTTTATTTTCTGTATAAGTTATTTGATTTATTTTATCTCACGCTCTATAACAATTAAGAATCAATAAGTAATTAGCCATTACTTAGTATTTTCTTGTTATTTTTAATCCTCTTATGAGATTTCTACTTTGTGTAATTGTCATTTGTGTGTATAAGTGAATGTATTGAAGGGCATTAAGGTCTACCCACCTTGGTTTTGTAGAACCTAAAGTGTAGAGGGAATCAATGTCCCTCTCATTTGGTCCAGTCCTCTTAGGAAATTTAATAATTAGATTTTTCCTCTCTATATAATTTGTTGAAGAGTGAACTCGTATGTTTTTGAAGCATAAAACCATTTTGGGAACCAATAGTTTGAAAGTTCAACAATGTTTCTACTCTAGGTTAACCCAACCATGGGTGTTTAAACTTCATTTATTTTTCTTAGCGTATGCAATAAGATATGTATTGTGTATGGTACTATTTTTGGTCTAAATTAAGGTTTGTTATGATCAACTTATCATTCATCCCCACCATGGGAATATTTAGTGCCAACCTAATTCAAATCTTGTTCGGTACTTTCTAGATGATAGTGACAGATTTTGAAAATGTAAACTTGGTATAAATAAGGGATGAATCATTTACGGATAGTGTGGCATAGTGGGATAGTGTATTTGTGTAAAATTTGTGCATGTATGTGTGACGAGGATGTATGAAAGAGGATCTATCTCTTTGATTGCATAATTACAGTGTGAAGTGTGGTGGAAAGTAGTGTGAACTTTAATGTGTTAGCTATTGCAAGTAGTGAGTCGAAGGTGAATATAAATATTTTAGTTGTGTTGTGGTTATATATTAGTGATGGATATATTCTAGATCTTATTGTTCTCATCTAGGTAGTGAGCCCTTTGATAGTGAGACTTCTTCAAGCATTGAGCCTTTATTACCAAGTCTTTCTTGTAATGCACCTTAAATGGTGTTCATATATTTAAAAATTATCTTCTCTGTGGTTTTTTCCTTTAAAAGGTTTTCCATGTAAATCTATTGTTTCATGTTTTTATGTTTGTTGTTCTTTTCATGTTCATATCTTTCAATAATTATAATTTTAAAGGAAGTTTGGTGAAATTGATTAAAGATTTTTAAATTTATGATTTATAGACAACTGATTTACCTCCCCCCCCCATTTCATTTGTCTTGTGCATTTAATATAAATACTAGTATTGTATTGTAAATATTATGTTTATTAAATATATAAAGTAATGTGTAATTGGAGTGTAAGGTTTTTAACTATAAAGTGTTCTACCTAGATATACCATGTGTTGATTATGGAATACTATTTGCATGTGTATTGTCTCTATCTAAATGTGTTTATTATTTTGTAATAATTAATATTTGAAAACAAAGTTGTCATAATCTACCACACTAGATTAATATTAGGAAGCATTTTCCTTTCCCTTGATTCCCTCTAGATGGTATCAGAATCTATCCAATTTTTGTTCCATTTTTGGGTACCAGGGTTTTTAAACTGATAGTAGTTTCAGTGGGAGACTTTGTAGAAAATTTTAAAAGTCTTTTTGTGGAAAGAAAAAGCAAGAAGATCCAATAAAACTCAGATAAAAATATATATATACACTTTAAAATTTAAAATATCAAAGTAAAAATTGCAAGATATGCTCATACATTGTGACCTATCGATTTCAATATTTTGGACAAAAATAATTATTATAGTCCGAAATGTTTAGGATGTAACTAATTGACAAGATAAGGGCTTAAGGATCTATTTAAAAGACTTTTTTATATAGAATATCCATTAAGAGAAGATAGTAAAATATTTTTGGAAGAATCTTGGAGATGTTTATTAGGCTAAATCATTTAAATAAACAAGTTATTCCTAAGAAATTATAAAATCTATTATTTGAAGATATAAGATTGAATGTGTTTTTCTTTAATAATATTAAAATGTTCAACCTAATAGTTACTCATGTGGGCTCTATTAGTGAGAAGATCAAGGAGGAGAATCATTGCATTCTTTTATTGTGTTCTTTGTCAAAGTCATGAGACTTCTTTGTTATGACTATTATAAGTATAACCCCCAAGTTCAAGATGAATAGAATCACCACAATGGTTACTTTTTGAAGATATGAAAAGAATGAATTTTGAGTTAGGTAAGGAGGATCTTGGAGTTCATGGAAGATCAAAAGATAAAGGAAAGAAGAATGACAATTTAAAGATGAAAGACAAATCCAAATCCCATAGGATATCTAAGTATTTGGTGAAGTATAGGAAAAATATTAGAACTATAGGAAAATGAGTCACTTTAATGAAGAATATAAGGAGGATAAAAGGAAGAATAAAACATACCATTCCTATTCAAATTCAAAAAAATCCTCTCAAGATGATGATTAACATTTTGTTTTAGCCTTCACCACATATGCATTGGATGATGTGCCACTAGTACATTTGACCTTATTTTTCCACCAAAAGCATTGACCAACAAATAAAAAGATTTTGGTTGGTTGGATTATAGAAGGAAAATTTTGATTTTTTTTAATCCATGCCCGTGTTGGTCAAAATTTTGACCAATAATTTGGTGGTCGAAATTTCGACCACCTTGGGCATAACTTAAAAAAGAAGTTTCATTTATCACTTCATTATTCCCCATGGCAAAGAAGGGCGGTGCGTGAAGTGGATTCTCTGCAATTTCATTTCAACCGCCTATAGGGATTTTCATTTTGGTCTTCCTACATTTGCATTTGCGTTTTCATTTTCATTTGGACTACTTGAACTCGTGCACCCTTTGGGATTTTGTTACTCTATTTGTTGCATACTTTGGTGTATATTCTTATTTCTATAGCTGGTTGTAGTATAGTGATATGCATTTTTATTGAATCCAATTCATTTTTATTTATGATTCTTGTCATAGTAATTAAATAAATAGATGAATGGTGGAAGTGGTAAAAAACTCTCATTTCTTTGGCTCTCTCAATTTGTACGAGCCCGTATAGATTCATCCTACAAGTTTGAGGTTAAATGGTTGAATATTGATTGAGAGAAGCTATCACAGTCCTTTTATGGTTGGGTTTATACCTTAACCTAGGGTTTTTGGAGTTTTTTATTCTTCCTCTCAATGCCACCGTCGAAAAATTCTCATTCTTGGTGGGCCTGAATGTTTCTGAATGCTCTTTCATTTGAATATGGTCTTGAGGTGGGAGATTGCAGATGGAGAGATCACATTTCATTATGAAATGTGATCATAAAACCACACAATCCATCACCCTATAGTTCCTAAACCTCTCAAATTTAGCATTTTTACTCACTTAGCATTCAATCCCTTACAAATCGATCTGCCACATAGAGATGTCAGACCTTAGAAATGTGTATTTGACCATTACCACCATATGGGATCACTATGAAACCTCATAAATATGATATCTAACCCTAAACTCTATCATTCAACCAAGAATTATAATTTTTCAATGGTGGAATGAAGAGCTAAAGGCATTTTTGTGACAAAACCATATCCAGTTAGGGTTTCAGACTTGTTTGAAGCAAATTTCTTATAACTCCTTGAAGTATAAATTGGTCTGTGTCAAACCAAATCCAAAAGAAAGGTAATTCACTTATCTACACATCCATGTATTTTTTATACTTTTTCCAATCTGTATAGGGTCATACAAATTGACTGATTACAAGGAAAACATAGAATACTAGGAAAATTCAAAACAAATCTTTATTGATCTCATTCAAAGCTTCAACAACTATTTATTCTTCAACCCCAAGAGGAAAAAATAGAATAAAACAAACCTCCATAATTGATTTTCAAATCAGTTGACTATTGGAATACAAAATGTTTAGTTTTGAAGACAAGTTGCTCAAGCAACTTTTACATTTTTGTCATTTTTTCCCATTTGACTATCTAATGACCTCCTATGCCCCTATAATTCTTCCAATATGCTATTTACAGCTTTAAAACATAACAAATGTCAATTCCACTACATTTCCACACATTTGGAGGGTTTGACTATAGTTTGACCAAGGAGGTCCTGAATGAGTACATAGGATCAATTTGGTATGAATACCTTACAAAATGATTCAAAACATTTCAAAGCATCCCTAAAAGCTCCATGTGACCTTATTACAATAAAAAAAACACACATAAAATTCCTATACATCCTATATTTTTATGAATAAATGGGTGCTCGTACACCATGGGACCATGGTTGAACTTATGAGGTATCTCCTTGTGGATGCTACCATTGACCTTGATGTCTATATACTTCCCTATCTAGTATGTATGTAGATATATGTCCATAGGCACATAGCTAAGCCCCCCAAAGGGACTTTCAAAAAGATCCATGTTTTAGGTGCATACTGCATGTCAATCTAACATTTCCTCTCTTTTCTTCTATATAAAAAATGCTACAAAATATAGAAATATAGAGAACACACCTTAATTGTTTAAAAATAGATGTCATCCCATGGACTACAATTATTGGAGAATAAAAATAATTAAATTTGTTTAATTAGATATAAAAACTTTTAATCAAAATGATATTGATGGATATAATGCCATACTTTACAACCTTTTCCATCATCTCTCCATCTTGTATAAAAAAGGAATTTTTAGAACTAGACACAAGCCTTCATCAAAGTATAAAATTGTCTTCAATCTATGAGTTTACTGCCTCTTTACTATTACTTAGAACAATCCATTTTCCTTGGCTTATACATTCACCCCTAACCAACAACCCATACACCCTAGGGTCCTCACACAATCCACACTTTTCTTTGGTACATAAAACACACAATACCTTACCTCTCAAACAAACTTTGCTATTTATTTTCCACTATCTAACCAGTCCACTACACCTTCATATCTTCCTCGCAACATCCTTTCCTCTCAACTAGACACTACACATTATGTCCTCTATGAAATTCCTTACAACTCTCTCCAAAATACACTTACATAACCCTTGTATTGTTCTTTCTAACTTAAACCACCATTAGCTACCTTCACACCTTTTCTCTAGGCCATGTCCCCCTTTCTAGACCCTCATATGGTCTACCAAAGATTTCACATAAAAATAAGTTCACAAAACAAATGTTTACTATCCTAACTAGACAGTCACTATCCTCACTCAAAAATGCATCCTACAAACCATCTCTTATATCTACTAGCCTCCACCATCACCATGGAACATAAGGACACCCTTTGCAACACCCCTACACAAAAAAACACACCCTCCAAAGGGATTATATATTAGACAAGATGAGGATAAGAAGAGGAATCAAATGAATTAAAAAAAATCAAATTTAAATGCGGTTGGTAAAGGTAAGGTTAATCTCTAGGATTAGGTGATGGTAAGGAAAGCTGAGAAGTTGAGATCAAATCTGCATTCAACTACTTAGGATAAGAATTAATTTTTGAGAAATCTCACAAGCAGTGACATTGAAATTTCATTGAAATTATCTCATACTATAATCTCATCAATTATGACTTGAATATTAAGTAAACGAAGCTTTGGGATCACTCAACATTGATCCCTTTTCTTTGTTTGATCTAGGAATGAAAGGAACCACTAAAGGTTGAGAGATAGGAGCTAGCATTTTTTTTCCTTATTTTTCTTTATAGGTTTATGGAGGTGGAACGACAAAATATATAGGAGGCATATTAGGAGTATTAAAGAGTCTCAATATATGATGTAGATCAAGAAGAGATACTTCCATATCCATAGATAAAAAAGGATGCTTGGGGGTAGCAATAAAAGTAGATCCTGAATAATTACCGATGGATAAGTTAAAGATTCTATTGGTTTTAAACTTTTGATAAGAAAGTAATAGGATGAGTTGATTAGGTTTAAGAGGTTGAGTTTTTTGAGGCCAAAATCAATCAAGGGTAAATTTTCCACCATTAGCTAAAGGATAGAAAAGAAAATGATGTATAGTCATTACTTGTCCTTTGTGGGGAATTTTTAAATATGAAAAGTAAAAGGTTCTTCCTTCATTGATATGAGAAAAGTGTAACTTAACTCCATACGGAATTAGTTCAACATAGGGATAATAATACAAGTAACCTCTAAGAACTTAGATACAACTTCTATAGGAAGGGTGATTTAACATATAATAGGATAAGTGAAACCAATATTCACCTTAATCAAGATGCTAAATTTATTTATAAGTGTCTTGATATAATCCTTACATGTAAAAATATTCTTTTGTAAGCATAATTACCATGCACCATAATAACACTAGAATCGATGAGCTGATGAACATTTAGATTTGCCTAAGTAGTACTAGGAGCTTACCCTGCAACACATGTACTATTGTGAAAAAATCGCAAGTCCTTTTGTTGCTGGGTCTAGCTCCCAGTAATGCTTGGTCAAATCTGAATGTTTTTCACTTGTGCATATACCTTCTATGGTCAACTCTTAGATGCATAGGTGAAGGTTGATCAACTCCAATCTCCTATTTGTTGATCTATATGTTATCAAAGTAGTATCTATTTGTATCTCATTCATTTTTCATATACATAGAGACAACACGTGCTGATAAAAAGTGAGCTATTGGATTTAGGTTTACTATTCATGATTATAAATGGTTAATATTTTTTATGGTACTCCTTGGTGTATTCCATTTAAAAATAATTAGGTTTCTATGGCTATGATAAATGTCCCTTTGTGTTGAGAAAATTAGAGTTGAGAAAATGGTTGTTCAATGTTTGTATCTACAAGTTGCAAAAAAATCATCCTTCTTCCACCAACGAGTCATTCCATTCAAGAAAGACCATGTATGACAATATCAACCCAGAACAAAATAAGGAGAGAATATCTAGATTATGGTCTAACTTTAAAAGAAAAGGTGATGGAAAATGTTATTTTCCTTGCAAAATTTGCAAGCGCTTAAAGAATCATAGATATCTAATCAAAATAGTTGAGGAACATTGTAGGCAGCATGGTCACTGGTGGAGCCCAAAATCACAGGCACAAATTTGCATAAATTTTTCAGGGAAGTGTTTATTATTGTTTCATTTTTCTATTTATTTCCTTGTTAAACTATATGAGAAAAATTAATTATTTTATTTCAATGTATTAAATGCATTTATATTTTTTGAAATAAAAAATAATTATAAAAGAATAATAATAATGTTTAGGCAAAAGAGGTGATTTAAAGTAAAATATTCCTTTTTGAGCAAAAGGGTGGCAAGAGGGAGTTAAACACTCGACCTCTCAAGCCTACCCTCTTTTCCTATCTACCTACCCACTACCTCCCTAACTAGTTAGTCTAATATTATTCCTTGACAGGTTTTGGGATGGAATTAGTTTTGTTCACTTTTCATGTGGAGTATATCTTACCCAAAACTATTTTTGATTTGCAATATGATTATTTTTGCATATAGATATTATTTACAAAATCATTACTAAGCAAAAGGGTGATGAGAGGGAGTTGAACACTCAACCTCTCAAGCCAACCCTTAACTACCCTAAGTACCCATCCCCCACTTCCTAACCAATTGCTCTATTATAATCCTTGAAAATAATTGTTAGAGTGAAACAATATTATTATAATGCTTTTACCCTATAGTAAATAAAAAGGATAATATTGTGATTGATCCTTCACATCGAATGTTTTCAGATATTGGAATATTTTCCTTTCATAACTATTTATTGATCTTTGTGGTAATATTTGTTAAAATATAAATGAATATTTTTATATTGATTATTCAAAATTCCTTTGAATCAACTTCATTAGGGAAAACTAATATGATTGATTAGATATTTCTATTTGACTGAAAGTAATTACCTCAAAATGTGAAAATATATTCTAATATATTCCAAGAGTGTGTTTTAGTTCTTTTTACTTTGAGGTGAGATTTACTATTCTTTTGCCCTATGTTAATAGTTCAAAGTATGGAAAAAAGCAAAGTATTATTTCTCAAAAGAATGATATGAGTGAAAATATTATATTTTCCTGATGAAAATATAATTTCTTTGAAATGCATAAATACATTGTCTTTTGAGATTATATTGATATTTTAAAAGGTATATAATCTTTGTACATGTCTTGGAAACATGATATTTTTACCCTCTGGTTGATATTGATAAATAATATATGGGTAATAATTATTCCTTTGAAGTAGTATTTATTAATTAATACATACTTTGGGACGGTAAAATATTTCTAAAGGGGATTAAAAATATAAATAAAGTTTGGGTCACATTAAACCCTAATTAATTTATTATGGTTCTTGATTAATTTATTTCATGTGTAGGAATTTTTCAAGAGAGACGTTATAAAAAAAAATTAGAATGACATGAAGGAATATTTCACGAGTAGCATTTCAAGACAACTTTATTGAAATTGATTTATTAATTAACCTTCAGATGGTTAATTTTTTATTGTAATTATTTATTATATTTCAGTTGTTGATTTAGGGATTGGGTTTTAGGTTTGATAGACACATTGGTCGAAAGCGTGTATGCATCCCTAGAATTTTATAAATATGGGATACTAGGACCAATGTGACACATTAGAGACACATTTACAATAAGGGTAGAATTGTTCAACAACTGTAACTATGAACTCTTATGTACCAATTTTTCAACTTCAATAAAGATAAGTGCCATTTCTTTTTATTTGTGGTTATAAGTTATATGTTTTCAATTAGTCTTTCAGATATTCTATTTTATAGAATGTTTCATTGTGTTAAATTCGCTGAATGTTATAACTCAAAATCAATACATAGTTTGAATATCAACTGAAAGATTTGCGAATCTTCTTTTGTTTTGGTCGGTCTCTTGAACATAGTTAAATTCCATAAGACTAACTATGTAATTTGGTTTGAGTTATATTTTGAGTGGAAGCCTTTGAGATGATAGTCTTGTCTTATTAAAGAAAGTTTTTTAAAACTATCTCTGATCGTACATAGGATTGAAAGTTTTCTGACTCCATAGCCCAAGTATTTAAAAGGCACTGATCTAATCATTATTTTAAAATTGTCATTTGGTTCATACTTTGTAGTTTGTAGATAATTTAATCATTTTTTTCAAAGCATTACAATTAGGATTCTTATTGGTTATTAGTTTAGTTAAGTTTTATAATAGAGATTAGCAGAAGATTGTTTTTTCTTTTTTCCTCCGAGGAATTGTTTACCACCTTGGGAGGAACTTTTCTTTTTTGTGTGCAGTAGATCGATTAGGTCTACCAGACTTGGCTTGATTAAGCCAAAATTACAAAGGTATCAAGTGGTGCATCACCATTTTACATGTTAGTTGGCCAAAAGAAAATCCATCTTTTTGGGGCATCAACAAATTGGTGACTTTGCTGAGGAGTTGTTTACAAAAACATCATTCAGAATTTCTGGTTGAAGCATTGGTTAGATTCTGTTAGAGAAGAGAACTCGGTTAAAAACATTTCCCTTGGAGATAAGGGTGGCAACTCTATTTAAATTTTTCAAGAACTAACTCCACTATAAATAATGACTCAATAGTAGTTTATATTTTTCCTTCTAATAAGAAGGTGGCGAATCCATTTATTCAAAAGCTCGGTTAGTGACTCCACTGAGGGAAGAGATCCAGAAGGGAGATGAAATTTCATCTCATTATTGAAAGTTTATTACCATGTTTAAGAAATGGATCAAAAGTATATTTATCCCTATTGATTTCATGCCTTTGGATCTTATAGAATTTAAATATAGTACAAATGAATGGTTTTCAAAATTTGCATACAAGGTTACTAAATTCTATGGAAATTGTAATAAATCATCTTCTGATCATTTGGATGCTTTTTACACATTCCTTGATGATTATGAAATTGATACAGAAGGTGATACCATGAGATTGTTTTTCAAGTCATTGAGGGTTATGCAAGAGAAACATTTATTTCATTGCCTTCATAGAGCATCTCATTGTGGATTGAATTTGAACAATGGTTCTTAGATGAGTATTATTATGTAGATAATAAGGATGACTTATGTTTTTAAGATGTCGACAACCTCAAAAACGTCCAAACATTTTCAGAAACAGCCACCAGAATTGTATTCCTGTGCAAACAATTCGAGCCATTTCTGGGGGGTTAAATATGAACTTTGAATGATAATTTTAATCTTAAAATGATTGACCAGACCATATATATCACCTTGGGTAGCATTTTTACAATGTTTTTAATTATTTTTGAGTGTTGGTGAGCTCTGAAATAGCTCAGATTTGTGAATGACGGCCAACAATTTATTTTCTCAGTGCTGAAGTGATGGAGATATAAAATGTTGAAGAGCATGAACAAATTTAATCAGGGAAGTATTATTCATTGTGCATTTTTCCATTATTGTTTTATGCTTTGCATTTAATAGTCTGCTTTCCTAGAAATAGTTGGATTCTCGCAACATCCACGTATGAATGCATGTCCCCAACTAGAGCCACTGGTGGAGCCCAAAATTACAGGCACAAATTTGCATAAATTTTTCAGTGAAGTGTTTATTATTATTTCATTTTTATAATTATTTCCTTGTTAAACTATATGATAAAAATTAATTATTTTATTTCAATGTGTTAAATGCATTTATATTTTTTGTAATAAAAATTAATTATAAAAGAATAATAATAATGCTTAGGAAAAAGGGGTGATTTAAAGTAAAATATTCTTTTTTGAACAAAAGGGTGGCAAGAGGGAGTTGAACAGTCGTCCTCTCAAGCCTACCCTCTTTTCCTATCTACCTACCCATTCCATCCCTAACTAGTTAGTCTAATATTATTCCTTGAGAGGTTTTGGGATGGAATAAAAAATTTTGATTTGCAATATGATTATTTTTTGCATATAGATATTATTTACAAAATCCTTACTGAGCAAAAGGGTGGTGAGAGGGAGTTGAGCACTCAACCTCTCAAGCCAACCCTTAACTACCCTAAGTACCCATCCCCACCCTTCCTAACCAATTCCTCTATTATAATCCTTGAAAATAATTGTTAGAGTGAAATGATATAATTATAGTGCTTTTACCCTATAGTAATTAAAAAAGGTAATATTGTGATTGATCCTTCACATCGAATGTTTTCAGATATTGGAATATTTTCCTTTCATAAATATTTATTGATCTTTAGGGTAATATTTGTTAAAAAGTAAATGAATATTTTTATATTGGTTATTCAAAATTCTTTTGAATCAACTTCATTAGGGAAAACTAATATGATTGATTAGATATTTCTATTTGAGTGAAAGTAATTACCTCAAAATGTGAAAATATATTCTATTCTATTCCAAGACTGTGTTTTAGTTCTTTTTACTTTGAGGTGAGATTTACTATTCTTTTGCCCTATGTTAATAGTTGAAAATCTGGAAAAAAGCCAAATATTATTTCTCAAAAGAATGATATGAGTGAAAATATTATATTTTCCCGATGGAAATATAATTGCTTTCAAATACATAAATACATTGTCTTTTGAGATTATATTGATATTTTAAAAGGTATATAATATTTACATGTCTTGGAAACATGATATTTTTACCCTCTCGTTGATATTGATAGATAATATTTGGGTAATTATTATTCCTTCAAAATAGTATTTATTAATTAAAATATACTTTGCAAAGGTAAAATATTTCTAAAGGGGATTAAAAATATAAATAAAGTTTGGGTCACATTAAACCCTAATTAATTTATTATGGTTCTTGATTAATTTATTTCATGTGCAGGAATTTTTCAAGAGAGAGGCCTTATAAAAAAAATTTATAATGACATGAAGGAATATTTCATGAGGAGCATTTCAAGACAACTTTATTGAAATTGATTTATTAATTAACCTTTGGATGGTTAATGTTTTATTGTAATTATTTATTATATTTCAGTTGTGGATTTAGGGATTAGGTTTTAGTTTTGAAGCGTGTATGCATCCCTAAAATTTTATATATATGGGATACCAGGACCAATGTGACACATTAGAGATACATTTACGGTAAGGGTAGAATTGTTCAAAAATTGCAACTATGAACTCTTATGTACCAGTTTTCCAACATCAATAAAGATAAATGTCATTTCTTTTTATTTGTGGTTATAAATTACATGTTTTCAATTAGTCTTTCAGATATTTTATTTTATTGAATGTTTCATTGTGTTAAATTCCCTGAATGCTATAACTCAAAATCAATATATAGTTTGAATATCAACTGGAAGATCTATGAATCTTCTTTTGTTTTTTTCAGTATCTTGAACAGAGTTAAATTCGATAAGACACTGTGTAATCTGGTTTGAGTTATATTTTGAGTGGAAGCCTTTGAGATGATAGTCTTGCCTTATTAAAGCAAGTTTTTTAAAACTATCTCTGATCATACGTAGGATTGAAAGTTTTCTGACTCCATAGCCCAAGTATTTAGAAGGCATAGATCTAATCATTATTTGGAAATTGTCATTTGGTTCATACTTTGTAGTTTGTAGATAATTTAATAATTTTTTTCAAAGCATTACAATTAGGACTCTTAGTGGTTACTAGTTTAGTTAAGTTTTATACTAGAGATTATCAAAAGATTGTTTTTTTTCCTTTTTCCTCCAAGGGATTGTTTACCACCTTGGGAGGAACTTCACTTTTTTGTGTGCAGTTGATCGATTAGGTCTACCAACCTTGGCTTAATTAAGCCAAAATTACAAAGGTATAAAGTTGTGCATCACCATTTTACCTATCAGTTGGCCAAAAGAAAATCCATTTTTTTTGGGCACCAACAGTCACATTGAAGGGGGAAACAAATTTCATCCATTGGTATGTATTTCAATATATTATTTTAATAGTTTATATACATAAGACATGAATTGATGATGACATCATGGTCTTGGTTAATTTAAGGTCATCATTTTGATATAGGTCAACCACTTTAGGTTTCATGTTATGGACCATGACAATCCGGAGAATGTGGATTTCCAAATGAGGGAACATGGAGGTGTGAATATCGAAGTAGAAGGTAATGATCCCATGGAAGAAGATCACGATGATGATGATGACCTTGATGTACCTATACTTGAGAAGGCATACAAGCCCCTATACGAAGGATCCCAAACAACTCTTCTTGTCGTTGTATTGTTGTTGCTGAACTTGAAGGTTATGAATGGTTTATCCAATGTAGCAATCACACATATGTTAAGGTATGCCATCTTTTTTCATTTTTTTAGTCATAGTTTCCTTACAATTAACAAAGGGTGAATCATGTACCAATTAATATTTTTTATATTAATAAATTATATTTTTGGTTGTAGGTTGATAGGTGAGTATTTGTTACCACCATCAAACATTCTACCTCACTCGTACCTGAGAATTATATGCCATTATGAAATATATTGGAATGGAGTATCAAACAACACATGCATGTCTGAATGATCATATTATATATCATAAACAACATGAATTTGCAATAGAATGCCCTGATTTTCATATTAGTAGATATCAATTAGATCAAATAAAAAAAAGGTGCCTTGCAAGGTTCTTCGGTATATTCCTAGTATTCCATGTCTACAATGATTTTTCAGGTGCACTAGCTTGGCATAATTTATGGATTACCATGCACGCAATATAATTTGAGATGACATTATATGATTGCATGCGGATGGTTCATTATTTAAGGAAATAGAGGAAAATTGGCCACACTTTAAAGAAGAACCTTTTAATCTCAGGCTTTTATTGGTAGCGAACATTGTCAATCCATTTGGAGAGATTAGATTTGTTTACTTGGTGTGGCTTGTTTTTGTTATAAAAAATAGCATTCCTCCTTGGATGTCCATAAAGAGGGAGCACATAATGTTGGCAATGATTGTTCCAAGTATTTTTTCATTTAATAGTCATCTAAATTAATTTATTATAAATAATTCATCAAAATAGTCATAATAATTATGTAATATTTTTGTTCATTCAACTAGTTAAGTACCAAGTTAAAGATATGAATGTATATATTGAGCCACTTATCGAAGATTTGATGGTGTTATGGAATGGGGTCACTATGTATGACATCTCTAGACCAATAGGAAAAAAATAATTTTAATTCCATGCAATGGTTGTATGGACAATACATTATGCCCCTAGGCTAACACATTTGTGTGGTATGTTCTCTTCTTAACACCTCTTTTTTCGTATGTTACAATTCTAACACAAAATTAACATATTTAATCCAATTATACATGATCTTGTAGGTCTTCAGACAAAGGAAAATTTTGCATGTCTAGTTTGTGGTCCAAAGATGAAATCTTGTCATTCAAAAAGTTTAGGAAAGAAAGTGTTCAATGAGTATAGACACTTTCTCCACAAAAATCATAGTGTCGAATTACCAAAAAATATATTTTCAATGGAAAAGAAGAGACTACATCAAAGCCATGGAGGATGACACCTCACCTATGGAAGTTGGAATACAATAGAATAAATCGTTGAGGTAATGTCATTCCATCTGATGGTTTTTGTTTGAAATTTATATTTTTCTATTGTGTTTTTTTTATGTTAGGAATGGGAATACTGAGAGGGGAGAGGGGTGAATCAGTGTTCACTGTATTTTAACTTTTCACTTTAATATTTATACTGAACTTAAATGTTAAAGTACTAAAATAAATATTCATATAAACATGAAACATGAAATCAACACATGACACCAATATGGTTTTGGGGAAACCCAAATAGGTAAAAACCCTAGTGGGAATTGACACCCACTAATATTTTGCACTAGTGTTTTGTGATCCTTGTTAGAAGATCCTTAACCTTGTTAGGAGTTGCTTTACAATTCTTTAAGTACAGTAGACCTTGTTAAGGGTCAGACCCTATTAGGAGTCTTTTACAATAGTCCCTGTTAGGGGAGTGGATGCACTTTCCTAGACCTCACTGCCCAAGTGGGGAAGGCTATAGCCTTCTGATCTCAGATACACACTATATCTGCAGGATGAACTGTCACTATGACACTGCTTGTCAAATTAGTTCCTTTGATGCATTGATGCTTTAACCTCTAAAAAAGCTCTAATACATCTTCTACGGTCTTTGTACACTTCTACTCTACTTCTTACAACTCTCTATTAACTTCCATACCGAATACAATAGGTACACCTTATATTTATACACTCATACAAAATAAACAACTAGGTCGGCCCTTAGACCTATTACATATAGCGCTTCCAAATGAATTGGGTTAAGCATACTTACAAACAAACCAGTATATATGTTGGCAACCTAAATACAATAGGTGCATAGCCTTTACAACATTACATTATATCCGCAAACCAAAATACTAACTGTCAGCTTCATGCACTATTCTTCTCTGGCACACACTGGTTGTGCAACTTCAACTGACTATAACTTTCTCACCCTTGCACATCTGATCATGCACTCATAGACTAAGCATGAATATAGTCTAACCAACTTAACTTCCAGGGTGCATACCTTAATTCTTCCGTACACATGTGTGTTGATGCTTTGAGCTGTAGGAACTCTGTAGACTGTCCAGTTTTGAACACTTAACAAATTTCTAACCTTCTCTTCAAGTGCGTTGACTCCAAACTACTATATGAATTTTTTTCCATAATGAATAAACTATATCAAGTCATATACATCAGTGTAGACAACTTTCTAACAATCTCCCCCTTTTTCATTGATGGCAACAAAGGAATATGGCTAAGTTGCTAACTGTCCTTAATACAAAAAACTTTTGTCATCTATATATATACTTATATCTCCCTATACATATTATGATCCATATTCTATATGCAACTCCCCTTTTGACATTAATGCCAAAGGTGTTACAAAAAACTATATCTATACATACTCACTAAGGGAAAACATCCAGGTATGCAATCTTAAGGTTTTGGATCTCCTTCTTCCAAAAAGTTATTAGAGAGTTAACTATCTGGAGATGGGTGCATAATGCATATTGAAGCTTCTCCATCTTCTTCAAGTCTGTGGTAGGATCTTGGTCATATGTTACCATTGTGGCATCAATCTCCTTGATGTTCTGATTGAGGATGTCTAATGAGGGTGCAAGAGCATTCCTCAACTGAGTCTATCTAGATCTTATCTTTTCCATCTCTTTCTTTGCCTTCTCAATTTTTTCCAACTGACCTTGGTAGACATTGTTGCACATGTTCACATCAGTGGATGTTTCTTTCACTAAACTCTTCACCTGCTCAATCATATCTTCTACCTCTTTTATTTTCTTAAGATGGGCATCAGTAAGCTTATCTTGATCCATGCAATCGGCAATGAATTTCCTTCCTTGATCAGAAAATTCTTTCAAGGATGATTGACTGGTCTTGAGTGAATTCAAATCTAGTGCAAAGTTTCTTATCAATTCATTCAATCTCTTCTTCAGATACTTTTCTTCTACAACTTGGGATGTAGATTCTTCAAGGTTTGAGAAGTTACTTTTGAACTGAGAAATGATTGCACTTACATCATCAACAGAGTGTACCTTAGATACTTTCTTGTCTGTAGGCAAAAAATTGTTCATTGTGTTCATTGATTCCATAAGAAGAGGATTTATCATTACTTGTTTCTCCTTTGCCTTCTCCATAGCTAGGATGCTGAACTTAATCAGGTCTTCTTCTCTCCATGAGTCCAAACTAGATGTGTCAGGTGTCGAGCTTGACAATAATGCTAAGGAGGGAGTGATGGGAGTTTTATCCATCACTTCTAGTTTTACCTTGGCTAGTTCAACAGAAGTTTCATCTTTCTCTTGTTCTTTTTCTTCTTCTTCTTCTTTCTTTTCTTCCTCTTCCATTTTCTCTTCTTCTTTCTTACCTGATATAGTTTCAATCAATACCTCTTCTTGATGAGTGGGAGGTGTGTTGCTGCATAAAATATTAGCTTCTTGTGTGCTCACAAAAGCTTCTTCAAACTTGCCCAATTCTATGTCAGTGGCCACCATGGCTATCTCCACATTATCAATGATAATGGTGCTATCCTTGAGTGATTCTGACATTGGCATAGACTTGTCTGCCTCTTATTGTACTTCCACTATAGGCACTAAATCCTAAGGACCTATAGAATATACTTTGATGGTCTTTGACCCTTTGGTAACTTTTATGGGTACATTACCTATGGGCACAGTAGGTGGATACATGTTTCTATTCATAAGTACCTTCTCAAAGGCTTTCTTTGTCTCTTTTGCAATTAGTTTATATTTTTTATCCATTATATTCAGAGTCCTTGTCTTAGTTCTGAGGTGAGGCTTTACCAGATCTAACAACAATTTCTTTTCTTCTAGTTCACACACAGGAAGGGTATCATCAAGAATCTTTTCCCTTATCTGCGGATCTTCCTCAATAGCCTGTCTCTTTTGGAATTCAAGGATATTCCATACCTTGTCAAGAATCACTTTTTTTAGTTCCAAAAGTGTCCTTTTAAACTTGATCATGTGCTTTATGATCATGCTATGAATCTCTGACTTGTCAATTTCACTATACTTATCATAAAACTTCCTTACTTGATCAATTATTCCTTCATCAACTATTCTAGCACTTAGCACGCTAAGATTGGGTTTGAAGCTTACTTCAGGAGGTGCTTGAGTGTTCCTTCTATTTCTTGTGACTCATGAGGATGGATGACTGGTGCCAACATCTTTCTTTCTCTTAGGCATTGCCTTATACTCAAGAGGAGCAGTAAGGTCAATGGTTAACTTGGGTGTAGAAGGAGTATCATCTTCTTTACCCTTCTGACTATCATCTTTTTCAATTTTCACCTTCTTCATATTGGGATCATCAGACTTAGCTTCCAATGATGATGTGCTCTTAATTTCCAAAGTAATCTTTTCATCCCTTGCTTTATCAAGGTCTTCTTGAGATACACCATGAATCCTTAAGATCTCTAATGTGACTTTAGCAACCTTTCTTTTTGTTGCTGCGCTGTTAAGTTTAGCATCTACTTCTCTGGTTTTCTCCTCATATGTTCCCCACCTAGGTTCATTAGGATCTTTTGGGGCTGATAGTAGTACCTACGCATATGCTTCAAGGACTTGTTCCTCTACCTCATAACCAAGTGGATGAATCCACTTAGTTCTTGGTTCAACAGCTTCCATACAAGTTGTATTTGTCTCCACCATAAAACAAATTGTATCCTTGTACTTTTCCATAATGCTCTCTGGAATCCTATATCTCATTTGCATCTTGACCCTAAAGGTCTTTAATTCCAATTTTACATAATCTCTCAATGTACTCTTGGTGGATGCTTTGTTAGATATCTGTGTCATGGTTGGAATGGACTTGTCCAAATACATATTTGATACTCTCCCAATTATATGAAGGTACATGTAAATGATTAAAGACCCAAACCTGAATATTTTGGTCTTATCATGCTTGATGGCCTTCATGTTATCAATCAACTATGTGCACAATATCTCACACAATTTGAACTCTACATCTTCCTTCACAATTCTAATGGCTACTAGAATAGTGCCCGCAAACACACTATTCACCCTGCTAGTGTGATGAAACTTGTATCCCAGTATCATTGACATCAATTTGATGTCTTCTTGTTCAATAGGCTCAATGGTCATCCCATGCCTATCGCTCCTTGACTTAAATGTTTTCTCAACCATCTTTCTAACATCCTTTCCCACAGGAAGGATGACGCCTATCCTAGAAAGGTCTATCATCTCATGTATCAAGTCACTGGTGATTCTTACTCGCACATCACCAATCCAAAACAAATCATCATGAACTCTACTCAATAAAATCTTTATCCATTCTATCTCATAGAATTCATATGCCATAGCATACTCAACAATAGGGTGATCATTCCATTTAACATATTCATCCATGAATTTTTTGTCTAGTTTCAACATGGTATCCATGTGTGCCCTTAACCTATCCAACTCTACTGGTTCTTTCTTGCAGTAGATGTATGCCCTAATATCCTCAACATGCATGATGCCCATGGGTGTGTGGGAGAAATCTCCCTCTAAATAATCTAGGGTTGACTTGAAAAGATGTTTCTTGAATACATATCTCTTCTTCTCAACAAAATCATAAACTATTGGAGTGGCCATGACTTACTTGTTTTAATCTCTTTCCAACTGATCTCCAAGATGATTTGAAGACTTATGAATTAGCGCATCGATCTTGGGTTTCTAAAATGAACCAAATACACTGATAATCACTACAAATCACTGATAGATCAATCTCCAAGTCTTCACAACAACTTCTAAGGCTCTTTCTTCTCTCCTATCGCTTTGAATTTGAATGCAATGACCAATCAAATAACTTTCAAAATTTCAAACTCAAGTTTTGTTCACAATCATTATGTGTGCTCTTGCACATAGATAAATTTATACTCCAAAAGCTTAAGTCCAAAGGCACATACTCTAAGGATGAGTGTACCAGCCACGCAGGGGTCTAGAGCTAAATTAGCTCCCCCTATGACCTTGAGGGCCATTCATCCAGATGCAGAGGGTGCATCCACTATGGATACATCCAATACATTCTCTTTAGATTTTTCCTTCTTTTTCTCTGACCAAATCATGCTCACATCATCTGAGGCTGACAAAATTAACTTCTCCTATAGGATCCAAAACTGATTCTTCATCTTTTTTAGGGCTTCCCTGAACTTGTGTCCTTGATCTACAGAACCTTGAGATATGTCCATCCTTGTTGCAAGAGTGAAAAATGACTGGAGGTCTTATATTCCTTGGGGCATTGACATGAGCCACCATTTTACACTGTCTAGCTGAGTGACCATTATAGTTACATATCTGGCATGTAACCTTCTGAGAACTTTTTACATTTGTTTGATTCTGATTTCTCTGATCTTGTTGAATCTTGTTCTTCTTACTAGTCTTGCAATTCATAGCTCTATGACCAAATTTATTGCATGAATAATAGTAACCATTAAAAAGTCTTACCTTTGTATAGTTCCTCGCATTGTGTCCATGCTTGTTACAAGAAAAATAAGTGCAGTCTATAGGCTTGCACTCAATCTTAGGTGGTTCACCATTATCTTTGGTTTGATCTTTAGTCTCCTTAGCATCAGTAGAGTCCTTTTCTGAATCCTTTCTTACTCGCATATTGTCAATATGATTTTGTGCTTCATTGAATCCAATACAATTGGTGTATCCTTTGGCTCTTCTTGCATACAACTGAGATTCTATCAAATCAGAACTGGTGTGTAATTTTTCAATATGATTTTTTGCTTCTTTCAATTCAAATTCAAAGCTTTCTTTTCTATTCCTTAGCTCCAAGATTTCCATGTTTTCTTTCCTTAGTTCTTCATTCAGCTGAAGGTTCTCTTTGATCTGTTCATTAAAGACTTCCCGATTATTAGTTAGGTTATCATCAAATTCTTCAAGTTGTTATTTTAAGGATTTTTTTTCTTCATTCATTTTCTTGACCATTGTCCCTAGATCACTAGTAGAGCATTCTTTCAAATCTTTCCTTAGCCTTTTGATGACTAATTGAGCATTGCTAAGTTTATCCCTTAGTTCTTTAGATTCTCTTTCTAACTTGTCCAGGTCTTCAAGAGTAGCTTCAAGATTTCCTTTTAGATGTTTCATTTCTACTTTGTCCATGTTATCCTCAAGTGGTTAAACTTCTTTGCTGAGGACCAGAGCTCTAATACCAATTGATAGGAATGGGAACACTGAGAGGGGGGGGTGAATTAGTGTTCACTGTATTTTAACTTTTCCCTTTAATCTTTATACTAAAATTAAATGCTTAAGTACTACAATAAAAATGAAATCAACACTTGAAACCCATATGGTTATGCGGAAACCCAAATAGGTAAAACCCTAGTGGGAATTGAAACCCACTAATATTCTACACTAGTTTTTTGTGATCCTTGTTAGAAGATCCTTAACCCTGTTAGGAGTTGCTTTACAATGCTTTAAGCAAAGTAGACCTTGTTAAGGATCAGATCCTATTAGGAGTCTTTTACAATAGTCCCTATTAGGGCAGTGGACGCATTGTCCTAGAGCTCACTACTCAAGTGGTGAAGGTTACAACCTTCTAATCTCAGATACACACTATATCTACAGGATGAACTGTCACTATGACATTGCTTGTTAGATCAATTCCTTTAATGTGTTGATTCTTTGACCTCTAGAAAAGCTTTAATACATCTTCTAGTGTCTTTGTACACTTCTTCTCTACTTCTTATAACCCTCTATTAACTTCCATACCAAATACAATGGGCACACCTTATATTTATATGCTCATACAAAATAAGCAACGAGGTCAGCCCTTAGACCTATTACATACAACACCTCCAAATGAATTGGCTTAAGCATGCTTACAAAAAAACAAGTATATATGTTGGCAACCTAAATACAATAGGCACATAGCCTTTACAATAGTACATTATATCCATAAACCAAAATACTAACTGTCAGCTTCATGCACTATTCTTATATGGCACACACTGGTTGTGCAACTTCAACTGACTGTAACTTTCTCACCCTTGCACATCTAAACATTTGCTCATATACGAAGAATGAATATAGTCTAACCAACTTAACTTCTAGTGCACATACCTTAATTGTTCTATACCCATGTGCACTGATGCTCTGAGCTACAGGAACTCTGTACACTATCTAGTCTTCAACACTTAACAGATTTCTGATCTTCTCTTCAAGTGCCCTGACTCCAAACTACTATATGAATTTGTTTCCATAATGAAAACACTATATCAAGTCATATACATTAGTGTAGACAACTTTCCAATAGTTTATTGATGATGTAATTGATACTCATGAAGGTCATCAAGACATTAATGATTGTATGATGAAAAATATGGTTGGGGTCTAGGAAAATGGTTTGCACATAAAAGAGACCCCAAAACCAATATTTTACACATACATGAAATTGTAATGATATGGAAAGTAAATGTAGAAGACTAATATTGAAATGAAGAAATAAAAGGTACTTACATCTAAAAAATAATCGGCTGAAAATCCTATCAGGCGGTCTCAGAAACTATTTATTTTCGTTCTCCTCAAGTTATACTACGAGATCTAAAAAACTCAAAAATATTTTTCTTTTCTGAGAAAGGTCAACCTTGACCTATGTAAACAATGTCGACCTTGACCCAAAAATGTCAACCTTGACCTAGGTAGACATTGTTGACCTTGACCCAAAAATGTCAACCTTGACCTACACTACTCTGACAGAAATTATGTTCATGAATCCTAAAAGTTTGTCAAAAAGGGTGCCCAGATCTGCACTATAATTCATCATCCCGCACCTGTTCCTGCAAGAAAAATGGTTTTGTTTGTTGGGAGGGAGGGCTTTGTCTTAGTCAAATCCCAATTTAAGAATTAACCTTGAAATTGAATTGAAATTGCAGAGATAAACAAAGTAAATAGAACAATTCACCTTGCTTATGTTGAAAATCCTTGTAGAGGATTCAAATCCTTGAATCCACAAGTATGGATGCTCCAAGTGAATGTATAATTGAATGTAGGATGTCTCAAATCAATCTTCTTTAGATCTACAATATGAATCTTGAATGGATCTTAGAATAAGAAGAAGCTTGAATGGATGGATGGAGAAATCTTCAACAAAAGGGCTCCATAGAGCTTGAATCCTTCAATGGCTACTAATGGATCTCCTTGATGAATTGGAACTTGAATGCTTCAGTTATTGAAGACTTGAATGCTTGAAGGCTTGAATTCTTTCTTGAGAGATTATAAAAAGATGAAAGATGGATTGAAATGAGAGAGGAAGGCTTCCTTTTATAGTGATCTAGGGCACAAACTTCTAGAGAGGGCACATAGAAAACAATAATTAAAGGTCCATGGCACAAAACTCTATAGAGGTGCACATGGAGAGGAAATTAAATTAAAGTCTTGACACAAAACTCTATCAGGGGTCCACCCTTAAGATAGAAATAAAAATAATTATTTAAGTGCCTTGTCACAAAATTTGAGGTAAGGCTAACCCCAAAGTTAATTTGAGCATTAGGCACAAAACTTGAGAAAGGCTAATCTCAAATAATAAATTAGGAATTCTACACAAATCTTGACAAAGGTCCACCTCAAATATTAATTTGAGAATTTGACACTTAACTCAAGAAATAGTGGCCCCAAAGAGGGAAAAGATAAAATTTTGATGAAACCCCAAAACTGGAACCTAACCCCAAGGACCCTGGACCCTAGGGTCAAGGTCAAGGTTGAGGTCGACCTTGACCCTAAGGTCAAGAATCTCAAGTTTTCAATTCAGGATGCCATATTTATGCCGAGAATAAGTGAAAAATTGGGTAGAATAGGGGAAAAAGCCAAATCCAAGTCAAAGACCCATTCAAGGTGTTTGACATGACCCCAAACCACTTACTTAGAGGGCTAAACTAGTCTTAAATGGAAGTACTTCCATTTTCCAACAATACAATGACTAACTTCCAAAAGGACTAAAAAGGTATCCTACATAATTTAGTAGGTTTTCATACTATGAGCAACTCCCAATCATGCATTTATTTGATGCTATGCATATTGGAAAGAATGTAACAGATAAATTATGGAAAATATTGGATGGAAGGTGTGACAAAGACAAAATTGTCAAAATTTGTAGTGACATTGAAGAATCCAACCATGCAATGAAAACTGTCATTTGATCAAATAATAATGGAGACCAAATTGATATATGTGCCTTTACTTGGTTATTGTTAGAGAAGCATGTTGGAATGGAGAGATAAGGTACTAAGAGGGGAAGGGTCAATCAGTGCCCTCAAATTTTTTTAACTTGATACTCAATCTATAATAAGTAGATAACTAAACTATCCAATTGAATCCATTGTGTGAAAAATTCATTCAATTGACTTGTAAATGTAAATTGCATGAAAACAAACAATAGTTCAATCACATAACATGGATATTTTGGTTACGCAGAAACCCTTGTGAGAAGGTAAAAACTGCAGTGGGGATGACACCCATGAATTCTTCACCACTAGAGATAATAAAGTATGTCGGTTATGGCTACAAGTTGTGATCACTTCTGATGGTCTTACCCTATTAGGAGTAACAATAAGATCGACTATATCTACCCTGTTAAAGGATTTCAACAACACTACTTGAGTGTGTACTTGGTTAAAAGATTTACAATAAGACTGTTAGGTCTACTCTGTTAAGAGATTTTTCTAACTCTGTTACAATGATTAGAGAATAATAGAAAGTATCTGTAATTGACAACTTATGCTTGTCTGAATCAGATCTATGAAATATAAAATATATATCACCTTAATGTGTAGATATCTTTCCTCTCTACTACATCATAGCCTTGACTGATTCTGAATAAACTAAATATTTATGAATGCTACTCAACCTAGTCTAAAAATTGATGTCTTGAAGGTGACTAATTGCTTCAAGATATCCTTCTTGTCCTTCACATTACATACTTCAAAACTTATTTCAAAGTGATATGAATTACAAATATATAGCATACTGCTATGATTTCCATCACCGCCTAACCTTCATGACCTAATTAGGTTTTCATCATCTTAGGAACATAACCTAAGATCTACAATATACAAAAATAACCTAGATCTAATTATTACAAAGAGATCATCATCACATTTAATGATTACATCTATAATAAATAATCCCCGATCTTGGTAAAATATTGTTTGATTCTTTTGTAACCATTTACATAGATAAATGTGCCAAAACTGATTACTATGCCATTTCCTGGATCACTCGGTAAACACTATAAATATTGTTTGGTGAATACACTGGTGCTCAGTGTGTAGTCTTCTTGGTGTTTACTGACGCATGGTGATTGGTATACTTTGATGCTCAGTAATACTGCTCTAGTACCAAATTAAACCTATTTCTATTTAGCTCTCGGTACTGCCTTATGAATACTCGGTATGAAGGCTTGTTTTTCTAACCAACTAGCATAGTGTAGCATGTAGTTCTTCCTTTTACCGACTGATCAGCATAGATAACTAACTGATCTACTTTGATACTAATGACAACACTTAATGATCCATAGAGATAACAATCTCCCCCTTTGGCATTAGTATAGAAATCTATAATGTATATATACTGATATAACCTTTACTGTCCTTACTTCATATATTCATGACAAAAAATTTATAACTCCAAAAAATTTGCATATCTCCCCCTCGGTGCATGCTCCTGGTATATATGTAGTACACTTAACATAGAATTATACACTTTGGCATATACATTATGTTTTCCCCCTTTTTGAGATCAATGCCAAACTCAAAAATATGTACTTACAATTTATCAAAAATGTGCTGGTGGGTTTTCTTCAAAGAATCTAAGAGGTTCTCCCATTCCTCTTTCAAGTTGGTGAGAGAAATGTGCTCAAGACCATCTTGTTCATGCATGTCAAAAATGTTCTCCAACATAGAAATCTCTAGTGTTGCAACTAAAGCTTGCGCTTTGACAATATGCCTTTCAATTATCTTCATGTGGGGAACTAACTCGGCCTAAATCTTTGTGACTTGGTCACTTATTCTATCCTCCTACTTATGCAAATCTTCTCTTAACCTCCTAAGTTCTTGAACTTTGAGTGTATGCTTATTAAAAGCATTAGGCTTGGTTAAGGCTACTTGTGCATTGGCTTGGATTTCAATATCTAGCTATTTTATCTTCTCATTGATCTCAGTAGTGAAACTTTCCATAATGAAAATCTTTACCAACATTTGAATAATTGTCTGAGTAATAGATTGAATGTTGGTTATTACCTCATATAACTTTACCTTATTTATTGCTACTTCTTGGTTGATTTTCTCTACTAATTTTTCTTGTATCTTGGATTCCACTCTTTCCTCAATTCTCTTTTCTTCTTTTGTATCCGGGGCATTGATTTCTTGAACTAGAGTAGCAAGTTGGGCCATTATTGGTGTATCTTCATTAATTTATACCTTGGTTACAACCTATTGTAAGATATCTCTTACATCTTCAAGTATTTTCTTGCTTTTACACTATTTCCTCAGCTTCTCCTGAGCTTCCTTCCTAGTACATAGTACCCCATACTTTCTCAATTCTTCAGGGTCTAGGGTCCTTGGGTCACATTCTAGTATCACAATGACTTCTTCCAAAGTAACTGACCCTTTACCATGATTTTTCTTCTTTTTCTTCTTCTTCTTCTTCTTCTTCTTCTTCTTTTTCTCTTGAAGTGAATCCTTAACAAAAGGTACAATGTCCTTTACCTCAACATTTGGCAGTTTTTGCCTGGTAGACACATTATCTTCCTTCTTCATCTCCTCAATAACCTGTGTGTTGGTTGATATGGAGGGATATGCAAATGTAGTGTCTAGTGTGGTGGTCTCGGTAGTCTTAGGCTCACTCTGGCCCTATGTCTCTGTAGGTGTGCTTGTTCCATGATCCCCTGATGTATCCATTGGTTTCTCAAGGATTGAGCCTTTGGGTCCTTCCTTTGAAATTATTTCAACTGCCTCTATCAAAATGGGAAGTTTACCTGGTAGAGATGTTATTGCTAGCTCAGTGAGGTGTTCCTCATCTTCTATTTTTTCTCCATCAATGGTAACATCCTCATCATTAGCTCGATCATCAGGATCACCAATTGTGATGTCCTCAATGATTACATCAAGTGAAATTTTGTCTCTTATGTGGATCTCATCTTGATCTTGTGCATCCTATGTATGATTTATTTCCTCAGTGGCAACTGATGTATCAGGTACCTTGATATCTGATAGGTCAATTTGTTGTGTGGTTTTCAAATCTGCATCATTGATGTGTATTCCCTTCCCTTTTATCTTTTATTTCTTCTTGGGAGTTATGATTAATACCATCTTTTCAGCTTCCTCTTAGGCTTGTACAACTAAAGTCCAGATGAGTTGACTATTCTCATCTATGTCTACCAAATTTCTATCAAGTATCTGCAGTGCCTGGTTCTTCACTCTGAATCTTTCTGAATATTTCTCATGTATTCATCAATTTCAGGAATAGTCAATTGAGTTATTGCCAAGGCTAGGGATTGTTCCCTCATTCTTTTCTCAGTATCAAAGGCATAGGACCACTTTTGTTAAATTCTTTCATCTAGTGCCTTTGGTAAGTATTTGGAAAATTCAATTGGGACTCTTTTAAATCTAATCATCATCTGGATAATTGCCTCTTCAAGTTTATTCTGATCCTTGGTTGACAAGTGCTCAAACTGACTAATTTTAGGATCACTAAGTCCACCATTTTCTATTATTTCTTCTAATACCTCATCAATTAACCGATTTTTATTTCTAACAACTTTGAATTGATTATTATCATCTTCTTCATCGTCTAAATCATCCTTACCTCTAATCAACTTTTTTCTTTTCCTATGAGCCTTAGTAGATGACTTGTTACCTCCTTTTGTATATGTCTTGGTCGGTGTTGCTACTTTTGGCCTTTATATCTTCACAACTCCTTTCTTTAGTGGAGGTCAGGCTATAGTTGTAGACCTTGTCAGTGCAATTGTCTACACATCTAACTACTTCTTCTTTGAAGTTGGTGAATAGGAAACTAGTGTAGAGTCTACATCTTTATCTGACTCAGTTTCTTCACTATCATGGGATTTTTTAGTAAGAAGTAACTGACCTTTGGTTGCAACTTCAACCAGTGTACTATCAAATGATCTAGTATCATCTCCAAACTTCTCTACAAGATTCTTCATAATTTTCCTTGACTTCTTTGTTATCTTACC
This sequence comes from Chamaecyparis obtusa, assembly GCA_027943335.1. Lineage (NCBI taxonomy): Eukaryota > Viridiplantae > Streptophyta > Pinopsida > Cupressales > Cupressaceae > Chamaecyparis > Chamaecyparis obtusa. Next base: position 63,685 of record BSBK01007724.1, read on the forward strand.
GATAACCAAACATGTTTTAATTCTTTTCTTGGCCTCTTCATATGTTCCAAACCTTTCTGCATTTACATCCTTTGGTACATCAAACAAACCTTGTATTTATTTTAAAGAAAAATCAATGTCTATCTCATATCCCATGGGGTCTAACCATTTAGTCCTAGGCTCCATGGTCTTTATCAATGTGTGGTCGATGTCCACAAGAAAACATATCTCCTTCTCATAATCTTCTACTAGTTGACTAGGAATTCTACTCTGAGAATTCATTCTACTCTTGAGTTGTTCAAAGTAATTATCTAAAACATTATTAAGATTATTTCCCAAGCCCTTAGTCAAATCTGAAATTTGTGATATCAATGGCTTGTCCATTGACCACTCTATATTACTGATAGAAGGGAAAACTCATTGCACATAAAAGAATATGAAAACTAGCAGGGATCCAAACTTACATGTGTTGGACTTCATAGCCTAGATTGTATTCATGTTCTCTTCAACTTGCTTCAATAGAAGCTCGGCTAGGTCCAACTGGTAACCTTTCTTAACCATTCAGTATGCAATGTCAATGGCTCCATAGGGCACACTATTATGTCTGCTCGACTGATAGATTTTATAGCCGATGACATGAGCTACGAATTTCACCTCTAGGTCTTTGATTGTGTTGATCTTCAGTGCACGACTATCCCACTCAACTCTGGTGTTCTTCTCAATATCTATTCTCGGTGCACTATGAATTGCCTTCACCTTATCAATGGTAGGATACCTGGTAATCACATGAATCATCTTCTTGGTAATCTCTACCAGCTCATCTAACCACAATATTCCATCATAAAACCTACTAAGAAAAACCCTAATCCATTTTTCTCTTAAATTCCCTCAAAAATTTAGGGCATTCATTAAACCTATTACTTCCTATTTCACCTATCTTGTAGTGGATATAAGATCTCACATCCTCGACCAATAGAACCCTATGAGGTATGCTTGAAAAAGCTCCCTCTTGATCAATTTTTGATGCAACTTTAGGATGAAGTTTGTATCGGGCTTCATTGTAAGAAGAAGACACTATAAGGTTCACTTCCTCCTCTTCTACAAACTTGGATTTTTTAACCTTTGACATGGACGTCATTTTTCTTGAAATAGGGTTTCGCTAAATACTCATATGAAATAGCTTGGTAGTAATAGTACTTACACAAAAATGCCGATGAGATCACTCGAAAGATTTTGAAATATCTTTTAAGCACTCTGAAAATTCATTGCTTGAAATCACTTTGGAAACTCTTTTTCTCTTCGAAGTCATAGGTGAAAAATGAACTAAGTTCATCATCTATTTATAACCTTTTTTCAAATTTCCACTCAAAACCTTTGTAATAAATGCTCGACCTACTCATAGCTTGACAACAACTGTCAAAATTGATGAGTACCACAAAATACCAACTCAGTTAACATATAACCTTTTTACTTAGTTAATACTGATACTCGATTAACCTTGCATAATAGTCACCAGTGGGTAACTCTTCACTCGGTCTAGCATATACCGACTGTATAACTTTGAAAGCTCAAAACTTATAAACCATAATGCATCTCTATTCATGAGGATTTGGTATGTGCTTAACAAATATAAGGAACTGTATGTAAAATATGATTAACTTGAATTATAAGTTCCATACATACCTTTTTCAGCTTAGGTGGAGGTGTCGATGTCACCCAACCTAATGGATGAGGTTTCCCCGACTACTTTTATTAGATGAGCTGCCTAACTTTGTTGAGCAAGATGATAAAGATATGGCCATAGCCACCTCCATAGATTTGCAGTAGCTAGAGGAATTTGATTCCAATGATATGCTAATTCATGAGCCAACAGTTATGGAGGAGATTTTTCAAGAAAATAGCATAGACAAAAGCCTTGAAGAATATGATTTTTCCAACATCATAGAGGTTTTTTGTGACAAATTTCATGATGAATCCCTATTCCTTGGAGTGGAGCTTCAAAGTTATGTGCCTGTTAAAGGAGGCCTAGTTTTGGATTGCCCTCTTTCTAAGAGGCTGCTACATGAGCAAGAGTTGGGGCCAGTTCTAGATCTTCAAGATATTGACAACTTTGATGAGCTCTTAGCCTATTTAAAAGAGGAAGTTGATAGTCCCCTAAACCTAGAGGATGAGTTGACATGGTTAGCCATGATGAAAGGAAACCATGAAGATAAAGAAGCCAACAAGGAAAGTTTTTTTTTCAGACTTTCAAGAGGCTGCCCCATCAGATACTTGGCACAGAGGGAGTTTACCAAGACCTCTCCATATGATCAATTAGAGATGAGTAAACTTGATTCAATATTTGCAGAGGTAGTTCATTACTATTTGACCAATTTCTATATGCCTCATATATTTGTAGTTATCCTTATACATTTAATGAAAAATATCCTAATGAGGAAGGGTAGTTACTTCATCATACCAGTGAATGGTTTTTTTTTACCAGGTTGTTGTACTGGTTAGTTTAGGTTAGGTTACTTTCCCTATTTTTTGTTTAATGTTTTCTAGGTTAGTCTTCTTGTTTTTCAAGAAGTGCCCGAGCACATTTTTTTTTGTTCCTCTTCTTTATCCAGAAAGGTTTTATGTTCAAGAGATGACTCCTATGCCCAATGGATTGCATCAAGGTCACTATTTTCCAATGTCTAGTAGGCTGACATCCAGCATAAATTGCCATAATGTTACCCAGAATTTCTTATCATACAATTTTGGCCATAGGTGGAGTAAAATGAGGCTCCCACAAGGGTAGAGCCCAGCCTATGAGAGAGACCTTATAAATTTTCTTGTCTTGGTTGTGTTTCCTATCATCTTTTCTCTCTTTGTCTGTCTACAATCTTGTTTTGACTTGTGAAGAAAATCTACAAGGTTTCATGGCTTGGGCCCTTAGCCTTAGGTAGTTCATGATGTTGTCAAGCTCCAGTTCAAAGTGCATGTGCTAAATCACAAAAACTAGTGAGATATTCCAGTTTGAAGGTTTGCAAGAAATAACTATTGTTATGTCAGGGGTTTCATAAAAGTTGTCTCAGTCCAAAATCCCATGATGTTTTCTATTTCTTCATCACCTTTTGTCGAGGTCTAGAAACCTTGGTTTTTTTTTGCCTTTCACACCTTCACTTCTCTGCCCGACGTCAACATTTTTCTATCTACTCCGCTATGACTGATTGCCACCTATCATGGTGGGCCTAGTTATTCAAGGCTAAAGGCAATTAAAGTTTGATCAAAGTCGGCAATTGTCATGATGTCACTTTGAAAAAGTGCTTGAAGTTTATTTTTCACGGTATCACAACAACCATCTGATCTTCCTAGATAAAGGTGGTCTAACAAGTGGGACCGTGTTGTCAGGTGATCCAAGGTGTTTGATTTTCATTGGTTGTGAAGATGGTGACTTGGAATTTTCTTAGTGGGGCCAGGGTTTTTCGTGTCCAGGCAAGTTAAAGTTTGGTTGATATCTATGGTTGTCACATTGCCACTATGAAAAAGTGCTTGAATTTTACTCTTCACAGCATTGCAATAGTCATTCAATAGAAAGGTGATTAAAGCAGTGGGTCTGAGATGCCAGTCATACTGAGGTGCTCGATTTCTATTGGTTTCCAAGGAGTTGATGTGGTGGAGACTTTTCAAAGGGGCTTATGACTAATTATGTTGATTTATCTAGACCGCCCGATCTACTAGGAAAATACAAGATTGACGGTCATGTTTTAAAGTTTTTTCAGTTAGCCGTTGGAGCCAAATTTGAATATTTTTGTAGGGTTTCATGTTAGTTTGTTATAGTGAGTCGTGAATGACAAAGGGGTAGCTCAGAATTGATTTCTTCAGGACAGTTGCAATTAGGAAAATGATGTGAAGATCTGGGTAGTCATTGTGGCCTCATTTTTGCTTCATGGGGAGCCATGCCGATTTAAATATCAACCATTGATGAATAGGGAGGGTTGGTGCCACCTATGACTATTTATACTTTAAAATTCAAAATATCTGCAACAAATCTTATCTGAGCATGTATGGCAATCCTGACTTGCAAAGAAGTGGATGGATCAACCAACCTTTCAAAGACAATTATGGCAATTGGAGAGGCATGCAGGCATATATCTGAATGGCTAAGATATTTCAAGGATGCATTTATGATCAAACATGATAGAGTTAGGGTTTCTATTATTTATATGAAAATCTATGTAACCCTAAAAGTTTGACACCTGCCCATGTGCAAGGGAGATGTATATATTAGTCTTTTGGAGCTTTTAGAGCTCAGAGTTTTCCTTTCTTATGATTTATCCATGGCATTCTTTTTGCCCTGTGGCTTCTAAAGTCTATAATATTTCATTGATTTATCAAATTTAATAGAGGTTTTTCGTGGCATTTTCTCTACTCTCAAGCCTTTCCCTTATCTGTATTTCTCTTATTGGGTATAATACACTAGCTTTTTTAGAGAAATCTTGGACTTCTAGAGCCCTTATTTCTTTCATCTTATTCATGTGCTATTGTGTATGATCTAATTTAGATAGTTTTGTGGATTTTGTTCATCTTGAGCTGTCTTGTCTCATTCCTGTGCCTTTTTTCTGAAGAGAACATTTTCTTGTAGGTCACAGTATGTGTCTTTTGTCCAGACCTCTCTGTGAAACACTTATGCAAGTCTGTTTAGGAAGATTATGTTCTATTAGATCTTAGAGCCTTCATGCTAATTTGGTCAATATATTATGTTCATGTCATTTCAATGTATCACCTAGTAGGATAGTTTTCTTTCAGTCATTTCCCTTTCTGCATTCCTTCTATCCCTTTTCCCTCAAGAATTTACTTTCCTATTAAAAAGAAAATTAGGGTGATTATCCAAGAGGAACCAACCTAGAACCTAGAGGTTTCATCTTAATTAGCAAAGGTCCCATAACCTGGAGAGGATCCCAAAGTTATACGAGGTGATCAATACCAAGAGAGCTTGAAATGGGTGCAAAACTTAGCATATAATAGTAACATTATGATGAACGGTTCTCCCCTTAATACCAAAAACACGTAACAAAAATAGAGAAACAACAACCATATGCAAGAATAGAAAATGGGCTTCTTATTATCTCTACAAATGTTGAATTACAAACTTTCAAAATTACAATATGAAAAGTCACATGGGCATTCCCTTACAATATTCTATAGGACAAAGCCTCAAATTATTACCCAGATCTACTACCCAAAACTATCCCGAACTACCTAAGACAACACTATAGCCTTCCTTATATAGGATATTTTCCATCGCCTGGGAGGGTTCCATAATTTTAGCCAACAAGGCTAACCAAACTTAGAATTATTTTATTTTACAATTTATTACATCAAAGTCGGCTCAAAATAACTTTTCAAACCCAAACAAAAATTTTGAAGGAAAATCATTTTCCACCATTTCAGGTGACCCAACTTTCGAAGACCATAAGTCATCACCAGTTGACCCAATTGACTATTATAACCCCATTCCAGAAAGGCCACAAAGTGTTCCATAGGCTTAACTTGCGCAAGCACCTGTCACCCAAATTTTCAGCCTCATCCGGAGCCTCTAAAGCCTTCAAAACTGAGTTGAAAGTTTCTGTACCTTGTCACCAATACCGAAAATCTTCAATATCTACAAAGCTAGACTTGATCTATCAATGAAACTTTACCGGTAGGCTGATAAGACCAAAATGAACCTCTAGGGAAGAAATTAGAACATTTCATGATCAGATGACCAACTTACTAAAAATAGAAAGTTTCCATAAATAACAGCTCTGGACAAGATAACCCTTATTGAATACAAAAACAAAAATATTTTTGGGTGATGCAAGATTTCTCTTACACCTAGGATGCTCCTGCATCAGACACCCGGGGTAATTTGAGAAGTGACCCTGTCACGACTAAGGTGTGCATAGGAAAACCAAGATGGTTAACCTCCTCCTTTGTTAGCCATGATGAATCTTCAATAGTTCATTCTTTCCATTTGACCAAATACTCTTCATATGTCCTGTTCCTCATGCTTCTGCCAACATGACTATCCAGTATGTCTTCAATCTCCTTGATATCTGAACTAGTTTTTGGAATACTCCACTATGTTGTTGTAACCTCATCTTCAACACCTCCTTCATGATACTCCGTCAGATCTAAAACATTAAATACTAGTGAAATATTTAGCTTAGTAGGCAACTCAACCTCATATGCATTTCCTGAATCATGCTTCTTCAGTATCTTACATGGCCCAAACTTCTTCATTTTCAACTTGTTATATGTACCAACTGAAAATCGCTCCTTCTGCAAATGAACCATGACTTCATCTCCAACCTAAAATTCCTTATGCCTCCTTTTCTCATCTACCTTATCCTTATACTATGCATTCATTTTGGAAATATGCTTCCTCACCTCCTCATGGATGTTCTTCAAATATTTTGAAAAATCCTCAGCTTCAGCACTACTTATTTCTGCTTTATCTATTTTTCTCAACTCAGATGCATTTCTATGGCTACTTCCATATACAATCTATGGATGATGTGATGAACTAAACTTCAAATCTATCTTCAACTCTTCACTTTCTGCTAGTGTCATTCTATGTGCTGCCTCATTTTGAAAACTGGCTCCTGGAATCAAGTCCATCTGATCATTGATCTTTCTTATTGGTGGTAATCCATCAAGCACATTATCGGATACAATATCTTGAAACTCATTCAATAATTTTGCAACTTCTACAGGTACATCTTCTACTTCCTCTTTCTCAGCCTTTGGAATTAAGGTAAAACACATATGCTCAAGGTGCATACCATCTAAGAAATTTCCTCTTTCAACAAAAGTTATTCTTGCATTGCCACATACTTTTTCTTCCGTCTCCTTTAATGGCTTTAGCTTATGTTGCACTCCATCCTTTGTCAGGGAATAGGTATTTGCACAACCATCATGTACAACACATCTATCAAACTGCCACGGCCTACCCAACAACATGTGACATGCATCCATAGGTATGATATCACATAGTATCTCATCATGATATCTCCTAGCTTACAATAATCATCTGATTGAATATTTCAAAGTGATGGTCGGTAAGTCTCAGTATCTCAGTTTCCTTTACTTGTAGTTGTTCAGTAATTTGTCTTATGTCTTCAAAATCTAAATTTCTCTCTTGTTCAGCTTGTCTAGCATTGTTCATCACATCAATCATTCTTACCATTTGTGCCTCCTGACCGATCTGTAGGGCTTTCACTTGTTCAATCAAATGAAGATTTTTCTCAGAAAAATCATAAATTGCACTTTCAAAACCATCAGAAATACTATCTGAACTAGATCCAATATTATCAAATAAATCATCAATCTCTTGTTCATGATACTTAGTCTCATTTTCTAGAATAGCCATGTTCTTTCTCTGAACCAATAAATTCTTCAATGCATCCTTAGCTTGCTTTTATTTCTCAATAAACATCTGCATCTAAATCTTTTGATTCTCTATAGTTTTGTCCAACTTGTATCTTTCCATGATTAGATATTTACTCTTTAGTGGTTAAACCATCCAATAAGAGATCTGAGCTCTGATACCAATTGTTGGAATGGAGAGATAAGGTACTAAGAGGGGAGGGTCGAATTAGTGCCCTGAAAAACTTTTAAGTTGATGCTCAATCTGCAAATAGTAGATAACTAAACTATACAACTAAATCCATTGTGTGCAACATTCATTTAATTGACTTGTAAATGTAAATTGCATGAAATTAAATAATAGTTCAATCACATAGCATAGATATTTTTGTTACGCAAAAACCTTTATGAGAAGGTAAAAACTATGGTGCGGATGACACCCACAAATTCTTCACTACAATAGATAATAAAGTATGTCATTTAAGGCTTCAGGTTGTGGTCACTTATGATGATCTTACCCTTTTAGGAGTAACAATAAGATCTACTAGATCTACCTAGTTAAAGGATTTCAACAACACTACTTGAGTGTGTAATCGGTTAAGATGTTTACAACAAGACTATTAGGTCTACTCTGTTAAGAGATTTTTCTAACTCTGTTATAATGAATAGAGAATAACAAAAAGTATCTGTAATTGACAACTTATGCTTGTTTGAATTAGATCTATGAAATATCAAATATATATCACCTTAATATTTAGATATCTTTCCTCTGTACTACTAATCGAGAGCCTTGACTAATTATGAATAAACTAAATATTTTTTACTGCTGCTCAACCTTATTTGAAAACTGATGTCTTGAAGGTGAATACTTTCTTCAAGATCTCCTTCTTGTCCTTCACATTACATACTTCAAAACTTATGTCAAAATGACATGAATTATAAATATATAGCATACTGCTATGATTTCCATCACTACCTAACCTTCATGACCTAATTAGGTTTTCATCATCTTAGGAAAATAACCTAAGATCTACAGTATACAAAAATAACCTAGATCTACCTATTACATAGAGATCATCATCACATTTAATGATTACATCTATAATAAATAATTCTTGATCTTGGTAAAATGTTTTGTGATTTTGTTGTAATAGTTTACATAGATAAATGTGCTAAAATTGATTACTATGTCATTTTCTAGATCACTCGGTAACACTATCAATATTGTTCGGTGAATACACTGGTGCTCAATGTCTAGTCTTCTCGGTGTTTACTGGCACTTGGTGCTCGGTATACTCTGATGCTTGGTAATACTTCTCTGGTACTTGATTAAACCTATTTTCATTCAGCTCTTGGTATTGCCTTATGAATACTTGGTATGATGGCTTCTTTGTCTAACCGACTAGCATAGTGTAGCATGTAGCTCTTCCTTTTACTAACTGATCAGCATAGATAACTGACTGATCTACTTTGATACTAATGATAACACTTAATGCTCCATAAAGATAACATAGTAGAGTAATGCTATAAAAGAAGTCATACAAAAAATAAGATTTCCCACAAGATTTGTTGTGAAAATAAACAATCTCATATCAAAGAAAAGCGAATTTGGGCCAAGGATGAAAACTCATGATTGGCATACATTTATTAAGGCAATTCATGTTATTTTGCATTCACTATATATTTGTATATTGCATGTAGCTTTCATTGTATTATTTTATAAAATATTGATAAGATCATTTTACAATTATTGCACTACGTTCTACCTCTATCTCTCCCACACCACTTCGACAATAGTGTCAAACAAGTTATATATGATCTTGGAAAATACATGAGGTGGTTGTCAACAAAAGAAATCAATAAAGAAGATATAAAATATTGGAAGAGAAAAATTCCTCATCTTATGTGTGAAATGCAAAAGTGTCTACCTTCAACTTTTTTTAATGCACAAGAACACTACCTCATACATCAAGTTGAGGAAATTGAATTGTGTGGACCTATACAAACTAGGTCAATGTTGATGGTTGAGAGGCACTTGAAATTTTTGAAGGGCTTGGTTTGATAGAGAGCACATCCTGAGGGTTCTATGGTGGAGGGATATATGGTATACCAGACCATGGTGTACATGAGTGAATATATTCATAAGTTTGCAGCAAAGATCCATGTAGATCGTATGTCAGATCCTAACTCCATTAACAAATTTGAAGGGGAGTACTTAATGGGGAAAAGTAGATTGATGATTTAAGTTAGAGGTAATTATAAGATGTTATTGTAGTTAATTAATTCTTATAAATCCGCAATATTAAAGTTATTTGTAATTGGTCTAGATTTTTTTTATACAATTGGTCGAGAGTGGGATGCAATACATTTGTATATTGTGAACAATCTTGGTTGGATGATGATATGGATTGAATGATGTCAACAAAATGGTTTCTTATTAACATGGGAAGGTGTTTCTTCATTGGTTAGAGAAGCTCATCAAAATGTAGATTCCAATATTACACCAATGGTAATTGATCTAGCATATAGTTTAAGAGGTAGACAGGTTTGTAAAATTTTATTAATGATCATGAGCCATATGTTTCATATTAACTCATGATGAAAATAATTTTTTCACGCTTGAAAAATTTCAGGTCAAGCACCACAAAGCTATGTACTATCATGGCCAAAAATTTTTCATAAAAAAGTTGGATGACATGAAGAAAACTTGTGATTCTGGGATAACTACATTCTTCGAGGTCACTAATATATCATCTAGAAATGACATACATCCTCAACAATCTCAAAATCTATACTATGGCATCTTGGATGATATACTTGAGTGAAATTTTAACTCCTTCAAATTAGTTTTATTCTTTATCAAATGGTACAGGCTACGACTAAATCAAAATGATCCTGATATAACTATTATTCAACATGATAATGGATTTACAATGATTAATACAAGGTTGTTTGAGCCAGTTGAAGATGAGCCCTATGTTCTTCCAAGCCAATGTGAGCAAGTTTTTTACTTAGAGGTTCCACATAAACCGGGTTGGTCATTTTTTGTTAGACATGATCCAAGAGGAAGGCCAGTAAAGTATAATGTGATGAAAGAAGAAGATACTGAAGATGATGAAGAAGAAGAAGATGATGGTGGTGGTGGTAGTGATGATGATGATGATGATGATTTTCCAGCAAGCCAAAGTGTTGACTGTATGTTTTTCATTGATGACAATATATGGTAAGTAGCGTACATGGAAGCTTGATGGAGAGAGCCTTGATAATATGGTTCCTAGATATGTTATCAGCATGATATCATAGACGTAGAGGTTGATTCTAAGTGAAGATAGTAATACAGTTGTTTGTATCAATAAGTGTTCCTAATAGATCCCAGGAAGAGTTCAATATGTGATTTACAGTATGGTTGTAATGGAGCCTTGTGCATTTTTATTTATGTTCTAGACATGTGTATGATGCCAAGTTCATGGACGTAGAGTCATTTGTGTAGTATAGGTTGAGTTATGATGTTTCCAATTGATAGTTACTGTTTCCCAATTTTATCTTATAGAGCCGATAGTGTTTATATTGTTGTAGCAGTTGCACCTATCATTTTGATATGTGTGCTTGGATTAGTGTTTGGAGAAGAGTTAAGAATTTTTGGTTAAGGGTGCATGATATAATTCAGCATGAGAATAAAGTTTGAGTTAATTTTGTGGAGCCGACCATGTGAAGTGACGCATCTACTCATATTGAGTTGGGCGGTCCAATTTTGTGTTGTGTGCTTAGGAGAGCCGATTGAGATATTATTGAAGAGTTATATTGTTTCTCTAATATGATTTCAAGATGGTTCTAACAGGCTGACCTGATTATATCATTTAGAGAAAGATATTTATAGGTAGTCATTTGTGATTCCTAAGTATGGCAGATAGTTGAAAGAGAAGAGCAGAGAATAAGGTGTGAAGTACTGAGCCATCAGTAGAAGGTCTATGTGACAAAGAAGAGAGTGTATGCTATTCATTGGAACTAATCAAGATAGTAGGTCTAACTCGTAGTTCACCAAAGATCTAGATATAGTGTGTATCTTTTAAATAAACGGTTGCAACCATCACCCCTTTGAGCAATGTGCTCCCATACAGTGTGTACTCACCCCTAACAGGGTTAATTGTAAAAGACTCCTAATAGGGTCTGACCCTTGACTAGGTCATTGTACTTAATGCATAGTAAAGATCAACTCCTAACAGGGTTGTAAGATTGTCTAACATCGATCATAATACTCTAGTGCAGTTTATAGTGGGTGCTAATTCCCAGCAGGGCTTTTACCTATTTGGGTTTCCTCGTAACCAAAATTGTGGTGTTGTGTTAAGTGTTCTCATATTGTGTTTATGCTTAATGTTCTTCTATACTTAATTGGATAAAGAATTGAATCTTGTAGATAACTAATTCACCCCCCCACCCCTCTTATTTATCTCTTGGTACTATTCCTAACAATTGGTATCAGAGCCAAGTGCCTCGAAGAGAAAATTTAATAGCTTGAGGTTGATTAGATGGAATTCTTTAGAAAAGAAAGTCCTAAGTTTGGTGGAGAGAACTATCTAGACTGGAAGAACAAAATGATGACACATTTGCAGTGTATTGCCTTTGAGATTTTTGAAGTAGCTACAAAAGAAGTTCAAATTCCCTCTCTAGCAGATCTTACAAAGGAAGATGCAACTCTTAAGTAGAACAAGATGTTCACTCAAAATGCTATTGCCAAAGAAGCCCTTATTAGCACCTTATTTGACAGTGAGGTTTTAGAGATCAAGAAAGTAGATAAAGCCTACAAGATATGGAAGTAAATAGAAGACATGTTTGAAGGAGACATCCAAGCCAAGAATGTGCACAAAAAGACATGGAAGAAAAAATACAATGCATTGGAAATGCTACCTGAAGAGAACATTAGAGCCTACAATCAAAGGATCAATGAAGTAGTTGCAAGAATTAGAAACAATGGTGGAGAGATTTCTGAAGAAGACATAATGGATAAGTTGATGACTACTTTGACACCAGAATATGAGAGAAAGATAAACATCCTAGATGAGACTATGCAATTTTCAAAAGACTTCAAAAGAGAGACCTTAATCAACAAGATTTTAGCATTCGAGATATCAAGTTTGAAGACAGAGCCTAAAAGTGAAACAACCTTCAAAGCCTCAATTCATGGTAAGAAATCCTTGAACACTTCTAGTAATTTTGATGATGATGATGAAGAGAAATAAATAGATGATTCCATTCCTTTGATTGCTAAGAAAGAAAGGAAAGGAAAAGGGAAATATGAAGGTCAGTTACCATTCAAGTTCTTTTCATGTAACAAGATTGGTCACTTTGTATCTAAGTGTCTTACAAGAGTCAAGAAGTTCAAAACTAACTACAAGCCTAAATATACAAAAGAATGTTACTATGCTAAAGATGGAGTATCAGATGAAGATTCAGTAGAAGATGAAATTGGATTCATTTCTCTTGAAGACATGGAGAAAATTTTTGATGAAATGGACCTTGAAGATGAAAAGAAAGCACAAGAGTTAGCACTAATTTCACAAGCTAACATCAAGATAGATTGGATCATTGACAACAGTTGTTCACATCACATGATAGGAGAAAAATATAGATTTGTACATCTAGATAATTACAAAGGTAGCATGGTTAGTTTTGGAGACAATACTCCTAAACCTATCATAGGTAGAGGAGCTATCACCTTGGATGGAAAGAATAACATTGATGATGTTCTTTATGTTTATGGTTTGCAACATAACTTACTAAGTGTTGGATAGTTGCTTGACAAAGGATATCAGTTGGAATTCAAAGATAGCAAGTGCATCATTAATAACAAGAAGAAATGATTGCAGTAGGCTCAAAGGAAAAAGGTAATGTTTTTTAGCTTAATTCAGAAGAAATTTACTTTGTTCCTAAAGTAGATGACAGTTGGTTATGGCACAAAAGACTATGTCACATCAATTTTGACAACATAGTGAAGATAAGCAATGTAAAGGCAGTAAGAGACCTTGCTAGAATTGCAAAACTAGTTGATACAATATGTAGGGAATGTGTGATGGGAAAGCATGTGAAGAATTCATTTAGAAGAAAGCATAATTCGGTAGAGAAAAAATTGGACCTGATACATACAGACTTATGTGGACCAACTCAAAAAAGATCATACTATGGTGAAAGGTATTTCATTTTGTTTGTTTATGATTATTCTAGAATGATGTGGGTTACATTCTTAAAGGATAAATTAGAAGCATTTGAGAAGCTCAAAATATTCAAAGATAAGGTTGAAAATGAGTCTGGATTAAAGATAAAGTGTCTAAGATCAGATAGAGGAGGAGAATTCACCTCTGACAGATTTTATGAGTACTGCAAAGAACATGGGATAAAGAGATAGTTAAGTGCACCTAGAACCCCTCAATAGAATGGAATTATAGAGAGAAGAAATAGGATCATACTTGACACAGCATGCACCATCATGATTGAAGGAAAGGTCGCACACACCTATTGGAGAGATGCGGTCAATACTACAGTCTATACTATCAATAGAATTCAATTAAGGCCAAGCACAGATAAGACACCTTATGAGCTATGGTTTGGGAATGTACCTATAGTAAAATAATTTAGAATCTTTGGAAGCAAGTGCTACATCAAGAGAGATGAAGCCATTGGCAAGTTTGATGCAAGAAGTGATGAAGGTATTTTTCTTGGTTACTCTACTAAAAGAAAACCTTATAGATGTTTTAACTTTAGATTGAAGAAAATCATTGAAAGTGCTCATGTTAAGATTGATGAGAAGTTTATGATTCAAGAAAGATATCATGATTATCCTCTTGTGATTGAAGAAGAACCTAGACCTACCAATAGAGAAATAGTTGTTGATGAAATGTTTGACAGCATTGATGTATTATTCAATGACCCTGAAACAAGTTAAGAAGAATCACATAAGTTAGATGAGAGAGTCACACCTAATGTTCCTAAATTCACATCTAGATACTATTCAAAGGAAGACATCATTGGAGATCAAAACAGAAAAGTCATGACAAGATAAAAAGTAAAGAGTTACACAACTAATGAAGAGGTATGCTTACTTTCACAGATTGAGCCTTTAAGTGTTGAAGATGCATGCAATGATTCAGATTGGAATGAAGCAATGAAAGGATCAAATAATTAATAATGACACATGGGAATTGGTTCCTAGGCCTAATGATAAGAATGTGATTGGAACGAAGTGGATATTCAGAAATAAGATGAATGAAGATGGAATAGTGGTAAGAAACAAAGAAAGACTACTATGTAAAAGATATGTGCAAAGAGAAGGAATATATTATTCTGATACATTTTCCTATGTAATCATATTAGAAGCCATAAATATATTTCTAGCCTATGCTACATTCAAGAACTTTAAAGTATATCAGATGGATGTCAAGTCAACATTCTTGAATGGAGAGTTGAAGGAAGAAGTCTACATAGAGAAGCCTGAAGGATTTACTTTATCAAATAGACCTAATATGGTATGCAGACTAAAGAAATCCCTCTATGGACTTAAGAAAGCCCCTAAAGCATGGTATGAAAGATTAGATGGTTACTTGACAAAGATTGGATTCAAGAAAGGAGCAGCAGATTGTAATTTATTCATAAGAGAAACACCTGATGGACTACTGTTAGTTTCTATATTTGTTAATGACATTATTTTTGGTGGTAATGAAAATCTTAGTATTTAATTTTTAAGGAGATGCAGAGATAATTTGAAATGAGTATGATTGGGCCTATCAAGTACTTTTTGCGATTGAATGTGCAGTAGACAGACAAAGGTATATTCATTAATCAGACTAAGTATGTGAAAGAGATATTAAAGAAGTTCAAAATGGATGATTGCAAGCTAGTAAGTACCCCTATGATAATAGGATGCAAGCTTTCAAAAGAAGATGATTCAACAGTAGTAGACATAACCTTGTATAAGTCTTGATTGGTAAACTAATCTATCTTACAAAATCCGACCTCAATTTCTAATGCAGTTGATATTGTTGGAAGATTTGTAGAAGAACCTAAACAATGTCATCTTATGGAAGTAAAGAGGATATTTAGATATTTCAAAGGAACTATAGACTATGGTTTATGGTATCCTAATTTATAAAATGTAGAACTTCATGTGTATACAAATGCAAATTGGGCAGGTTGTGTTGATGATAGAAAGAGTACCTCGGGAGGAGCATTATTCTTGGAGTTAGAATTGTTACTTGGAAAAGTACAAAGAAAAATTGTATTTCTCAGTCAACAATAGAAGTAGAGTATGTAGTAGTAGCATTAAATTGTTCTACAATTGTATGGATCAAGTAGATAAAATATTTTGGAATTTAGATTGATTATCTATTGTTATTCATTGTGATAACACTAGCACTATCAATATGTCAAAGAAACCTGTGATGCATGCAAAGACAAAACACATTCAAATAAAATATCACTTCCTAAGAGAGAAAGTAGTAGAGAAATAAGTAAATTTGGACTATGTGAGCACAAAAGATCAGCTAGAAAACATATTTACAAAGCCTTTACCTAAGGATATATTTGAGTATCTCAAGGAGAAGCTAGGATTAATTCCCTTCCCTGAATCTGATTAGAGTTTGCAGAAATGCATTAGTCCTTAGTGACTAATGAATGGTTGACTACTCTATGTCAAAAGTAGTACCTATGCTTAATTGTTTGGCACCCTTTTCCATTGATGTCAAAGGGGGAGTATATATAGTCATGAAAAACAAAAAAAGAGAGAGTATATACAGTTGAGGAGTGTATCATCTTAAAATGGAAGCACTTCCAAGTTAAGAGAATTTAACCCTCTGAGTAAATAGTTTAGGATCATGATTGACATCTTTGCATTCTCCCTTGTCTTCCACTTCTTCTTTGTACTTGATTTCTGCATTCTAGGTGAAATTAGGGTTAAGGTCTTAAGGATTTTCCTAATTTTCCTTCTTTTATGGCTCTATTTTCTAGGTAGGATTTAGAAATGAGACCTCCTAGTCCATCATCATATCATTCAGAGGATTTTCTATCTATTCCAGACACTAGGTCCTGCTTAGACATCAAATTTTGCATTTCTAGCACCCTTGGAACTCTTGTTGCAGAACCTGACAAAGTTAGGGCTTTAGGTCAAATTCAACCTCAACCCTGACTAGGTCAGGGTCGATCTTGACCTTGAATAGGTTAGGGTCAACCTCAACATTGACCTCTTTCTACCAGAATTTCAAAGTTTCATTTCCCGCTAATTTGGCTTTCAGGAAAGTTATTTCCCGCTTCTGGGTCGGCTATTTCGGGCTCCGAAATGGTAAATCCTTTAATGGTATTTAATCAAGGTATATTTTCTAAAGGTGAGGACCTAATTAGGATTTAATTCTTCAAGGTGGCCCATCTAGAGGAGTGTGCCCTAGTTCACTATAAAAGGAGACCTTCCTCTCTCATTTTCACATCTCATTCTCATCAAGTTTTCATGCTCAAGCTCTCAAGGTGATCAAGAAAGAATTCATTCAAGCATTCAAGTCTTCTTCTTCATCTAAGTTCTCCATTGAAGATCAAGGATTCAAGAATTCAAGCTATTGAAGGGATTTGGCTCAAGCATTCAAGATCTATCATTCAAACCCTAGATCTAGCCACCATGGTGGTGTCATCTTCCTTCAAGATCCTTTGTTCATCTTCAAGAGCCATATCATTATTTTCTCAAGGTGGATTTCAAGCATACAATCATGGAGGTTTGATTATGTTATGTTCAAGCTTTCATATCAATATATTTGATTACATTCCAAATACATTAGCATATCTATTGAATTGCATAGCTTCATTGTTAGATTCATTTCTACTACTTGCTAGCATTCTCCTATTTCAATTTTAGTATTAAGATTGATTCCAAACCAAGGTTTGACCAAGGCAAACCCCCCCAAAAAAACAACAAAACCATTTTTCTTGCAGGCACAGATGTGGAATCTCGAATCTAAGAGTGAATTTGGATACCCTTTTAAGAAATCTTTCAGGATCTACGAACAGAATCGAAATCGGACTTCAAATAAATAATGTGGTCTTTCACCTTTTAAAATGTCAAAGTCAACCTGTGTGAATTGGGAGAAAAGATTTATGGGTTTTGTCCACCTTGGCATTTCCAGTCCAAAATAGGTGATGGAATCTTCAGAAAGTTCATATAGAAGCTCGAATTCAGCATTTTCCAGATCTGCCCTAATTCAAGGTTAATATTTGCACTTCAATTATTTCAAATTTCAAGCTTAATCCAACTATAGGGAAGTATAGGGTTTCTCTCCCTCTTTCATATTCTTCATAGATTGATTCGATTGTGTAATAACCTCTTGGTTGATCAAATTGGATCTCTCTTTTGGGAATTTGGATTTAGGAGTGAATCTTACATTTTCCCCACACACATACACAAATAGAGGTGATTCAAAATTACGACTATTCATTTTGGTGAACCTGACTAGCTTACTCTCTTTCTTTTTGGTGTTAGATTTACATTTTTCTTTTGCATCTATACTTCAAAAATTCAAAAAAATCTATATATTGCATAAAATTCAAAAACATATTTCTTGCATTTTTATCATGAAGATTGTTAAGATGTTTTGGTGCATAATAATGTTTGTTATTACTCTTATTCTAGCATCTATTTATAATACATATGATGTTTATGAGGGTATTATTCATTTCATAACATTGATGACCCTTCACTTTGCTCTTGCTTATGCTTTTGTGAAGTTGACTGATACTAGTCTACCTACATTTAAAACTTTTCTTAGGGATTTATGTGGTAGCATTATTCATCTTTTGGATTATGTGAAGAATTTGGTAGATGATACACCATCTCCTAATCTTCCTAATCTTCATCCTACTCTTCATCCTAATCTTCCTATTCTGATACTTGATTCCCCATCTGTTAATCCTCGCTCTTCCCGTACTTATGATGGGATTCAAGCTATAGTGCAGGATGCGGATGTGCAAGATTTCTTTGATTTACCTCCTCTTGTTCAAGATGATATTCAAGGACAGGATAAACAAACTTCTTCCATACCTATTTATATGACCTTTACTCATGAACATGATAAACAATCACCTCCTGTAGAAGCTTTGCATGATATGTACACTACTATATATAATATGGTGAATAAACAAGGCTATAAAGGTTTAGGCTTAGGAGTTAATGAACATGGTATTAAATTTCCCATTAATATACCTCCTAAACCAGATATGAGTAGTGTTGGAACTTCTAAATCTCAAGTCAAGTTAAGTGGTGTGGATCTTCATCCTCCCCTTAGTGCTCATCTTTCTACATCTCTAATAGATAATCCTAACACTCGTCAAGAAATTGCTAAGATAGTATATGTAGAGCTAATGAATTCTAAGAAGGAAAGATTTAGACCTATGCCTATTGATGCTTTGTACAAATTTAAATGTCCTTTCCACTATTGTAATACTCATTTGCTTGCTAATTGTAATAACTTCAAATTATATGTTATGGATAGGGCTGCGTGTGGTATTATACCTTTTTCTCACGTCGTCTTACAACTTCTTCATATTTTTGATATAGGGGATTCCCCTCCATTAGAGCTAGAGTAAATGTTCCTATCCTCTTGTCTCATGACTGGGGGGCAAGATGCATAATTTTATCTAGTCTTTTAGGATCCATTAGGTCTTTTTATTAAGATTTAATTGGTATTCTTTATGTTTCCTTCTTCCATAGTCTTGCATGATGTTTTTATCCATTCCTAGGAATTATATTTTCTTCTTAGGAAATCTTTTCTAGGACATGTGTTTTGTAAAAATATCCCTTGTCTTTCATCCCTCAGGGGGGCAAGGTTATTCCTTCTCTTTTTCTAAGGGAACTTCTTTCCTTAGCTTAAGTGGTATTTGTTTATATTGCAATATTATTTCATCATATTGAAAGATATTTTGAATATGGATAACCTTCTTATATGAGAAGTTGTTGTCCTAGGTTGTCACTTCTTCTCTATGTTGCAAATTATGTTCTTTATAAACTCTCACCCTTGCTTTAGTGTTAAGAGTTATTTTCCTCATTCCAAAGATTCCTCTTGCTCTTCTTCATTAGGGGCTTGGTGATTGAATCTTTGTTCCCACCTTTTGAAAGATGATATCTTATTTAAACGCACTCTGCTTTGGTGGAGATCTTGGTGATAAGATCTTTTTCATTGAGGGTCCTTTTCCATAAGTGACATATCCTTCTCATGATTATTTATACTCTTGGATGTAGGGGTTAATATCTCTCACTAAGGATATACTATACAGGATATCTCATTGCTTTGTGAAGTAGGTATCCTCTTCCATCTTTGTTCCTACATTTGGGGGGCAAAGATGCCTTATCCTTCTTTTTTATCTTCAAACATTCACACATAGAGTCACAAATATGGGTTGTGAGTTTGGTAGAAGTACTTTAGCCTTGGAGGCTTGGTATGTTTTTCTATCTTATTCAAAATCTATGCATTGATTTTTCATCCGGTATTCTCTTCTTTTCTAGGGATTCACCTCTTTCCTTGGTTAAGTAGTATATATCTATTATGTGATATCCAATCATACATGAAAATTATGGTTTGCATTTGCAGACCTATGTCCTTTATGAAAACCTTATTTGTTGTTTGACATTGGGTTTCCATGGTTGATACATATCTCACCTTGGAAATTGAATAGTTTGCTATCTCTCATTAAGGGTTACTTCCTTTTCACTTCTTGCATGATATCTTTTACATTCGTCTCTTCCATGGCCTCATAGGAGCTGTGACCTTCTTGGCTTGGACTGAGTGTTGTCTATGGATATTGTCTTGATGTTGTAGAAGGCTTTATCCTTGTTCTTTCTTTCCTTAACATGAAAAAATAGTATTTTTTTTCCATATTAAGGAGGGGGGCATATATAGGGCCTCCCTTGTACTATAGTTTTTTTATTTATATGCTAAATCTTGGAAGGAAACACACATAAGTTGCTAAATCCTGAAAAGACACACATTCATATGCTAAATCCTCTGAAGGTAACACACATAAGTTGCTAAATCCTAAAGGGACATGCATTTCCAAATTTCAAATATGCTAAATCTTGGAAGGTAACGCACATAAGTTGCTAAATCCTGAAAAGACACGCATCTGTATGCTAAATCTTCCGAAGGTAATGCACATAAGTTGCTAAATCCTCAGAAGACATGCATTTCATATTCATAGTGATACAAGAAGGTGGATCTATGGGTATTCCAGAAGCTATCAGAAGATGCATTACAATTGCAAGCATAGTTTATGGGTGAACCTGTTGGGCTCTCCCTCCAGGGTGATTCACAGTAAGGTAGGCATCTTACAGGGTGAGGTAATCACTTTCTCTTTTCTCTCTTTTCACTTTCATGCTAGTAGGACTGGATCATGAAGCTATGTTGTCTATAGTGTTGCTCTTGTCTTTCTTATGTAATCATTTATCCTATTATGATAGATTTCCAAATATGATATTGGTATGAGAAGTATTTCTTAGCAAGGTTTCTTATGCTAGTTGATTTGGGTTGTTTAGTACTAACCCTTATTCTTTTGTATACTCTCATGTATGTATGTTGTGTTAGAATCCTTGGTCTAGGGGCTTGTGTCTTCAGCTAAGTGTTATTTTATCTCATTTTAAATCCATTGGGATCTCTTCTCTCTTCTCCTTTACGAAGAGTTTGCATTGAATCCATACTCTTGCTAAAGTGGGGGCTTAATGTATCATCTTAAAATGGAAGCACTTCCATGTTAAGAGAATTTATCCCTTTGAGTAATTGGTTTAGGGTCATGATTGATATCTTTGCATTCTTCCTTGTCTTCCACTTCTTCTCTGCACTTGATTTCTGCATTCTACGTGAAATTAGGGTTAAGGTCTTAAGGACTTTCCTGATTTTCCTTCTTCTATGGCTCTATTTTCTAGCTAGGATTTAGAAATGAGACCTCCTAGTCTATCATCATATCATTTCAAGGATTTTCTATCTATTCTAGACACTGGGTTCTGCTCAGACATCAAATTTTGCATTTCTAGCACCCCTGGAACTCTTGTTGCAAAACCTGACAAAGTTATGGTTTGAGGTCAAAGTCAACCTTGACCTTGACTAGGTCAGGGTCGACCTCAACCTTAACCTCTTCCTACCAGAATTTAAAAGTTTCATTTCTTGACCAGGTCAGGGTCGACCTCAACCTTAACCTCTTCTTGCCAGAATTTCAAAGTTTCATTTCCCGCTAATTTGGCTTTTGGGAAAGTCATTTCCCGCTTCCGAGTCATCTGTTTCAGGCTCCGAAATGGTAAATCCTTTAATGGTATTTAATCAAGGTATATTTTCTAAAGGTGAGGACCTAATTGGGATTTAATTCTTCAAGGTGGCCCATTTAGAGGAGTGTGCCCTAGCTCACTATAAAAGGAGACCTTCCTCTCTCATTTTCACATCTCATTCTCATCAAGTTCTCATGCTCAAGCTCTCAAGATGATCAAGCAAGCATTCAAGTCTTCTTCTTCATCCAAGTTCTCTATTGAAGATCAAGGATTCAAGCATTCAAGCTATTGAAGGGATTTGCTTCAAGCATTCAAGATCTATCATTCAAACCCTAGATCTAGCCACCATGGTGGTGTGATCTTCCTTCAAGATCCTCTATTCATCTTCAAGATCCATATCATTATTTCCTCAAGGTGGATTTCAAGCATACAATCATGGAGGTTTGATTATGTTATGTTTAAGCTTTCATATCAATATATTTGATTACATTCCAAATACATTAGCATATCTATTGAATTGCATAGCTTCATTGTTAGATTCATTTCTACTACTTGCTAGCATTCTCCTATTTCAATTTCAATATTAAGGTTGATTCCAAACTGGGGTTTGACCAAGGCAAAGCCCCCCAAACAAACAACAAAACCATTTTTCTTGTAGGCACAAGTGTGGAATCTCAGATCTGAGAGAAAATTTGGATACCCTTTTCGACAATCTTTTAGGATTTGTGAAGAGAATCAAAATCGGACTTCAAATAAATAATGTGGTCTTTGACCTTTTAAAAGGTCAAATTCGACCTGTGTGAATTTGGAGAAAAGATTTCTAGGTTTTTTTTGCCTTAGCATTTCCAGTCCAGAACAGGTGACGGAATCTTTAGAAAGTTCATACAGAAGCTAGAATTGAGCATTTTCCAGATCTACCCTAATTTAAGGTTAATATTTGCACTTCAATTATTTCAGATTTCAAGCTTAATCCAACTATAGGGAAGTATAGGGTTTCTCTCCCTCTTTCATATTCTTCATAGATTGATTCGATTGTGTATTAACCTCTTGGTTGATCAAATTGGATCTCTCTTTTGGGAATTTGGATTTAGGAGTGAATCTTACATTTTCCCCACACACATACACAAATAGAGGTGATTCAAAATTACCACTATTCAAGGAGTATGAAGTAAGGGGGAGTATATAGTAAGAGGATGCAGTAGTTGATATTCAGAGCATTTAGCAGCAGATGGAGGATTCATCCTTGGTAGAGTTAAGTTGAGGAAATGGAGAATTTTATAAAAGAATTGTACGTTTGGATTGGTGGTGTTTTTCATTCCATATGTTTCCATCAATGCCAAAGGGGGAGATTGTTGGAGATTTTCTAGCAAGCTAGAGTATTGACTATATGATTGTCATAGATGAAAACATATGGTAATAGCATATGTGGAAGCCTAATGTAGAGAGCCTTGAGCATATGGTTCCTAGATATTTTATCAACATGATATCATAGACATAGAGGTTGATAGTAATACAGCTGTTTGTATTAGTAAGTGTTCCTAACAGGTCCTAGGAAGATTTTAGTATGTGATTTACAGTATGGTTGTAATGGAGCCTTGTACATTTATATTTATGTTGTAGACATGTGTATGATGCCAAGTTCATGGATGTAGAGCTAGTTGTGTAGTAGAGGCTGAGTTATGATGTTTCCAGTTGACGGTTATAGTTTCTTGAGTTTATCTGATAGAGCTGACAGTGTTTATATTGTTGTAGTAGTTGTGCCTATCATTTTTGATATGTGTGCTTGGATTAGTGTTTGGATAAGAGTTTTGAATATTTTTTTAAGAGTGCATAATGTAATTAAGCATGAGAATAAAGTTTGAGTTAATTTGGTGGAGCTAACTGTGTGAAGTGACACGTCTACTTATATTGAGTTGGGCGGTCCCATTTTGTGTTACGTTCTTAGGAGAGCCAACTGAGATGTTATTGAAGATTTATATTGTTTCTCTAATATGATTTCAAGATGGTTCTAATAGGATAACTTGATTATATCATTTAGAGGAAGATATTTATAGACAGTCATTTGTGATTGCTAAGTATGGTAGATAGTTGAAAGCGAAGAGCAGAGAAGAAGGTGCAAAGTACTGAGCCATTAGTAGAAGGTCTATGTGACAAAGAAGAGATTGTATGCTATTCATTGGAACTAATCAATGTTAGATTTGATAACCATCAAATCTTCCCAAGAACACCTGCATGCAAAGACTGCTACAAGAATGAAGACAGAAGAGAAGGCAGAAACTATGGCGGCCAAAAGGCCAGAGACTGCAAAACCATGTTGCAAGAAAATAATCTTCTATTAACAATGATGAAAATAATACAATCTCCTTATGAATTACAAAGTGGTGAATCCTTATAAAGGATACCGAAACCCTAAAAGGGAAACTTCTAAGAGAAGGAAACTTTCCTAAGTCTAACTTAAGCTAAGAGTAGAGAACTAATAATTAACTGATTTAATTATTAGCAATACTCGACTACTCTAACACCCCCCCTTAAGTGTAACTTAGGGAGAAGCAAAAAAAGCTAAACTACTACAGAAAGCAGGAAAGATGGGTCCCGGCAACTAGGCCTGATCAGGTACCCAAAACATAAAGCAAAAGAAGTCCCAGAGAAAGGAACAAGAAGAGAGCAAGAAGCTCCTCCGAAGCATGTCTGAAAACTTTGTCAGAAGATACTGCTGGAACCCCCACTGAAGTGCATGACCAGGTAGAGAAGACAAGTGTCTGAAGAGCTGATCAATCAAACCAGGAAGCAATAGAACCAACAGGTGAACCCCCCCATAATGCTGAACTGGGAGAGGTGACAGGAACACTGAAATGCGATGTCAGAAACAGCTGCAGAAGAAGAACCAGGAACACCAACAGTGCAACAGAAGCACACACATAGGATAAAGGGCGGTGTCATAGACACAGTCTACATGGGCTAATGTCATGGAAGGTACGCTCACTTGACAAGAGTGGATGCGCCTATAGTGGCAAATGCATTAGAATCCCCCCATGGCACTTTATAACTGAGTGCGAATACTAAAACTGAACCAGGTGAAAAGGATCCCAGAAATGCAGAAAATGGCACTTTATCTCAGTGCGTTTACAGAACAAAGATACATCAAAAAGAGCATGCAAGCTCAGAAGTCAGAAAGAAGAGTGCACTAAGAAACCAGAAGAAGAGATCCCCGGACCTGTAGAACCAAGCACACCACCAGAGGGCATAAACTGCATAACTCAGAGGAGTGAAAACTTGGAGTAGAATCTGGAAAAATAACCTCTGCCATTGAATAGCACACTGAACCAGCTTTCTGACGATATCTCATTTGCCGAAAAAGGAGTCCAGATGAGCCAGATATGACTCCCGGAAGGCAAAAAGAGATATCAGACTTCAACAGCAAAAAACACTCTTGAAACAATGGAACCAAAACCTGTAACCTCCACCATAGAAAAGAGCTCAGAAAGAGCTTTCCGACGGTATATGGAAGTCAGAAAAAGACCCCCGGATGCTCCCTGTAGAGCGAGAAACGTCTAGGTACCCCCAAAAGCTTCAAAACATAGGTTTAAGCCCCTGGGGCTAAAAAAAATAGGCCCCCGGGCGCATGGCATGCTCTGGGGGCTGGGCTGCAGCCCTCGGTTCACCATATGATCGCGCTTAGGGCCCGCGGGCTGAAAAAACCGCCGGGCGGCTGGCGGAGCGGTGGGCGGAGCAGGGCCGGCGGAGGGGAGGCCGCGGAGGGCGCTGCAGCGGAGCGGTGGCTGCGGATGGCGGTGGCGGCACAGGCGCAAGCACGGGCAGAGCGGGGGCCGACGGAGCGGAGGCCGCAGAGGGCGGTGGCGGCACGGGCACGGGCGCGGGCGGCGGCTGGGCGGGCCGCGGAGCGGGGCCGGCGGAGGAGGCAGCGGCGGCTCTGCAGCTGCTAGCGGCTCGGCGGAGGCCGCGGGGTGGCGCCCGGGTGGCCGCTGGGTGGAGCCCGGGAGGCCGCCCCTTAAAAAAAATTTTAATAATTTTTTTGAAAATCGCCGTCTCGGAGTGCGTGCCAGGGCCGTACGGCCCTGGTATGCAAAAAAATTTTGCCTCAGATGCCACTGTGTCCAAAATGGACAAGTTTTATATGGATTTAGGGGTTCTTGGGCCTTTCGGACACAATAGTGGTGTCCGTTTTTGCCCAAGGTGAGCCAAATTTCGGCTCCCCCCCAGATCCACAAAAAAAACTCCTGAAACCCTTGAAAACCTCCTGCTTCTGAAACACTTCAACATAACACGAACAGCGAGCAGCAAGATGGCTCTGATACCATGTTAGATTTGATAACCATCAAATCTTCCCAAGAACACCTGCATGCAAAGACTGCTACAAGAATGAAGACAGAAGAGAAGGCAGAAACTATGGCGGCCAAAAGGCCAGAGACTGCAAAACCATGTTGCAAGAAAATAATCTTCTATTAACAATGATGAAAATAATACAATCTCCTTATGAATTACAAAGCGGTGAATCCTTATAAAAGATACCGAAACCCTAAAAGGGAAACTTCTAAGAGAAGGAAACTTTCCTAAGTCTAACTTAAGCTAAGAGTAGAGAACTAATAATTAACTGATTTAATTATTAGCAATACTCGACTACTCTAACAATCAAGACAATAGGTCTAACATGTAGTTCACCAAAGATCCAGATATAGTGTGTATCTGTTAAACAGAAGGTTGCAGCCTTCACCCGTTTGAGTAGTGTACTCCTGGATAGTGTGTCCTCATCCCTAACAGGGTTAATTGTAAAAGACTCCTAATAGGGTCCAACCCTTGACTAGGTCACTGTACTTAATGCATTTTAAAGATCAACTCCTAACAGGGTTGTAAGATCTTCTAATAGGGATCATAATAATCTAGTGCATTTTATAGTGGGTGCTAATTCCCATAGGGGTTTTTACCTATTTGGGTTTCCCTATAACCAAAATTGTGGTGTTGTGTTAAGTTTAATCATATCGTGTTTATGCTTTATGTTCTTCTATACTTAATTGGATAAAGAATTGAATCTTGCAGATAGCCGATTCACCCCCCTCCCCCCCCCCTTCTCAGTTATCTCTTGGGACTATTCCTAACTGATGATGATGATGATGATGAGATGGATGAAGAAGATGATCAATGACATGATTGAAATGTACAAGGTATATGATTGAATTATTTATATATATATTTATATTTATTAGTATATATATTTAATATTAATTTATTGATGTATTCAACTCTAATGGCATGGTAACATTAATTTATTGTGTTCAATTCTAATGATTACAAAAATATATGTGATTTATGATTACCAATGTATTGATTATATGATGCTCATTTAATTATTGTTGATACATGTATATATTTTGTTTGATTGTCACCCTTTCTAGAAATAGGCAATTGACTACACACATTGTCACCCCTTATGTTGACAATCTTGCATTCCATATATAAGGTAAAGGTAAATCGTTCATATTTACAATCTTGCATATTGTTCATGTTGTCTTCTACGTAATTTGTAGCATACGTATCATGTAATTTTTAGCTAACTTAAGATAAATGATTCACATCTGCAGGAAATTTAACCCATTTGACAAGGATCATGTATAGTGACATGGATCAATAGGTATAAGTCAATACGCCCTATATATAACACATAATTGACATAAAATTCTGATTTAATTGTTTACTAATAAATAGACATAATTTACATAAATATTAGATCATATATAAATGTATTATATAACTCAATATATACTCCCATTATTTGTGATATTAATATAAAAAACTATATATATAGAATTTTGATTATCAATTATAATATATTCACTATATATCTATATGTATATATCTCTTACATATATATATATATATATATATATATATATATATATATATATATATATATATATATATATATATATATATATATATATATATATATATATATATATATATACCAATTTTATAAATTAATACCTCAAATGTTACTTGACCGAATTCAAGTTTTATGTTTCTTGTGTGCTATGCTAAGGATATGACTTGTCTTTATCACATTTTTTATCCTTTTATATGATTCCTATTTTTTTGTGCCTTTCCTTCATTTTCAACTTACATTTTATATCTCTCATGTATAGACAAAGAAGAATTGTATGGGTCACGACTCTATTCAAGACTTGATTATTCTATATATTGATTAATTATTAGCATTATGTTGATTTGATTAATATTATGAATTGATAAACAATATTTTTGATTATTTATTTATTTGTCTATTTTTAATATTATTGTTTATTTAATAATATTTTATTATTTTATTATTATCAAAATTCTATTTGAAGCGGGGACATGACAATATCTCATTTGATGGATTGTAGGAACCACCAAATAGGTACTTGTCATATCTATCTTCCTTGAATGAGGGAAATGTGGGAATGGTAGATGAAAGTTCGACATGTAGTATAATGACTAAAATAGGGAGATCAACTAGAGGTCAAAAGATTAAAAAAAAATCAATAAACGCATGCAATTTTTCCTTGCTGAAGGGGGGTCATGTTCTTATGATGATGAGACCAAAGGCAACATCAAGGTGCCCTTTCGGCACACACATCTTGAGAAAGAATGGGTACCCAATGAGCTACCTCTAATTGACACTAATTTTTGTGTTAACGAGAGGATATATCACATAGCTCCATCCTCATTACATGGTTTGGGCTTATTTTCCATGGATGGGATATAGGTATGTTACAACAAAGTTCTTGAATTGATGGAGTATGTTAGACCTTGTTAAAATTACAATGATTGGATGCAGATTGTTTAATGTAAAAAAAGTATGTGTAGGTATACACTATCACCAAATTATATACAATGGAAATAAAAATAATCAAAGTAAAAGATTTTCTATGTACATTAATGGGAGACCAAAAACAATAGGGAATATTGTGGGTTTTATAAATAGTACGCAACTTGGGTCAACTAATAAGAAACCCAATTGCATATTTGAGGCACGTGAGGGGAATCATGGTTTTGTATGTGCAATAAAATCAATAAGTGCAAGTGGTGCAGGAGCACCTAAGTTCTTGGCCAACCTAGCTCCTAGCTCCTATTTTTGGCTTGTAGTGACCTTGGCCAAGTCACTATCCTTTAAGTACTTTTGCTTTTGTGTTCTTAGTGTAGTGTGTGTTTGAGATCCAGTAGATTCTTAGGAAGATGTTTTATGTCGTAGTGATGGTCTCATTGGACTAGTATAGACCCAAGGGATATGGCTTGTGTGCCATTGGATGTTATCAATTGGTCAAAGGCATGGTTTCACTATGAAAATGGGATAAATGAGTGAAATAAAGTTGATAAAGGGTCTTAGAAGTCTTAAGTGAGTCTTGGGGGTCTTTTTAGACCTAATGGCACAATTTTAGAAAAGTGGTCAGGCAAATTGTAAAAGTTGTCATGACAATAAATTGTCTAAGGCTTGTCCGAGAGACAGAGGTAGTTATAGGATTGAAACCGACCAAGCTCAGTTGACTAAGCCTATATATGGCTTATTTCTATCAAGACATAAGGTTGGAAATTTTTATGTGAGTACTTTCAGATTTTCATAACCTGGTGTGACTATACTCACTTTGGATTGAATAGAAAGCTCAGTAATCCTTGATCATGGATTAGACCTATGAAAAATATTTGCATGAGTTGATTATCTATGTTTTGATAAGTAGATTAGAGCTTTGTTTTGGTTTAATAGTTTTCTTTTAACCTTTGTAATTTAAATCCTCCTCTATGACCATCTTGGTGGATTGCTCAGAGTAGAGGTAAGAATAATTGCTCTAACATAGGTTTCCATGGATGGTTTTGTACAACCTCCTAGAATATGTTAGGTCATTTTATAGGCTATGTAAATATGTATTTTTATGGTTTATTTTTTAGGGGAAATATTTTTAAGAGAAAGCCCCAAGTGAGCCAAAGCTAGCCCGGTTAGGTAGCTTGTTGTTGATCTAGCAAATGGGAGAGGGCTCAGGGATTGATAATGTCAATCCAGCTTCAAGAAAGTGTTCCTTAATGATCAAAGACTCAATCCTATGAAGGAGATCCTTTGAACACATCGTAAAGTAGTGTAACCATCAAACCCTCACTGAAAACTAGTGAGGCCTAATTAGGTCTAAAAATAAGGATTAAAGATAGGAAAGTGTTGTGCAGAAGGCTTGGAAACCTAAGGAGTTTATAATCCTTTGTAACTTCAAAAAGGGTATTAGGAAATGTAATCACTTTGGCCACTTGTGTGGAAAGTTGAAAATTTAATCCCTAAACAATGTGTTGGAAGACCTACAAGGACCTAGTAGCCTTTTGGTCTAAGTTTTGGAGATCAACTTGTAGAAGGGATATGCTACATGGTGGAATACCCAAAAGTGAATCAAAATAAGTAAAATTGATTCTTCTCTCATTCTCAATACTTGGAATCAATAATTTGGATGAAGGGGTGAATTCCTTAGTTGAATTCATATGAAGGGTATTGTGAACAAGAGTGGGTTGTAATCCTTGGTAGTGAGATCTTGAGGAGTAGATGAGATTAGGAAGAATCCCTCAATGTGAAGGGTTAAAAGAACCCTAAGATAGGTCAAGGAAAGGCATAGGTAAGTCCTAAAGGAAGTAGGACTAGTTTGAAGAAGATCTCCCTATCAAATTGGTATCACAGCCATTGAAAGGCCTGGGCAGTGAAAGGTGTATGTCAGACAAAAGTGAATCCATTAGAGATAACAAAATCATGACCAATACTGAATTGGCTAGAGAAGTAGTTGACCAGAAAGAAAGAAATAGACTCCTAGAGGAGATTGTGGAAGCTTTGAAAGATAAGCTTGATGAAGTGGCAGTGACCATTGGTAGAATGCAGGAGAAGATGGTAGTTGAAGATGAAAAAGGTAAACCATTAGATGATGAAGACTATGTCCCTAAACCAGATCCACCTATACAAGAAGAACCTTTCCTAAAAGCCATTAAGGCATTGGGAGGAAAATCATTAGAAGGGATACCCATGTTCACCAGCAAGATGGATTCAGAGATAGTGATGGAGTGGATTGAAGGGATGAAGAATCACTTTGAATCTGAAGGTGTCTCATAGGCACAAAGAGTGAAGGTGGCTAAATCAAGGCTAAGGGGACCAGCCCTAACATGGTGGAAGTTCCTTCAAGAAGAAAGGGAAAGAGAAGGGAAAACAGCCATTATAAATTGGATAGCTATGGTCACAAAGATCAAGGAGAATTATCTGCCAAAGGATCATGAGATCCAAATGCATAAGAAAAGGAAAAATATCAAACAAAAAGAGATGGATGTGGCTTTTTACACTGAGGAGTTTCAAAAACTCTATTTGAGGTCTAAGGTTCAAGAAGAGGAGATTATTCAGGCTGCTAGATACTTGGGTGGATTAAAGTGGAGTATCTAAGAAGAGATTAGTCTTTGGACTCCAACTATTGTCCACAAGTGCTTCCAATTAGAACTAAAGGTAGAAGAAAAGAACAAAAAGAAGCAAGACTCTTACCCAAAAAGTAGAGGTAGAGGGAGAGACTCTAGAGGGAATAGAGGTGGTTATGGTGGTAGGAGAAATGAACCTAGAAGTCAGGGAGACTCCAAGCTAGTTGAAAATATTAGTGAACCAAGTACAAGAGGGAATTATGGAAGAGGTAGAGGATTCCAAAGTGGTAGAGGAAGATCAAGTGGATTTAGCAAAGGGTCACACTTTTCAAGCATGAAGTGTTATAATTGTGGATAGCTAGGCCATCCTCCCTATAGGTGTCCTGACAAGGCTTCTAGTTCTCAAGGAGAGAAAAAAATAGCATATGTCCAAGAGGAATAAAGTAGTGTGAAGTCACTGAAAGTAAATTTGGATTCAAAACATGGAGAGAACCTCATGTTTAGGAGAGTTCCACAAAAGGAACCTATCAAGGAAGAACCTAAGCATAGGAGGGCTCTATAAGAATAACTAAGAGGGGGGTGAATCAGTTATCCACTGTCCCAAATACAAAATGTATATCCAAAAAACAATTTAAATAAATTTCTGTAGCTCGGTAACATACAATAGTAAACTATTGATCTGTGCTTTTACCGATTACCAATCAATAACATATAGTAACTACCAATCAAATCCAATATGCAATAAGTAAAGTATGATAACAAAAAATCACCACAATCAACACATAACACAAGAGATTTAACATGGAAACCCTATAAAGGGAAAAACCACCTGGGACTGGCAACTCAAAAATTGTTCACTCTTCTAAAGTGAGGTCAATGAAGACCCAACCCTATTAAAGGTTACAAAACACACTGTAAGGTGTGACCTTGTTAGAGGATTTAACACTAACCGTTATCATCCAACCAACATTCACTATGGGGTTGACAGGATAACAAATGTACATTCTATGAATGATATTACAAGACTTCCAAGTCTACTTGGTTAAGAGATTTATCTGATTACAATGGTTAAAATGTAACAATAGGTGATTTGATTACAATACAACTTGATTTGTAGATGTACAAATCTATATTATGCTCATTCAAATCTCTGATCAATATATCAATTCTATTTCAACAATATTCAGTAACTTACTATCTCTTAGTTATAGCTTTCTGACACTTGGTAATCTCTATAGTTCAGTTCTCCTTAACTAGTTTGATTAGGCATGCATGAATTTTTTGATGTGATATCTCTATGGTATCCTTTCCTCTAGCATAAGTTTCATAATGAAATCCTAGTCTCTTAAATAGACAAGTAAACCATTTTCTTTTCATCCAATAGATTTTGTCACTTAATCTCCTTCATTGTTTTTTCCACTTAAACCTTCCTCAGCTGATGTGTTAGTAACACGTTTCAAATCTATCCTTTAGATCTTCCTTGAATTTTGCTAGCCGTTGATCTCGTAACAAACTTTATCTTTCACCTCGTGATCATACACTTTACAACTCATAAACTTATGTTGGCTAAACAAATCATTTTGTTCTTTTGTCCATACTCAATTAATAAAGAAATGTGTCAGTGAACACAAGCTCAGTTTATACTGTGCTCGATATACACTACACTACTCAATGTATATTGGAATGCTTCATTAACTGACAACACTGCTTTGTAACATTTTTCTCCCAACTTCATAACAGATTAATACAACATAATCAAGTCAAGAATATGAAGTCATAGACTCATCAATAATTTACCAAAGGTATTCCTTATCCTCATCTATCATATCCATCTTCCTCAATGTAGATACCTTGATTCTTCATCTTTATCTTTTCTTCTAAAGATGTGTTAGATGTTTGAAACTCCATGATAAGTATTGTCAAAGCTAGTTGACATCAATGACAACATAAAACTGATTCAATTATCTTGCATAACAATTCAGTGTTTGGTGATCTCTAATCACTTGAAGTTCTTGAATCAGGTTCTCAATCAATTGTAGTTCATCAATCTCTCCCTTTGGCATTGATGGCAACTTAAGAAATATGAAGTATACCATACACATACCAAACATGTATTCTACAACTCTGTAAACAAATGATGTAGCTCAGTAAGCTCTCCCTTAGCTTAATATGTTTAATCACTATGTTACATAATAGCACTGTAAGTGTAGACTATCTTCTGTAGATATGATCTTTAGCAGCTCTTAGGTTCCTTCTGTTTATCTCCCTTTATCTTCTCAGATTGTCTCTCCCTTAGATAGATGTTCCAGTATTCTCCTCAGTTATCATATTTTTTATCTCTCCCTTTGACAATAATGCCAAAGAAACAAATAAACATACAACTCTATAGTATCCATGTAACTCTTTGTTGTCTGGTGCATTCACTATATCTTTGTATACTGATTATGCAAATCTATTCCAGTTCTTCACAACTTTAGATAGAAATCCAAAGTTTGAACTATGTTGCATCAACATGAATGATCTTCTGATAAGATTAGGCTGATGCAACCTCCAGATCATATTAGTGATTGGTAGATAGGGGACAAGCCCCAAGTCTAGTTTCTCTTTAAATGCAACAAATTCTAGCTTCACTTGATTTTCCTACACTTGTTCTCTTAAATAGTGATACTTGATAGATATGTGCTTTGTTTTAGAGTGCATCACTAGATTATTTGAAATGTTTATAGCACTAGTTTTATCATAGCATATAATCATCGGCTCAATGATTATCTCATTCATTCTTTCTAACACTTTCTTGATATATGCAATATTTGAATAGTTTGTAGTAGTAGCAACATACTCTACTTCATATGTAGACTAGGAAATACAAGACTACTTCTTACTTGTCCAAGTAACAAGTCTTTCACCGAAGAAAAATTCTCCTCTGGTTGTGCTTTTTTTGTCATCCACATTTCCATCCCAATCAGCATCAGTGTATAATTTAAGTTCAAACTTGCCATCCTTAGGATACCACATAGTCCATAATCCTTTTTTTTCTTCAGGTATCTTAAGATTCTCTTTGTAGCAATCATGTGTGACTCCTTAGGATTTGCAGAAAATCTTGCAACAATCCCCATAACATGTGCTATATCTGGTCTACTATGTACTACATACATTAACTTACCAATCATTGATTGGTATAGTGTCTGGTTCACCTCTATATTTTCATCCTCTTTAGTCAATTTTCAGCCTATGACCATTGGTGTTCCAACTAGTTTATCATCTTCCATGCCAAATATTTTTAGTGATTCCTTTATATACTTGGATTGTGTGATGAATATCCCATCACTCTGTTGAATAACTTGTAGTCCTAGAAAGAAATTAATCTCTCCAAACATAGACATTTTGAACTCTTTTCTCATCTCATCAGAAAAGGATTTACATATGTGATCTTGACCTCCAAAGATAATATCATCCACAAATATTTTAGCAATTAGAATAGTATCATCAGTATCTCCTTTCATGTACAAATTGTTGTTCTCACTAGTTCTAACAAATCCAATACTTAACAAATAAGTATTCAGCCTTTCATACCAGGCTCTTGGTGCTTTCTTCAAACCATACAAAGCTTTATGTAATCTACATACCATGTCTTTCTTGTTTGGATCAATGAACCCTTATGTTTGTTCTATGTAAACTTCTTCTTCAAGTATCCCATTCAGAAATGCAGACTTAACATCCATTTGATAAACTTTAAATTTCTTATGTGCTACATAAGCTAGTAACATTTGAACTCCTTTTAGTCTAGCAATAGGTGCAAAGGTCTCACCATAGTCAATTCCTTTCTCCTATGCATGCCCCTTGTAAACTAGTCTGGCTTTATTCCTTTTAACCTCTCCATTTTCATTCAGCTTGTTTCTGAAGATCCACTTAGTACCGATAAAATTCTTATCCTTAGGTCTAGGTACTAAGGTCCATGTTTTGTTTTTCTCTATTTTTTCAATCTCTTCATTCATTGCATTAATCCATTCTTCATTCTCCAATGCAACTTTAACATTCTTCGGTTCATATTCAAAAACTATGCATGTACCTTGTCTTGACTTACTTCTCTTTTGTATGCTAGCTTGCTTGTCGCCAATAATTTAGTTCTCAAGATGATGTCTTTTGATAATTCTTGCCAGTATCCAATCTCTTCTTTCTTGTTCATCTTTTTTAGGTTCATTTTCTTTCTCGGTAGGTCCTTCCTACTGATCAGTTTCTCTTTCTTGTTCCTCGGTGTTGTTTTCCTGCTAACCGGTTGTCACTATCTGTGGCTTTGGTAGATACTTTGGATGCTCAATGTATGTGAATCTATTGTAGTCTTCTAGTTCCTTTGTGCTTTCAACTGCATTCTTGTCATCAAACTCATCAACCCTTACATTAGCACTTTCTATCATTTTATTTGTAACTTTATTTAGACACTTATATGCTTTGATTTTAGTGGAATATCTAAGAAATATCCCTTCATCACCTTTTGAGTCAAAATTTCCATTTCTTTCATCTTTCAGAATAAAGCATTTACTTCCAAAATTTTTGAAATAACTTACAATGGGTTTGTGTCTAGACCATAACTCATAGGGTGTTTTGTTAGTGTCCTTCTTCAACTGTACTCAGTTCAAAACATAAACATATGTGCTAACTACCTCTCTCTAGTATGTCTATGCAACATTTTTCTCTATCATCAGTGTTCTTGCATAGTCAACTATTGACCTATTCCTCCTTTTAGTAATTCCTTTCTGCTGAGGTGTCCTTAGTGTAGAGACCTATCTTTTAATACCATTCTCATTACAAAAGTTAGTAAATTTATTAGAAATAAATTCACCTCCTCTATCAGATCTTAAGCATTTCAATTCTTTACCAGTCTCTTTCTCAACTTTTTCTTTATACCACTTAAACATCTTAAATGCCTCTAATTTTTCCTTCAAGAACATGACAACCATCAATCTAGTATAGTCATCAACAAAAATAATGAAATATCTATCACCATAATAACTCTAAGTTCTCGTAGGGCCACACAAGTCGGTGTGAACTAACTCAAGAATTTTCTTTGTTGAATAATCTTTTCTTTTGAAACTAGATTTTTTCATTTTACCTTTCTAACACTCATGACACATAACATGATTAGGCTTAGATGAGTTAGGTAGACCTCTAACCTTTTTCTTTTTACTGATCTTAATCATGTTATCAAAGTTTACATGGCATAACCTTTTATGCCATAACCAAGCATCTCATTTTTCATGATTAAGAAAAAAGACTCATCATTATCAAGATAAAATAGGTGTGTCCTCAAGCAATGCGAACCTTTGGTGTAGTGTTTCTTGTCAAGTTTGAAATTTCAAATGAATTATTATATCGTTGGTTATTTTCTAGAGTTAAACAATGAACATACACAATAGAAACATGAAGTATAAACTTGGATGTATAAAGCATGAAGCAGACATGATGTATACACATTAATGCATGAAGACACGAAGAAAACAAAATATAGACACGCAATACATGTGTTCTTGATTAAATCCTACAATTTTCAATTTGTAATGAGCTATGGTTAAGGAATTTGTTTACAAAATTTTACTTATTCCTTATGGTTTTGATTATTAACCTTGCAACTAGAAAATGAGCATAAGTACATACATATGTATATATAAGCTTCAAAGAAAACATGAGTCACGATAAGTAGGTTCAAGCCAACCTCATACTAACCCCAAGAGAAAAAAATTGGCCCCCTTGGCCTCGATGGCAGGTGTTAGACATCCACACGAGGTGGTATACTTAGTGGATTGCTTGTTTTTCTATTTATACCTCATCTCCTCTTCTAAAAAATTAGAGAGGTTCTTGTGAAAGGGTTCCCTTACTGTCTTTCCCTTAACTAGTATTGCAATAGGGTGCCCTAGCAGCCCTCCCTTGATTGCTGAATCCATAGGAAAGCTATTTTTAGTAGGGTGCCCTTACTATCTTTCCCTTAACTAGTACTGCAATAGGGTGTCCTAACAGTTCTCCCTTGATTACAGACTCGATAGGAAAGTTACTTGTGATAGACATCTTTATAGCCTTTCCCTTAACTAGTACTACAATAGGGTGTCCTAGCAATTATCCCTTGATTGCAGACTCCATAGGAAAGTTACTTGTGATAGACATCTTTATAGCCTTTCCCTTAACTAGTACTGCAATAGGGTGTCCTAGCAGTTCTCCCTTGATTGAAGACTCCATAGGAAAGTTACTTGTTATAAGATGTCTTTATAGCCTTTCCCTTAACTAGTACTACAATAGGGCATCTTAGCACTTCTCCCTTGATTGCAGACTCCATAGGAAAGTTACTTGTGATAGACGTCTTTATAGCCTTTCCCTTAACTAGTACTACAATAGGGTGTCCTAGCAGTTCTCCCTTGATTGAAGACTCCATAGGAAAGTTACTTTTTATAAGATGTATCTATAGCCTTTCCCTTAACTAGTACTGCAATAGGGTGTCTTAGCACTTCTCCCTTGATTGCAGACTCCATAGGAAAGCTACTTGAGATATAATATCTTTATAGACTTCCCCTTAACTAGTACTATAATAGGGTGTCTTAGTAGTTCTCCCTTATTTTTAGACTCCATAGGAAAGCTACTTGAGATAAAATGTCTTCATAGAATTTCCCTTAACTAGTACTACAATAGGGTGTCTTAGCAGTTCTCCCTTGATTGCAGACTCCATAGGAAACCTACAATGTAGGATGGTGGAATTATTGTGTCGAGGGCGCATGAAATAGTCTACAAGAGGCTCCCTCATGGTTCATACCCATTTTGGGATTCTCCACCTCAATGTGACCAAATTACTCCACCTTTCCCTCCACAAACACCCAATGATCTTCAACATGTTACTCATCAAGTTAATCTCTGACCCTAAGTAAATGCCTACATCATCATACATATAAATTTATCTAAAACAATGAAATTTATATTAATATTCAACATAATAATACTATGCATGATTTGAAACAAAAACTTATCTTTTTTTATTGTTGCAATATTTGTTTTTTATGATGTTACTGATCATGGATCTCCTTATAGAATATAACAGTGATTTCTCTTTTATAGATGCAATGCTAGGTGGTATGGCTATGACAAGTTGTTCGCTGCTCCATAGCTTCTATCTTCTTTCATGGAAAATGATTTTGTTATTCATTTTTATTGTATATACCTTCTGCTATTCTACCCTGCAGGATGGGAGGATCATGCTCTGATACCACTTGTTTAGTTGTGCCACACTTAGCAAATTATAGTTTAGTCCTTCTACCCAATAAGCATTATCACATTGGATTCTATAATTTATCAGCAAGGATCCATTTCCTCTAACCATGCAAGGTGTATCATTACCCATTTTTATAGATCCTCCATTATATTTCTCAAGATGATTAAATTTTTTTTCATCACCAGTCATGTGATGTGTACAGCCACTATCTATGTTCCATGTATCATTTTTATTAAACTTAGAAATCAGTGCTATTTCTACATACTTTTCTTCTTCCTCAGAATCATCCTTCATAGCAACAAATACTACCTCTACATCATCATCTGAATTAGAATCAGATTCATTTTCTTCTACAATGTAACATACCTTTTTTCCTTTATCACTGTTGTCTCGATTGTCTCTGTTGTAGTGTCGATAACTTATGTTTCCTCTTCTCCCATAGCTTCCTTCACCAGATTGATCCTTGTTTCTTTCATCTTCCTTCCTATTTGGACATCTAGTAGCAATATGACTAGCTTCTTTGTAGTTAAAACATGCTAAAGGTAATTTTCCTCTATATCTACCTTTTCCTTTAGGTAATCTCCTGGCCATAAGAGCTTCAAGCTCATCAAGTTCATCATCAGTATTACTATCACTATCATCCTTATTATTTCTACTACTAGACTTACCAATCTTCAGAGAAGTCATAAAAGCATATTCAACAGTTGGTACAACACTATTATCATAGTTGTTCAGTTCAAAAGTTGTTAGCTTTCCAATCAAATTATCAAGAGTGAGAGTACTGTTAGGTGTTGACCTATTTTCATGAATTGCAGATATTATGATGGCTTAAATAGGCAATAAAGTCCTTATAATTTTTCTTACCACAATGTCTTCATTAATAACACCATCAAATGCTTTGATAGCGTGAACTACCTGCTTTATTATGTTTGTGTACTACACAATGTTTTCTCCTTCTTTCATCTTCGTATCATTGAATCTTCCTCTTAAACTTTCAGCTCTAGCTCTCTTGACATTTGTATCACCACTATAAACTTGAGAAAGTTTATCCCACATATCTTTAGTAGTAGTGCAATCTTTAATATCTTCAAACTTGGCATCTGTCAGAGAAGCAGCAATCTCCATCATACTAATGTTATGTTTACGTCTATCTCTTAGTTGATCTAGAGTCAAAGGTCCAGTGGGTGGTGCAATGTAGCCATTCTCTAATAGTGTCAGGGCAGAATTCCCAATTCCATATATATGCAGTTTCATTCAACTTTTCCATATTGTAAATTTGTCCTTGTTCATCTTTAGCACATCCTTCTTATACATTTTGTGATCTTTATACTAAAGTCCTCAAAACTATGTTCCAAGCAACCAATTTCTCTGATACTAATTGTTAGAATAACTAAGAGGGGGG
Organism: Chamaecyparis obtusa; assembly: GCA_027943335.1. Lineage (NCBI taxonomy): Eukaryota > Viridiplantae > Streptophyta > Pinopsida > Cupressales > Cupressaceae > Chamaecyparis > Chamaecyparis obtusa. The sequence continues at coordinate 103,381 of BSBK01007724.1, forward strand.
TGAATCAATTATCCACTGTCCCAAATACAAAATGTATATCCAAAAAAAATTTAAACAAATTTTTGTATCTCGGTAACATACAATAGTAAACTGTCTGTGCTTTTATCGATTACCAGTCAATAACATATAGTAACTATTGATCAAATCCAATATGTAATATGTAAAGTATGATAACAAAAAATCACCACAGTCAACACATAACACAAGAGATTTAACGTGGAAACCCTGTAAAGGGAAAAACTACCTGGGACTGGCAACTCAAAAATTGTTCACTCTTCTGAAGTGAGGTTGGTGAAGACCCAACCCTGTTAAAGGTTACAAAACACACTGTAAGGTGTGACCTTGTTAGAGGATTTAACACTAACCATTATCATCCAACCAACATTCACTATGGGGTTGATAGGATAACAAATGGGCATTCTATGAATGACATTACAAGACTTTCAAGTCTACTCAGTTAAGAGATTTAACTGATTACAATGGTTAAATTGTAATAGTAGGTGATTCGATTATAATACAACTTGATTTGCAGATGTACAGATCTATATTATGCTCATTCAAATCTTTGATCAAAATATCAATTTTGTTTCAACAATATTCAATAAATTATTGTCTCTCAGTTATAGCTTTCTGATGCTCAGTAATCTCTGCAGTTCAGTTCTCCTTAACTAGTTTGATTAGGCATGCATGAAGCTTGTTCACACGATATCTCTATAGTATCCTTTCCTTCAGCATAAGTTTCATAATGAAACCCTAGTCTCTTAAATAGACAAGTAAACCATTTTTTTCATCCAACAGATTTTGTCACTTAATCTCCTTCATTGGTTTTTCCACTTAAACCTTCCTCAGTTGATGTGTCAATAGTACGTTTCAAATCTTTCCTTTAGATCTTCATTGAATTTTTCTATCTATTTATCTCATAAAAAAATTTATCTTTCACCTTGTGATCATACACTTTACAACTCATCAGCTTATGTCGGCTAAAGAAAACATTTTATTCTTTTGTCCATACTCGGTTAACAAAGAAATGCGTCGATGAACACAAGATTGGTTTATACTGTGCTCGGTATATACTGGAATGCTTCATTAATCGACAACACTACTTTGTAACATTTTTCTCCCAACTTCATAATAGATTAATACAACATAATCAAGTCAACAATATGAATTCATAGACTCATCAGTAAGTTACCAAAGGTATTCCTTATCCTCATCTATCATATCCATCTTCCTCAATGTAGATATCTTAGTTCTTCATCTTTTTCTTTTCTTCTACAGATGTGTTAGATGTTTGAAACTCCATAATAAGTATTGTCAAAGCTAGTCGACATCAATGACAACATAAAACTGATTCAATTATCTTGCATAACATTTTAGTGTTCAGTGATCTCTAATCACTTGAAGTTCTTCAATCAGGTTCTCAATCAGTTTTAGTTCATCAGGCTCTTTTTAGCATCAAATGCAAGATCCTTGGAAAAGTTTGTAAGGTAATCATTGATTCAGGTTTAACTGATAACATAATATCAGAGGAAGTAGTCCAAAAGCTCAAGCTTTAAAGGATAACTCATACTCAGCCTTATAAGGTGACTTGGTTAAATAAGAGGCAGAATGTTCTTATGAATGAACAAGCATGGGTGGACTTCGTGATAGGTGGTTATCAAGACAAGATTCTATGTGACATCCTTCTGATGGATTCTTTCCATTTGCTACTAGGAAGGCCATGGTAATATGACCGGGATGTAGTCTACCATGGAAAGAGGAATGTGGATAACTTCAAGAATGATGGAGTGACTTATAAAATTTAGTGACTTGTGGAGGAAGGAGCTGCAAGTTCATTTGATCCTAATGTACTTTTGATGAGTGGGAAGGGGTTCTTGCATGAACTCAAGGAAGAGAAAGGATTAGGGCTAGCCATAGTCTTGAAACCCAAGGAGGAGACCGAGGTTCTACACTCTACATTACCAAAGGAAGTGCAGCAACTATAGAATCAGTTTAAAGATATTATAAATGATGGGGCACTAGCCACTCTTCCTCCTTAAAGAGAAATTAGTCATCAAATTGACTTTGTACCTGGAGAATCCTTTCCTAACAAAGAAGCATATAAATTGAACCCAGACTAGAATAAAGAGATTGCAAGGCATATTCAAGAGCTTCTTGATCAAGGTCTGATAAGAAAAATTATTAGTCCATGTGTTTTCCTAGTGGTTTTGGCACCAAAGAAGGGAGGTAAGTGGAGGTTATGTATTGATTCTAGTGAAATCAATAGGATTACCATTATATATAGGTTTCCTATCCCTAGAATAGAAGACCTTATGGATTGTCTTGGGGGGTCTCAATACTTTAACAAAATTCACTTTAAAAGTGGGTATCACAAAATTAGAATGAAAGAAGGGGATGAGTGGAAGTCAGCCTTCAAAAATAATGAGGGTCTTTATGAATGGTTATTCCTTCCCTTTGGGCTTACAAATGTACCTAGTACATTCATGAGTTTAATGAATGAGGTCCTAAAAGACTATATTGGTAGGTTTGTTGTGGTGTACCTAGATGATATTCTCATCTTTAGCAAGACCAAGGAAGAACACATGCAGCACCTAGAGGTTTTCCTAAAAAGATTACATGAGGAGAAACTAGTCATTAACCTAGAGAAGAGTGAATTCCTTAAAGAAGAACTATTGTACTTAGGCTTTGTGGTGTCTCAAGGTGACCTTAAGATGGATCCAAGAAAAGTGGAAGCCATAGTAAGTTGTCCCACTCCTAAAAAAGGGACAGAAGTGAGGAGCTTCCATGGATTAGCTCAGTTCTATAGGAAGTTCATAAGAAGATTTAGTGAGATATGTGCACCTATGCTAAACACTATCAAAGGTGGAGTTAAAGTTAAGTTTTTGTGGACCACAAAAGCTCAATAAGGGTTTGATAAATTGAAGGAAATGGTAGTAACACAGCCTATTTTGGTATTACCAAGCTTTGATAAGTTGTTTATTGTTGAATGTGATGCAAGCAACATAGTAGTGGGAGTAGTCTTGAATCAAGAAAGGAGACTGGTGGCATTTTTTAGTGAAAGATTGAATGAGTCCAAGTCAAGGTATTCCTCATATGACTTGGAGCTCTATGCATTGATTCAAGAACTTAAAAATTGGAGGCACTACCTATTGCCTAAGGAGTTTGTAGTCTATATAGAAAATCAATCATTAAGCTACATTAACACTCAAGATAAGCTAAGTCGTAGGCACATCAAGAGGATGGAGTTCCTCCAAGTCTATACTTTTACCATCAAGAATAAGAAGGGTCTTAACAACAATGTAGTTGATGCCTTAAGCCAAAGGTTTCCAACCATCCAAGAAATCTAGCTTTGAAGCATTGGTGTGGAGGGGTTTAAAGAACTCTATAAGAAAGATGAGGACTTCTCCAAGGCATACAAGGTATGTGAAGACTTTGAGAATCACTTTCATAGTGATTTTTTTCACTACACATTGTAGAATGGTTTATTATTCAAGGGTAACCAGCTATGTGTACCTAAAGGTTCAATGAGGGAGAACCTTATACAAGAAAAACACAATGGTAGCTTTAGTGGACACTTTGGCTTGAATAAGACATTGGACCTAGTTCAAAGGTTCTACTATTGTCCCAAGATGCCAAGAGATGTAAGAAGGTATGCAGAGAAATGTATTGTTTACCAAAAATCTAAAGGAACATCTTCAAATGTAGGGTTATATCAGCCTTTACCTATCCCTAAGAGGCCATGGGAGTGTCTATGTATGGACTTTATTATTTATTTTCCTAAGACCACTACTAGTTTTGATAGTTTCTATGTGGTGGTAGATAGATTTAGTAAAATGAGCCATTCCATACTATACAAGACCACACATGATGCTAGCTATATAGCACGTATATTTTTTAAGGAGGTGGTAAGGATTCGTGGCCTACCAATCAACATAGTGTCAGATAGGGATGTCAAATTCATGGGGAATTTCTGGAAGACTTTGTGGAAGAGATTAGGAACCAACCTTGCATTTGGGTCAGCCTATCATCCTCAAATAGATGGAAAAAAAAAGGTGATCAATAGGGTGTTGGGGAACCTCTTAAGATGTTTTACCAAGGAGTATGGACAAGTGTGGGACCAGGTGTTACCACAAGTTGAATTTTCTTATAATGATAGCATAAACAGGTCTACCAGAAAGAGCCCATCTGAAGTGGTCTATGGAATGCACCCAAGAGGTATGTGTGAGCTTAGAGAACTTGGAAATCAAGGGGGAGTGAGTGGGCATGTTTAATACTTTGCTTAATCCATGCAAGAGGTCCATGAATAGGTTAGAAGGACATTGGTAGAATCCAATCAAAAACTCAAAACCAAGGTTGATGAAAGGAGGAAGGATATTTAGTTTGAAGTGGGAGATTGGGTGATGGAACATATCAACAAAGAAAATCTTCAGAAGGGCATCCCCAAAAAGCTTCAAATGAGGAGAGTTTGACCTTGTAAGGTTCTAGCAAAATATGACTCAAATGCATATAAGATAGGCCTGCCTAGTGAACTATCTATCTCTCCATTTTTCAATGTTCAAGACTTGGTTAGATACAAATGACCTGATCTAAAAGAAGCTAAACAAAGTCTAGATGTTCATGCTGATGTTAAAGACCTCAAAATACCAGTACAAATGAAGCCTCAAGCTGAGAGGATACTAGACTCAAGGTTGAAGAAACAAATTAGACATAAAGTCTACATGGAGCACCTTGTGAACTGGAAGTCTCTACCTAAATCAAAGGCTCAATGGATTGAAGAAAACAATTTCAAGAAGCTTAATGTAACCCTATTGTCTCCTAATGGGGCTTAGTTTATTTTTGCAGGGGAGTATGGTGTAGGAGCACCTAGGTTCTTGGCCAACCTAGCTCCTAGCTCCTAGTTTTGGCTTGTAGTGACCTTGGCCAAGTCATTGTCCTTTAAGGACTTTTGGGTTTGTGTTCTTAGTGTAGTGTGTGTTTGAGATCCAATACATTATTAGGAAGATGTTTTATGTCTTAGTGATGGTCTCATTGGACTATTATAAACCCAAGGGATATGGCTTGTATGCCATTAGATATTATCAATCAGTCAAAGGCATGGTTTTACTATGAAAATGAGATAAATGAGTGAACTAAAGTTGATAAAGGGTCTTAGAAGTCTTAGGTGAGTCTTGGGGGTCTTTTCAGACCTAATGGCACAACTTTAGAAAAGTGGTCAAGCAAATTGTAAAAGTTGTCATGACAATAAATTATCTAAGGCTCGTCTGAGGGACAGAAGTAGTTATAGGATTGAAACTAACCAAGCTTAGTTCACTAAGCCTGTATATGGCTTATTTCTATCAAGACATAAGGTTGGATGTATTTGTGTGAGTACTTTCAGATTTTCATAACCTGGTGTGACTGTACCCACTTTGGATTGAATAGAAAGTTTGATAATCCTTGATCATGGATTAGACCTGAAAAAAATATTTGCATGAGTTGATTCTCTATGTTTTGATAAGTATATTAGAGCTTTGTTTTTGTTTAATAGTTTTCTTTCAAGGTTTGTAACTTAAATCCTCCTCTGTGACTAGCTTGTTGGATTGTTCAGAGTAGTGGTAAGAAAAATGGTGAAAACATAGGTTTCCATGGATGGTTTTGTATGGCCTATTGGAATATGTTAGATAATTACATAGGCTATGTAAATATGTATTTTTATGGTTTAGTTTGCATGGGGAAGATTTTTAAGAGAAAGCCCTAGGAGAACCAGAGCTAGCCTGGTTAGGTAGCTTGTTGTTGATCCAAAAAATGGGAGAGGGATAAAGGATTGATCCTTAATGATCAAAGACTCAATCCTATGAAGGAGAGCCTTTGACAACATCAGCAAGGGGCATAACCATCAAACCCTCACTGAAAACTAGTGAGGCCTAATTAGGCCTCAAAATAAGGCTTAAAGATAGGAAAGTTTTGTATGGAGGGCTTAGAAACCCAAAGAGTTCATATCCTTTGTAACTTCAAAAAGGGTATCAGGAAATGTAATCACTTTGGCCACTTGTGTGGAAATTTGAAAAGTTAAGCCCTAAACATTGTGTTGGAAGACCTACAAGGACCTAGTAGCCTTTTGGTCTAAGTTTTGGAGATCAACTTGTAGAATGGATATGTTACATGGTGGAACACCTCAAAATGAATCAAAGTAAGAAAAATTGAGTCTTCTCTCATGCTCAATACTTGGAATCAAGAATTTGGATGAAGGGATGAATTCCTTAGTTGAATTCATATGAAGGGTATTGTGAACAAGAGTGGGTTGTAATCCTTGGTAGTGAGATATTGAGGAGTAGAGGATATTAGGAAGAATCCCTTAGTGTGAAGGGTCAAAAGAACCCTAAGATAGGTCAAGGAAAGGCCTAGGTAAGTCCTAAAGGAAGTAGGACTAGTTTGAAGAAGATCTCCCTATCAGCAGGGGAAGAATTGCTAATAGATTACCATTTAAATCTCATAGATACAAAAAAAGTTACTATCATGGGGGTGGCAAGTAATATATACCATTTAAACTAATGTCAAGTTTATGACTCCAGTATATGATTTTATTAATAAGCTTTTTCTTCTAAGTCTGTTGCTTTCAGTTCACTGAAGTTTTTATAACTAATCTTTGTCACAGGATGACATGGATCTACCACATGATAGAGTCCATGAGGATGCTCCTCCCACTCATTATTCAGAAATGGTAAACCTTATTTTAATTGTACAAATTAGATAGCTGAAAAATGTTATTTTATTTAGGGTTTTAGAGTTATTCTCATATTTTTACTGATATTCCTATCACAAATTGATGTTCAGGATAGGAGAAAAGCACCTACAACAATAGAAGAAATAGTTGTAGATACATATGAGGATATCCCAAATATCCCTAACCCTATAAATATGGTGAAGAAAAAACTTAAAAAAATCAATGCAAAAGCTATTAACATTTTGGATGATCCAAATCCAACTGAGGAGATGATGAAGAGGAAAGATGAATTTTTGTCGCAAGCACATCGTTATGAAGTAAGCAGTAATAAATCTTTAGTTATAACAAAATTTCAATAAAGGTTTATATTTTATACTCTTTTATGTTGTGAACTAAAATATGCATGTGTTCTTGTTATAGGATTTTTTGTTTGCTCAAGTACTTGGTCATGGACATCACGGTGAGGCTAGTACTAGCAGAACTTCAGCCATCTCTGGTAAAATAATCCTTAAGTTAACAAATTGCAAGGAATTTTTTCTTTGGAACATTCAAAAACCTCATTGGACTTACTGATTAGAAGTGTACTTTTTTTATTGGACTTACTAATACCATAGATACAACTATAGGAAAAGGTACAGTTACAATTAATTCAAAATTTATAAGAAAATATTCACTCAAAATTTATTGAAAGCTACTCTTACTTTTATTATTTTAGAATGTCTTTGTTAACAATGTATTGTTTAGGTCATCAAGTGCAGGCAACTCCTTCTAAAAGGTCGACCGACCATTCAAGATTATCGAGTGCAATCTCAGTAACAAGGAACATGAAAACATTGATGCCTTTACGGTCTATGACTGGTAAATCTTTTTTTTTCTTTATTTGGTTTTGTGATAATTATGATTTGATAATGTGTGCTTTAATCTTGGGTGCATCTCATAGTGGATTAATTTTTTTCTCTAGGAGATACACCGGCGGCTGCTACACCAAATACAAATTAGAGTATGTGTATTGATGATAATTCACCATCGTTTCCTTTATCTACCCATGTTTCTACCATGGGAATTATGCAAACATCATTGTTGATGGATGATAAAGAATTGATGCCTTTAAAATGTCTTAAGCTTCCAGGTACTTTAAAATTATTATTATTTATATTGTAATTGTAATTTACTTATTCATAAAAAGTTTTGTATTGATGATCCCATGACATTTTTGTAGAAAATTATTATTTTTATAAGATTCTTTATGACTTGACATTGAAGATATTCAAGCCTACCATACATACAAGGTGGAACATCATAAGTGAACTAACCCTATCCCACTATTTTTATTTCATATCATTAATTGGTAAAATATTTTTCCTTTCATTCAGGCCTTTTCTTTTATTATATTCAAGGTACGCAACTTTAGTTAATTTTTCTATCTAACAATTTTTTGTTTTTTCTTAAAAGGTGGAACTTAAAAGAAAAAAAATTTAAAGATCATCTCATAAAAGATTTAGAGCATGAGTTTGGTAGTAACATTTTTGAGGAGAAGAAAATTTTAGAAAAAGATGCCAAACATCTTAAGACTGTGAGGGACTCATATAGAAGGAGTCTCGTCCAGAACTCAAAGTACGAGCATCCTCCCTTTATTTCAGTGAGGCGTTGGAATGAATTCATTTTGGATTCAAAGTTGAAAGGGGATACTCAAAGAGGAATTACACCAGAAAATGAGAGAAGAAGGTATGTGATAGTATTAAATACTAGTAGAATGTAATTATGCACTAATTAGTGATCTTTATATCTATATAATCTAACATATTTCAAACTTTTCATAGGTTACAATACACATCAAAGGCAACAAAAGCCAGACTGTAAAAGATTGGGCAGCACAAACTTGGCTCTGGTGGTTATTCAAAAACTCAAGAACAAATTGTAAGTAGCAGTAAATGAATTTCGGATCAAAATTTTTATTAATTGTAAATAATTTTGTTTAATCAAAAAATGCAAGGCTAGAATTTAATTTAGGGGCCACGACAAAACACAAAAAAATTGCCTTCAAGGAAGGCTATCAAGTCATGGCTGAACACCTATGCCAAGCTTCCACTGGCCCAACCTAAGAGTTTCCTGCATCGGTTGAACAGGTAAATATGTCAAATGAAAAATATTTGAAATTGAATACTTGAGAAACAATCTATTTGATGTTAATTTTGAACATAAATTGACTATTTTTTTTAAAAATCAAACAATGATAACAATGCACATGACATTGCAATGTAGCCTCATAATCCTAACACAAAACCTACATTGCATGATGAAGTCCCTGATGTGCATCACAATGTCGATGGAGGTGTTCATTTTCTATTGAAAATTAATTATGTAATTATTAATACAATTTAACATCTTAAATTGAAATTGGTGTAATGTTTTTTGTGTATATTTTAGACCATACAGAACATCATGCTGAACGAGTGGAGGATGTTTAGAGTGATCACCATGTAGATTATGTGGCACATTCACGTAAAGAAAATCTATGTTTTGTTCTTTTAAATTTCTTTTTTGATTTATATTTCTTTTAATTAATGAAATACTTGTAACAATAATATAAAATGGTGTGAATTTAACCCAGGTAGTTGTTACATGCCATAAATTTTTCATGACTTTGATCAGATTTTATGTTGTTACATGACATAAATTTTTCAAAGATATTGTTAATATTTACTCAGTAACCATTGTTAAAAAAAATTATTCTATTGAAAATAAAACCTTTTACAATAAAATCATTACAAATAAAAAAAATTCTTGGGTATCCCTTTACAAAAAAGGCCTACTTAGCCTTACCTATAAACCCATATACAAAAAAAGAGTCACATGATCAATCTATGGTAGAATTTGAATAAATTCCAAGGACTTTGAGCTTGTAGGAACTTCTTGTGTGCTTCTAGCCTTCACCATTTGGGAAGATCTACATTCAGGTTTAGTTGAGTGCTCCATTATTTCAAACTTTATGCTCTTTGAAGATGGTATGTTTACTTTGAACCGTATTCCTATCTCTTATACTACCATCTTATTATAGTTTTCATTTCCATCACATATGATTGGATACGTGATGTGGAGGAAGTAGTGGTTTCCCACAAAAACTCTCCTATGCCCTCTTAGATACAAGGATCACCATATCTCAATGCTTCAACAACTAGTCTTGGCCCTCCATAGGTCTTCTCTATCATGAAAAATTCCCTAAACTCAAGAATCATCCTTTTAAACTTTAGGAACCTTCAACACATCTCACCAATCTCCCTTGGTGTTCTAACCCAACATGCCTAACCTTTGGATGACCTTATTCTCTGTGGCACTACTCTTCAGGCTTCCAATGGCGTTGAGAAGGTGTGACCTTTCAACATTGGTGTTTATTTTTAACAACACCAAGCCTTTAATGTCAAGGAAGCCCTAAATAGTACCATACCCCTATCTGGGTGACTAAAGGTCTAGTTTTCAAGTTGAAGAAGTTGTTTGTCACTTGACAACATTTTACGTGCATTGTCAAAATGACATATTTTAGGGTATTAGTTAGTTTTTGTTTAAAAGAAAGAGAGGGGGTGGTGTGTGAGCTCTTGAGCATGAGAGGAGAGTAGGATTATTAGAAATTGGTTTTTTTTTCATTTTGTTTTTAGTTCGGAAGGAAGCTCTATATGACTATAACAGAGAATGCAATCTAACAGCAAGCTTTTCGTTAATGTAGTTTTTGTTTAGTGGTTGCTTTTGATGGTTGAAAAATCCAATTGTGGAGGAGGTAGTTTTATGTTATCTTTATGCATGTTTAAAATTGGGATTTTATATTTGTTAAAAGCTTGCATTATTATGTCATGCTTGTTGTCTGTGCTATGACAGTACATGCATAATCACAAACTCCTTGATTCAAAAATGAGTGTCATAGTATGCAGAGCCTTGCATGACCACTATCCTTCATAGTAAGGATGTATTAAACATGTTAGATGTGTACTAGACTTTGGTGTGTAGATGCAATAGATAGGACAAGGAGAATACCCTTGGACAGTAAACATGCAATGACAAATTGTATGCAATTGGAGCTATGGGTGTAGCAGCAAGCACCTTGGCCATGCAAGCATAGTTTTTTATGGCTGATTCCATATAGGTACATGGAATATAAGGTGAAATGACTGATAGAACATTCTAGAGGTAAGTGGAGAGCTAAGAACTAGAAATCCTTACTTCTATGACTCCAAAATAGAGGGTTTGATGCATGGAGGGGCTAGGTGATTGAGAAGCCCAAATAAAGTTTAAAATCCTTTATTTTGCATCTAAATTTAAGTCTGTTTCAAGTTCCTAGGCTTTGGCAAGGTTCCCTTTTAGGTGCTCCTTTGTAAATGTGGTGGTTTTAGCCCTACCTTCATACAAAGATAGCAAAAAGATGGGCTTGATGGTCCAAAGGAGTCATATGCAAGAATTGCATATGTTCAACAACTTGATAAAGGGTATTTGAATGTTTTTTTTTGGAAAGTCACTTGGAACTATTGGGATGAATCTATAAGATTCTCTTTGAACATGGCTAGTAGCCTAGAAACCTAGAATGAAGGATATGAGTCTTGGTGCCAAACTTTTGGATTCAATATTAGTAGAACTTCATGGTGAGATATTCTAAGCTTTTGGGGATCCCTAGATGGTTTGAGAATGAGATTTGTAGCATGGAAACAAATTTGAGCTTAACAAAGTTGTCAACTTCACAACTAGACCTTTTATCACACTACAACCCCCATTATAGGCCTAACTAGCCCTCCAATAATAAATAAACTCATACATTCCCTCACTCCCAGGACTCAAGACCCCAAAAAATTCTTGCAACATGGTTTAAAACAATAGATTTTCCACTTTGTTTGATAAAAAATACTCATATATACTCCCATTCATCAAACCCTTGTTTCTAGGGTCACCTATCTAAGGTCTACTAAAAAGGACCTCCACAACTCTCTCCAGATCAAACCAATTGATCCAACACATCATTAGGACCCCCATAACATCAATTCATCACCAAATACCTTCTTTCTTAAGGGTGTTTGACCCCATTATAACAGGTGCCAAAATAAGGCACACTTCACATAGCAACATCCACTCCTTTGTGGTATCTCCACCCATTACTCCATTTACCTACATAAAATGAACAACACTAAGAAAATATATTACATTTTTACACTCTCCCACCATCTACAGTGACCATAGGGGTGGGAGAGTCACTTCATCATGAAGGCTTCAAACCCAAAAATGTTGATTGTGCCCTCAATGCCCAGGAACACTCAAATACTAGTCATTTGTTTGGCTTCAATAACAATCAAAACACTAAAGTGAATGCATGAATATGTAAAATAAACTCAAGGTAACTATTGCCCAAAATTTCTTATGATACAATTTTGGCCACAAGTGGAGTAAAATGAGGCTCCCACAAGGGTAGAGCCTAGCTTGTGAGAGAGACCTTATAAATTTTTTGGTCTTGGTTGTGTTTCCTATCATCTTTTATCTCTTTGTCTGCCTCCAATCTGGTTTTGACTTGCAAAGAAAATCTACAAGGTTTCATGGCTTGCACCCTTAGCCTTAGGTAGTCCATGATGTTGTCAAGCTTTGGTTCAAAGTGCACGTGCTAAATCGCAAAAACCAGTGAGATATTCAAGTTTGAAGATCTACAAGAAATAACTGTTGTTATGTCAGGGGTTTCATAAAAGTTGTCTCAGTCCAAAAGCTAAAGATGTTATCTATTTCTTCAGCACCTTTTGTAGAGGTCTAGAAACCTTAGTTGTTTTCTCCCTTTCGCACATTTGCTTCTTTGCCTAACATCAACATTTTTCTATCTGCTCTACTGCGACTGATTGCCACCTATCATGGTGGGCCCAGTTATTCAAGGATAAAGGTGATTAAAGTTTGATCAAAGTTGGTGATTGTCACGATGCCGCTATGAAAAAGTGCTTGAAGTTTATTCTTCATGGCATCACGACAGCCATCTGATCTTCCTAGATAAAGGTGGTCTGATAGGTGGGACCGTGTTGTCAGCTGATCAAAGGTGTTTGATTTTCATTGGTTTCCGAGGAGGTGATGTGACAGAGAATTTTCAAAGGGGCTTATGACTGATTGTGTTGATTTATCTGGACTGCCTGATCTACAGGGAAAATACAAGATCGACGGTCATGTTTTAAAGTTTTCTCAGTTAGCCGTTGGAGCCAAATTTGAATATTTTTGTAGGGTTTCATGTCGGTTTGTTATAGTGAGTTGTGAACAACAAAGGGGTAGCTCGAAATTGATTTCTTCAGGATAGTTGTAGTTAGGAAAATGATTTGAAGATCTGGGCAGTCGTCCTGGCCTAATTTTTGCTTCTTGGGGAGCCATGCTGGTTTAAATATTAGTTGCTAATGAATAGGGAGGGTTGGCACCACTTGTGACCATTTATGCTTTAAAATTCAAAATATCTACAAGAGATCTTATCTAAGCATTCATGGCAACCCTGAATTGCAGAGAGGTGGATGGATCAACCAACCTTTCAGAGATAGTTATGGAAATTGGAGAGGCATGCAAGCATATATCTGATCAACTGAGATATTTCAAGGATGCATTTATGATCAGACATGATAGAGTTAGGGTTTCTATTATTTATATAAAAATCTATGTAACCCTAAAATTTTGACTCTTGCCTATGTGCAAGGGAGATGTATATATTAGTCTTTTGGAGCTTTTAGAGCTCAGAGTTTTCCTTTCTTAGGAGTTATCCATGGCATTCTTTCTTCCCTTTGGCTTCTATAGTCTATACTCTTTCATTGATTTATCAAATTTAATAGAGGTTTTTCAAGGCATTTTATCTTCCCTCAAGCCTTTCCCTTGTCTGTATTTCTCTTATTGGGTATAATACACTAGCTTTGTTAGAGAAATCTTGGAGTTCCAAAGCCCTTCTTTCTTTCAGATTATTCATGTGCTATTGTGCATGATCTAATTTAGATTTTTTTTTGGATTTTGTTCATCTTGAGCTATCTTGTCTCATTCTTGTGCCTTTTTTTTGAAGAGAAAATTTTCTTGCAAGTCACATTCTGTGTCTTTTGTTTAGACCTCTTTGAAAAACTCTTATGCAAGCCTATTTAGGAAGATTTTGTTCTAATAGATCTGAGAGCCTTCATGCTAATTTGGTTAATATATTATGTTGATGTCATTTTAGTGTATCACCTAGTAGGATAGTTTTCTTTCAGTCATTTCCCTTTCTGCATTCCTTCTATCCCTTTTCCCTTAAGAATTTACTTTCCTACTAAAAAGAAAATTAGGGTGATTATCCAAGAGGAACCAGCCTAGAACCTAGAGGTTTCATCTTAGTTAGCAAAGGTCCCACAACCTAGAGATGATCCCAAAGTTATACAAGGTTATCAAGACCAAGAGAGCTTGAAACGGGTGCAAAACTTAGTGTATAACATTTCTGGCATGCTCGGTGGGACTAAAAAGTTTAGATTTATATTCAAAGACACTCCACTTTGGGGCATAACAATTCTGACTACTACAAAAGAGGTTTATTTGCAAAGATATGCTATCTCTGATATGCTGATAACATACTATAGACCTAGAAGAGGTCATTTTGTTGCATATCTGGTGACTCTAGAAGGTCTACTGGTTTCAAAGATCAAGTGTTGGTATGTTTCAAATCTTTCATATTCAAATTTCAGCTAATTGCATGAGTAGACATGTCAAGTTATCATGGACAATCAACTTACTCACCATTCTATTATGAGAATAATGCTCAACAAGCCATTCATCAACCATATGAAAATCAAACAAAGCTTGCTTTTACCCCAAGCTTCCATACTATACAAGGCTATCAATATATCCAGCATGCCCCAAATGATTATGCCCTTTTACAAGATTATGAGAAGGCCCTCTGACAAGAGGGATCATGGACACAAAGGGAACAACAAGAAATGAATTGCCAACTACCTCATCATGCTTACCACCCACCCATCCCTTCTCAACGTAATTGGCAGTAGACTCAGAGCTCGAACTTAATGAAAGAGCAAGAAGAGATAAAGAATATGTTGCTTAATATGATTGAGCAATTATTTGAGATTAGGGAGCAGTGAGAAATGGAAGCTCAAAGTTATGAGAAAGATTTCATTTCCAACCAAATGGAAGAGGCTCTTATTTATGAGAAACAAATAAGACAATTTCAAGAAGGGATTAATCACCGAGCTAATATTGAGACAACAAGGCTAAGATCACAAATTGCTAAACAAGAGGCTCTTAAACCTAAGATCCCAAGCTAGAAGACCCATTTACCCCAAGAGCCTACACATGAAGAGCCTACAAAGAGTTCATTTCCAAGCTTTAGGGGTACCCTTCAAGAATATGAGCCCTCTCAATTTCACATCCCAAGTTTTAAGGCAAAAAGTTATTTCCAAGAGCCTATACTTGAGATTCGGTCTACCATTCTGCAAGAGCAGTCTGTTCAAGAAAATGATTTATCCCAAGAGGCCCCTCTAGTCTCTCAAGATGATGAACTACTATGGAGACCCCAATGGACTCTACCTCTTGGCTGTCAGATGCCAAGTCTTTTCAAAGATACTAGTCAAGTATTAGAGCAAGGACCTATAGTAAATGAGCTTTCATGTGATGAGGAGCAGAGGAAATATGAGGTATCAGTGTTGAAAGATGACTGTGATAAATTGGGATAGCAAGAGATGGAGATTGATGTCCAACCTAGGCTCTTGGTTGACAAACTCGATGAGCTTTCCATCTTGGTTGATGCAAAGGAAAATGTTATGCTTTTATTAGATGAGCTGCCTAACTTTGTTGAGCAGGATGATAAAGATACAGCCATAGCCACCTCCATAGATTTGCAGCAGCTAGAGGAATTTGATTCCAATGATATGCTAATTCATGAGCCTACAGTTATGGAGGAGATTTTTCAAGAAAAGAGCATAGACAAAAGCCTTGAAGAATATGATTTTTCCAACATCATAGAGGTTTTTTGTGACAAATTTCATGATAAATCCCTATTCCTTGGAGTGGAGCTTTAAAGTTATGTGCCTATTCAAGGAGGCCCAGTTTTGGATTTCCCTCTTTCTGAGAGGCTGCTACATGAGCAAGATTTGGGGCCAATTCTAGATCTTCAAGGTATTGACAACTTTGATGAGCTCTTAGCCTATTTAAAAGAGGAAGATGATAGTCCCCTGACCCTAGAGGATGAGTTGACATGGTTATCCATGATGAAAGGAAACCATGAAGATAAAGAAGCCAATAAGGAAAGTTATATTTTCAAACTTTCAAGAGGTTGCCCCATCAGATACTTGGCCCAGAAGGAGTTTACCGAGACCTCTCCATATGATCAATTAGAGGTGAGTAAACTTGATCCAATCTTTGCAGAGCCAATTCATTACTATTTGACCAATTTCTATATACCTCATATATTTGTAGCTATCCTTATGCATTTAATACAAAATATTCTAATGAGGAAGGGTAGTTACTTCAGCATACTAGTGAATGGTTTATTTTTACCAGGTTGTTGTACTGGTTAGTTTAGGTTAGCTTAGTTTCCCTATTTTTTGTTTAATGTTTTCTAGGTTAGTCTTCTTGTTTTTCAAGAAGTTCCTGAGCACAGTTCTTTTTGTTCCTCTTCTCTGTCCAGAAAGGTTTTATGTTCAAGAGATTACTCCTATGCCCAATGGATTGCATCAAGGTCACTATTTTCCAATGTCTAGCAGGCTAACATCAAGCATAAATCACCAAAATGTTACCCAAAATTTCTTATCATACAATTTTGGCCATAGGTGGAGTAAAATGAGGCTCCCACAAGGGTAGAGCCTAGCTTGTGAGAGAGACCTTATAAATTTTCTGGTCTTGGTTGTGTTTCCTGTCATATTTTCTCTCTTTGTCTGCCTATAATCTTGTTTTGACTTGCAAAGAAAATCTAAAAGGTTTCATGGCTTGCGCCCTTAGCCTTAGGTAGTTCATGATGTTTTCAAGCTCTAGTTCAAAGTGCATGTGCTAAATCACAAAAACTAAGGAGATATTTGAGTTTGAAGGTCTGCAAGAAATAACTATTGTTATGTCAGGGGTTTCATAAAAGTTATCTTAGTCTAAAATCTCATGATGTTTTCTATTTCTTTGTCACCTTTTGTTGAGGTATCGAAACCTTAGTTGTTTTCTTCCTTTCACATCTTCACTTCTCTGCCCGATGTCAGCATTTTTCTATCTGCACTACTGCGACTGATTGCCACCTATCATTGTGGACCTAGTTATTCAAGGTTAAAGGTGGTTAAAGTTTGATCAAAGTCAATGATTGTCATGATGCCACTATTAAAAAGTACTCAAAGTTTATTCTTCATGGTATCGCAACAACCATCTGATATTCCCAAATAAAGGTGGTCTGACAGGTGGGACCATGTTGCCAAGTAATCCGAGGTGTTTGATTTTCATTGGTTGCGAAGATAGTGACTTGGCAGTTTCTTAGTGGGGCCAGGGTTTTTGGTGTCTAGGCAAGTTAAAGTTCGATTGATATCTATCATTGTCGCATTGTTGCTACTAAAAACTACTCAAAGTTTACTCTTCATGGCATTGCGACAGCCATTGAATGGAAAGGTGAGTAAAGTGGTGGGTCTGAGATGCTAGTCATACTGAGGTGCTCAATTTCTATTGGCTGCTGAGGAGGTGATGTGGAGGAGACTTTTCAAAGGGGCTTATGACTTATTGTGTTGATTTATCTAGACCGCTTGATCTACAAGGAAAATATAAGATTGACGGTCATGTTTTAAATTTTTCCGGGTTAGCCGTTGGAGCCAAATTTGAATATTTTTGCAATGTTTCATGTTGATTTGTTATAGTGAGCCATGAATGACAAAGGGGTAGCTCAGAATTGATTTCTTTAGGATGGTTGTAGTTAGGAAAATGATGTGAAGAACTGGACAGTCATCGTGGCCTCATTTTTTCTTCCTAGGGAGCCATGCCGATTTAAATATCAGTCGTTGATGAATAGGGAGGGTTGGTGCCACCTGTGACCATTTATACTTTAAAATTAAAAATATCTACAATAGATCTGATCTGAGCATTCATGGAAATCTTGACTTGTAGAGAAGTGGATGGATTGACCAACCTTTCAAAGACAGTTATGGTGATTGGAGAGGCATGTAGGCATATATCTGACTGGCTGAGATATTTCAAGGATGCATTTATGATCAAACATGATGGAGTTAGGGTTTCCATTATGTATATGAAAATCTATGTAACCCTAAAAGCTTGACTCCTACTTGCATGCAAGGGAGATGTATATATTAGTCTTTTGGAGATTTTAGAGCTCAGATTTTTCCTTTCTTAGGATTTATCCATGGCATTCTTTCTACCCTCTAGCTTCTACACTCAGTAATCTTTCATTGATTTATTAGATTTATTAGATGTTTTTCGTGGCATTTTCACTGCTCTCAAGCCTTTCCCTTGTCTATATTTCTCTTATTGGGTATAATACACTGGCTTTGTTAAGAAATCTTGGAGTTCCAGTGCCCTTCATTCTTTCATCTTATTCATGTGCTATTGTGTCTAATCTGATTTAGATAGTTTTGTGGATTTTGTTCATCTCAAGCTATCTTGTCTCATTCTTGTGCCTTTTTGCTGAAGAGAACATTTTCTTGTAGGTCACAATTTGTGTCTTTTGTTCAGACCTCTCTATGAAACACTTATGCAACCCTGTTTAGGAAGATTGTGTTCTGTTAGATCTGAGAGCCTTCACGCTAATTTGGTCAATATATTATGTTCATCTCATTTCGGTGTATCACCTAGTAGGATAGTTTTCTTTCAGTCATTTTCCTTTCTGCATTCCTTCTATCCCTTTTCCCTCAAGAATTTACTTTCCTATTAAAAAGAAAATTAGAGTGATTATCCAAGAGGAACCAACCTAGAAACTGGAGGTTTCATCTTAGTTAGCAAAGGTCCCCCAACCTAGAGAGGATCCCAAAGTTATACTAGGTTATCAAGACCAAGAGAGCTTGAAATGGGTGCAAAACTTAGTGTATAATAGTAACCTTATGATGAAGGGTTTTCCCCTTAATACCACAAACACATAATAGAAATAGAGAAACAACAACCATATGCAAGAACAGAAAATGGGCTTTTTATTATCTCCACAAATGTGAAATTACAAACTTTCAAAATTACAATATACAAAGCCACATGGGCATTCCCTTACAATATTTTGTAGGACAAAGCCTTGAATTATTACCCAAATCTACTACCCAAAACTATCCCAAACTGCTTAAGACAACACTACAACCTTCCTTATATAGGCAATTTTCCACCCCTTGGGAAGCTTCCAGAATTTTAGCCAACAAGGCTAACCAAACTTAGAATTATTTTATTTTACAATTTATTACATCAAAGTCAGCTCAAAATAACTTTTGAAACCCAAACAAAAATTATGAAGGAAAATCATTTTTCATCATTTCAGGTGACCCAACTTTCGAACACCATAAGTCATTGCCAGTTGACCCAATTGACTATTATAACCCCATTCCAGAAAGGCCACAAAGCGCTCCACAGGCTTGACTCATGCAAGTGCCTATCACCCAAAATTTTGACCTTATCCAGGGCCTCTAAAGCCTTAAAAACTAAGTTCAAATTTTATGTACCCTATTGCCAATACCAAAAATCTTCAATATCTACAAAGACAGACTTGATCTGTCAATGAAACTTTACTGGCAGGTTGATATGACCAAAATGAACCTCTTGGGAAGAAATCAGCACATTTCAAGATCGAATGACCAACTTACTAAAAATAGAAAGCTTCCATAAATAGCAACTCTACACAAGATAGCCTTTACTGAATACAAAAACAAAAATATTTTTGGGTGATGCAAGATTGCTCTTACACCCAGGATATTCCTGCATCAGACACCTGAGGTAATTTGAGAAGTGACCCTGTCATGAATCAAGTGTGTAGAGGAAAACTAAGATAGTTAACCTCCTCCTTTGTTAGCCATCATGAATCTTCAATAGGTCATTCTTTCCATTTGACCAAATACTCTTCATATGTCCTATTCCTTATGCTTCTACCAACACGACTATCTAGTATGTGTTCAATCTCCTTGATATCTAAACTGGTTACTGGAATACTCCACTGTGCTACGGTAACCTCATCTTCAACACCTCCTTCATGATACTCTGTCAGATCTAAAATGTTAAATACTAGTGAAATATTCAGCTCAGTAGGAAACTCGACCTCATATGCATTTCCTGAATCATGCTTCTTCAGTATCTTACATGGCCCAAACTTCTTCATTTTCAACTTGTTATATGTACCAACCGAAAATCACTCCTTCCACAAATGAGCCATGACTTCATCTCCAACCTAAAATTCCTTATGCCTCCTTTTCTCATCTGCCTTAGCCTTATACTGCACATTCATTTTTGAAATGTGCTTCCTCACCTCCTCATGGATGTTCTTCAAATGTTTTGCAAAATCCTTAGTGTCAACACTACTTATTTCTCCTTTATCTATTTTTCTCACCTCAAATGCAGTTTTTGGGCTACTTCCATATATAATCTGTGGATGATGTGATGAACTAAACTTCAAATCTATCTTCAACTCTTCACTTTTTGCTAGTGTCATTCTATGTGCTACCTTATTTGGCAAATTGGCTCCTAGAATCAAGTCCATCTGATCACTAATCTTTCTTATTGGTGGTAATCCATCAAGTACATTATCAGATACAATATCTTGAAACTCATTCAATAATTCTACAACTTCTATAGGTACATCTTCTACTTCCTCTTTCCAAGGCTTTGGAATTAAGGTAAAACACATATGCTCAAGCCGCATACCATCTAAGAAATTTCCTCTTTCAATAAAAATTATTCTTGCATTACCACATACCTTTTTTTGGTCTCCTTTAATGGCTTTAGCTTATGTCGCACTCCATCCTTTGTCAGGGAATAGGTATTCGCACAACCATCATGTATAGAACATCTGTCAAACTACCATGGCCTACCCAACAACATGTGACATGCATCCATAGGTATGATATCACATAGTACCTCATCATGGTACCCACCAATCTTGAACTTTACTAGGCACTGTTCACTGACCATGACCTTGTGGTCATCCTGCTCCCAGGAAATCTGATATGGATGTGGGTGTTTCTACCTTTTGAGTTTCAACTTTGTCACCATCTCCTCTAACACAAAATTATCATTACTACCACTATCAATAATCACATCACAACACTTACCCTCACACTTGCACCTAGTGCGAAATAGGCTCCTCCTTTGCTCAGGTTCATTTTCACCACTCAGTAGGACTCTTATGTTGATCAACATTTCTCCTCTTTCATCATCTTCAAAATTTGATGATCTGGCATCTTCATCAACATGTGCAACTCTAGCCTAGCCTTCATTCCTCCTATCCATCCTTCCTTGGTGTTGAGGACATTCAAATGCCCTATGACCTTCTTCTCCATAGTGAAAACATGTTCCACGGAAGCCTCCTCTTCCTCTTCCTCTTTGATCTCTACTATTCTGATCTTGGAAATGATTGAAATTATCTCCTCTCTGATTCTGACTATTACTAGCCTCATCCTACTTTTTCAGATCTTCATTTCAATCTCCATATGATCGTCCACTAGATCTTCCATCATGACCTCTTCTACTTTGTCTACTCTCAAACTTCTTGTTCAGTTTTTCCTCTACTTTTAGGGAAAATTGGTATGCCTCTTCAATACTATTCATTTGAACCAGATTCAGTTCTTCCTGAATGCTTGGCCTTAACCCATTAAGGTGATGGGAAAATTTCTCTTTATCAGCTTCTGCATGGCCTATTTTGATGAGGATTTGATATAACTCCTCTATATACTCCTGAGCAGATCATCCCACTTGCTTCAAACTTTGCATTTTCTTCAGTAGGTCTAGCTCATAACCAACAGGGATGAACTGTCGCTTCAATTTATCCACCATTCGATCCCATCTTGTGATTTTATCTTTCCCTCCTCTATTTCACTCCAATTGAATCTCTTGCCACTAGATCTTCACATGACCTTTTAGTGTAGCCTTCATGAATTTGACCCTATTAGGATCCTCAGTATCTTCATACTCAAAATATTCTTCACATTCATTGATCCAGTTGATCAACTCCTCTAGGTTAAGATTTCCTGAAAAATGCAGGAACCTCAATCTTAGGTCTTTTTCTGATCTTGGAAATGGCTTAGAAAATTCTTTCTTCCTCCTAGTTCACAACTTCAACTTCTCCTTCTTGATCTTCTTCTTCAGCTTCATCCTTGCTTTCATCTCTGACATTAAGATTCATTCCTCTTTGAATCTCCTCTTGCAATGCTCACACTTGTCTCTGCAGTGCCCTAGCCTCAGGTGTTACAACACCAGCTCTTCTACCACATTCCCTTTGTGGAGCCATTTTTGCACTTCCTACTGAAACCCTAACCATGGTCCTATTGCAAACTGCCTCACAATTGGCAATCTATTTACATAGAAACCCTAATTCACGGTCCTGGTGCAAACTACCTCACAGTCGATGATCTGCTTACACACTCAGGAACTCCCACTCTGATACCACTTGATGAAGGGTGCTCCCCTTAATACCATAAACACATAACAAAAATAGAGAAACAACAACCATATGCAAGAACAGAGAATGGGCTTCTTATTATCTCCACAAATGTGGAATTACAAACTTTCAAAATTACAATATGCAATCCCACATGGGCATTCCCTTACAATATTTTGTAGGACAAAGCCTTGAATTATTACCTAGATCTACTACCCAGAACTGTCCTGAACTACCTAAGACAACACTATAGCCTTCCTTATATAGGCAATTTTCCACCCCTTGGGAAGGTTCCAAAATTTTAGCCAATAAGGCTGACCAAACTTAAAATTATTTTATTTTACAATTTATTACATCAAAGTCGGCTCAAAATAACTTTTGAAACCCAAACAGAAATTTTGAAGGAACATCATTTTTCACCATTTCAGGTGGCCCAACTTCTGAAGACCATAAGTCATCTCTAGTTGACTCGATTGACTATTATAACCCCATTCCAAAAAGGCCACAATGCACTCCACAGGCTTGACTCACACAAGTTCCTGTCACCCAAATTTTCAACCTCATATGTGGCCTCTAAAGCCTTCAAAACTGAGTTCAAAGTTTCTGTACCCTATTGCCAATATTGAAAATCTTCAATATCTACAAAGCTAGACTTGATCTGTCAATGAAACTTTATTGGTAGGCTGATATGACCAAAATGAACCTCCAAGGAAGAAATCAAAATATTCCAAGATCGGATGACCAATTTACTAAAAATAACAAGTTTCCATAAATAGCAGCTCTGCACAAGATAGCCCTTATTGAATACAAAAACATAAATATTTTCCAGTGATGCAAGATTGCTCTTACACCCAAGATGCTCCTGCATCACATTATTACACCATTTTCCTAATCAAAGTCACATTTATTCAATCATTAGAATTCACTAGTGTTGTAACAGTACCCTACAAAAAAGTGTAATAATTTGCAAGGAAATATTGTTTTATTGATTGATTCTCTCACCAAAATTGTGACTTACACATATAGCATACTTGCAAGAAGCTATGAAGGAAATTGGGGGGATAGAATAAGAAAATAAACCCCACTTAAATGGAGGTAAGTACTTTTTCATGTTAAGTTTGGTTTATATAACATGTTCACCTATAAAATATTCATTAAGGATTACTAAAATTAGTGAGTATATGAACAACAAATAGCTACGACCATCATTTTACTTTAAAGGTAAAATTTTAGTAATAATAAGTACTTGCAACTTGTTTGATCTACATAATATATACTTCTTATACATGTACATGATATTTGTAATAAAAAAAGATGTTTTTTATCAGATTGAGTACAATTTGAAATATCCTTGGAGATGTAGGGTTCCAATATGGGATACTTGGAATTTTATTCAAATATTCAAACAACAAAACCATTGGCTTGTCAATGACATTTACAAGTAAGAATTAAAGTTTATGTATCATCATTCATATTTCATTATTTCCTTCCAAATAAAATATCAATGCAAATTTGACATTTTCATTTTGTATATTTTCTAATTGAATAGAAGAAAATAAGTTAATTTTGAAAATCCATATTTATGATTTCTTTCAAGATCCCAAATATTTATAGAGAGAAGTCATGTGAAAGTAATTCATCTTGATTTCTTTCATCGTCGACAAGTGGAATTTTATTTTTGGTGGGCTTGCTCATTATTTGAGCCCAAATTCAGTGTATGTAAAATTAGTTTTGCAAAATTTTCTATGTTGATGATGATTATGAAGAAGTTTTGAAAATGTTACACCAATCTGAATTGGATCAATCATCATTTTCAAATCTTCTTCATCAATCACCATAAACCATTTTCCAAGAGATGACAAGCCAACAACCTAATTAAGGAGTGTAAATGACATAAGAAAGAATGGGCTGCAATGAAAATTGCATATTTTCATACCTCATCCAAGTATTATGGTAATATCTAGCATGTGGATTATTGGAGTTGATGAGAAAACAACCCACAACTCCCAAGAACACCTATCATAAAAAGAGAGAGAAGAAGCAAGAAGCTATGGAGGCCTGAACGTATTGATACATTAGAGAGGAGAAATCATTCTTGATGTGCAAAAATAAAAGTTGCAATTCAATAATGAATAATTTGTTACAATGTTATGAATACAAATGAGATCAATCCTTATAAAAGGAGATCTGAAAAGCTAAGAAGGTAA
Organism: Chamaecyparis obtusa; assembly: GCA_027943335.1. Taxonomy (NCBI): domain Eukaryota; kingdom Viridiplantae; phylum Streptophyta; class Pinopsida; order Cupressales; family Cupressaceae; genus Chamaecyparis; species Chamaecyparis obtusa. The sequence goes on from BSBK01007724.1 coordinate 127,844, forward strand.
AACCTAGGTTGCACAATAATATATATATATAGAAATTAATTATTATATGCCTAAATTTTTGCTTGAGTGGAAAGAGATAATAAGTGACTTAGTAATTAAATCAAACATAATTTAATTAATAAGGAAACACTTTATTACTCTAACACCCCCCACTTAAGATAAACTTTGGGAGAAGCTAAAAACCTAGAAAGAACTACTGAAAGAAAATGGGTCTTAGCAACAAAAGGCCTGATTAGGTACCCGAGTACAAATGAAAGTCTATATAAAGTGGAGAAATAGAGAAAATCACATGGGAAAAACTCTACTCCAAAAAGAGACAAAGACTAGTATAAAGGACTGAAGAAGCCTCCAAAACTAGGAATGTTTCAAAAAATATGAATAAAGATGAACATGTACAACATCATTGAAGAAAGGAGCTGCAAACTCTATGAGAAGTAACTGATGATCTAAAGATCCTCGATTGAAATATGACCAGGTAGAGAAGAGTGTAATCTGTATGAGTGCCCTTAAATGACACTACTCGATTCAGGAGGCAAACAACTGAAATCTGCATGAGTGCCCTCAAATGACACTACTTGAATTGGGAGACAAACAAAGGAAAACACCTAAACTTGAAAATATGTATAGCATAAAAAAAATACCAAAAGTATGAAGAGTTGATCAATCAAATCTAGAATAGTGCTTCTAAAACTAGGAAAGAAAGAGTGTCCACATGGTAAATGATCCATCTCACTAGAATGCAGAGGGACCCAGCCACTATATCTGCCTAGTACATAGAGTCAAATATTGAATACATAGCTCACACTATTGAACCAAGGAAGCAGTAGAAACCCCCCCATAATGCTAACAAGGGAGTAATGATAGGTACACTGAAAAGATCATCCAATATGAACTGTATGATGAAGGTGAATCTAAAACATCAAAGGTGCAAAGAGAGCACAAACACAAATAAATATACCTAAGGCTAATGTCATTGGAGGAACACTCACATGAAAAAAGTAGATGGCAAACAAAGGAAACCATAAAAACCCCCTGGAACTTTATAATGGAGTGTGAGTACAAAAAGCACTAACATGTACAAGATCCCATACATGCAATAGAATGACACTTTATCTTAGTCCGTGTGCATAAAAGAATACTACAAAATTAAATTATACACTACTCAAAGAAGAGTGAAGGATGTTGAAACAAAATAATAGCCTAAGATGAGCCATCCTTCAAAGGGAAGAGATCCCAGGACCTAAAACATCCAAGATATCCACTAGGTTGCAAAAATGAAAAAATTTGAATAAAATATACCTAGAGCTATATCTGTAAAAAATACTCATAGCACTAGAAAGTTCTCAGAACAAGATTTACAACGATATATCATGTGCCCAAAATGGAGTCCAAATGTGCAAGATAGAGCTCCCAGGGTGAAAACCTAAACATCTAGCTTTGATAGTAAAAAAATCATCAAAAAAGAAAAACCAAAAATTCAAACCTCCATATCTGGATAGATCTCAGAACCACCTTTCCAATGATATCTCATTTGCCTAATTTTGACACTGTATGCTTAAGATATGAGAAAAAAACCACTGAGTGCTCCAAAGGGCCCAAAATGATGTCCAAAACCCTGCTAATGCATGCTAATGTCAGAAAAGGACATGCTTAAATTTGACGGCCAATTGGCCTTCACAGCTCTTATCTACCTTGGGCTAAAAAAAATAGCCTGAGCTCAAATTTTGGCATTGGGGGCTACCCATATGACCCTATTGGGTACTGAAGGGAGCTACTCGACTGGTGAGTAATCGCTCATGGCCCCACTCCTAGGTAATTGCTAGCAGTTCCACTAGTGGCTCTATTATTAGACTGTAGGTGGTGCCATTAGAATTTTTTGTTTTGCCTCAGATTGCGTGCCTAGGCCGTATAGCCTAAGATGCAAAATTTTTTGCACCTAAGGCCAACTTGTCCAAAATCGATAAGTTTTATATGGATCTTGGGGTTCTCAAATGCTGCAAACATAACCATGATGTCTGTTTGGGCTAGAAATGCTCCAAAAAATTATGACCACCTCAGGATCCATGTTAGGGCCGGTTGCAAAAACATTTTTCCACAAATTCCAACTTTACCCAAATTGGACAAATTTTATATGGATCTAGGGGTTTCTAGATGCTATGAATGCAACTGTGAGTTCGGTTTGAAGCCAAGATGACCAAAACAATAGGTCCCCCAAGATCTAATAAACAACCCTCTCAAAACATAGATGTGAGGAACACGGTCGAATCTCTCAGGAAGAGGATAGGAGTGAACATGTATGAAGCTCTTATACCATATTAGAGTTGATGAGAAAATAACCCATGGCTCCCAAGAAAACCTACATGAAAACACATGTCACAGATCTAGAGAGAAGAAGGAAGAAGCTATGGAGGTCTAAATACATTGATCCACAAGAGAGGAGAAATCATTCTTGATGTGCAAAAACAAAAGTTGCAATTCAATAATGAATAATCTATTACAAAGTTATGAATACAAATGAGATCAATCCTTATGAAAGGAGATCTGAAAACCTAAAAAGGTAAAACCTAAGTTGCACAATAATAATTAATAAAGCAATTAATTATTATATGCCTAAAGTATAGCTTAAGCAGAAAGAGATAATAAGTGATTAAATCAAACATGATTTAATTAATAAGAAAACACTTTATACTCTAACATAGATCAAAGAGAGCATAACCTCCGAGGATAACCTTAGGAGCTCTATACTATCTTGTTTGTTTATCATTAGTAAAATACTTATAAGTCCTCCATTGATTGTTGGACTTGATTAATAAGGGTGATTTTCTGATAATATCTTTGTGTGATCATTGGTTGTTATTTTGTCTTGATATTTTTGTGTTATTTTATTTTCTTATGCATGAAAGCTTTCTATTGGTCATGTGTTTTTGCATGCCATTGAAAATATATTAAGCATTGTTATAATTTTAATTGTATCTTATGTTTCAATGCAATTATTAATATTGTATAAGAATTTATTTACAATTAATTTTCTTAGAAAAAATATATGGTGAGTGAGAGGAAGAAAATTACCAATCATTTTCTTTGTCAGCAATAATCTAAACAATGTGTTTTGGATATCTAGGCCTAGGATGAGTGTCTTAAGAAGGGTTATGAGTAGAGGGCAGTGATTCGAGTACAAAAATTTGACCATCCTACACATCTACAGAACTAGATGTAAGTATTTTCTAACAATATATTGTATGTGGTGTTATTTATGTTATTCAAAAGTGAATCTTTCAATAGTCTTGTTTACAATTAAGTATTGTGCTACAAAGATTGTTTCTTCATAATAATATGGTCCTAATTAGATTGATCATATTTTGATGATTACTATAAGAGAGATAGTGATTGCATGTTGACATTTGGAACTATGTATGGCATGATAGTTTGAATAGTTGACCATGCATATTGAATAGTTGACCAAAAATGAAAGAATTCAAACTTTTATTGCTTCAGGAAAGTATAGTTCGTACAAATGTAAAATCTAAACAATACTCTCTTGCTACTCTCATGCCTCTCAAGTCTTACATAGACTCAAACTAACTCCGCTAAATGATCCAAAGTAGTTGAATCCTCTAACTATGTTGTTGGAATCATTTGCGGTTGCACCAAAAGCTCAAACTATCAATGCCCGATACAAATGCCAGATTTAACCCGATCCACGAGAGGCAGTTAAGCCATGTCACGAATCTCCAAGGAGGTGCTGACCACCAAGTCAACAATCTCCCCCTCAGCACCAAATGAGCCTTCAGCACCCACTGAAGGGAGACTCAAACCCATGACCCAAGGCTCTGATACCAATTGTTGGAATCATTTTTTGTTGCACCAAAAGCTCAAACTATCAATGCCCGATACAAATGCCAGATTTAACTTGATCCATGGGAGGTGGTTAAGCCATGTCACGAATCTCCAAGGAGGTGCTGACCACCAAGTCAACATATGTAACTAATTGGCACAAGGCAAGGGTCAAGAGGGGCCAAAGGAAGGCACACCCTAATGATCCAAGCCTGCAACACACATGCAGAAGCAACAAACAACAAGAGTGAGAGAGAGAATACTAGATCCTTTCAATTATTATCATCAATTTGAATCATACATGTCAGGCTATAAGGCCTTCCTGATTATGGCCTGATATTAAAATGAATTACAAAATTCCTCAAACATGTGAGGATCTACTACCAATCACAATTCTAATGTCTACTATCTTCTCTCAAAACTAACTCCCAAAACTACAACCAAACATCTACATTTATACAAGAAGCTACTGAGCTGAGTCAACCTTTAGATCCATAATTAATGGAAGTAATAGTCAAATCTCAGACCACATGCTTCCCAATGATGGATTCCAGCATTAATTCCATGATCCAATATAAATGCAAAAGTCGGCCACAACAGGAAATAAAGCTAGACCTATTGGTAAGCAAGATAACCGAACAGTAGATAGACAACACCGAGTGCTAGTGAAATAACCGACCACCCAGGAGATAACTGATGACACTCAGTAACCAAAGGAAATTGACCAACTACTGACCGACTTGATCAAAGAAGAAACTGAGAAACACAGACAAAACTCAAATTCTTTTTGGTGACAAAGGATTTCCAAAGACCTGAGATGCTCCTGTGTTAGACACCTAGGGTTATTTTGAAATGATTCTCAAAATCATTTGGTAGGTATGGTCTAAGCTACATACAACTCAAACTGTGAAATCCAAGAACTGTCTTCCATCAGTCTATTCTTCCATTTAACCAGATACTCCATGTACTATTTTCCCCTTGTAATTTTGCTAACTCTTTCCTTCAAAATCTGTTCAACTTCATCATTATGCTTCTTAGGATATTCTGTCAGTACTGTCACTTCTTCATCAGGTTCATGATACTCATACAAATTAGTAATGTTTAAAATTGGTGATACGTATATGTCATCAGGTAACTCAATCTCATATGCATTTCCACTGTCAAATTTCCTCAGAATCTTGCAAGGTCCAAACTTCTTCATCTTTAGCTTTCCATATTTTCTAATAGGAAAGTGACCTTTCTTCATATGAACCATCACTTCATCACCAACATCAAAAGTCTTATGTCTTCTTGATCTATCAATTTTGTCTTTGTATTTTTTATTATTGTCTTCTAGCTTCAGCTTCACATCTTCATCCAATGTCTTCATATACTCAGCAAACTTTAATCCTTCAACACTTCTCTTATTCTCATCAGTAATGTCTCTCAAATCAGATATTCCTCTCAGTTGTGTGCCATTCACAATCTCAAATGGTGTCTTTCCAGTACTCCTATTCATTGAATTGTTATATGCAAACTCTTCTGGTGCCAACACAGAATCCCAATTACTCAGTGTGTTTCCAACTAAACATCTCAAAAGATTTCCCAAACTTCTATTCACAACCTCAGTCTGTCCATCTGTTTGTGGGTGAAATATAGAACTATATTTCAATTCAGTGCCAAATTTCTTCCAAAGTGTCTTCCAAAAATAACCAACAAATTTACTGTCTTGATCAGAGATAATACTCCTCGGTAATCGATGCAATCTAACAATCTCTTTAAAGAAAATATCTGCTATATGTACTGCATCTGATGTCTTTCTACAAGGTATAAAATGTGCCATCTTAGAAAATCTATCCATAACAACATATATAGAATCATTACCTCTTACTGTCTTCGGTAAGCCAAGAACAAAATCCATACTGATATCAATCCAAGGTTTCTCAAGAACAACAATCAGTGTATACAATCTAGTATTCTAACTTACTCCTTTTGTAATTTGACAAATTCCACAACTTTTCACAAATTTTTCAACATGTTTATAAAACTGCGGCCAATAGTACTTCTCCTTAAGCAAATTCCATATTTTATCAATACCAAAATGTCTAGCCAAACCACTACTATGTTTCTCTTTGATCAGATTAGTTCTCATTACTCCTCTCCATATACACAATTGAATACCTTTGAGCAACATACCTTCCTGAATGAAATATTCATCCTATTTAGTATCTTGTTGATCTTGAATAGGTGCTCTACACTTTCTCCATGGCTTAGAAAAATCAAGATCATTTTCATATAAACCTCTCATCTCATCAAAACCAAGAACTTCAATTTTCATCTCAGTCATCAAAGATCTTATTCTACTCAATGCATCAGTAACTCATTTATTAACTCCACTCTTATGCTTTATCACAAATGTATAACTCCGCAAATACTCAACCCATTTCATATGTCTCTGATTCAACTTATTCTAACTACCCAAATATTGTAAAGCTTTATGATCATTATACAACACAAATTAACTCAGTATCAAATAATGTCTCCATTTCTTTAGTGCTTGAACAATAGCATAGAATTCTTGATCATACATAGAATATTTCCTTCTAGCATCATTCAAATTTTCACTAGAGAAAGCAATAGGTTTACCTTCTTGACTCAACACAGCTCCAATTGCACTTCCACTTGCATCACATTCTACTTGAAATACTTTACTGAAATCAGGTAATGCCAAAACAAGTAATTCAGAAACCTTCTGCTTCAGGGTCTCAAAATTTTTGTTAGCTCCATGTGTCCACTTGAATTCTCTTTTGTCTCCTCTCATAGTCTTAGTCATAGCATTACAAATTGAACTAAAATTCCTTATGAACTTTAGGTAAAAACTTTCCAAACCATGAAATGATCTTACCTCACTAGCCTTCATAGGTGTAGGCCAATTCAAAATAACTACAACATTTTCAGGATCCATCTTCAAACCATCAGCTGAAATAACAAATCCCAAATACACAATCTCCTCTTTACTGAATGAACACTTTTTTAGATTTATCAACAACTTTTCCTCTTTTAGTCTCTGCAAAACTTGTCTAACATGCAACAAATGTTCTTCTCTAGCCTTACTAAATATTAGAATATCATCAAGATATACAATCACAAATTTTCCCAATAGTTTCTTCAAAACTTCATTCATCAACCTCATAAAAGTACTCGATGCATTAGTTAAACCAAAGGGAATAACCAACCACTCATAAAAACCTTCTTTTGTCTTCAAAGCAGTCTTCCATTCATCACCTTCTCTGATTTTTATCTGATGATATCCACTTTTCAAATCAATCTTTGTGAAATACTTTGCTATAGTCAAACTGTCCATTATGTCATCCATTCTTGGTATAGGAAACCTATACTTCACTATTATCTTATTGATTGATCTAGAATCAGTACACATTCTCCATTCTCCATTATTCTTTGGTGTCAATACAATAGGTACTACACAAGGTCTCAAACTTTCTCTAATCAAACCTTTCTCCAGCAACTCTTGAATCTGTCAGTTCAATTCTTCATTCACGGTAGGTGTCAACCAATGAGGTGCCTTATTCGGTAAACTAGCTCTAGGGATTAGATCCATACAATGATCAATGCTTCTTTTTGATGGAAAACCATCAAGTACATTATCAAAAATGATATCACTATACTCGGTGAGTAACTTATCAATCCCCTTAGGGATATTATCCTCTATTTTCTTACTCAGTTTATTAGAAATCACAACAAAACATACATCATTCCTCTTCAAAGAATTAACAAACTTTCTTCCTTCCATCAAGAAAAATTTCATAGATGTGCAAACATTACTAATAGGTTCTTCCATCAATGGTAACAAGATTTTTTTCTTTCCATCAACCGCAATAGTATACTTATGCAATCTCCCATCATATATAGCATGTCTATCATATTCCCAAGGTCTACCCAACAAAATATGACAACAATCCATAGGCATGATATCACACAACACCTTATCATAGTACTTTCCAATGTTCAAATTCACATAACATTGTTCACTTACCAGGAGTGTATGCTCATCTTTGATCCATGAAATCTGATAGGGCTTCAGATGTACCAACCTTTCCAACTGTAATTTTGTGACTATCTCTTCAGATGTTAGGTTCTCTAAGCTACCATTGTCAATGATTACCTTCCAAACTTTGTTAGAAACTCTACATCTGGTCTTTGAACAAACTTTTCCTTACCGGATCTTCCTTCTTTCTTTCATTCCATAGTGCTCTCCTTACCATCAAGTTATTTTCCTTCTCAGGTTCATTCGGTGACTCTTCTTGCACCAAAGCATTTCTACTGCTACCAGCCTTCTTACTAGCTTGTGTACATTCAAAATATCTATGTCCTTCCTCTCCATAGTTATAAAAAGTTCCTCAAAAAGTTCCTCTTCCATAACCACCTTGGTAGTTACTGCCTCTGCCTCTAGAATTTTCACCTTTCCACTTGGTCTTGCCTTTGTCCAAATTTGTGTTTTCTAGTTTAGATCTACTATTTTCACCATTAGATCTGCCTCTTCCTCCAGGGAATCTACCACCTTGACCTCTCTATCTCTATTCATGTTTCTTGTTCAATTTCTCCTCGGCTTTCAAAGCAAATTGATAAGCCTCTTCAATGCTCTCCAATTTGACCATAATAATTTCCTCTTGGATGGAAACCCTCAAACCATTCAGGTATCTACCGATTCTTTCCACATCATCTTCATCATGTCCAGATCTAATATCTAATCTATAGAATTCCTCAGTATACTCTTTTACCAAGCTATCTTTCTGTCTCAAACTTTGCATTTGCCAAACTAGGTTAATCTGATAATCACAAGGTAAGAACTTTCCTTTCAATTTATTGACCATTTTACTCCATACCTTGATTTTGTCTTTACCTTTCCCTTTTCTATCCAATTGCAAATGTTCCCACCATAAGGATGCATGACTTTTCAACTTTGAGCTTGAAATTTTCACCTTCTTATCCTCAGGAATGTTTTCATATTCAAAATACTTTTCCATCTCAGTGATCCAATCCACCAATTCATCAGAATCCATCTTTCCACCATACTCAGGAGGATTGAAATGTGGTGTTGACTTCAAACTTATCAAAGCCTTCAAAAATCTTTCTTCACCTTGATCCATAATAGGAGTAGGTTCTGCATTCGCTTGTTGTTCCCTGCAAGTACACTTGACCATTGCTATTCAAATATTTAAATTTTAAAACTTATTTAATTAAACTCCCCATACTTTAGGACTTTGAAATTTTTCCTTTTAGGACCTTAATACAATGTTAAGTCCACTAAGTTGATTCTAAGACCTATTCTTAGCCCTTATTGCATACGATGCCAATCTAGGCATTTACTTCCTATTACATCATTGTCATGCCTTCTATATATTCAGGCTTATTACATCAAATTGGCTTCAAGCCATGTTACATTAATAGATTGACCCCTCATCCTTTATAGGCCATCCATGTGACCCCTTTCATGTCTTCCTATTAATTCATATTGGTAATAATATCACATTCATATCATTAATAATATATTAATAGATTCATAATATATATTATTATTATTTTTTTTAAATGATTATGTTGTCAATTTTTAACCAACAAAGACTGTACAGTTTGACGAGAATGCTATACTCTTGATGTAATTAATCATTGAGTTTTTGACCAAATGAATGTATATTGTGATGCCAATTCTATACTGTCAACATATTCACCAATCGATATTTTGACCATATGTGGTCGAAAATGAAGAAAGGTATGTCATCTATTTACACCAATCAAATGACTATTTTGACCAACATTGGTTGAACTTGATGAAAGAAATGTCAAACATTCTTCACGATTGAAGTGATTATTTTGATGTCAGATTAGTCTATAATTTGAAAACTATAAGAGTCGAATATTCCACAACGTTTTAATGTGTCGAATAAGCGACGAAGAAATCTTGACAATAATAATGGTCATTTTGTCAACCAATGTGCATAAAAAATTTGACTAATTCATGTTCAAAATCAGGCTAAACTTTACTAGTGTGTAGGTAATAGATTTAGGTGCATCATTCCACATGACCTCACACTAGGTTTGGATTACAAAGTCTCAATAATACAATGGTGGGAAAGTGTATCTTGGTGATGGTTGTCATCTAAAGATAGATGATTTATGGACAAATGATTCACCCCACACCCCATCCCCCTCTTAGTTATCTTGCACATTCAACATACCTACTAATTTTGTATTTTAATTATTATGTTTGTTAAATATATAAATTTGTTCAATTGGGGTGTCGAGTTTTTAACTAGAAAGTATTTTACCTAGGTATATCACGTGTTCATTATGGAATACTATTTGCATGTTTAGTTTCTCTATCTAAATGTCTTTATTATTTTTTAATAATTAATATTTGTAAATAAAATTTTCATAATCTCCTCTGCTAGATTAATGTTAGGAAGAATTTTCCTTTCCTGTGATTTCCTTTAGGTGGTATCAAAATATGGATAATTTTTGTTCCATTATTGGGTACAAGGTTTTTAAATTGATATTAGTTTCAGAGGGATATTTTTTAGAGAATTTTTAAAGTCTTTTTGCAGCAAGAAGGAAGCAAGACCATCCAATTAAATGAAGAAGGAAATAGATAGACACTTATAACTTTAAAGTTTCAGAGTTAAAAATGGAGGATATGATTTGTTGGTGTTTCCAACTGATGTTCAAGACAACCCTAAAGGTTTTCCTTCTCTTATCAACATGTATATTAAATCAGTGGCCAATTAACAAGATTTAGTCATAGGATTGAAATATTATACACTTTGGGATATGCAAAACCTAGGTGAGTGAACCTAGTAATACTGATGGATATTTGACTAGCTTCAAACAAGTATCACAAACTATAAATGGCTCTCAACATTTGTTACCCAAATACATATACATTCTCTCACAATTGGCTCTATTCTGGGTACATTCCATTAATACACCTTTGAGAGTAAAAATAATTCAAACCTACATCTAACAACAAGGAAGTAACATGGTTTGAGTTTATGGGTGTTTCTAAAAATGCAACCCATCATGCATATACCAGTGCCCCAATCCTAGATATATAGTCAAGTATAAAACCATAAATTAGACCACACTAGAAAACACAATTGAACCAATAGATATTAAACATGCTAATACCTAACACTAACACATCCACCTATACCATTATGAAATCCTTCTTACAATCTACATAATCTATTGTAAATCATTATTATTCAGAAAAATTATTTAACCTTGTCCTTGAGAGAGAGCTATGAATAAATAACAAAAATTGCAATAAAATATATAGAGATAAACCCAAAAAAAGATATATTGAATTTATAAGAATTGTAATACATTATCCCAGAGACAATTTCATAATAGTGACAATATTAGTGCAAAAAATGTTTTGTATTTTCTCATGAATCAAATAATTATAGAATTTATATTTGGTCTACAATTTGAATATAAGACACTATTCTATTCAAATTCTTTTGCAAAATATTTTAGAACCCCTAACAATGGCCTTGGTAGTCCTTTCATAACTATAAGGAATACTACACTAGATACAAGCCATTCACACATATTTCATTTTTAACTTCCACTAGCTGGTTACACAAAATATTGTCCCAATGAAATTATAGCCTCTAGTTTTGTCTTATACCAAGAAAATTTGTCTAGTATGCAAGAAAGCCTAAAGTTAGAATGTATCCTTAGGAACCAACCAGGCTTCTAAGCCATGGAATTATTGCGTAGAGGTGGAAATTGTTGTAGAGAGGACCAAAATGCAAGATTCTCACCATTTCCCCTTGTGGGGGAGAACGTAAAAGAAATCCTCAAGGGGAAATGGATCACTCCAAAGCCCCATCTTTTTCCCCTACACCCTTGTGTCTCTATGCATCCCACCTGCTAGGAAGAATCAAAGCAATAACCAAAGAGATCATAATTTTTTGAAAAACTCTTGTAAATGGAATAATTTCTTAGGTTTATGTTGCAAACTGAATGTACACTCTGTAACTATTCAATTCTATGAGAAAGTGTGAACCATTTTGTGCACTAATGTTATTGTTGGAAAGTTGACTATACTAGTGTATGTGACTTAATATAGTGTTGTCATTATGGAAAAAAACTCATATGATGTCTTGGAGTCAACACTCATTATAAGAAGATCAGAAATTGGCTAAGTGTTGAAGATTGGACAATGTACAGAGTACTTGAAGGTTAGAGAGTCAGCGCACGTGCATATGACATAATTATGGTATGTACCCTAGAAGTTAACTTGGTAAGACCATATTCATGCTAAGTTTAAGAGTGCATAATCAGAAGATTTAGTATGAGGAAGATACAGAGAGTTTAAGTTGCACAAACAGTGAATGCCAGAGAAGAACAGAGCAAGGAGCCGACTATTGGTATTTTGGTTAGCAGTTATATTATTGTTGTGTAAGGGCTATGAACCTATTGTAATTAGTTTGTAGACATATAATTATGTTTGTTTTTAAACACGCTTGAGCTAATTCAATTGGAAGCATTGTATGTAATCAATTAAAGGGCCGACCTAGTTAATTATTTTGTATGTGCATATAAATATTAGATGCATCATTTTAATGAGGAATAAGAGTGAATATAGAGTCAAGATAAGTAGAGAAGAAGTGTGAAAAGAGTTAATAATATGTATTAGAGCTTTGTAAGAGGTCAAAGCATCAATGCATCAAAGGAACTGATCAGACAAGTAGTGTCACAGTGCTAGTTCATCTAGCAGATATAGTGTGTATCTAAGATTAGAAGGTTGTAGCCTTCACCACTTGAGTAGTGAGCTCTAGGATAGTGTGTCCCCATCCCTAATAGGGTTATTCTAAAAGAATACTAATAGGGTCCAACCCTTGACTAGGTCACTGTACTAAATACATTATAAAGAAACTCCTAACAGGGTTAAGGATCTTCTAACAAGGATCATAAAACACTAGTATAGATTATTAGTGGGTGTCAATTCCGATCGAGGTTTTTACCTATTTGGGTTTCCCCATAACCACATTGGTGTTATGTGTTGACTTCATGTTTCTTATTTATGTTGATGTTCATTTCAATACTTAAGCATTCAAGTTAATTTTAAGAAGTAAAGTAAAAAGATTAAATTAAGTGAACACTGATTCACCCCCCCCCCCCCCCCCTCACCCCTCTGCTCTCTCAGTGTTCCCATTCCTAAAAATTGGTATCAGAGCTCTGGTCCTTAGTAAAGAAGTTTAACTACTTGAGGAGATCATGGACAAAGAAGAAATGAAACATCTAAAAAGAAATCTTGAAGTTTTTCTTGAAGACCTGGACAGATCTGAAAAATAAATTGAAGAACTAAAAGAAAAAGTCAGTGATGCTCAAGCAATCATCAAAAGGCTAAGAAAATATTTGAAAGAATGCTCTACCAATGATTTAGGGATAATAATCAACAAAATGAATGAATAAAATTCATCCTTGAAAGAACAAATTGAAGAATTGGATGATAATCTAACCAACAATCAAGAATTCTATGATGAACAGATCAAAGAGAACCTTCAACTAAATGAATAATTGAGGCAAGCCAACATGGAAATATTTGAGCTAAGAAACAAAAAAGAAATCTTGGAATCTAACTTGAAAGAGGCTAAGAATCACATTGATAAATTACACACAAGAAAGGATTTGATTGAATCTCAACTATTTGCTTGGAAGCTTAAAGGGAATACCAGTGGCATTGGATTCAATGAAGCACAAAATCAGATTGACAACATGCGAGCAAGAATGAAAGCACCAAAAGACACCAAAGATGCTAAGGAGACTAAAAGTTAGACTAAAGATCATGTTGAGCCATCCAAGAATGAGTGCAATCCAGTAGATCGAACTTGTTATGCATGTAACAAGCATGGACATATAGCAAGGAACTGTACAAAGGTAAGAACTTTAAATGGTTACTATTATTCATACAATAAATTTGGTCATAGAGCTATGAATTGTAAGACAAGTTAGAAGAACAAGACACAACATAATCAGAGAAATCAAAATCAGCCAAATATAAGAAGTTATCAGAATGTTACATGTCAGATATGTAATTATAATGGTCACTTAGCTAGACAATGTGAAATGGTAACCCATGTCAATGTGCTGAGGAATATAATGCCTCCAGTTATTTGTCACACATGTAACAAGGTTGGACACATCTCAAAGTTTTGTAGATCAAGGATGCAAAGTAAGGAAATCCCTAAAAAGATAGAAGAATCTATACTGGATACCGAAGTTGAAGTCAAGTTTGTCAAAGCTTCAGAAGATACGAGGTTGATTTGGTCAGAGGAAAAGAAGGATAAGGTTGATAAGAATTTATTGGATGCATCCACCATGGACACACCCTCTACATCTGGATGAATGGCCCTCAGGGTCATAGGGGGAGCTAATTTATCTCTAAACCCCTGTGTGGCTGGTATACTCACCCTTAGAGTATACGCCTTTGGAATTAACCTTTTGGAGACTAGCATAACCTATGTGCAAGAGTGCACTAGATAATTGATTACACAATGAAAGTTGGAAATTATCAGTGATAGCTTGGTTTACGTGACAAGCATTAATGGTGGAATTATTACTTTAAAGTACACAGAATCTTTTTAGATCTCTCATTTCATTCGAATTCAGAGTGATTGGAGAGCAAAAGATCCCTAGAATTTGATTGTGAAGGATTATAGTTTGATTCACCAGTGTTTAGGTGTGCATTTGAGTAGTTGCGGAAGCCCTAATCCATTGTGCCAATTCAAAATTATTTGAGATGATTTGGAAAGAGATATATAATTAATTAATGGCTATTCCCATTGTATTTGATGTGGTGGAGAAGAAGAGATATGTGTTTAAGAGGCATTCGTTCAAATCCACACTAGATGACCTAGAAGGTGCATTCTCCCACACTCCCATGGGTGTTATGCATGTTCTATGAGTCAGAATGGATCAAGATCCTACTCAGTAGGATCCATGATGACCTATTTTGGATAGGTGAAGTGTCGATTAGGATAAAAGGAGATCCAATTCATGAGATGACAAGACTCTCAAGGATAGGTGTCGTTCTTCCAATGGGCAAGGATGTCAGAAAACTTGTAGAAATTTCTTGCATATCAAGAAGTGATAAGTGTGGAATGATAATAGAGCCTATAGAGGAGAAAGACATCAAATTGATGTCAGTGATATTGGGATATAGGTTCCAGCACACTAGCAAAGTAAACAGTGTGTCAGTGGCCACCATTCTAGCAACAAAAAGGTTGGTAAGAGCGAATGGAGAGTTTAATCTATGTGAGATCTTGCACACACAACTAATAGACAACATAAGAGCCATCAAGCATGACAAGACCAAGATATTCAGGTTTGGATCTTTAATAATCTATATTTACTTCCATATTATTGGAAAGGTGTCTGATTTGTATCTAGACAAATCTATTCGGGCACTATGCCACAGATATCCTTTAAGGCATCCACAAAAAGTACCCTTAAGGATTACATGGAATTGGAGTTAAAAAAATTCAGAGTGAGAATGCAGATGAGGTATAAGATACCTGATAAGATGGTTGAAAAATACAAGGGTAGTATTTTTTTCATGGTAGAGACTGATACAACATCCATGGAGGTTGTTGAACCAAGAACCAAGTCGATTCATCCACTGGAATATGAAGTTGAAGAGCCTATTCTAGAGGCTTATGCTCAATTTCTATTGTTAGCACCTAAGGACCTCAATGAACTTAGATGGGGGACTTATGAAGAGAAAAAAAGAGAAGTAGATGTTGTATTGAATAGTGCAGCAACAAAAAGAAAAGTTGCCAAGGTTACTTCAGAGATTTTGAAAATTCATGGAGTATCTCAAGCAGACCTAGACAAAACAAGGAAAGAGAATATTGCTTTGGAAATAGAGAGTACAGCTGTAGCAAAGATAGAATATGATGATCCAAAGATGAAGAAGGTTTAAATTGATAAATTATATGATTAGAAGGGTAAAATAGTTATTTCCCCTCTTGCACCCACAAAAAAAATTGACTTGACTACTCCTCCTGAGTATAAAGCAATGCCTAAGACGAAGAAAGATATCAGTTCTAGTCATCCATCCTTGTGAGCAACAAGAAGCAAGAAGAATACTCAAGCACCTCTAGAAGTAAGTTTCAAACCTAGTCTTAGTGTGTTGAGTACAAGGATTATTGATGAAGGAAGGATAGATCAAGTAGGGAAGTTCTATGAGAAGTATAGTGAAATTTACAAATAAGAAATTCATGGAATGATTTTCATACATATGCTAAAGTTCAAAAAGATAGTCCTAGAACTGAAGACCATGATTCAAGATAATGTGTGGAACATCTTAGAATTCCTAAAGAGATAGGCTATTGAAGAGGATCAAAGGATAATAGAAAAGACTTTATATGAAACTCTCCTAGTATGTTCTCTAGAGGAGAAATCTTTGTTGTTATATTTGGTGAAACCGCACCTCCAGACTAAGACAAGAACACTACACATCATGGACAAGAATTATAAACTAGTTGCTAAGGAAATAGAGAAATCATTTGAAAAGTTTTTCATGAATAGGCACATGTACCCACCTACTGTGTCTATAGCTCAAGTTCCCACAAAGGAAGTCAAGATGGAAGATCCCACTAATGTACCTATGACAGGTCCTCAGGACCCAGTGCCTATAGTTGAAACACATATTTTAAAACACATATAGTGCTATCCTTTGGTGATCCCATGATTGAGTCACCAAAGGATAGCACCATCATTATTGATAATGTTGAGATTACAATGGTGTCCACAGATAAGGACTTGGACAAGTTCAAAGAAGCCTTTGTAAGCACACAAGAGGCTAAAACACTATGCGTTGGTAACTCACCTAAGATAGAAAAAGAAAAAAAGATAGAAAAATAAGAAGCAAAAGAAACACAAATAGAAAAAGGACAAGAAGAGGGAAAAGAAAATGAACCATCAGTTGAAATTTTAAACAAAGTAAATCAAGAAGTAGTGGATAGCACTCCTATCGCTCCTTCTGTATCATTGTTGTCAAGTTTGACACCTGACACAACTAATTTGGATTCATGGGGAGAAGAAGACCTTATCAAGATCAGTGTCTTAGCTATGGAGAAGGCCAAGGAGAAATAGGTAATGAGGAATCCCCTCTTTGTAGAATCAGTAAATATCCTGAACAACTTGTTACCAGCAAATAAGAAAGTGTCCAAGGTACACTCTGTTGATGATGTAAGTGCAATTCTTTCATAGTTCAAGAGTAATTTCTCTAACTTGGAAGAATCAACATCATTAGCTATAAAGGAGAAGTATATGAAGAAAAGACTAAATGAGTTGGTTAGTAACTTCTCACTAGACCTTAGTTCACTCAAAGTTGGACAAGCAACTTTGAAAGAGTTTGCAGCAAAAGGAAGGAAAATTATTCTTGACTATATGAATCAAGATAAGCTGATAGCTGATCACTACAAGAAGATTTAAGAAGAAGAGGCCATGATTGAAAAAGTGAGGAAGTAAATAGAAGATCCCTCTACTGATGTAATTATGTATAATAATGTATATCAAGGATAGATTGACAAAATTGAGAAGGCAGAAAAGGAGATGTTAAAGATAAGGGCTAGGCAGACTCAGCTTAGAAATGCTCTTGCGCCCTCCCTAGATGTGTTGAATTAGAATATTAAGGAGATCGATGCCACCATGGTGACATCTGATCAAGGTCCTAGTTCAGATTTGGAGAAGATGGAGAAACTACAATATGCCTTATGTACCCATCTCCAAAAAATCAATGCATTGATTGCATTTTGGAAGCAAGAGATCCAAAATTTACAGATTGCATACCCGGATGTACTTTCAGTGTAAGTACTTGTACAAATTTAGTTTTGTAAACACCTTTTTCATTAATTTCGAAGGGGGAGTATGTATATAATATGGAGCTATAGTTATGTAAAGAAAATGTATAGTAAGAAGATATAAGGGAGATATAAGATAGAGTATGATTAAGTGTTTCTTGTATTAAGGGACAATTAGTCACTTTGCCATATTCCTTTGTTGCCATCAATGACAAAGGGGGAGATTGTTGGAAATTTGACTATACTGGTGTATGTGACTTAATATAGTGTTTTCATTATGGAAACAAATTGATGTAGTGGAATCCTGGCTTCTTGTTTGGCTCCTTGTGATTTTCTGGTACTCGGTCAAGGAGGTGGATGAGCTTGGTAAAGACCTTCTTTTACTCGGTTATTTGGGTGATAGTTCTCGGTCAAAGTTTGTTTTTCTTCACTGATGGAGCTCAGTGATCTTGGTGGTGATTCTTAGTTGGAAGTTCTGCTGGATCTCAATTGATGTTAGTCACTCAGTGACTTGGTCTTTTGTTGCTCGGTGCTTGGTTACCTATAAGGTCTCGGTGTTTATGTATGTTGCTCGGTCGCTGAAGTGGCTCAGTTGCTAGAGGACTCAGTCACTGATGGGACATTGTTCATTGAAGGAGACTCAACATAGTTAGTGCTTGATAATGCTTGTGGAGCTCGGTTGCTATGCTTTCCTGGTAGATTTCCTAGCACTCAGTAATTTGGCTTATCGACGGTTGTTCTTGGAGATTCAGCTTGGCCGATTGGTGCATTTAATCTGGGTCACTTTCCTTGAGTTATGGATTAACCATTAGACATGTGGAGACCTAGATCTGGTGTGTTGCATTATCCTATGTGGATCTGGAGACCGACTTGGTGAATTAGATATTTGGGAAGTTATTTATGAGCCGACTAATGTTTGGCATTTAATATTTGTATATTTGGGAGCTGAATGACTTTTGGGATTTAATTGTTTCATCCAGCTGACTTGTGGCTTGGATTAGTATTTAAGTAGATGCTTGGGTAGTTGTTTAGGTAGTAGCAGATGTGTGGATCTGTGAAAGTAGAGTTAGTAGCTTGCAAGCTTAGGTAGCAAAAATATTGCTTGGAAGTTTGAGTACAGGTTCAGATCTTTCTTGGAGTGCCTACCAGTGTCCTATTGTGTTATAGACCTAGGCTAGCTGAGGAGAAGTGTGTTGGATCCTACATGATCTTATAGAACTATTTCTTTTATTGTAATTGGTCATAACTAGGAAGGCCTTACAGCCTGACACATTGCATGTAATCAGTTAGTTGATGAATAATACATCTATTTTCCTGCAAATCTGGTTGTGTTGTTGTGTAATTCCATTATGCTAGTGTTGGATGCAAGTTTGGATAGTCCTTAATTGGATTCTCCATCCTTGACTACATCACAAATTCATATGATGTTTTGGAATTAGTGCTCATGATAAGAAGATCAGAAATTAGCTAAGTGTTGAAGATTGGACAGTGTACAGAGTACCTAAAGGTCAGAGCATCAATGCATGTGCATATGATAGAAGTTAATTTGGTAAGACCATATTCATGCTAAGTTTAAGAGTGCATGATCATAAGATTTATTATGAGGAAGATACATAGAGTTTAATTTGCACAGATAGTGAATGCCAGAGAAGAATAGAGCAAGCAGCCGACTGTTGGTATTTTGGTTAGCGGTTATATTATTATTGTGTAAGGGCTATGTGCCTATTTTAATTAGGTTTTAGCCATATAATTATGTTTTTTTTTAAGCACGCTTGAGCAAATTCAATTGGAAGCATTTTATGTAATCGGTTAAAGGGCTGACCTAGTTAATTATTTTATATGCACATATAAATATTAGATGCACTATTGTAATGAGGAATAAGAGTGAATATAGAATCAAGATAAGTAGAGAAGAAGTGTGCAAAGAGTTAATAAGATGTATTAGAGCTTTGAAAGAGGTCAAAGCATCAGTGCATCAAAGGAACTAATCAGACAAGTAGTGTCACAGTGCCAGTTCATCCAACAAATATAGTGTTTATCTGAGATCAGAAGGTTATAGCCTTCACCATTTGAGCAGTGAGCTCTAGGACAGTGTGTCCCCACCCCTAATAGGGTTATTGTAAAAGACTCCTATCAGGGTCTGACCTTTGACTAGGTCATGGTACTAAATACATTGTAAAGAAACTCCTAACAGGGTTAAGGATCTTCTAACAAGGATCATAAAACACTAGTACAGATTATTAGTGGGTGTCAATTCCCACTGGGGTTTTTACCTATTTGGGTTTCCCTATAACCACATTGGTGTTATGTGTTGAGTTCATGTTTCTTATTTATGTTGATGTTCATTTCAGTACTTAAGCATTCAAGTTAAGTTTAAGAAGTAAAGAAAAAAGATTAAATTAAGTGAACACTAATTCACCCCCCCCCCCCCCCCCTTCTTAGTGTTCCCATTCCTAACAGTTATCACTATTATGAAATTTAATACAAGACAATAGATTAGAAATCATATAAATTCAATATATCAAGGATTTTTTGGTGTTTATCTCTATAAATTTCATTGCAATTTATGTTTTTATTTCATGGCTCTCTCAAGGACATGGTTAAATTCTTTGTTTGAATAATAATAATTTGTAGTATATCATGTAGATTGTGAGAAAGATTTCATAATGGCATAAGTGGATGTGTTAATGTTAGGCATTAGCATGTTGAAAACAATTGGTTCAACTATATTTCTTGTAGGGTCTCATTTATGGTTTTATACTTGACTTTATAGCTAGGATTGGGGCACTAGTCTATGCCCAATATGTTACATTTTCAAAAAACCCATATACTCAAACCATGTTACTTCCTTATTGTTAGATGTAGGTTTGAAGTATTTTTACTCTCAAATATGTACTCATGGCATATGCCTAGAATAGATCCAATTCTAAGAGCATGTATATGTCTTCAAGTAACAAATGTTGAGATTCATTGAGTGGTGTGTGATACTTTTTTTAGATTAGTTGAATATCCATTAGTATTACTAGGTTCGCCTACCTGGGTTTTGCAAATCCCAAAGAGTAGAAGATTTCAGCCCTATGACTAATCTTTTTAGATGGCCACGGATTAAGATATGTGTTGATTTAAGAGAAGTCAAACCTTAGATTTGTATTAAAAATTAACTAGAAACACCACCAAATTGGTGACTTTGTTGGTCTCTATATATCTCTTGAAAAATTGTTATCTTCAACCATCTCTTCTTTCACCAAAATTCATCTGCTCCCTCTAGAAGCTCCATCCTCAACCCTTTGAGAAAAGAAACACTTCTTTTTAAATGTGGGATTTGAACACCAAAAGGCATATTTATCTTCTTTCTCCATAATTTATAGCTCATATTTCCATGTTGCATAATGGCAACAACATATTGTCACATCTAGAAATTTTGTACAAATTTCCCAACAACTATGAGATCTTTCATTCCTGCATTTATCAATTACAATAAATTCACTAGGACACTCAAATAATTTTGACATATAACTTGATGATTTCCTAACCTGTACTAATACTAGAGCCCTATAGTCTATCCATCATTTGTTACATCTATTCCTAGATCTCACCTAATCCTAATCTCCTTTTTTAATGCATTGTCAAAAATCCTTGACTATTTCTGATAAACTAGAACTGATTAAATATTTTGAAGAAAATTTTGACAATGGAATGGATGTTTGAAAGATAGTGATTGATGATCATTGAGCTACTAAAGTATATTTAAGATATTAAATCAGTTAATATACTATCATTGATGTCAACTAGTTTTGACTATACTTATCATGATGGTTAAAAACATCTTAAGAAGGAAAATGGTAAAGGAATGAGATATTTATGTGGAGATGAGATGAATGAGAAAGATATGGATATGGTATACATTGGGTAACTTATTAATGAGTCTATCGCATTATGTTAATGACTTGATGGTATTACATGAATCTAGTATGTATTGCAGATCAAGAATGAACAAGTTTATGTGGTTGGTAAATGAAGAATTATGTATACATCAAGCAAGTGTAGTGTATACCGAGTATAGTATTAAACAAGCTAGTTATCACCGACGCATTACAATATTGACCGAGTGAAAGAAATAAATGGAATTGATGACTGCTGAATAAATATGATGAGTTAGACACTTTTTTATGATTCCGAGGTGAATGATAATGTTTGTTATGATGATAAAATGGTTGAAAAAATTCAAGGATGATCGAATGAAGGAGAATGAAATGTGTTATTGACACAACTACCGAGGAAGGTTAAAGAGGAAAAATCTATGGTGAAGATTAAGAGGAAAAATAAATGGATGGAAATAAAATGATTTATGATTTCTAGATAAAGAGACATGGAATTCATTATTAAGCCTAATGTTGCAAGAGAATTCATGTAAAAAGATTGATTTCATGCAACACTGATCAAACTGGTTGAAGACAGAACCAAGAAAATCTATAGACAACACTGAGCAATAGAGAAAGCAATTATTGAGCAGAACAGAGTTGAAGGAAACAAATATATTGAATTGATTATTGATCAAAGGTATTTTTTATCTTAGCATAGATCTGAAAATTTTCAAATCAAATTGTATTTGAATCAGATCATTATTGTATCAGTTTAACCATTCCTATAGATAAATCTCTTAACCGAGTGGGACTTAACAATCTTTATATTTCAATATGACATTCAATGAATGTTGATTATTTTCTTGTTGACCCCATAGAGAATGTTTGGTCAAGGGAGAACTGTTAGTGATAAATCGTCTAACCGGGTCACACCTCACTATGTGTTTTTGTGACATTTAATAGGGTTGGCTCCTAACTGAGCTCACTTCAAAAGAGTGAATTATTTTGGGTTACTGGTCCCAAGTGGTTTTTCTCCTAACAGGGTTTCCATGTTGAAAATATGTGTTTTATATGTGTATGGATGTGTTGACTTGTTATTTTACTTTACACATTACTAAAACTAAATTGATCGATAAACATAGTATTTAATTTATTGGTAATCAGTATATGAAGAGAAAGGCATAGTTGATATTTTACCAAGTTGATTAATTGATTTGAAAGTTTTGTTATATACATCTAGGAGTATTTGGGATTGTAGGATAGCTAAAATTAACTAATTCACCCCCCTCTCAGTTATCTAGCATAGTTCTAGCTAGCACTTTCATGTCTGCCTAGCATAATGTGGCAATTAATCATTCACTTGAACCCCTTGAATTTAAAAAATACCTTTGGTTTTTCTTCATCTCTAAGTACTCTTCCCACCTATAAGTTTCCCTCAAATCATGTGTTAATCATTATGGGATGAGGGGTCATGTCTATCCCCTTGCAATTCTTCTTCATATTAAATACCCCGAGCACCTACACCATATCACATTCAAAAAATTAGGTCACTATGTAAATACAAGATGTACACACTGCCCTAAATTTTTACTTGGCCTCTTTATCCCCTTCACACTCGTATATTTTTCTGAACTAAGGCTACCTACCGTAGGGACATAGGGACAACATTTTGCATTTTATTCCTCTCATTTATCTCAATCTTTCACATCTATGCAAAAATTCTCAAACTTTTTTGGATATTACAAGCATCATGGGGCCTTGAAATTGGGTGTTTCCACACATGTTCCATTACTCCATGAGCTTTCATTGTACTTATTGGATCTGGGTCAACCTTCTTTGGGTTGTGAGGCTAATACATTTGTATGTCACCTCGTTGGTTTACTTAGAACCTCGCACACATACGTTTCACTCACCTCCTTTGGAACATCACCTGAGGGGATGCCAAGTCTACCCCTTTTCATTATCTTCATCACATTTGACCACACGCTTCCCACCCACACATGAGTACTAAATTTCTCAATCTTTTCCATGGGGCTACAAGGGGGGATATACATTCTTAACACATCCAACCATATTCACCCGCATTATGTTTGTCTAGATGAAGAGGAACCTTATGGGGAATAGGGAGAACAAAAGGCTCAAAGGAAAAGAAAAGAAACTCACTATGGAAGAAAAACATAATGGGAAAACATAGTGAGAGACAATTTCCTAATAATTTAATGCTCATATTAAGTTATTCTAACCAGACAGGATTCTAACCATTTTCAAAATTTGATAATACCCTTTAAAAAAAACCTCTATGCAACCCTACTGAGGACACAATAAAAATTGAATAGTCCTAACAGTGCCTCTAGTTGGGGAAAACTAGGTGCAAACAAGCACGAGGACTCAGATCTCTCTAGAAAATGCAAACCAACCATTGATTCCACTGGGTTCTTTACTTTTTATGTAAATTTCCTTTTGAAAATTAGGCTTACTCTATTGTTGTTGGATCCAAGCCACAAAAGGTGAGAAACCAAAATTTTTCTTTGTCAAAAACCTAATTTTCATCATAACATAGTATGATCAATCTAAAAAAATCACTAAATAGCATCTAGTCACACTTATCATAGCATGCATCAACCATCCTTTCACTATGCCTAATACTATTAGCACATTTAACATTTATTAATACCCTAGAGTTATACATACATTGAAAAACATTATAATATGAGACATAATTTTAATGCTCCTAACATGGCGGGTCTATTGTTGGCATAACTGATGTAGTGATGGTAAGCGATTTTAGGTGTTGTAATGATATAGGTTTTATTTCATGATGATCAGTTATTGATTTTTCATTGATGTCAAATGTTGACTTAATTTTCTAGTTTTTTTCCAAGTATAAGTATGATGATCAAGGTGTTGCAATAAGTTTCAATTGTAGAAATTCTTATGGGAGACTTGGAAATGTCCCTAGATGTCAAATGCATAACCGCTACTATTTATGTTGACTAGAAATGTAGTTATAATCAAACAAAGGAAAAAAATTTAATTGCTAGATTAGTCAGTGATAGGCGATAGGTGATTTGATTGGTTTGTCAAATCCTTTATGCATTATGAGATCTGATTGCAAGTAAAGGATGATCACAATATTTAACAGCTATGGTTTATATTGCAAATCATCTTACCGCAGTCAAAATATCTTAGTTAGGTGGATCCTAGAAGGTCCCTATTGTAAATCATCTAACAAGGTGGCACATTAGCTTGTTTTTTAAGTCCTTTAACAAGGCTACTCCTAATAGGGTAAAGTCCCTAATAGGCCTAAAGTAAATCCCTTAACCAGGTAGCACCTAATAGTTTTGTTGTAAACTCCTAACAGGGTTAAGCTCTTCATAGGGAATACTTTAGAAGAGTACATCATTTAGTGGGTACTAATCCACACCATGGTTTTTTCCTAGTTTTCATTTCCATGAGATAAATCTTTGTGTCAAGTGCTACATTATTATGTGGATGTGCTTATGGTTATTTTTCTTATATGCTACTATTAATGTTAATCTTGTGAAAGTAAAATTAAATTGAAGTAGTTGTAAATTTTGGTTGAATTAGTAGAATACTGATTCACCTAAGTGTTTGTGCCATAAAAAACACATATGTCAATTCTAGCTTGCTCGACATTAGATATCTTTGGCACTCGGCATTCACTATTCTTTATATTTTGTTGCTCAGCATTTTTTTCTTTACATAACTCAACAAAAGCTGACTCGGCTAATACAAAAGTAGTTAGTGACCACTGTTTTACTCAGTAGTGACTACTTCTCAATAAATGTATATTATAAATGACTCAGCCTATATATAATGACTCGATCATAGTGATGACTGACCAACATTGCCTAAAAAATGACTAAGTGTAAGACACTAATAGATAACAAAAATTTAGGGATCAACAATCTCCCCCATTGATATTAGTGGAAAAAACACTTCACCATGACATTTTCATTACATTTACAAGAGTACTTAGTACTAGCAGAAGTATATACATAATACTCCCCCTAAAACATAACTCAATCTTACAAAACAAAAATATTTACATTTTTATATATAAGACTTCCTTATTTGACATACACTCAAATACATATACACATTTAAAAAATGAAGTATGTCATACCATTCATTTCTACTTTCTTCAGTCTAATTATGCTCTTTGATTATGTTCCCTCTTTGTGACTTAACATGTCATGTCAAAACTATTTCCCCCTTTTTTTGTCACTTGAAGTTCTTCGGGTGTAGGGAGCTTGAAATACTTGTCCAAAAAAGGTTTGTGAAGCTGCATGACCATATGTAGTGTGTTGTCCCAAAAAGATGTTACAATCTTCAAAACCTCAAACTTTACCTCTAGCATGGTAGCTAGGTCAACTAGCTAGGCTCTCGGCAATGGAAAGATGGGGATCTTTCTGCACTAATTCCTTTTTCATAGCTAACTCTCTTTATATTTCCTCTAGATGAGGTGTTAATATTTTTTTTATGGAGAGTAAGCAAGCCCTTATCTTACCATCAGTAACCTCCCTTGAGTATGTAGAAGCCTAGTGTAATGTATAGAGTTGTAACTTGCATCCAAGCTCAATGAGTGACTAGTAGACCAGATGTCTAGTTGTAGCTTATCTACTACTTCCTTGTTGTCCTTGGTAAACAATTCTACATCACACAATTTCTTGTACAAAGATTGTGCATTTAGTACAACTTCTTTTGAATTTGATATTAAGGTAGAAAGTTCTACCTGCTTCACTGCTATATCTACAGAGACCTTATTAAGTACCTTGGTCTCAAATTTTCTTTTTGACCAATGCAATAGCTTGTCATTGGCCTCATTGTGGTCATTAGTCACTTTCTTGACAATATGAACAAGTTGTTCCAGAATAGGGTCAAAGTCATTTACATCAGTCATTTCAAAAGCATCAATGAATATACCTTTTATTTCATGAAGTAGTTTCTTTCGCAGATGTTCCCTTCTCATTTCTTCCTATTTTCTCTTCTTCTTCAGTAGACCCTACAGAATTTGCATCTGATCATAGGTCAATTTATCTGTGTCCTATTTAGGAATCACAATAACTTCCTGGAGTGTCACTTGTGGAGTGGGAGATTTCTCCTTTTTCTGTGACTTCTTTCTAGGTGTACCACTCAGCATCTGTATAAGAGCTTTTATCAGCTCTTGATCCTTAGGCTCTTGAGTGTTTATTGCTTTTTTTGTCTCTTTCTTTTTTGGCTCCTTTTCCTCCACATGAGGATTTACCATAACAAATGTAGATTGTTATGCATGTCCATTATTTGCTTCCTCGACAGATGTAGGCATAGGTGTAATTACCAACTTATCTTGTTCCTTGGTAGTAATATGACCGGCCAAAAATATCAACTGTAGCTTTGTGTGGACTGGAAGAGGTAACTTTATCAGTTGATGTATCCTTAATCTATGGATAATCTATCACTTGTAATAACACATGATTACCACTTGGCAAAGATGTATCTTTTGTTGCTTCAGCTTGAATTTATTCCTCAGTCAATACATGAGTTTTCAATAGGGTATCCTCAGTGATATCAACAATAGTTATTTCAAATGTCTTGTTATGTTCCTCGGTCTTCTAAGTTGCTTCCTCCTGAATATGAGGTTTGCTAACATCCTCTTTATTATCTATCTCAACTCCCTTAGATGTTCTAGCATCCTGTTGTGTGATCTTATCAATTATAAGACCAAAAATAATCTTCCATACCTTTAGACTTTGTTGAACAACATCTTCAACCTTGTGTTGAAGGATAAAGTATGCCCGGAGCTTAGGAAAAAATCTATTTTTGTACTACTCCATGTATTGTTGAATGTAAGCAAGGGACAAGTTTGGTGTGACTTGATCAAGTGTACTTTCCCTGATTTTATTTTCTATCATAAGGGCATATTCCCATTTCTAGGCTATTCTTTGATATAATTCATTAGGAATCAATTTTCCTAATTGAAGTGGTACCATTTTGAATATGCAGGGCATCTCAATAATTTCTTCTTCAACTTTTTCTTTATCCTCAATATTCATCCTTTCAAACTTGATTTGTTTGAAGCATGCTAGTCCAATAGTTCTTTTAATGTTGTGGCATATTTCATCCACACTCAGTGTTCTCTTTTGTAATGCTACCTTCTTCTTTATTTCCTCATCACTGTTAATTTCCTCATCATCCTTCTCCAAAATGAGTTTCCTCCTCAGTTTCATCTTCAACTGGCTTGGCACTGCCTTATTTTGAATAGTTTTTCTCTTCCCTGATGAGGGGTTTTCTTTTGAGGCTCGATGACTATAGTTGTAGAGACTGCCCTAGTTCTTGGCCAAATTATAGGTGAGGAGATAGGCTTTGGTTTCTGTATTGTTTTTCTTACAGGCTCGACAAGTGATGCCTTCTTGCCTTTATTTTCTACTACTTTCTCCACCTCTTCACTTTCACTAGACTCACTTGATTTATCTTCTCCTAATCCTTGAGTCAGTTCTAGAGGTGCATCTACCTCTCTTTTTCCTATCATATTTTCAAATTTTTTCACTATCTTTTTCCTCTTTCTCTCCATGGTAGTAGACTTTAGTCCCATGGTTATCTTAGCCTTCTCTTCCTCATAGGTTCCAAAGTATGAAGCCTTCTTATCAACTTCTTCTTCTAACAACGTTGTGATTGTTGTTGTAGTTTCATCAATGTTTACCTCATAAGGTAATGACATTATCCATGATACCCTTGGTATTATAGCTTGAGCATATGTGAGGTCAGTTTCAACTAGGAAGCATATGTCCTAATTATATTTCTTTACTAAGGATACATGAATCCTACTTCTCTTCCTCATTTTCTTCTTAAATTCTACAAAGTAATTCTCCATAATGCTTTCAAATTTATCACCCATATGACTTAAAAACTCATTAATCTAAACTATCACTGCACTACTC
Organism: Chamaecyparis obtusa; assembly: GCA_027943335.1. Lineage (NCBI taxonomy): Eukaryota > Viridiplantae > Streptophyta > Pinopsida > Cupressales > Cupressaceae > Chamaecyparis > Chamaecyparis obtusa. The sequence continues at coordinate 156,356 of BSBK01007724.1, forward strand.
TTATCCCATACTACTTCTCCAACAATAGGAAAATTTTTCTTAATGTATAAGAATAAACAAACAAATAGGGAACTGAACTTACACATTGAATTCTTTACTTTTCAAATTGATGTAAGATTCTCAGAAAGTTGTGTCAGTTGCAGCTCGGTAAGGTCGTATGTGTGATGCTTCTTAATTATTTTCTAAGGTTGGTCCATTGCCATACATGGGACACTATCCAATCAACTTGACTGGTAGAATTTGTGTTCTATCACCCTTACTACAAACTCAATTTCCAAGTCAGTGATAGTAGAGATAGTCATTCCTCGCTTGTTCCATAATGCCTTTGTGTTTTCCTGAATTTCCTCCTTGCTATGACATCTCATGGTTTTCTTCCCAGGGAGTTTAGGGTATCTAATTACCCGATGAATTATGTCTTTGGTGATTTGGAATGGCCCATCATCCAGCCATATTTGTATGTTGTGTAACCTACTTAGTACAATCTTGATCCATTCTACTTTGAAGTTTTGTGGAAAGTCAAGGGCATGAATCAATCCTTACTCAGCAACCTTCTGGTGTTCTGGCTTCAACACTCTATTGTTGCATATTTTCTTGTATGCCTCTATGACGCAAGGGCAAGGGTCAAGAGGGGCCAAAAAATGGCACACCCTAATGATCCAAGCCTGCTCAACACATGCAAAAGCAAATAAACATAATAGTGAGAGAGAATACAAGATCTTTCTTATATTTTCATCATATAGAACCATACATGTTGATCTATAAGGCCTTCCTAGTTAGGGCTAGATATTAAAATGAAATAAAAAAGTCCTCAAACATGCGAGGATCTATCAAAATCTCTAACTCTATCTTCTACCAACTCCTATGCCAAAACTCCTCCAAAAAACTCCCTTAAACTCTAAACCAACAACTACATTTATACAAGAAGCTACCAAACTGATTTGACCTTCAGATCCACAATCAACAAAAGGAATGGTCATATATGGGACCACACACTTCCCAATGATGGATTCCAAAATTAAATCTATGATCCAATATAAATGCACAAGTCAGCCACAATAGAAACTAAAACTAAACCCTTCAGTGAGCAAGATAACAAAGCAGTGGATAGGCAATGTTGAGCACCAGTGAGGCAACCAACCACCTAGGAGATAACTGACCACACTTGGTAACCAAAGGAAACTAACCAACTACCGACCAACTTAGTCAAAGCAGGAACCGAGAAACACATACAAACTCCAAATTGTTTTTGGTGACACAGGATTGCCAAGGATCCGAGATGCTCTTGCATCAGACACCTGGGTTATTTTGAAATGATTCTCTGAATCATTTGGTAGGTCTGGTCTGAGCTGCATCGAACTCAAACTGTGAAATCCAGGAACTATCTTCCATCAATGTATTCTTCCACTTTACCATATATTCCATATATTATTTTCCTCTTATACTCTTGCCAACTCTTTCCATCAAAATTTGTTCAATTTCTTCATTCTTCTTCTTCCTAGGATATTATGTTTATGATACTCATATAAATTAGCAATGTTTAAAATAGGTGATATGTCCATGTCATCAGGTAACTCAATTTCATATGTATTTCCACTGTTAAATTTCTTCAAAATATTGCAAGGTCCAAACTTCTTCATCTTCAGCTTCCCATAAGTTCCAACAAGAAATCGGCCTTTCTTCAAATGAACCATCACTTCATCACCAACATCAAAAAATTTATGCCTTCTAGATCTATTTTCTCTATCTTTTTATTTCTAATTACTATCTTCCAACTTTAGCTTCACATCTTCATGCAATGTCTTCATGTACTTAGCAAATTCTACTCCAACACTTTTCTTATTCTCATTAGCAATGTCTCTCAAATCAGATATTCCTCTCAGTTGTGTACCATTCACAATCTCAAATGGTGTCTTTCAAGTACTCCTATTCATTGAATTATTGTATGCAAACTCTTCTTGTGCCAACACAGAATCCCAATTACTCGGTCTGTCTCCAACTAAACATCTCAAAAGATTTCCCAAACTTCTATTCACAACTTCAGTCTATCCATCAGTTTGTGGGTGAAATGTAGAACTATATTTAAACTCAGTGCCAAATTTCTTCCAAAGGGTTTTCCAAAAGAATTCAAAAAATTTACTATCTCAATCAAAGATAATACTCCTCGGTAATCCATGTAATTTGAAAATTTCCTTAAAGAAAAGATATGCTACATGTACTTCATCTGATGTCTTTCTACATGGTATAAAATGTGCCATTTTTAAAAATCTATCCACAACAAAAAATATAGAATCATTACCTCTTACTATTTTTTTAATCCAAGAACAAAGTCCATACTGATGTCAATCCAAGGTTTCTTAGGAACAACAATCGGTGTATACAATCCAGTATTCTGACTTTCTCCTTTTGCAACTTGACAAACTCCACAACTTTTCACAAATATTTGAACATCTTTATACAACTACAGCCAATAGTACTTCTCCTTAAGCAAATTCCATGTTTTATCAATATCAAAATGTCTAGCCAAACCACTACTATGTTTCTCCTTTATCAAATTAGATCTCATTACTCCTCTCGATATACATGACTAAATACATTTAAACAACATACCTTTCTGAATAAAATATTCATCCCATTTAGTGTCTTGTTGATCTTGAATAGGTGCTCTATACTTTCTCCATGGCTCCAAAAAATTAAAGTCAAACTCATAAGAATCTCTCATCTCATCAAAACCAAGAACTTCAATTTTCATCTCGATCATCAAAGATCTTCTTCTACTCAATGTATTAGCAGCTTGGTTAGTGACTCTACTCTTATGCTTTATCAAAAATGTATAACTCTGCAAATACTCAACCCATTTCATATGTCTCTGATTCAACTTATTCTAACTACCCAAATATTGTAAAGCCTTATGATTAGTATACAACACAAATTCACTCGGTATCAAATAATGTCTCCATTTCTTGAGTTCTTGAACAATAGCATAGAATTCTTGATCATACATAAAATATTTCCTTCTAGCATCATTCAACTTTTCACTAAAGAAAGCAATAGGTTTACCTTCTTGACTCGTCACAGCTCCAATTACACTTCCACTTGCATCACATTCCACTTGAAATACCTTACTAAAATTAGGTAATGAAAAAACATGTAATTCAGCAACCTTCCACTTCAGAGTCTCAAAACTTTTGTTAGCTCCATGTGTCCACTTGAATTATCTTTTGTCTCCTCTCATAGTTTCAATCATAGCATTACAAATTGAACTAAAATTCCTTATGAAATTTTGGTAAAAACTTTCCAAACCATGAAATGATCTTACCTCACTAGCATTCATAGGTGTAGGCCAATTCAAAATAGCTTCAACCTTTTTAGGATCCATCTTCAAACCATCAGTTGAAATAACAAATCCCAAATACACAATCTCCTCTTTCATGAACAAACACTTTTTAGATTTATCAGCAACTTTTCCTCTTTCAATCTCATTAGAACTTGTCTAACACGAAACAAATGTTCTTCTCTAGTCTTACTGAATATCAGAATATCATCAAGATATGCAATCACAAACTTACCCAAGAATTTCTTCAAAACTTCATTCATCAACCTCATAAAAGTACTCGGTGCATTAGTTAAACCAAAGGGCATAACCAACCACTCATACAAACCTTCCTTTGTCTTAAAAGAAGTCTTCCATTCATCACCCTCTCTGATTCTGATCTGATGATACCCACTTTTCAAATCAATTTTGGTGAAAAACTTTGCTCTAGTCAAACTGTCCATTATGTCATCCATTCTCGATATAGGAAACCTATACTTCACTGTTATCTTGTTGATTGCTCTGGAATTAGTACACATTCTCCATTCTCCATTCTTCTTCGATGCCAATACAATAGGTACTTCACAAGGACTCAAACTTTCTCTGATCAAACCTTTCTCTAGAAACTCTTGAATCTGTGAGTTCAATTCCTGATTCTCGGTAGGTGTCAACTGATTAGGTGCCTTATTCAGAAAACTAGCTCTAGGGATTAGATCTATACAATGATCAATGCTTCTTTTTCGGTGGAAAACCATCAGGTACATTATCAGAAATGATTTCACTATACTCAGTGAGTAACTTATCAATCTCCTTAGGGACATTGTCCTCTATTTTCTTACTCAGTTTTTTAGGGATCATAATAAAACATACATCATTCCTCTTCAAAGATTTAACAAACTTTCTTCCTTCCATCAAACAAACTTTTATAGATGTGAAAACATTACTAATAGGTTCTTCCATCAATGGTAACAATATTTGTTTCTTTTCATTAGCCACAATAGTATACTTATACAATCTCCCATCATATATAGCATGTCTATCATATTGCCAAGCTCTACCCAACAAAATATGACAACAATCCATAGGCATGATATTGCATAACACCTTATCATAGTATTTCCCAATCTTTAAATTCACATAACATTGTTCACTTACCAAGAGTGTATGCTCATCTTTGAACCATGAAATCTTATAGGGCTTCGAATGTACCAACCTTTCCAACTGCAACTTTGTGACCATCTCTTCAGATGTCAAATTCTCTAAGCTACCACTATCAATAATTACCTTCCAAACTTTATCAGGAACTCTACATCTGGTCTTGAACAAACTTTTCCTTACTGGATCTTCCTTCTTGCTTTCATTCCATAGTGCTCTCCTTACCATCAAGTTATTTTCTTTCTTAGGTTAATTCGGTGACTCTTCTTATACCAAAGCATTTCTACTGCTACCAGCCTTCATACTAGCCTATGTACATTCAAAAGATCTATCCTTCTTCATAATTGTAACAAGTTCCTTGGAAACTTCCTCTGCTATAACCACCTCAGTAGTTACTGCCTCTACCTCTAGATGAACTTTCACCTTTCCACTCGGTCTTTCCTTTGTCCAGATTTGTCTTTTCTAGTTCAGATCTACCATTTTCGCCATTGAATCTACCTCTTCCTCTAGGTAATCTACCACCTCAACCTCTTTGTCTTTGTTCATGTCTCTTGTTTAATTTCTCCTCAGCCTTCAAAGAAAATTGATAAGCCTCTTCAATGTTCTCCAACTTGACCATACTAATTTCCTCTTGGATGGAAACTCTCAAACCATTCAAGTATCTACTAATTCTTTCCACATTATCTTCATCATGTCCAGATCTGATATCTAATCTATAGAATTCTTCATTATATTCCTTTACCGAGCTATCTTTCTCTCTCAGACTTTGCATTCGCCAAACTAGGTTAATCTAGTAATCACAAGTTAAGAACTTTCCTTTCAATTTTTTCACCGTTTGACTCCATACCTTCATTTTTTCTTTTCCTTTCCTCTTCCTATCCAATTGTAGATGTTCCCACCATAAGGATGCATGACATTTCAACTTTGTGCTTGCAATCTTCACCTTCTTGTCTTCAGGGATTTTTTCATAGTCAAAATAATTTTCCATCTTAGTCACCAATTCATCAGAATCTAGCTTTCCACCATACTCAGGAGGATTGAAATGTGGTTTTGACTTAAGACTTGTCAAGGCCTTCAAAAATATTTCTTCACCTTGATCAATAATAGGTGTAGGTTCTACATTCACCTGTTCTTCTTCAACTTCATCATCACTAAGATCTTCAAGATGTCTACCTCTTCTTTGGGCTATTTCAATAGCTTCTAACCTAGCAGCAATCTTCCTTAGCATATCTACCAATCTTGGATTTGCATCTCGTATCCCACAAACCATCTTGACAACCCTCTACAATTGTAGGTCAGATCGCAATCTGCTACCCCACAATAATCAACTAGGGCTTCAAGAGGAACCTACACACCTAGATCCACAGACCTAGATCAAGATCTCACCTCACTCTGATACCACCTGATGCAAGGGCAGGGATCAAGATGGACCAAAAAATGGCACACCCTAATGATCCAAGTTTTCTCAACACATGCAGAAGCAAACAAACACAATAGTGAGAGAGAGAATGCAGGATCTTTCATATATTTTCATCATATAGAACTATACATGTCAAGCTGTAAGGCCTTCCTAGGTTGGGCCAGATATTACAATGAAATATAGAAGTCCTCAAACATGCAAGGATCTATCAAAATCTCTAACTCTATCTTCTACCAACTCCTATGCCAAAACTACTCCCAAAAACTCCCTTAAACTCTAAACCAACAACTAAATTTATACAAGAAGCTACTAAACTAATTCAGCCTTCAAATCCACTATCAATGGAAGGAATGGTTAGATCTAGGACCACACACTTCCCAATGAAGGATTCCAACATTAAATATGTGATCGAATATAAATGCACAAGTCAGCCACAATAGAAACTAAAACTAAACCCGTCGATGAGCAAGATAATCAAGTAGCAGACAGGAAATGTCAAGTGTTAGTGAAGAAACTGACCATCTAGGAGATAACCGATGACACTCGATAACCAAAGAAAATTGACCAACTACCAACCAACTTGGTCAAAGTAGGAACCGAGCAACACAGACAAACTCCAAATTGTTTTTAGTGACATAGGATTGACAAGGACCTGAGATGCTCCTGCATCACTCTCTAAGTTCATAATCGTCAATTTCTCCAATCTTGCACATGTAACATGCCCAAATATCATTTATCAATAGAACATCCTTTGGAATTGATGATAGGGCTCTAGTCAGATCTCCCATGATCGCACTTTTCAGAATAGCCTAAAACCTTTGTGGCTTGCACTCCTCATTCCTCACTAATTGAACATTAAAGAACTCCTTTCCTTGCTTCTTCATCATAGCTGATGCTGATGATGCCATGTCTCACAACTTAAGGGTTAGAGTATTGAAAAATTTTACTAGTAAAATACCTTGCATAAGTGTTCTTTAGATGTTTTGCCGACGGTACCCTCTAAAGATTTTTGCAAATCATACTTAGCATTAATCGCACTGGTTACTTGCCTTCTAAATCACTCTAAAAATTCTCAATTCACTTGTGAAATGAAATAAATGGTAAATTCCCACTTTATAGACTTCAAACAGTTAGCTTAGGGCTTCATTAATGATCCATACACTTTCTAGGTGATATACAGTTGTCTCGGCAATCTTATGTTAAACTCGGTCAACATAAGCTCAGTCGATACAACCATTTTGTTATAGCTCGGTGTACATCACATCTTGGCTATCATAGGTACTCGGCATACATTAGTGAATTGGTTACTATAGATTAAAATATTGATACTTGGCATCAAATATGCAGTGTAGTCCTTTGCTCAAATTTTTCCTAATGCATCTTAATTTATGCAGATATGGAGTTTTTCTCAATAAATGTTAGGAACTAATGTAAGATTAAAATATTGTAGGACTCAGTTCCATGCATAACTTGTTTTCTTAGCTCAAAGTAGTTTGATCACGTGATCCATAGGATTGGGTGACCTCAAGTGCATTGGCTTTACTACTACTTCCCTCTTCTTTCTTCTTCCATGTTTTGTTCATCTGATTTCTCATTCGCTCAATGGTTTCTTCATTCTTGCTTTTCTCATTTCTCAGTATGGGTGTTCTACAATCTTTCTTTAGGTGACCTATCTTATTGCATTTATAGCATACCATACTTCCATTCATCCAACTCATGTATTTACCCCTAAAATGTGTCTTCAGACAATTTTCTCTAATGTGACCATATTTTCCACAGTAATGGCAACTGTACCAAGTGTTCTAGTCCCAATTGTATGTATTACCCTTCTTAGGTGACTTCATCTATTGATTTGATGACCATTTGGGTTTTGATTTTCATTCAAATGCTCTATGTCCATATTTCTAACAGGTGAAACACTTTACTTGGAATTTAGGTGAGGTAGGTGGATTACTAACATTTGTCCTGCATTCATGTGTCTGATATCCGTGTTTCTTACAGTTAAAACAATGTCCATTAAATTTTGGTTTAGGATCAGACTTATGATGTTTTCTTCTAAAAATGTTGGTTGTATGTCCTATTTTTCCACAACGATGGCATGTGGGCTTGTTGTTCTTTGGTTTTGCATTCCTTTTCTCTCCACTCTTTGATGATTCCCCTTCCTCAATAGATGACAATTGCTCATTATGTCCAATTCCAGATGTATCACAAGATCTTCTAAGTGACCTTAACAACTCTTCAAAGTATCTTAAAACTTCATTAGGCTTGTTCATCCTTTCATTAACTTACTTTTCATTTCTCAATTCATTTCTCAGTTGATTGTTTTCTGATCTCAAATTGGTGAGCTCCACATCTTTCCTGCCCAATTCTTGATTAACTAGTAGCAGTTGATTTACCATGTCAATTTGATTGTTTTTCAACCTTTTCATGTCATTTCTCTTTTCATCAAGTCTCATTAATATTTTTCTTTTATCTTCTTTGGCCATTGTCTTTTCTTCTTCAGCTTTCTTTTTCTATTCAACTACTTCACAAAGTCTCACAAATTGAATTTCTTGTTCTCTCTTTAGATTTATGATGTCCTCATTCAGTATGTTGTTTTTCTCCAGTAGTTCTTTTATGGATTTGTGATGCAGGAGCATCCTGGGTATAAGAGCAATCTTGCATCACCCAAGAAAATATTTCTATTTTTATATTCAATAAGGGTTATTTTGTGCAGAGCTGCTATTTATGGAAAGTTACTATTTTTGGTAAATTTTGTATGTGCTCAGAATGATCTGATTTCTTTCTTGGAGGTTCATTTTGGTCATATAAGTCTACCAGTAAAGTTTCATTGCCAGATCAAGTGTATATTGGAAGATATTGAGGATTTTCGGTATTGGCAGCAGGGTACAGAAACTTTGAACTCAGTTTTGAAGGCTTTAGAGGCCCCGGATGAGGTCAAAAATTTAGGTGATGGGCACTTGCACAGGTCAAGCCTGTAGAGCGCTTCGTGGCATTTCTGAAATGGGGTTATAATAACCGATCGAGTCAACTGGTGATGACTTATGGTCTTCGAAAGTTGGGCCACCTAAAATGGCAGAAAATAATTTTCTTCAAAATTTTTGTTCGGGTTTCAAAGGTTATCTTGAGCCAACTATGATGTAATAAAATGTAAAATAAAATAATTCTAATTTTGGTCGGCCTTATTGGCTAAAATTCTGGAACCTTCCTAGGTGGTGGAAAATTGCCTATATAAGGAAGGCTGTATTATTGTCTTAGGCAGTTCAGAATAGTTCTGGGTAGTAGATCTAGGTATTGATTTGAGGCTTTATCCTACAGAATATTGTAAGGAATGCCCATGTGGTTTTGCATATTGTAATTCTGAAAGTTTGTAATTCCACATTTGTGGAGATAATAAGAAGCCAATTTTCTGTTCTTGCATATTATTGTTGTTGTTTCTCTATTTTTGTTATGTGTTTGTGGTATTAAGGGGAGCACCCTTCATCAATTTGTCACTTTCTACAAAGTTCCCACTATCAAATAATCTCGTAGCATCTTCTTCTTGATATTGTGTTTCATTTTGTTGAATAGTTATTTCTCTTCTTTTGCTTAAGGATTTCTTCATTTCTCCTTTGGTTGCTTCAAGTTTTTCTAATGCAAGTTGAATATCAATCTCTTGATTCTCTATGATTTTTCCCAGCTTATAAACCTCCATCTCAAGATCTTTTTCTCACAAGTGGTTAGAATTCTATAGGAGACTAATGTTGTGATACCAATTGTTGGAAATCTATTGGGAAAATGTGATACTAAGAGGGGGGGTGAATTAGATATCATTGATTTATCCCTTTTTACATAAATGAAACTTGCATAGCATAATCATAAAACTCAACAATATAACAGATCTAATGAGCTAAACATCACCCATGAAAATAAGCATAACACAATGATTTTGGTTGTCCATAAACCCTTGAAAGGTAAAATTGGGGTGGAGATGACACCCACAAATCTTTACTACTACAGCATAAAGTGTTCCTGTTAGGGCTACAAATTTTATCACAAAATTATATGATCTACCTTGTGAGGGGTCTACCCCATTAAGAGAGATTTATACAATCTACCTTGTAAAAGGATTTAAGACTTACAACTAAGTATGCACTCGGTTAAGAGATTTACTAAGTGTTAAGAATGGGAACACTACAAGGGGGGGTGAATCAATGTTCTATAATTAATATTTTTCTGATTCTTGAAACTTAGCCCAATTACTTAAATATTGAAATGAATAGTAAAGAAAATGAAACATTCAACCATAACACATAACACAAGATATTTTTACGGGGAAACCTTGGCTAGGGTAAAACCCTGGTGGGAATTAGCACCCATGAATAATTATACTATTCTTATGAACTTGTTAATGTTCCTTTGCCCTGTTAGGAGCAGTCATTACAATACTAAGTACAATGACTCTATTAGGAGTCTTGATAGAACAAACCCTATTAGGGGTGGATGGCTCACTTCCAGAGCTCACTACTTAATGAAAAAGGCTACAACCTCCAGGTTATCAGATACACACTATATCTGGAAGGGTGAACTGCTGCTTTGACACTAATGTTTGATCAGTTCCTTTTGTGTGTTGTTGCTCTAACTTCTTTTAGAGATTTATCACATACTGACTGAACTCGCATACTTTTTCTCTTCTATATATCTTCCATAATCTATATCTCTTAAATAGAAAAGTGCATGTCATATATATACATACTGAATGGGCACAACCAAAACTAAATACTATGTCAGCCTAAAACCTAACACATACAATGATTCCAAGTTGATTGGCTCAAGTGTGTTTACATACAATGATAATAACATGTTTATATCACTATTACAATAGGTGCACAACCTTAACAAAAATAAATGATACACGCTAAACAAAAAACTATTTGTTAGTTGCATGCTCTATTTTTTTATGCTGCTTGACTGCCAATGTCACTTAGACTTGATATAACTTATCGATACTATCAAATCTGACGATGTATTATTAGACTTAGCATACCAACATACTCAAAATCTTATATCCAAGGGTGCATACCAAAACTTGATCATACACATGTGCGTTGATGCTCTGATCATCAGGTGCTTCACTGTCTACTTTGTCTTCTGTACTTAGTCATATTATGATCTTCCAAGTTAGTGTGCTGACATCAAAACTTTATATGACTTTGTTTCCATAATGACAACTCAAAACATAGTCATATATACTAGTAAATTCAACTTGCCAAGAATCTCCCCCTTTGTCATTAATTGCAACAAAGGAGTATATATGGCGAAGTTGCTAAACTATAACTTTACACAAAATCTTGCTATCATATAATCTTACTATACATCATATACTATTCTTTCTCCCTTATACTATATATACTACTCCCCCTTTAAAATTCTAATGTTTACACAATATATACATCAGGATATGCAATCTGAAGATTTTTTATTTCTTTCTACCAAACTACCTTGAATGCATCAATTGTTTGAAGATGGGTGCATAATGCATATGTGAGCTTCTCTATCTTTTCTAAATCTATGTAGGGACCTTGATCATATGTTACAATTGTAGCATCAATATTCTTGATGTTCTAATTCAGTACATCTAGTAAGGACGCTAGTGCATTCCTTTGTTATGCTTGTCTAGCCCTTATCTTTTCAATCTCTTTTTCTACCTTTTCTATTTTGTCTATATGTCCTTGATAAACATTATTACACATGTTTATGTCTTGGGAGGGATCTTCAACTAATTTTCTTGTTGTTGCCATCAGAGATTCTACTTCTTGAATATTTTTAGAGTGGTCTGAGGTGATTTTATCCTTGTTCATGTAGTCAAATATTATTTTTCTTCCATTTTCTGCTAATTATTTTAGCATTGCTTGACCAATCTTAAGAGAATTTAGATCAAGTGAAAAATTGCCTATCAGACCATTTAGCCTTTTCTTGTTGTATTTATCTTCTACAATTTTTGATGCTAAGGCTTCTAGACTTGGAAAGTTTACTTTGAAGCTTGATAAGATGCTTCTAACATGATCCACTGAGTGAACACTAATCACTTTATTATCCTTAGGAAATAAATTATTCAGTATGTTAACTGATTCTGCAAATAGAGGATTCCTCATTACTTTCTTTTCTTTGGCTTTCTCCATAGATAATACACTTATCTTCATCAAATCTTCTTCTCCCCATGAGTCTAAGCTTGATGTATCAAGAGTCAAACTTGACAACAATGATATGGATGACTTCGGAGTAATGATTATTCTTTGACTTGCATCCATAATATCACTCTTTACCTTTACTGAGATCTCAATAGAAGGCTCTTCTTCAGGTTCATCTTCCTTCTCTTCTTCTTTTCCTGTTAAGTCTTCAATTTGGACTTCTTCATGTTGCATAGGTGATTCTTCACCACATAGAATCACAGCTTCTTCAATACTCACAAAGGCTTCTTTAAACTTATCTAGATCTTTATCTATTGCCACCATGGATATTTCAACATTGTCAATCACAATAGTTTCATCTTTTGTCTCCATTGCTTCAGTAGGTACTAATACTTTGGGCACAGAATCCTGTGGACCTATCATAGGTGCATTAGGGATCTCAGATTGTTTTACTTTCTCAGAGGGAACTTATGTTGTAGGTGCAATAGAAGGGTACATGTGTCTATCCAAAAACACTTTTTCAAATGCTTTCTTTGTCTCCTTCGCAACCAACTCATAATCATTGTTCATTATGTGCAGAGTTTTACTTTTAGTTCTTAGATGAGGCTTAACCAAATATAATAGTAATATCTTCTCTTCTAGTGAACAAATATAGAGGTTGTCATCCAATATCTTTTCTCTTATTCTCATATCATCCTCTATAGCTTTTCTTTTCAAAGAGTCAAGTATATTCCATACTTGATCAAGAATGACTGTCTTAAAGTCCAAAACTAGCTTTTTGAACGTAATATGCTTGATAATCATAGAATGAATTTTTCACTTGTCAATCTCATGATATTTGTCATAGAATTTTGTAATTTAATCTATCCTTCCTTCATCAACAACTCTAGTTCCCAAGACTTCCAAATTTGGTCTAAATCCTACCTCAGGAGGTTCTTGAGTATTCTTTCCTTTGCTTCTAGTTTTCCTTGAGGATGGGTGGCTTGTGCCAGTCTTCTTCCTTCTAGACACCTTGCTTGCCTTAGGAGGTGGAGTGGACTCCAAATAAACTATAGTTGTGGGCAATGAGGTGTTAACATCAGTCTTACTCTTCTTCTCCTTTGGATCATTAGATTTTTCTATTTTGACTTTAGATGAAGGTGCACTCTCAAGTTACATTGAAATCTTGGCTTCCCTTGCTTTTTCTAAGTCTTCTTGGGTGACACCATGAATTTTCAAAATATCTGAGGTAATTCTAGATGCTTTTCTCTTTTTCGCAGCACTGTATGAGACAAAATCAACTTGTCTTCTCTTCTCTTCATAAGTTCCCCATCTAGGTTCATTGGGATCCTTAGGTGCTGATAGGAGGACTTGTGCATAACCTTCCAAAATGTACTCATAAACTTTATAACCATGTGGATGAATCCACTTTTTCCTAGGCTCAACTGCTTCCATGTATGTAGTATCTATTTCCACCATGAAGCATATACTATCCTTGTATTTCTCCACTATCTTCTCAGGTATCTTATACCTTCTTTGCATCTTGATTCTAAATGTCTTGATTTCTAGTTCCATATAACCCTATAGAGTTCTCTCTGATGTTTCCTTGTATGAAATTTGAGGCAATGTAGGTATGCTCTTGTTAAGATAGAGATTAGAAAATTTTCCAACTATATGAAAGTACATGTATATAATCAGTGAACCAAATCTGAATATTTTTCTCTTATCATGTTTTATGGGTCTTATGTTCTCTAACAAATGTGTGCATAGGATCTCACGGAGGTTTAAATCTCCATTTTGTTTTACTATCCTTATAGCTGCCATAATTGTATCTGCAGATACACTATTCACTCTATTTGGATGCTGGAAGTTGTATCCTAGGATCATAGCCATGTGTTTAATGTCTTTCTCCTCTATGGGCTCAATAGTAATGTCACGCTTATCACTCCTAAACTTACATGCCTACTCAACCTATCTTCTAACATCTTTACCTGTTGGAAGAATGGTGTTGGTCTTGGAAAGTCTAGTCATCTCATGAATGAGATTAGTTGTTATCCATATAGTGACTTTTCCAATCCAAAACAAATCATCATGAATCCTGCTAAGTAAGATCTTAATCCATTCATAGAATTCATATGTAGTTGCATACTCTATGATAGGGTTATTTCTAAAGTGTGTGAATTCATCCTTTAATGTTAAGTCTAGATTAACCATTGATTCCATGTGCGACCTTATCCTATCTAATCCTAGAGACTCCTTCTTACAATAGATGTAAGCACAAATAGCTTCAACATGCATAACTCCCATTAGAGTTCTAGAAAATGCTCCTTCTAAATCATCTAACACTAACTTAAATGGATTCTTTTTTAATACATATCTCTTACTTTTTATGACATCAAAGACTATTGGAGTTTTCATTACTTGTCTCAATGCTCAAATAGGTTTCCAAGAGATTTCTGAAATGACACTTCTAAGCTAGGGTTTCGCTAATAATTTAAACTCCTTTTTGCTAATTAAAATGACTTCAATCTTTCAACACTTTATGCTTTGATCTCCTGTGCTCTCCAAGGGCTGATCTCAAATCAAAAAGTGAAGATAATAGATCTTCGATGACTAATAAATCAATTTTCTATAATTAATGCTTGCTGCATTAACATGGGTTGCAACAATGAATTCCAATCTTATTTCTTACTGTCAATCAGGCTATGTGATCTTGCATACTAAATCAACTAGCAACCAAACAACTAAAACCAAAGGTGCATACTCTAAGGGTGAGTATACCAACTACACAAGGGTCTAGAGCTTATCTAGCTCCCCCTATGACCATGAGGGTTATTTATCTAAAATTAGAAGGTGCATCCATTGTGGATGCATCCACTACTTTTTCACTGACATTATCTTTCTTTACTTACATCCAGATCTTGCTCACATCTTCTGTAGCTTTCACAAACTTGACTTCTCCAGATTCATCCAATATCAATCCTTGAGACTTATTAGGTCTTTCTTGTCTTTGCACTT
The DNA here is from genome assembly GCA_027943335.1 of Chamaecyparis obtusa. Lineage (NCBI taxonomy): Eukaryota > Viridiplantae > Streptophyta > Pinopsida > Cupressales > Cupressaceae > Chamaecyparis > Chamaecyparis obtusa. Next base: position 171,408 of record BSBK01007724.1, read on the forward strand.
TTCATCTACAAAACTTTGAGATGTGTCTGACATTGTTACAAGAGTAAAAAATAATTGGAGGCCTTGTATTCCTAGGTGCATTGATGTGAGTTACCATACTACATTGTCTAGTTGTGTGTCCATTGTAATTGCATATCTGACATGTGATGTTTTGAAGAATTCTAGAATTTTGTTGTGGTTAATTTCTTTGATTGTGTTGTGTCTAACTTCTTTGATTTGATCTACAATTCATAGCTCTATGACGAAATTTATTGCATGAATAACAATAACTATTGAAAGGTCTTACCTCTTTAAAATCTCTTGCTATATGTCCATGCTTTTTATAGGCATAACAAGTTATGTTTACTAGCTTGTGTTCATCTTTAGGTCGTTCATCTTTAGCTTTAGTATGATTTTTAGTCTTCTTAGCTTCTGTAGATTCTTCAAGTGATTTCAATCTTTCTTGCATTGCATTGATTTGAATTTTTGCTTCATTGAATCCAATGCCACTAGAATCTCCTTTTATCCCTTGTGCATATATTTGAGAATCTAATAGATCAGTACTTGCGTGCAATTTTTCAATATGATTATTTGCTTCTGTCAACTCAAATTCCATCTTTTTCTTGATGTTTTCTAACTCCAAGATTTTCATGTTTGCTTGCATGAGTTCTTCATCCCACTATTTGTTTTCTTTGATATGTTCTTCATAGGTTGTCTTGCTATCAGTCAATTGTTCATTCAAATCTTCAATCTGATCCTTTAAAGATGTGTTTTCTTCATTCAGATTTTTGACCATTTTTTCCAAATCATTTGTTGAACAATATTTCAAATCTTTTCTCAATTTCTTGATGAATACTTGTGAACCATTGACCTTCACTTTCAGTTCTTCAATTTGTTTTTCAGATCTATCTAGATCTTCAAGAGCTACTTCAAGATTTTTCATTAGATGTTTCACTTCTGTTGTATCCATGATCTCCTCAAGTGGTTAAACTTATCTTAGAGGACCAAAGCTCTAAGATCAATTGTTAAGAATGGGAACACTAAGAGGGGGGGTTGAATCAGTGTTCTATAATCAATGTTTTTCTGATTATTGAAAGTTAGCCCAATTACTTAAATACTGAAATGAATAGTAAATAAAATGAAACATTCAACCATAACACATAACACAAGATATTTTTATGGGGAAACCTTGGCTAGAGGAAAACCCCAATGGGAATTAGCACCCATGAATAATTGTACTAGTCTTATGAACCTATTAATGTTCCTTTTCCCTGTTAGGAGTAGTCATTAGAATATTGATTATAATGACTTTGTTAGGAGTCTTGATAGAAAAAACCCTGTTAGGGGTGGATGGATCACTACCAGAGCTCACTAATCAATGAAGAAGGCTACAACCTCCTAGTTATCAGATACACACTATATCTGGAAGGGTGAACTACTTCTTTGACACTGTTGTCTGATGAGTTCCTTTTGTGAGTTGTTTCTCTAACTTCTTTTAGAGATTTATCTCATACTGACTGAACTCGCATACTTTTTATCTTCTATATATCTTCCATATTCTATATCTCTTAAATACAAAAGCACATGTCATATATATACATGTTGAATGGGTGCAACCAAAATTAAATATTGTGTTAGCCTAAAACCTAACACACACAATGCTTCCAAGTTAATTAGGTCAAGCATGTTTACATACAATGATAATAACATGTTTATATCACTATTATAATAAGCACATAGCCTTTACAAAACAAAATGATACATGCTAAACAAAAAACTATCTGTCAGCTCCATGCTCTATTCTATTCTGTTGCTTGACTGCCAATGTCACTTAGACTTGTTGTAACTTATCGATACTATCAAATCTGACCATGCATTCTTAGATTTAGCATACCATCATAATCAAAAGGTTATATCCAAGGGCACATACCAAAACTTGATCATACACGCATGCATTGATGCTCTGATCATCAGGTGCTTCACTGTCTGCTATGTCTTCTATACTTAGTCATATTATGATGTTCCAAGTTAGTGCACTGACATCAAAACTTCATATGACTTTATTTCCATAATGAAAACACAAAAATTAGTCATATATACTAGTAAAGTCAACTTGCCAACACTAAGGTCTGTGAAAACCACTTTGTTTAAAGATTTACCCTGATACACCTGTTAAAATGTCTCAATACCTAATCCTTCAGTTTACACTATCATGTTGATTACAGATCTTCTCCTTCTAGTATAGATTTGATCTCATCTATCAAATATGTCTCTATTCTTCCCTTCTCTTCTTTTCTCTATTCTACTCAGTCACTGAACTCTATTAGAATACTTCTCTATTCTGAAGATATTCTCTTTGTCACACTTTTACATCATTTTAGGGATCAGATCACATATTATATAGAAACTTAAATTTCTCCAAGATTTAAGATCTACGATCTAGATTATCTCTTTTTACCACTTAACCTTTCCCTAATTCTAATAGGTTCCATGTGCTACATAGGTATTAATGATTACAATACAAGAGCATAATCACCTCTGTGATTTCCTCAACAAACAATAAATGAAATATAAATGTTGCCCAAAATGGTTTACCTAAGTGTTTGTGCCATAACAAACACATATGTGAATTTTGTCTTGCTTGGAATTAGATGTCTCTGGCACTTGGCATTCATTTTTCTTTATATTCTTGTGCTCGGCATTGTCTTCTTTATATAACTTGGAAAAAGCTGACTCAACTAATACAAAAGTACTCAGTACCATTATTTTACTCAAAAGTGACTACTGCTCGGTAAATGTACATTATACATGACTCAGCCTATATATGATGACTTGGTCGCAGTGATGACCTACCAACATTGCCTAGAAAATGACCAAGTGTAAGACACTAATAGACAACAAAACTTTAGGGATCAACAATACTAACATTTGATTTTGATTTGGAATTTTTTTTACTGATTTGCAAGTTCAGACAGAGTGAAATAACACCTTTTGCCTAAAGAATAGCACCTTTCCATGGAGTTTCAGCTCCTATGCATCAAATATTAGTGCACTAAAATCAAGTTGCAAAGCCTTTATAGAAATTAATAGTGATTTTACATTTTATTTTAGCTCCTGTTTATTGTTCTTAATCTCCTTTATATTCTTTTATAGCTTCTAGTCACTATTTTTCAGCTCCTTTAATTCAAAATTTGGCACCTCTTCTTAAAATTGTACCTCTTCTATAGTAAATAATAGCACCTATGCACCCTATTTTAGAGCCTATGCATATTTTAATAGAGCCTTTATATTTTGATGTAAATTTTTCAAATTTGAAAGCTAATTTGGCTTTAAATGTCTTGCAGATGTCAAAATTAAATAAGATCCACAAACCTACATTTAGGATTCTATATTATTATAAGGAGAAGGGGACTAAGAGGCTAAGAAAATAAGCAAAGGACATTCATTGGGCCAATAAAATGGAGGACTTAAAAAAAGAAGATAAAAATAATGAAAGATATATCAAGATTGTAAATCATTATCAAACTCAATACATTGACATTTATGCTTATCCTTTATAATTTTTTCATAATTTGACCAATTATTCATAATTCCTACACTTTTGATTCCCTTGTGTTCAACTAACATGTGTGGAAGGGGATGCTTAGGATTTAAAATGATCATCGAGGTAATGTATTGCAAATTAAAAACCTCAAAAATGAGAATTAACTTTCAATACGATGCACTCTAAAATCCTTTGATTTCATGTACCTTTCGATTCTTGTAGAAAAATTCAAAGTTCAAACTCATAATATAAATAGAAAATCTTCATTTTCTTGTGAACAAGGGTAAAAGGTGATCAAAATGCCAAACATACCCAAGTTCTATTAGATTAAAGAATTAAAGATTAATACCATGTATAATATGTTTGGAAAATAAAAGGTAATAGGGAAATGCTCTGATCCTTCTTAGGGTGATCGAACTCCTAGACCTACCTTTTACCTAAATTTTCTTTCAAGTAGTGCATCTTTGATTTCAAGCCATAGAGGGCTCTTCTCTTGAGACTTGCCTTAACGAGACTGATGAGAGGGACAACCCAAAGTGGGATACAAACCTATTTATCCATGGTTATCCAACCCACTCTAAAATAAATACCAACATCCTTAATGGAGTGAAGGAAAAAGATAAATGTAATAGCCTTCCTCAAGTAGTCCTTATAGATTGTGCAAAACCTCCCTAGCATTGGTGGGAATCTCTCCTAAAAGAGAGGTAATAGAAAAAATCTTCACTAAATTCTTGTTAAAGTGGTAAGCCTACCTATTTAACCATGTAAATCCAAATTTAACCTTAAGTAGATTGATTGGATTTTTTTCATGTGAAGGCACCATTAAAATATTCGAAAACATACACTTTTTGTAAAGATTTAAGGGTTGGAAATTAATTTTTCTTGTGCTGCTAAGTTTGATGATCCAAAACATTAGAAGAAAAGATCCAATTAAGATCAAAATTCAAATAAAAACTCTTAAAATTCATGAAATTGCAACAAAATCATGTAGATTAGTTCCTATTCACAATGTTTTGTATCCTTTGCAAATTGAAATAGAGCAATTATAAATTAAAATAGCACCTTTGCAAATTAAAATCACACCATTGCATATTAAAATAAAGCCTTTGCAAATTGAAATAGTGCCTCTGCAAATTGAAAAAGAGCCTTTACATATTGAAACAGAGCATTTGCAAATTAAAATTGAGCCTTTGCAAATTGAAACAGAGACTTTGCAAATTGAAATAGAACCTTTAAAAATTAAAATAGAGCATTTTCAAATTGAAACAAAATCTATTCAAATTTAAATAGAGCCTTAGAAAACTAAAACAACACTTATAAACTATCGTATCAAAACAATGAGTGTTGGTAGATTTTTTATCTAAAATATAAAACATTTTAGGATACCCTTTTCGGAGTAGGGTTATTTTCAATATAAAAAAAATTATAATTATATCATACATTTCAATGGATTTATTGGTTAAACCATTTTAAGGTCTCAAGAAATATATTAATGACATAAAAGAGGCTAGAAATGAACCAATACTAATAATGTCTGATAAATACCTCTAGGAAACAAATAACATCATAGCTAATGCAAAAATTCAAGGAATACAAAAAAATAGCTAAGATGAAAGAACAAAGTGCTAAAAATCAAAAGAAAAATCTTGAAGCCAACATTCCTTGGATATAAAGTTTACCCCTTGAGTGAGAACTAAAAGATATTCTTGAACACAATCTCATAGCATTACGTCAAACTAATTCAAGTAGGAGAGAGAAAATTACCTAGGAAACTAGGACTTTGGAGATGTGAAATTGATGAAAATGCATCAAAATTAATTGAATTTATTAGGTGCCAATTTTAGGGTATTACATTTGCCCCTCTTTGAATTGATGTGCAAATAGCGCATTGATTCAAAGAATATTCTAAAGTGACAGATGATGATAAATTTGGAAGTCTAGGTTAGGTTGCCAAGACACCAAACAGATCAAAGCATGAGTTTCCAAAGTCTAAGTTAGATTGCGAAGACAACGGTCTTGATAGAAGATGAGAATTGGGGTTAGGTTGCCCCAATGCCCAGAATGAGATTCAAATGCAAACATAGGACTGTCTTCAGAGTCAAGGTTAGATTGCCCCAATATGAAGCTTAGCTCTCCGAGACCCGGGTTAGATTGCCTAGATAACGGTCTTGAGAGATTTCGAGAGCCATCTTCAAAACGAAGCTTGACTCCCAGGAATTAGGGTTAGATTGCCCCAATACCTAAAAGATTTCAAGAACCATCTCTAGAATGAAGCTTGATTCTCAAAGTTCTAAGTTAGGTTGCTCAGATACCTAAAAGATAGATGACCAGATAGCAAGATGTAAGGCATCGAGATGCCCAAAGCAATGAGAATTGATGATTCAGATCAAACTGATTCAAGAATTGATTTAACAAGATTCAAATGATGCAATCATCTTGCCCCCTCGGGAGTGAAATCAAAAGATGACATAAGAGGGATGATTAACAATAAGAGGTTGTGGAGCAAAAGCAATTAGACTAGTTTCAAGAAGCTGTAGAAGCAAATCAAAGTAAAGTAGAGGTCCTGTTGACCAAGTTTGACCATGGTTGACCATTGTTGACTAGATTTGACTAGGGTTGACTTTGATGATGAAAAGAGAAAAGATCTTGAGAACATGATGCAAAGATGAGGGTCTGGTAGGAAGATGACGCTAGAAGGATGACTACACAAGCGTCCGATCCCAAAGGGTCCTTAGAATTTAAAATGTGATTACGAGCTATCTAGAGATGTCAGATTTCAATTTTGATCCTGAAAACTTGTGCAATCATGATGAAACTAGGACAAGAGATGAGAACCTTTGATGAATAGAAAGGAATCAAGAGAGTAACAAGATATTGTCTCAAATGAGCTTAGCATGAAAATGCAAGCCTAAACTAAAATGCAGGCCTAGAATGGAAGTGCAAGCCCTAGGACTTGGTTGTTGGACTCACTGTATTTATCATCATCGAGTTTGTTTAAGCACGGGACAATCACAAGATTCCATACAATCCTCACTAACATTACAATCATGAGAATATGAATATGACATAAGTCTTAAATTTGTTGGAATAAGGTGTAATCATTAAGGTACAAGAAACCGGAATGACCTAAACACCTATTCCTTTTGATTTAGCAAGTTAACATAAGCATCAAAGCACAATTGCTAGAATGACCTGAATGTTTCTTGCAAAAAAACACACTAGACACACGAGAGTTTCTTCTTTTTCCAAAGAGTGCTCGTAGTGACCCTTACGTTCACTTAGCAGGACGAGCGTTAGCAATTTTACTTGTAGCAGAAAGAAGTCACTCAAAATAGATAAGGAGAAGAACCAACCTCACCAAAGCGTCCATATAAAAGGACTCAAGGTACACATGGCCATCCAATACAAGATGAAGGCTCTTACAGATGGACACCCCTCTTATATGAATTCATTGGATCATTGGAACTAAAATAGCAAACAGAAAGCAAAGGAAAGATCATGCCCCCAGTCTTCACGTTTCTCAGTCAAGAAAGATGTCTTAGATTCACTCAAGGGGAAATGATAAAGAAAACAAACAAACAAGAAAAGGAAAATCTCAGCATGCTTCAGAGGAACACAAAGTCAATTTTCAGTTTATGTTTGTGTTCAAGTGGATTAAAGTTGAATTAGAAGCAAACAACATTTGAAATCTCGGTGGGATAGTGACAGCAGGCAGACGCAGTGAGAACCACTAGTGACCATCATGAGAAGCAAAGCCTCAAGAAGATATCAGAGCACAATCCAAGTATCAGTAGGTGAACATAGTGAGAACCACTGGTGACTGATACAAGCAAGAAAATGCAAGCAAAACATCAGCAGGCAAACGCAGTGAGGACCACTGGTGACTGATGTAAGGAAGAGATCCCAAAAGAGAGAGGTTCAAATGAGAGATAAGTATTAGTAGGTAGGCATAGTGAGAACCACTGGTGACCAAAACATGAGAGATCCTCAAGGAGAGAAATCTCAAAAGTAGCTAGGCATCAGCAGGCAGATGCAACGGGAATCCCTGGTGATTGATGCAAAAACAAAACTTCTGAAAGTGATAGGACAATGCCCCCTAGACCAGGAAGATGCCCCCAAGCGTGAACCAGTTCCAATCCATGAAGAGTCAAGGAAAATTTTGAAGACAACTGAAAGCAAGTGCATGAGCTAGCAAACTAAAGTAGGAAGCGAACTAAAAGTAGGAAACAAACTAAAGCAAGAAAGACGGAAAGAAAACTAAAGTAGGAAAGCAAAGAGACTAAAGCAGGAAACTAAGAGCCAAGTGATGATGAGATGAGATGTAGCTTCAGGAAACAAGAGCTTCTTGTTTACCAAGTTTTCACCATCTTGGCAGAGATTCTATTTTTTCTACCATGATGCCTGTTTACCAGGTTTTCATCAATGGCACATTTTTCCTCTTTTTCAATTTTTTTTGTACTTTTTCTCTTTTTTTATTTTTTTGTATTTTTGAATATTTCATTTTTTTTGTATTTTTGATCTTCTCATTTTTTTTTTGTATTTTTTCAATTTTCAATTTTTTTTATTATTACCAAGGCACCTATTTACTAGGTTTTCACCAAGATAATAGATACATCAAAGCACCTATTTACCAGGTTTTCACTAAGATGATCATTTTTTCAGGACATTTTGCAATTTTTAGGATTTTTGTAATATATCATTTTTTTTAGATTTTTTCAGGACCAATAAATATGTACATGAGCACACAAAGAATGCCTCAACTGTAGAATTTATTCAAGTGAAGAGCATTGATAGGCTCTTTGAGTTGTTCTCCTTCAGTGGTGGAATCTCCAGAAACACAGTCTTTTGCAGTAGCGATCAACTGAGAAGTTGTAGAATTAGAACCAGTAGTACCCAACTATCGAGAGATCCATAGTCAAAGAGAGATCACTTAAGTGAGACCCACAAATATCCTCATTGACACATCTTAACTCTTTGTCAAATTTCCCACGCTCTAAATGCTTAGGAAAAGTATGTTCTAGATTTCTCTTAGTCATGTCATTAGTAATAAGGAGATACTAATATGCACTTTGGGAAAAGGCAAGATGGAGTGAAGAGGGTAAAGTATGAGAGGCAAGGGTGATGGAATGGAGGGAAGTATGAGAATTTTGGAAGCTCGAATGACAACTTTGATTTTTCCTTTATTTGGAATCCACATAGCTTTTGAATTTTTTCTTCTTTACTTTGAGCTGTTTTTTTATGACAATGCCTATAGAATGGATTTCAAGATCCATTTTTTATTTTATTTTATGGCTTTTGATTGTATTCTTCTTTTTGAGGACCTTTGCAGTCTTTTGAACACCTCTGTTGTTTTCCTTTCTTCGTAGTCACATGTCAATTAGATGGGACATGGTGACCTTGAGATATAACTGGATTCTTATTATTTTTGGTTTTATGTTGCACATCCAAGTTACTTCTAAAAGACTTGGGAATGGTGGATGAAAGAGGCTTATATGACTGGTTCAGGTGGAGAGGTGTAAATGGAAGTGGACGGGCCATTTTTCCAAGAGATGAAGAGGGAAGAGAATTCGATGGGATGGGCTCAAGTGAAAATATATCAGTATCATCCTCATCATTCATGAATGCATCAAATAGATCAAGAAAGTAATCTTCCATAGAGCATTGTCGATTGTGAGTTATCCTAGAAGAGTCAGATAAGTTTGGAGAAATATTATGTGAGCCTAACTATGATGGTCTATTCCAAGAGTTAGATCCCCTTTTAGGTGGTAAGAGTGCACGAATAGGAACCATTTTTATTTTGGATCTGCCAAGATTCCATGAGATGGTAACAGGATGGGGTTTTTCATACCCATGATTTGTTGGAGTAGCAAAGGCATGACTCAGAGTAGATGGCCTAGGAGCCATAGGTATGATCTCCATTGAAGGGTGGAAAGGATCATCATCAATTTCTTGATCTAGAGAATTAGGACTTTCCCCTCTTTCAGAGTTGCTAGGAGCAACATATTTGTGTATAACATCAATTGGCATCTTTGTAGTAGCATCTGACATGTAATTAGCTAGAGATATAGTAGGTGATAGATTTTATTCATTGCTATCATCTATCATAGGAAGTGTTTCTTCAACAACAGGACCTTTCTCAGTAGTAGAAGTGGAGTAATCTAGAATAGGCATACCTCGAGGCATACCTAAGATAAGGGAGACATCAGCTATTTTCCCCCATTCCACATGTGTGCCATTAGAGTCAGTAGTAGTAGAAGTCTATTCAGTAAAGTGGATAAAATCCTCCTGGTGAGGACCAGGATCATGTTCTTGAGGCACTTGAGAAGGTAGATAGGACTCGCCCTGGTAGTCTGAATCAAGATTTTGAATATTCAAGAGCCTTTCATGTGTCATAGGCTAGATCTTTGTGTCTTCATTATCTAAATCCTTGTATGAGTGAAAGTTGTAGCTAGGTTGGTCAAGCTCATGACCCTGATAGCCAATACCAAATCTATCTTCAGAGGGTTCTTCACAGGAATGTGAAGATGGAGGAAAAGAGGTTAGTGTCAAGATGGAATCCATCTAATATTCCCCCATGCCAATATCTTTGATCTGTAGGGTCTTTTCTATCTCTTTGAGTTTAGCATTATAAAATTCTATAAATTCCCCGTTGGTCAAAGCAAGGTTATCACCAGATTCTAGGAGCATATCGCAAGTGAGCGGGGGACTATTATGGCTCAAGGAATGATCACCTTCTTTAGAAAAGGGAAAGTGATGAGGCAAGGTCGAATGACCCACCATAGATTGAAACTGATCAAGATCGAGATCTTTGGGGATGTTTTCCTTAGTGAGGGCTTTATCCATAGATAGTTTTGGTCCAGATGTTGAAGGCTCAGGACCTTTGAGAACAATCTTCACATGGGATCAAGTGATAGCATTTGCACAAGCTGGAGATGGTGTGGGGTTACAAGAGGGAGGCACAGAGCCTTGCAAGACAAAAGGAGTTTTGGGTTTAGGATCATCCTTTCTCCTTGGAGAATGATCATGTCACAGTATTCAACATCAATAGGTTCAATCTCATTGGTGACAATGGTGCTAGTATCATACATATAGTTGACCACATCATTGATACATTTAGACTTGGATAATTCACTTTTCCCATGAGGAGGAAAGGAGTCTTTAAATTCTTGATGATCTGAATTCCTGTTATGCTTCTGCATCAAAGTCCTATAAACCACATCAAGAGGTTTTCCCAAGGAAGTGGAGTCACACTCAGGTTGAGAGATCTAAGGTTTGTTTCTAGCGAATCTTGAAGTTGGTTGAGTTTTCATAGTAGCCTTCTCATTGGCTTTGATCATTTGCATGCTAGAGCGAAGATTAAATACAGACTTTGAGGGTTTTGGTGTCACATTATCAACAACCCCATCATTCATAACATCTATGTTTCTATTGACAATCTTATCCTTATCCCTGTTTGAGGGAGAAGGTCCTTGCTTGTTGTCTTTATTCAAATTCAATCCTCCCTTCTTGACCATAAACTCTTCTATCCTCATAGCTCACCTAATCATATTGTCAAAAGTGAGGGGACCTTGTAATCATACTTGGTATCCAAAATTTGGGACAAGATTGTCCCAAGCTTTTCAGACTCAAGTAATTCATGCAGATACTTCATGTATAGTTGTCTCCATCTCTGGAGAAATGTTAGGAGAGGCTCCCCTTGTCACTGTTTCAAATTGAAAAGGTCCTGGATGTTGACCGAATATTGAATATTGTGGGATTGATCATAACTCTTGTCATTTCGAGACTGGCCATGACCTCAGTCACTTGGAGATTTCTCATGACTATCTTTGAATTTATCTCCCCCTGGAAAGTGGAATGGATCTCCCATCTTGTTGGTAGTATTTTGAGAGATCATGAAAGTAAGATCAAAAGAGTCAATAGGTTTGATTCTAGAAAGTGACCCTTTAGAGCCTTGTTGGTGTTGAAACAATAGGTTATAATATTCTTGAAATAATAAGTCAGATTGTATCTAAAACAATGGATTGTAATACTCTTGGAACAAGGAGGAATATGAGGATCCCTCACAACACTCAGATTGCATGATAGGTTTGGAACAACCTCTTCCTTGCCCAATACCAAGAATGGGGAATGTATTGTCGCTTCTAGTTGTAATAGTCATAGACTAAGATGAAATGAGAGAAGACTCAAGATAATGCTAGACTCTATCTCTAAGATAACAGAAAGGAGATAAATGGCTAGAATAGCCAAGATGCAAGATGGACCTGGTATGAATTGTTAGGAGTATGGCTAGAACAATTGAGATAAGACTATCGTAACACAAGGTACAAAAGGCATAAAGAGATAAGGTAAACCAACAAGACACAACATGAGTCAAAGAAAAGATCAATTGATTCCTAACTTGAGACAACCAGTTTTTGACATTGAGCAATAGGAAAATAGAGAAATAGACCTTAGACAAAAAGTAGATCAGATAAAAAGTCAAATAGTCAACAGAAAACAAGTCTCTATTTTTTAAAACTGGGCTACAGTCTCGCGTGAGAGAGTACCAGGCCGCACAACAGAAAACAAACCTTCGCATGAAAGAACAAAGTCTCGCGCGAGAAAGTGCTCTAAAAAGTGAAACTTCATGTGGAAAAAAACTAAAATCTGACAGTTTGACACAATTTTTGAGCTTAAAGTTGAATTCCAAGCTACAGCCTAAATTGATGTCTAATAGAAAATCTAGTTTCTTGATAGGTTTGAATAACAGTTTAATCAACAATCTCATTTTGAGGTTTCAAGCATTCATTTAAAGACACAAAGGTTTAGATCAAGTAGTTGTGATACAAGAAGTAGTCGTTAACAGACCTATCAAGGACAAAGCAACTTGATAGCATCAAGGGAGTCTTTATTTGATAATGATTGGAAAATGTTTAAGACACGATAAAAAATACATAGCTTAGTCCTACAAAAAAGATGGTGAGAAGACAAAACCTTTGCCCCATTGCTTATGTGCATATGTGCACCTCACATAGTCCTGTCACCCCCTATAGGGCACCTATGTTTTTGGTGTTTCCAAGGACTCAATAGTATACATTCAAAGGTTACCCTTGTGGAAGGGGCTAGTGTCATATACCACCTTCAAGCATCCAAGTGTATTCCTATGATGGGAATCTACAGGAGAGATTCTTCCCCCTCCCTGCACAAAGATTATGACTCCTTTCAGAGGTGAACTGGGTAGGCCACTAGCTAGGGAAATTTTTTAATAGGCTTCCATTCAAGCTAACATTTATTTCCCCTGATATAGGGTTGAGGCCTTGCAACCACACCAACACCTGAAAGTCATACACCCCCGCAAGTAGGGCTAGGAGTGTTGATGCTTAGTATAACAATTGGAGCCTTCTCAAGATGATAGTCAAAGTCTTGAGAAGGAAGCTAACATGGTTTTGGAGTCTTTAGACTCAAAAAAAAATTCTTTATTAGAGTGAGGAAGAATCACCAATGATAGGTGTGTACTCACTTGGGTCATTCCCAGAGGTTCAACTTCCGGTAGGCCCTCTAAAGGTGACACTGGACTTGGTTTAGATTCAGGGGTTAGATTTTCTGGTTCTCCCAAAGGGAGAAGAGCATACTTCTCTATCCCATTTTCTCACCCAAAAAAATCAAGAAGATTCATCACCGAGTTAGCTTCACTCCACCACAACTACAAGCTTTTGGGTTTTTGTTTCTCTCAAAGAGAGAAGAGCATAGTCCCCTAGCAAGTAAAAGCGTAAAGATTCACTACCTTTCTCCACTTCCCCAAGAATTTTTCATATTAGTAAGACCATTAGGATTTTAGGTTCATTCATGGTCATCACCTTTATGTAATGAAGAGCCAAATTCCCTACTCACTATCAAAATCCTCAAGAAATTTTAATGGAGCCCTAATTAGACTATGTGAATGAAAGCAAGAAACAAACACAATGTTTTATGAGATCTTTGACTATCATCCTGCAATCAAACCATTAGTATGTTTTATGTTCTTCAACAAACATCCTGTAGAAAACTGTTATGCTATGAAAATAATAGTAAAATGGAAATTAACAGCAAATAGAAACTGTCAGAAATCTGGAATAGGAAAGATAGAGACTAAAAAATTTTAAAACTGTATCCAAATCTCGTGCGAGGAAGTACTCCATAGTGCGTGAGAAAGTACAAGGTGCCGCACAATGATGTAAAAGTTCACACGAGAGAGTGTTACTAAGAGGAAAACTTCACATGGTATGCTCTATATTCTAACATGAGAATCCATACACAGATAGTACGGATACACAATAGAGCTCAAATTTCTTGTCAGAAAAATCAAGAATAAGGCCAGAAATTGATCTTTTCTACCCCACGGTGGGTGCCAAAATGTATGTGATGGAATGGGGACCTAAAATCCAACTACACACGCAACATATTCATTACTCACATCATCAAATTAAGAGATAGAGTATGAATTACTCAATCTAAAATTCATGGTGATGCGACTTATTGCCTCCTATGTAGACGGGGTGTTTAATTACTCTTAGTTTGAGAGCCAACAACCAAAAGACCAATCCTCCAATGGAGGATTTTGAAAAGCCATGAAGATAAACAAATTGAAATGAACTAAATGAATGCAATTTAATCTAAGGTTCTTTCAAAGAAATATGATACTAATCTAGAATAGCTTTGAAAGAAATATGAAATGCAAATTACTCTAAAGAACTTGAAAATAGAAATGATATTAAGCTATGAACAATTAAGAAAATTAATTCTAAAATGAGATGCAATATTAAGCTAAAATGAGAAAAATTATACTAATGTGCAATAAAGCTTGGAATTAATGAAATTGAGACACAAAAATACTATAGTTTAGTTACTCTCCATAATTGCCTCCTTCGAATGAAGAAATGAGGTTCATTAAATATAAAAGCCTGGGAAGAGAATGAAGGGGTTCTTGATTTGAAACTCCTGACCCTTCATTTCCAATTGAGACAAAAGAGCATTGAATTACTTCATTAAAAGAATGGAATTTTCCACATAGGGGACTTTTCGAATATCTTGAATTATTAATTCAAAGATGAGTGTCCATTCAAATAACAAGTAATTATTAATTCCTTTTTATGGGTAATTAGCTAAGGGGGGTAGATTTTAATATAATTCCAAGTACTTAGGACTTTAGGATTAAATTAATTTATCATAGGGGTAATTTAGCTAATAAAAGTTAGACTTTAGGAATTAATTTTAATATTTGATTAATGCAAATAGGGTCTTTGCAATTGACATCAAGTCAAATTAAGTCAAGTAGGAGAGAGAAAATTACGTAGGAAACTAGGACTTTGGAGATGTAAAATTGACGAAAATGCACCAAAATTAATTGAATTTATTAGGTGCCAATTTTAGGGTATTACATAGATAACACAACAATTGTTTCAATTAATTTTCATTAACATGCCTAGATGTAAGGCCTTCCGGGTTAGGGCCAATTAAAAATAGAAACAACTCTACAAGATCCATAAACAGATCCAATACAGTCTGAAGACAATTAGAAGTTGATGAAAACCCTAAGGTAGACCTAAAATTGAGCTAGCCTCCAAGAAATCTCCTTATCTCCAAGTGTGCAAACCACTAGCTCTGCTACAAACAACTATCAGATAACAATCTGATCTACAAGATCATGCAAGACCTTTTCCACAACTTCGCCAACTTTAGCTTTTAGAACCTCAAATCTGATTTTCTAAGTCTTCAAGTCATGAACTTTTCTATGATCTCCAATGATCCTCCTATCCCCCTCTAAACATCTACCCAAACATCCTATAAATACAAGTCATCTGGATGAAACCATTAACTCCCCAAACAAATAATTAAATTCCATACAAGTCATCTTACAATTATATACAAAGATTTAACTCAACATGTTGGCCTATAACAAAAGCTACCAACAATAAATGCACCAACTTGGATCAATAAATCACACAAAACTCCAATTGGTAAGCCAGAACTACCGAGTGACAATGAATTAACTAAGCATGCCATGCATCACAGAGCACCAATGTCGACCAAGCATCGTAGGCATGGCCGAGTAAAAATTTCACTGAGTGCTAGAGACTACCAAGTTCCTTCAGTGACCAATCTTCCTTCAATGATTGAGGTTGTCGGTCAAGGCTGCAATCATGTAACATCGGCCAAAATACAAACACCCTATGCAATTTCACCGAGGATGAAGAATGCCCTTACCTCAACCTTGGATGCTCTTACATCAGACACCCCAGGTTGCAAAAGATGTTCATATGTGAGAAGAACATCTTCTAGGATTCAGCATGTAAATCATGAACTAGTTCTTCACATATAAGTCCTCCACCTTCTCTACTTGCAGATTCTTCCACTTCAATTTCCTCTATCTCTTCAAGTCTTTTCTTGAAAACATTCAGGTCAGTCGTCCAAACTAATCATTCATTTTCTCTGGATCCACAATCTCAACTCAGCTACCAATACTCAAGCTTCTCCTACTGAGTGTTGTATCCATCAAAGGCATTAGGGAAAACTTCATGTCATCCTTTGCAATAGTAAACACATTCTATACACAGTCATAAATAGCTTTGTAATCATATTACCAAGGTCTACCAAGCAATATATCACAACTATTCATCTTTACAATGTCACATAATACAAGATCCTTATACTAGCCAATTTGAACATCAATGAAGCATTGTTCTCTTACTTCCAAAGCATGAACATCTTGTAACTAGCCAATTCTGTAAGGACAAGGATGCTTCATTCTATTCAAACCAAGTTTTTGAACCATGTCCTCAGCAACAAGGTTATCAGTACTACCACTATCAATAATAACATCACAAATTTTACCTTTAGACTTGCATCAGGTTCTAAACAAGTTACTCCTCTGACAAGGTTCCTCCTTTGTACCAAGAAATGTTCACCAAAGTAGCAAGTTCTCTAATTCAGGTTCATTTAGAATTTTCTCATTCATCACAGTAGTTCATCAGTCAACCTTCTTTTATGTACACTTAAAAGAACAGTGTCCTTCCTCTCCACAGTTATAGCAAGTACCCTTAAAGATAACTCTACCTATCTTCTTCTTCGGTTCCATAGGTTTCTATTCATCTTCTGCATTAGTCAGCTTATCCTTCACCTAGTGATCAATCTTTTCCTTCCCTCAGGGATTACTATGTTTTTTCCTCTTCAACTCATCTTCTGCCTTCAGAGCATACTGATAAGCATCTTCAATAGAATCAATCTTTAGCATACCAAGCTCATCCTGAATATTGAATCTCAGACCATTCACGTACCGAGCTACCTTTTCCTTACCAAGCTCTTGATGTCCAGACTGAATAGTAAGTTTGTAGAACTCCTCAGTATAATCTTCAATAGACAAATCCTTCTATTTCAAATTTTGCAACTTCTTAAACAAGTCAAGCTCATAGTTAGAAGGTATGAACTTAGCTTTCAACTTAGTCACTGTCAACCTCCATCGATTGATCTATATTTCACCTTCATCTTCTATATTTATTTTTAATTTTTTCCACCAAAGAGCAGCATGTCCTTTCAAAAATTTCTATGCTAATCTCACCTGAAGAGGATCTTCAATTTATTCCATCTCAAAGAAATATTCAAGTTCACCAATCTAATCAATTAGATTGTCAGGCTTCAAAGTACCAAAGAAAGTAGAAACTTCCATTCGGTAACCATTACTAAACTAAGCTACAGATCTATACAATTGAGCAGCTCTATCTTCACCAGATTTGTTCCTCCAGTCATCACCACTAGATCCAACAATTTCAAATTCTTCAATAGCTTCTTCATAGCCATCCTCAGTACCAAAATTCTGAGGTACACCAACAACAACTCTCATGATCTCAGCAACCATGTCATTCTTCATCAATTCTATCTCAGATCTGACATCCGATCTGACTTTATTAGAAATCTTTGATTCCACAGCATCACAAAGATTTTTAATAGCTCTAGGGTCCAATCTTCTCAGAGGCATCCTTAAAGATATGCAAAAACCCTTTGCAACAAACCCTATACTGACCACCTTGTGGCAATCTCCAAGTTGTGTACAAGTCAAATCTGAACCTCCCACCTTGAAGAAACAACTAGGGCAAGATCCACAAGTTTAGTGCTCTAGATCTGCAATCTAAATTGTGCACAATCTCTACTCCAACAGGATCAACTTCATAAGATCAACCTTGCTAGGTTAACCTTCACTCCAATAGATCAACTATCAACTCCAATAGGAACAAACTTCTCTTTGATACCACCTAATGCAGTCAGGGATGGTGTATCTAATGAAGGACAGTCCAAACCTTGTAGCCAACATAATTACATAGTGGAATACTCAACACCATAGATAACACAATAATTCTTTCAAGTAATTTTCATTAACATGCCCGACTGTAAGGCCTTTTAGGTTAGGGCCAATTACAAATAGAAACAACTCTACAAGATCCATAAATAGATCTAATACAATCTCATCTAGTTCAGCTCTAAAGACAATCAAAAGCTGATGGAAACCCTAAGGCAGATCTAAACTTGAGCTTGCAAGCCTCAAAGCAATCTCCTTATCTCCAAGTGTGCAAACCACTAGCTCTACTACAAACAACTATCAGATAACAATCTGATCTACAAGTTCATGCAAGACCTTTTCCACAACTTCACCAACTTCAGCTTTCAAAACCTCAGATCTAATTCACTAAGTCTTCAAGTCATGAACTTCTCTACGATCTCCAATGATCTTGCTATCCCCCTCTAAACATCTACCCAAACAACCTATAAATACAATTCATCAGCCACAAGTTGGTTGGATGAAACCATTAACTCCTCAAACAAATAATTAAATGTCATACAAGTTGGCTTACAATTGTATACAAGCATTTAATTCAACATGTCGGCCTATAAAAATAGCTACCAACAATAAATGAACCAAGTCAGCTCAATAAATCACATAGAACTCTAGTCGGTGAGCTAGAACTATCGAGCGACAGTGAATTAACCAAGCATCTCAAGCATCACCGAGCACCAGTGTTGACTGAGCACCGCAGGCATGATTGAGTAACACTTTCACCAAGCACCATAGACTACCAAGTTCCTTCAGTGATTGAGCTTCCTTCAATGAATTAGGTTGTCGGTCAAGGCTGCAACCGAGTAACACCGGCCAAAATACAAACACCCTATGCAGTTTCACTAAGGACAAAGAATGCCCCTACCTCAACCTTGGATGCCATTGCATTAGATACCCTTCCATCCCAAGAACAAAGTATCCCTCCAAATCCTATATCTTCCCCATAGGTCCTAAGAAATATCAGTATATCCCTTCCACCATTTCCAATGAGCTTATTTAAAACCAAGAGAAAATTACCCTTTCTACATAATACAATGATCCTCTTCCATGTCAATATAAAACTATCCCATCATCTCCTTGTAATGATCCTCCATGTCTACCTCAAAAACCCATCATTCATCTTAATATCTCTCATGATACTAAATCCCCTCAAGCTTTAGTTTCTCCTATAAAATCTATTGATACAACCACTGATATAAAGTTAAATCTTCAAGATGATGGCCATGGAAATATAGCTCACTCTAAAGATGTTGATATCCATTTTACACCTTATATCCCTCCATTTAAACATAAGCATATACCTTCACCTTCCTCCAATTCCATTCTTGGTTGCTATATCCAAGAGCTAAATACTTCATCGCTTCCATCTATATTGGGTCCTTATATCCCTCCATCAACCATACCTACCATTCCTAGCTCCTCATCCACTCACTCTATCATGTATCAAGATCAAGGAAGACACACATGTGTGAGAAAATTTGAAGATCCTAGCCATATGTACCCTTAATATCATTCCCATACATCCATGATTCATAAAATCTTTGGAAGCAATTTAGATTTCAAACATAAAAATCATAAATCTAAGAATCCACATACATGCAAAAATCAACATGTCCAATATAACCAACATGTGATTACAAAGAAAAAAATAAATATTTAAAAGACCACAAAGGTCGGCCAAGAAAAAAGAAGAATCAAAGACAATGTAGGTTCCTCAAACCCTCATTAAAAAAATGTGTTCTAAAGTATCAAAAGAAAAAGGAAAATCAAAGATTATGTGGATTCCCAAGTTACTCTTATAGGACTTGCACACAAAAGAAGAATCAAATTTAACATTCAAGCTTCCAAAGGCTTCCACTACGCCTCCATCTAAACATCTTCCATCTTTGAAATCTATTTTGGGTCCCTATGTCCCAAAATCCACTAGCTTAAATATACTATCACCTCCTTTATCCATTTTAGGTCCTTGTGTCCAAAAACCTGCATTATTTCCTACATTAAAATCTCAAGCTTTCCAATCCATTTTTCTTCCATCATTTCCTCACCCCTTGAGGTGTGTTTCAAAGTTTATCTTGAAAAAATTTCCATCCACACATATACAAACCTTCAAATATCTCATCCATCATCCAACACCCACTTTCTATACTTTCATTCCCCTTCTCCCAACATATGCATAAATCCTTATCTAGTGCCATCTACCTCTATCAACATCTTTGAGCATACTTTCAATAGCCATGCTCCATTAAAGAATATCTTTCAACGGAATACTATCCAAAGAGAAAGATGCTTGAATCCCTCCATTTTTCATCACACATTCACTACCTTCCAAAAAGTCAAAAAAGTCAAAAGAAAAAATAGAAAAAAAAAGAAAAAAAATCAAAAAGAGAAAGAAAAAAATAAAGTAAAGAGAAATAATATGTCGTAAGGTGAAAACCACTTCTTGTGGTGCTTTGGGAAAGTACCATGATGAAAATTAGGAAAACGGGTGTCATGCATAGTCCACCTTCTTGTACTCTACACTTGGTGGAAATACTTCATCGTATCGTTCAATATCCATCATATTCCTCACCATCCATTATCTTCCATTTATCCTATCTTCATACATATCCCCTTTTCTACAATTTACCTTGACAAGGTTGACAATTTTCCATGAACATCAAGCATCCTATCCATTTATCCTATACATCAACTTATCCTTATTTTCTTTTTGCATCCATGTTACCTAATCATGATCTTTCTTATCCCAATTATTCTTCCATTATCCCTTATCGCCTTTGATCTTCATCCTATCCATATATACACTTTGGTGTTGATCAAAATGAAGGGCGTAAAATGAAAAAAGATGCAAAATCCTCTTAACATGTCCACTCTTTTAGACCACACATTCCTTGCATTGCATCATGTCATTACCCTATATACTATATGAAACAACCTCATTATCCTAGGGAGTCAGTAAAGATAATTTAATGCTAAAATTATGACCATTGGAAACTGTAAACAAGGAAAAACTATAAATAGACCCTTTGTTATTTCATTTTCACCTTACACTTTCATGAGAATTTAAATCTCTTTACAGATATGAGACTACCAAGAGCTTCTGAGTTATCAATTGAGCAGATCTAAGCATTGTCAAATGCATTCAGTAAGTACATGTGTTTTATTTAGTTGTGTTAACAAAACCAAGTTGTTTTTCAATCGAAACTTTACCAATCAAGAGTTTATATCTGTGTAACAATGGCATCGAAAGTAAAAATCCTACTATTGTAGAGAATATTGACCTTTTCAATCCAAAGTATAAGCTTTCACCAGACGTAGCAGCTAAAACTAATAAATCTAGATCCCTATCTTTGATCCCACCAAGAGTTATTTTGATTGAATACATTTTTCCCTTCATACATTGCAAGATAAAGGACATTTCCCAAGTGGAGATAGACACATCATATCAGAATCTATGTGTAAACAGGAAGTTGAAGGATGAACATACACATCTAGAGACCAAGGATTTGGTTCATGCCATGCATGTTCTAACTATATTCAAGTAGGAATAGATAAGGATTTTTTTAATCCAAGTACATGATCAGTTCATGTGGCTCGATGCACCTATTAAAATCACAAAAGATGTACTACATATTGTAACAGGTTATCCAAATGGTGATAGATCAAGAGCTCATAAGAAAATAGATAAGAACAAACTTTGTGAGATTACTCAAGCTAAATGGGACAGAAGAGGTTTGAATTTGTCTAGTCTTGCTGGTCTTGAGTTAAGATTCACATGAAATATAATATCCTACCAAATCTTCCAGTAATCTTGGATAGACATTGTACCTTGTAGAGCTATTGATATATTTTACAAAATTGTGAAGAAATACATGAAGGTAGAACTATGTGAGATCTTATTGAAACAATTTGACAATCACATTAATATAATTAGGAAGGAAAAGAAAAATACTTTGAAGTTAGGATAACTATTGGTATGCATATTTTTCTACTTTCAGGACTTCTTTCCATTAATCAGTGATGTAGTGTGGAATGTGGACAAATTGATAATATATCAAATAAATGAGTTTATACAAAGTTTAGGAGATAACTTTGGCATGGTTATGAATGATTATTTCTCAAAATTTCAAACTAAAATGTATAATAAGTTTAGAATTCCACCCCATCTAGTGTAAAAATAAAAGGACACTATATGTTTGAAGTGGATACGAACACTTGTATAGTGAGATTTGTGGAGCCAAGAACCATCTGGTTACCACCTATGGGTTATGCAATGGAAATTCATGATGCATCATTACAAATTGAAGGATTATTACTTTACCATCAAAAAATGGAAGCACTTCCATTTAGGACTAGTTTAGCCCTCCAAGTAAGTGGTTTGGGGTCATGTCAAGCACTATGAATGGGTCCTCAACTTAGATCTGGCTTTTTCCCCTGATTCTGCCCCCTTTTCCACTTTCTTTCAAAAAAATTCTAGCATTCTGGACTAAGATCCTAAGATTTTTGACCTCAGGGTCAAGGACAACCTTTAGGGTCAAGGAAAACCTTTAAGGTCAAGGAAAACCTTGACCTTGACCTAGGTCAAAGTTGACCTCGACCTTGACCTAGGGTCCAAATTTCAAGGTTCCATGATTTTTAGATGTTGGGTTTCGGAAAGAATTGTTTTCCTGCTTTTGGGTCGGCTATTTTGGTCTTCAAAATGGTAAACTCTTAAATTACATTTAATCTAGGTCCATTTCTAGGGGTAAAGGCCCAATGGGAATTTATTTCTCATATTTCAACCTCTCTAGGAGTTTGTGCCCTAGATCTCTATAAAAGGAAGCCTTCATCTCTCATTTTCTCCATCAATTCACATCAAGCTTTCTCCATCTCTGAAGCAAGTGAAATCAAGAAAGCAAGAAGGAGAAGGAAATAATTCAAGCATTCAAGATCCAATTCATCAAGGAGATCCATTGTTAGCTATTGAAGGATTCAATCTCTATGGAGCCCTCTTGTTGAAGATTTATCCATCCACATTCATCCAAGCCTCTTCCTAGTCCAAGATCCATTCAAGATTGGTGTTGAAGATATAAGACAATTGATTTGAGCCATCCTACATTCAATTATACATTCATTTGGAGCATCCATACTTTTGGATTCAAGGATTCAAATCCTCCACAAGGGTTTTCAACATAAGCAAGGTGAATTGTTCCATTTACTTTATTTATCTCTGCAATTTAAATTATATTTCAAGGTTAATTCCTAAATTGGGGTTTGACTAAGGCAAAACCCTCCCCCCAACAAACAAAACTATTTTTCTTGCAGCTGCAAGTGCAGGATGGTGAATATCAGTGCAGATCTGGATACCCTTTTTGCCGAACTTTCAAGATCCATGAACAGAATTTCCATTGGAGAAGTGCAGGTCAAGGTCAGAAATAAAGGGGTAAGATTGTACCCTAGGGTAAGATCTTACCCCTATCCTAAGGTCAATGACAACCTTGCTCAGAAAAGAATAATATTTCTATATTTTATAGATCTCACAGTTTCGGTTCAGGATCACGAAAATCAATAGTTTCTGAGAATGTCTAATAGGGTTTTAAGCCGATTCTTTTTTGGAGGTAAGTACCTTTATTTCTTAATTTCAATATTAGTCTTCTATATTTACTTTCCATATCATTATAACTTCATGTATGTGTAAAATATTGGTGTTGGGGTCTCTTTTATGTGCAAACCATTGGTCTAGACTCCACTGCATATTTTATATCATACAATTATAGAAACCAATTGACAGAAGAGCCAATTGCTATGGAACTTATGAAGAAGTAAAGAATAAAATCAAAATAAGTATATCGATACCTAAGGCTTTAAGGAAAACCAGCAGAATGATAAGTAGTTTATTAGAAAATTTGGGTATTATTGTTGAAGAAGATGAAGTTGGTCCATCAACAATTAAGGGGAAGAATAATAGAATTAAAAAGGAGACCCCTAGCCTAGAATCGGTGCAATACCATTAACTAGGTCTTCCTCCACACCGAGAGAGAAAAATAAATTAGAGGAAGATCAACAAAATCTTAAAACCTACATGAGAGAAAAGAAACTTCAGGTAGACCAAGAAGGAAGTGAAATTACATGAAGATAATGAAACTAAATCTAAAGATGTATCTCAATTCAAAGTTGTGAAAAACCACTCACCAAAACTAAAGAACTTAGATGAGTCACTTAAGTAATCAAGAAATATGGAGGTTATTTAGGAATAAAACAACTTAAATATGAAACATGAAGTGATGAATAAAAATAAAATATTGAAGAAGAAATTGTGTTACACTACACAAGTTTAGGACTACTCCAGTTGAGATGGCCAACTGAGTATAAGATGAGTTATAGAAAAAGATAGATGCAAGATGGGAATATGTCTTGGCATCTGAGAAACAAATGAGGGAGAGATCCCTAGCTATCATTGTTCCTAAATTATCCACAAGATTAATTAAAGAAGCATTACAAGAATATTCTAAGAGACTCCTAGTCAAGGGAAGAGCACTAAGGATGATGGTTGGTAAACTTGAAGAAGTTCAAAAAGAGATAGATGATTTATAGAGAAAGATATTCTTTCCTGACCTCCTAACAAAAATAAAGGAACCCCAAGGGAAGTCAAATCCCATTGATTTGACTACAGATAAATAAGAGGTCATCATTGAAGACATAATAGATAAAGACCCAACATAGGGTATTGTAGATGATGAAAATGTAATGGAAACTGAGGCCAATTTTCCTGAGATTGAAGAAGTTATGTCAAAGGTTAAAAAACATGTTCAAACTTATGTGGAAGCCCCCACCGAACCAGAAAAGGAGAAACAACAAAAGGACACTAGAGATTCGGTCACTCCTACCGAGACCATTGATCCCCACTAGAAACAAGAAATGATGAAATAGAAGGAAAGGGATGAAGAAGAAGAGAAGAAAGAATAAAAATGGGAGAAGAAGGAAGAAAAGAAACAAGAGGATAAGAAGGAAGGAAAATAAAAAGAAGAAAAAGATGATAAAATTGAGGATACTACTACTACCACAACTTCTGATGTGAAGTTATCTACTGGAGAGAGTGCACAAACCCCAGAGAAGAAATCAAAGAAGAGGAAGCATGAGAAACAAAATTTTGAATTGAGCCAACCTATTGTTATACCAAAGGTTGACATCTCCACCATGAGCCCTGAGGAATTATCCGAGTTTGGAAATATACTCAAGAGGAAAGCTACACAAGACAAATTGCTTGCAAAGAAGTAGAAAATAAATGCATTAGAGAATGTCAAAGAAATACTATAGGAGATTTTACCAAAGCTAGATATCAATGAGAAAGGAAATATATACAGCCAACTAAGGCAACTGGTAAGCCAAATAAATAAACTAGGTACTAAGACCACAAAATATTTGATGCAAGTCCATAGAAAGCAAATCAAAAATAAGATCATTGAATAATTGCTTCAATTGGTAGCACTTGATAAGGTAACACTTTCTTAGTGGTTATCGAGTTGGAAAAAGTTATTATTTCATAAAATATGTTTAATTTCAAATTTCACAAAGGACATAAAAGAAAAAGATGAAAATGTTGAGAAGGATATGACTAAGCAGCTAGCTAAGGTAACAATCGAGCCTGATACTTTCAAACTATACTATCAAAGGCTAAAGAACCTAATGGGAGTGCAACATGAGTTGATGAAATAGGAGAATAAAATTAGGATGGAACTCATGGAGATGCAAACATTTTTTATACCACAGATTGAGTCCCTATAGAAGCATACTCATAAGGCTAAAGACTTAGTAAATAACCTAGATGTAAGTGTTATAGATAGCATGGTAAGTCTAATAGCTGATATAAGTGAGCATATTATAGTGTTACAGACACTCAAGGATTCATGGATGGCATCACTGAAAGATGTGCAAGAATGGTATAAATCCATTTTTGCCAAGATCCCTCCACCAAATAAACAGTAAGTAATTTTTTTTGGCATTTTTGTTAAAAAATGTGATACACACACACACACACACACACACATATATATACACACATATATATGTATATATATACATATATATGTATATATATATACATATATGTGTGTGTGTGTGTGTGTGTATATATGTATATGTATATGTATATATACACATATACACATATACATATATACATACATACATACATATATATATATATATATATATATATATATATATATATATATATATATATATATATATATATATATATATATATATATATATATATATATATATATATATATATATATATATATATATATATATATATATGTATACACATATACATACATACATACATACATACATACATACATGTATGTTTATATATGTGTGTGTGTGTGTATGTATACGTATATATACATATATATGTATGTATGTATATATATACATATACATATATATATATATATATATACATATATATATATACATATATATATATATACATATATATATATACATATATATATATATACATATATATATATATATATATATGTATATATATGTATATATGTATATATATGTATATATGTATATGTGTGTATATATATACACATATACATATATACATATATACGTATATATATGTGCAATAAAAGGGAGATAGTAGATAAAGGGATAGACATATATTGTTGTCTACGTAAAATAAAAAGGAGATTATAGAATAGATGGATATAGTGTATAGTATGAAGAGGATTATATGTACAAAAGATGGATAGATATAGATAGGAGAATTATTGCCACAGGGGGAGCAATAGAATTTATTGGGGAATGTATAAGGACACAAAATTTTGATGACTTTGAAGTTTTTTAACAAAGATACTAAACTAATGCCAAAGGGGGAGATTAATACTCCTATAGAGTTATTTTGTTGTCATTAGTTTTGATTAAGTTATATAGATTGTCAAATTTATTCAGTAAAGAAGGAAATCAAGACGGTAAAAGGAAATAAAGGAAAGACAGTTTCAATAGAGACAAAGGACATCACGATAATGAGCAAGGAAAAGAAATTAAAATTGAGCACTAAGCACCGAGATGTACCAACCTAAAACATCTACTAAACTGAGAGAAGATACATGTTACCAAGAAGAAGAAAAATGTATTACCAATCATCGCAGACCGGCACAAGGAGAATCTCTAGATACATTGAATCTAGAGACTAAGCAAAAAATGGGTTAGAAATATATAGGAGTTTGTTTGACACAACATTGGAAATTTAAATATAATGATAGTGTATAATTACAAGGTGATATTTTCCAATAAGAATTAAATGTGATATATGCATTGGAGAAGTAACCAATGCTAGCACCGCTTAAGGAGAAGATTTTGTTGGAAACTGCAATTGAAGCAATTGTTGTGTTGTCATTGATGTCAAAACCTTAATTGGTAAGACTATTGCTACTTAGGAAAGTACTATATCTATTTAAGTGTTGCTAAGGGGATAGGCAAGGTTGGTAACAATAGCACCTAAGGAAAGGTTGAGTTATCTTGATACTACAAAGTGTACTTGACTATATTGTACAATGATGAGATAATGTATTGTTTATCTTAGTAAGATTGAAGACTAAACTGGTAGGCTTGACTGAGCAAAAATGGAGAAATCATGTTCAAGCTGAGTGATGTTAGTGTCGACCAAGTCAGTATATGCAAGAAAAATTCTAGTGTCGACCGAACATCTTTTAATTGTCGAGTAAGACAGGATAAGCTGAGGAAACATTTTTAGTAATGACTGAGCTTTCTACATGAAGACCGAGTAGTTGATCATAGTATTGACCGAGCATCAATATTTTTATATTTGAAGAGAATTCAGTTTTGGAGCCAACATTGTTGAATTTTTGGATTATGAAAAAAGTGTTGACTTTATTTATTGATTGTTTGAAAGCATTGAATTTACTGAAAAATATTTTATTGTAAATCTTTAAGAGATTTGAGATGTTTCTAGAAAAGGAGCAGAAGAACATAAAGTGGGTAGATTCAATAAATCTGACCTAACCCTAAGATCTATGAAAGAGATTGAGTGGAAAAAGATGAGTTAACCTAATTGAGGAAGTATTAAGGGAACCTAAGCATTAGGTATGTGTGTGCATGGGTGAACAGAGGATGTTGGAAGATCAATAGATGTTATTGACTATATAAGCAGAAAAGGTTGAAGGAGAAGTGTGGCAATTGCTTGAAGAAAAGTTCTGAGAAGATCAGAGATGGAGATGGCGAAGTTTCAAAGTCAGTAAACTAGCATTTGTGTATGGAATTGGATCTGATATTTGCAAAGTGAGTTGTATGTTTTTTAGACCAATACTACTACTACTTTCTAACTATTGTAACAGTCAAAATCCTTTTAACAGAGGTTGACCTAACATTCATATGTTTAAATCCTTTGAACAAGGTTGCATTCTAATGGAATGTATGTAAGTCCTATAACAAGGCTCACTTCTAACAGAGTGATTGAAATCCTTTAACCGGGTCACACCTAACAGTGTGTATTGTAACCTTTGATAGGGTTCTCTTTTAACCGAGATCACTTCAAAAGAGTGAAAATAATAGTAGCATGTTACAAAGTGGTTTTTCCCAGATTGGGTTTCCACTATAAATCCTAGTGTCAATGCTTGTGTGAATGTTTTGGTTTAAAATTTTCTATGTTTTACAAGTTAGATACATCTGGGTAGTGGACTACAATTTTATATGTTTCTATTATTGAATCAGTGATGACCGAGTTGGTTTTGGTTGTTAGATCTGATTTAAAGAAAAGTTTTTGAAGTTTTTTTTATACATCTAGACCTGAGAACAACTGATTCAACCCCCCTCTCTGTTGTTCTAAATCATATTAACAATTGGTATCAGAGTTGTGTTCCTTATTATTGGTGGTTATAGAAATCAAGTTTAAAGGGACTTGAAGAAAATGATTAGGATGCATAAGAGGGAGGTATCGAAGCTGAATAAGGAAAACTTCCTTGCAAGGCAAAGCTTGATGAAGCTGCATCTGGCCGGTATTGGTGATTCTACAAAATACTACATTGAGAATGACTATGTCTCACCTGTCACACCTTTGATTGCCAAAGAAATGAGAGCTAAGAAAGAACGTAATCAGGCAATGCCTGAAATTGCATCTACCCTAAGATATCCAGAATTTGAGGACATTAAGGATTGCACAAGTTCTAAAGAGATGTGGGACACTCTTGCAAAGATCTATGGTGGTGACATAAATGTACTAAAAGCTAAGGTTGAGAGTCTTAGAGGTAAGTTTGATGAAATGAGAATGCAAGAAGGTGATAACATTGCATAATATTATGGTAGAATAAAAGAAGTTGTGAATGCTATTAGAGGAGAAAGTGGGATTATTGAGGATGAAACTATAATTATAAAAGTACTAAGAACTCTGCATCTTATATATGCTATTAAGATCTCATCTATTTAGGAATCTAGATGTAACTCTGCAAATGTACTTACTTTGGAAAGTTTGGTTGGGAAGTTAACTGCTTTTGAATTCTCTAACTATGATAACTTCACTATTGGTAGTACTAGTAATGTTGAATGTAATTTTAAGTCACAATTAGTTCTAAACAAGCCAAAGAAAGAAAAAGAAAGATGCATTAGTGAAAGTGAAAGTGAAAGTGAAAATGAAAGTGACAGTGACACTTCTGATGAAGAACTTGAAGATCTAGGAGCTCTTATGGCTAGAAGACTACAAAGGGGAAAAGGAAAATATAAAGGTAAACTCCCTATTATATGATTTTCATGTAATAAACTTGGTCATATAGCTGCTAGATGTCCTAACAGGAATGATAAAGATGAAGAAAGAAAAAGCAAACACAAAGACAGAAGCTACCAAAGGTACAAAGACTACAAAGGAAAAGGTAAGAAATCTTGTTACATTGCTGAAGAAGAAACTGACACTACTAGTGATGATTTTGAAATTGAGGTAGTCTATGTTGCAATGAAAGATGAGTTTGATGAGGATGAGAAAACTGCATTGATCTCCTATGTGAACAAGAATGAAAAATAGATTATTGATAGTGGTTGTTCACATCACATGACTGGTGACAAGAGTAAGTTTAAGACCTTACATCATTATAGAGGTAAAAGTGTAAAATTTTATAATGATGCACCATGTCCTGTTAGAGGAAAAGGTTTCATTAAACAAATTGATAAGATCTCTTGTGAAAATGCATATTGGATTGAAGTTCTAAATTATAATTTGCTAAGTGTTGCATAGCTCAACAACACTAGTTACCAAGTGGAATTTCATCACAAGAAAGCTAAAATATTTGATGCTACTGGTGAACTGATCGGAAGTGGAGAACAGACTAGAGGTAGTTTGTTCTATCTTGACCTACCAAAAGAAGCATGTATGGTTGCACAACTTGGTGACATTTGGTTATGACATAAGAGGCTATGTCATTTGAACTTTAATAATCTGGTAGAAATAAGTAAGAAGAAGAAAGTAAGAGGTCTACCTAGATTGAAGAAACCTGAGAATGTGATGTGCCAGGAATGTCAGTTAGGAAAAATAACAAAGTCAAGTTTTAAGAGAAAATCTTTTACTTCTAATAACATTTTAGATTTGGTTCATACTGACCTTTGTGGACCTATGGGTGTACAAAGTTACTGTGGTGCTAGATATTTTATCTTGTTTATTGATGATCATACTAGGTTGATGTTGTATGGTGAAAATGAAGAAGAGAGCTCTTCTTTTATAGGAAGTGAAAAGGAATGGAGCATTGTGATTAAGAGGAAAAAGACTTAATCAACGGTGGAGAAAAAAAGAAGCTTGATCCTTGTGCACAAATATCCTCCAATAGGAAAATAGGAGTTGACTTTAGTCCATATGAGACAAAAAGTGTTTTTTCCCTTTTTATAAAATAAGAATAATGCTTTTTTTGTGCAACATAGGATAAGAAGAAAAGTGGAGATTTTTTATTTAAATAAAAGGGGAGGAAATTTCTTTTAATTAAATAAAGGCTTAGGATAAAGTGATTTTATTATTTAATTAAAAGAGATTTTTATTTAATTAAAAGAGAGCATGTTCTCTTAATTAAATAAGATTTTTATTTTTTTCTCTTTTAAATTAAATGAGGCTCAAACCTTAGAAAATATTGAATTGATTATGATTTGATCAAGAAAATTGATACAATTGATATTGTTGATATTTAAAAATATTGATTCAGGGATTTGATAAATTGAGAAATGGGGGCCCAAAGTCTAGGCGACCATTTTAGGGTGCATACATTTGCCCCTCTTTGACTAATGTGTGATCGATCTGGGAACACATGCAGTCAAAGAAGAATTGAAATTTGAGATCGATTTGGGATCACAAAACAACCCAGATGTGTGTTCATTTTGGGAACACATTAGGACAAAGATAAGCAAAAGACAAGACCAACACCGTCACTACTAGGTGCAAATCAAGCCTTAGACAAAACTATCATCGTCGCTGCTAGGCAATAATCAAGTCTAAAAAATAGGAGATAAAAATCAAAAGACAAAATCACCACCGTCGCTGCTAGGTGATAATCAAGTCTAAAAATAAAAATCTCAACCTGAGCTGAATGATAAAGCTAAATCAAGAAAATCAAAGAATCAATGATTAAAATATAATAGGTACTGGCCCCTCAGAATTGAAATCAAAATCAGGTAGAGGAGAAGCCAAAATTGATAAACTTGATCAAGTCACAATAAATCATAATTGAAAGATGGAGCATGATAGGATAACCATCAAGTAGTGAAAACATGCCCCAGGTTGATGAGGTTTGATTGAAAAGGATATAGGATAAAGATTAAGTGAAACCTCAGAGAGAGGAAGAGAAAGGGGTGACTGAAAGACTAGAAGTTTGGAAGACATGGAAAGGAAGAAATTCCATCAAAGATCAAAGAATTATGCCTCAAAAGGTCAGTCAACTACGTAGAAGAATGAGAGAATTTAGAAACGTGACTCAGATTTTAATTTTGAGTCCGAAAATGGATAGAAAATTATGTGATATGAAAGACCAGAAATGAAAGATATGATCAAGAAGAATCAGAAAATGAGCACAGTTGACCAACTATTCCGTAGATGATAAAAAGAAGAGCTCTCTCCATATGCAAGATGCAAAAACTAAACTATGATGAACCTAAGAATGCAAGCTACTATGAAAGTGGTTGACTTGCAAGGTCACAATGCCTATAGACATCTAATTATCATCATCGAGCATTATTGGTAGTGTTGTAAGATCATACAATGCACACTAACATAACTATGTGGATATGAATATGATCTTTATCAGATAGAAATATAGAAATCTCACCTAGGCATCAAAGACATATAGGTCAAGATGACTAGTGCAGTGAGATTACCTAAGTTTGATATGGCGAGATTATGTTTGTATCAAGACACATGAAAGTTAGGATAACTAGAAGCGTGCACTTGCAAAACAGTCAAGGATAATACCTTGTTAATCCATAGTGTCAAGTAAGTCCAGCATAAATGCTCATGACAGTTAGGATCAACAAAATATACCCACAAGCAGATAAAGAAATAAAACATGTTCTCATACCCTCAGTCTTCTAGCTGTGCATCATCGAAAACTTCTCAAGGAGAGACCAATTATCAAAGAAATTCTCATAAACAACACACAAAGAAAAATAAAGTCAACATATCTCAACAAGTTGATTGTTTAAGTGTGTGTGTGTTGGTCATAGAGTCAGGCTCTAGTTATCACATCTGCTAATGACAAATATCACATCATACTTAGACTATTGGGAAAGACATCTGATAAGTGTTAAGAAACACTCGACGCAAAGGTAGTGTTGAAAAACACTATTTGGGGTGGTGTTGAAAAACACCTGTTGTGAAATGCCCCAAAAGACAAACACACCTAAAAGACCTATGCTAACAGTTATGCCCCCTAGACAAAGATAAAGACCAATTCTAGACCAAGTCAAATAAGGTCAAGGCATGATGGAGAAAGGCTAAGTGCCGAGGATGCATGCTAACAAATAGGAGTGCAAATGCCTCAAGTAGCGCCTGTTTCTAGGTTTTCACCACTTGGATTTATTGCAATTTTTTCTTTTTTCATTTTTTTGTATTTTTGCTACCAAGGCACCTGTTTTCAGGTTTTCACCAAGGCACTTTTTCTTTTTTTTTTGAACTTTTTGCATTTTTTTAATTTTTTTTTATTTTTCCAGGACTGTATATGCTTTTAAAGATTTTTTCAGCATCATATATCAATTTTTTTGGTATTTTTTCAAGATCATAAAATATGTACAAAGGATGCCCCCAGACAAAATGGACATCAAACTCCCAGGAAAGATCACATCGTGTAGTCCCATTGTCTAGGAAGGTGGAGGACAAGAGGGATTAGCAAGCTGGTGGAAGACAGGAGAATGAAGGAGAATGAAGGGAAGAAATCCTCAAGGTCAAACTCCTTAAGAGTACCCAAGCTAGGAAAAAAATTGTCATGTAAAGCATATTTAGACAAGCAATGAAAGGCCAGCATAGGATAAGCCACAAAAGTGTAATGCAAAAGAAGGGATGTAGTCCAAACAGGGTACACATGTCAAGACACTTCATACAATCATATTTTACTCTTTTGATTAGATCAAGACCAAGGGGGAAAAATATAGCGAAAGGCTAGAATGAATGGAGGAAAATGAATATGAAGGCTAAACATGAAAGGAATGAAAGCAAGATCATTGGAAGATAGCTCACAAGATAGCCAAATGTTCGTGTATAGGTCAACATTGTCAAGATCAAAGAGAGAGGATGGAATGGATGCAATATGTAGAAGAACTACGCATGATGCCTAATTTCTAGGTTTTCATCATGGTACTTATCCAAGGTGCCACAAGGGAGTGGTTTTCACCATAGGATGAATTTATTTCTCTTTACTTTTGCTACCAAGGTGCCTGTTTCCAAGTTTTCACCATGGCACATTTTCAATTTTTTCATCATTTTTTTCATTTTTTCATTTTTTCATTTTTCTATTTTTTTTAATTTTATAATTTTTTGGAAGAAAGCAAGCTTTTTAGATAATGCTCCTTGAAAGGATAAACCATGATATGCCAAGGATTCAAAATGATATGCTCAAAGATGCTAATAAGGAAAGGAAGATGAAAGATAAAAATGGAGGATAAGGCTTTATATAAAGCGAGTGAGGTTGGAAGATAGGAGGAATAAGCAAATGAGGAAAAATGGTAGAAGGTAGAAGGATAATGAAAGAAAGGATTGTGAAAGGGTAGATGGAAAGAAAGGCAAGATCGACATCAACACACACCTTGAAGGGTGGTGAGAGGGTGGAGGAAATGTGAATGAAGGAATACAAGAAGGAATATGGAGAATGTTTAGAAGAGGTTGCAGTTCAGGCATATGGAATGGAAGAATATTTTTGGAAGAAGATGAAGTGGAAGCCTTTGGAAGCTTGAATGTTAACTTCATTTTTTGTTCAACATCATACTCTTTCAAGAGAGACTTTGGAATCCATATAGTTGTAGGATTTTTATTTCTTTTTGATGATTTAGAGAGAATATCTTCAATGATGGATTTTGGAACCCATACTTGTCTTGTAGTTTTCTTCTTAGATATCTTTTTTGACTTTATACCTCCATGTCAATTAGAGGAGACATGGTGATCTTCTTTTTTTGATGGATTCTTGTATTGCTTCTTTTTCATGTATTGAACATTCAAGTTACTTCCAAAAGACTTGGGACTTGTGGAAGAAGGAGGATATGACTAGTTAAGATGGGTGGATGGATGAAAAGGATTCAAGGGTATGCATCTATGTTGATCTTGAGGAAAGATAGGAGATGGAGGGACGTAAGGACACAAAATAGATGATGAATTAAGAGAATTAGGAGGGGAAAGTGAAGGGACATAAAGGCCCAAAATGGAAGGAAGACATGAAGCCCTTAGTATTGGTGGAGGAGGTCCAAGGATGGACGTGGAAGATGCAAAAGGATAATCAATAAATTCATCAGCATCTATATGACAACCAAGGACATCAGCATATTTAGAATGAGCATTAGGATCTTCAATAGGGTTGTGAACATCTTGAATAGGAGCACCTTCTTTGATAGAATCGTTCAAAGCTTGCGAAAACTTAGGAAGAGTAGAAAGCGGAAGTGAACATGGAATGGTAGAACAAGAAGATGGAAGACTTTGATCTTGACAAGGATCTTTGGATAGCGTAAGCATATCATTTTGCTTTGGATTTTCAATAGGTTTGACATTGGAAGTAATAACACCATTTTTAATAACTTTAATGGAAGTATCATCTTTGGAAAGCGCAAGTGTAGTAAGGTTATTTTGATTGTCAATAAGCTCAACGGTGTGATTAGTAGCTTGATCTTGCTTAGGAGAAGACTTAAGACATGGTGGAATGAATGTGGAAGAGTGTAGAGGATCAAAAGAACCATGAAATGGAGGAGATAAATCATGAAGAGAATTGGATGATATGGAGGTTTCCTGATCTTGATCTTTATTTATATTCTTTTTTTCATCATTTTTAGAGTCCTCTTGATATGAAGCCACTTCTAAGGACAAGGAAGCATGTTGGGATTTTATGGAAGACTTTAGAAGAGATGCTGAAAGACTAGCTGAAATAGGCATTATAGCATTTAAAGGCTTAGGCTCTTTAGGTTTAGCATTATTGAAAGTATTTGCAGCCAAGTGAAGGTTAGCTTGAGTATCTTTAAGAGGTGGCCCTTGAGAATAACTATAGGGAACCGCATGAAAAGAATTAGGATCTTTGTTGGATGAAGGATTTATGAAAGATTTGGAAGACTCAAAAGCTTTAGGAAGTGTGTGGGTATTGGAGGAAGTAGAGGATGGAAGGGAACCATCACAAGACAAAGGTTCAACATTAATATGATCTTTCTTGAGAGTGCAACCTTTATTTTCAGCATGAGAACTTTTAGAGGAGAGATTCTTTTGACATTTGAAATCAACGCAATAGATTTTCTCTTCCTCAGTAGGAATATTGTATTGTTCGCAAAAATCATCAAAGAATTCTTCAAATTTAGAGTCATATGGATCACCATCAAAGTCTACCCAATACGACTCCCCCTTAGAAATCACAAGTGTACCATGAGGATGATGCTTAGGAATATAAGTTTCATGGGCATCACTACATTGTCCTTCATCATAGTCATCATAGTCATCATAGGTGGGTATATCACTCTTTGTGGAAGAGACATCACAAGGACTATCACGTTGCTCTTTATGGTATGTCTTCTGAAGAGAAGGAAGATTCTTGGGAGAAGTAGAAGAAGAATGAG
This sequence comes from Chamaecyparis obtusa, assembly GCA_027943335.1. Lineage (NCBI taxonomy): Eukaryota > Viridiplantae > Streptophyta > Pinopsida > Cupressales > Cupressaceae > Chamaecyparis > Chamaecyparis obtusa. The sequence goes on from BSBK01007724.1 coordinate 207,551, forward strand.
ATCATGAATAAGAGGAAATTGAAGACTTAGTGGAAAAACAAGGCTTGGATAATGAATAATGTGAATAATGTTTTGAAGAGTCATGATAAGATTTGGAAGATGATAATGTGAACAGTGTTTAGAAGAATCATGATAAGACTTAGAAGATGAAGAAGGAGAATAATGTATGGAAGAGTCATGATAAGATTTGGAAGATGAAGAATGATGACAAGATTTAGAAGATGAAGAATATTTGGATGAGATCATGAATATGATTCTAGCAAAAGCGTTTGATTTAATCGACTTTTCTTTTATTTTTGCTATAAGTTTATCACCCATGCCATATTTAGAAGAACCATTGCAGGAACAAAATTCTTCAAATTGAGAAATGAGTTCAAGATCATCTATTCTTAATAAAGGTTCCAAAACTAGATAGTCAAGATTCATGGTTATAGAAGAGGAGGAATCAAGCATGGAAGAAATGAATAGATGAATAGAAGAAGGTAGACTAGATAGTAAGAGGAAAAAGAATCAAGAAGAAGAAGAAGAAAAATTTCTCATGGGAATAGAAGACTTCAGAAGAACATGAGAAATGGAGAAGGAATAAGAAGACTAAGATTCATCTTATGCAATTGATACCATAACATTCATTGAGATGTTGAGCAACATGATAGCACCTAGGATCTGAGATCTGGACTGACCAAGAAAGACCAAGCTTCTAAGGAGAACTCACTACAATAGGATGGAACTTAGTTTCAATATTCCAATTAGATCTTTCAAAAGATTTCACAATGATGATCAAGTACATAGAACAACAATCAGGGAATTCAAGCAAACAATCTTCAAGCAATGAACAAGGGACAAAGAAACCTTGCACATGAATACAGATAGTGACTTAGTATGCTACTCCTTAAAGATTCTACTTGTGTATGTTCTTGAAAATGTTTTAGCAAGTACATAGAACACAACAACACCTTAACAAACTATCTACAAGGATATATGTGGCTTTCTAAAAGGAGTCCTCGATATACGCAAGGTACGTGAGGCCCAAATCTGTAGATAAGAAGAATCCAAAATCACACAATCGGGGGGAGATAGTAACCCAAATCTCCTCATTCACTTCACAAAGGTATAAAGTTATTTGAAGCTTAGCCAAGAGTGATATCAAACTCAATTCCCAAGAGAGGTGTCTTTCGATTCACCACCCGCTATTTATACTCCACCAAAACATGGGAGTTAAGGTCATCCCTTGAGGTGGTGTGTCCCCAAGCAGGCCTTCTAAAAATAAAATTAAGTAATTCACTATCAAAAGTATTTAAAGCACTAAAGGTGGAACACTTAACTCTTCAAGTAAATGTGAAGTGAGTCCAAAAGTGGAACATTTAACCCTTTAAGATAATGTGAAGCGAGTCCAAAAGTGGAACATTTAACCCTTCAAGAGAATGTGAAGTGAGTCCAAAAGTGGAACATTTAACCCTTCAAGAGAATGTGAAGTGAGTCCAAAAAGTGGAACACTTAACCCTTCACACAAACTCAAAGTGAGTCCAAAAGTGGAACATTTAACTCTTCACACCAACTCAAAGTGAGTCCACACCTTATAAAATAAGTGAGTTCCAAAAAGCACAAAAGAGTTGCCTAGTGGATCAATTAACGCTTCTTTCCTATAGACCCCTCCCTTTTAATGTGGCACTGATCTTGCAACCACGGGGTGGAAATGAGGGGCCAGCAGATTAGCGAGTCCAATAACCCAAGATAGCAATCTACATCAATCACAAGTAATCTAAGACTATCAATACTACTCACAAATGAAAAAGGGTTGAACAATGGAATATTTAACTTTCCAAGTAAACATAGAGTGAGTCCACAAAGTGGTGCATTTAACTCCCTATGTAAACAAGGAATAAATCCATGCCCTTAATCACTCAATGAGATATTTGATATTAGAACTAAGAATTACTTAAGGTTTAAACACAAGCATTCACTTACACAAACTTGTATGAAAATAAATCTATGGTCATTCATTTCCCATTAAGAGCATCAATTGAAATGTGTTCTATGAAAGCATGTAAAACACTCAAGCCAAACACATGAGAGGTTAAATTTTAATCCCAAAATTCAAATGTTGTAGAAATGGAACAAAGTACCTCAAGTCCAATGCTTTGTTTTAAGCATTTTCCATGAAAGCAAGAGCACCTTCAAATGAACAAGACAAGAAATAAGCAAACAAGATATGCAATGTATATTCAACTTATGCAAACCCTAAGGTGGTTAGATCTTAAAATCAATTTTTAGGAGAAATAATAACCAACAAATAATTTAAATGACAACTCACATCATGCATTGAACCATGTGAAAAATAAGTGCATGCAAATCATCAAATATCCTTTTTTTTAATTTTGATTTTTGACCTTTTCAACAAGATTGGACTTATACCACATGAATTTGGACCCTAAACCCAAAATGCAGAAAAGAGACCCCTATTGAAAAATATAGAGCTTTCCAAAAATGTCAAAATTTTGAAAAGATCTTTTCATTTGTGCCCTAGAGAGCCATTTTACCAAAATAGACTAGTTTTTGTAAATTGACCAAATGAGCTATGATATCACCTCTAAATTAAAAAAACAGTCAATGGACTCCCTGTATAATTTCAAGACCTTTCTAGAAATGTGAAAAATTTTGAAAAATATACTAATTTGCACCAGAAATTAATTTTTTATGAAAAATCAAGGAAAAATTATAAAAAATACAAATCACCTCTTAAAAATATTAATTTGTTTTTGGAGCTTCTTTGATATGTCACCAATCTACAAAAAAAAATTTAGACAAAAAAACCAAGCCTTTTGGAAGATATGTTCAAATCTTTAAAAATGTAGGGTTTTCCATCTCCAAACAAATCTGTACAAGGGTTAGCTCCAAAAATAATCAAAACTAGCATGTAAAAGTGGGTTTCCCCATGGTGGGCACAAAAAAATATATGGTGAAAATGTGACCACACTTCTATGAATCCTTACATGCAAGAAAACTCGAGAATGAGCCCTCACAAATCGATCCATAGCTCTCTATGCATGGAGTTGCAAGATTTGTAAAATTGCTCTCAGCTAGAGCTATAAACTCATGACCTTGCTAGTCAACCACACAATGAGAGGTTCCAAATAAATGACAAGGGCAAGAATGCCAATATCTCTAATGAAACCAAATATATGCAATGCAATGCAAATCTATATGACAATGCAAGTTAATCTATTGCATAAAAGAAAATCTAAGCTAATATGCCATGATAATGCAACTAAAAAAAGAAATATGCAACTACAATAAAATGCAATAACAAGTCTTCAAAGCTTGGATGTATAATGTCTTCAAAGAGCTCCAAATGACCTAGAAAACTTGCAACATAATATTAGCATGAAAACTTAAGATATGAAAATGAAGAAGAGAGCTCTTCTTTTATAGGAAGTGAAAAGGAATGGACCATTGTGATTAAGAGACAAAAGACTTAATCAATGGTGGAGAAAAAAAGAAGCTTGATCCTTGTGCACAAATATCCTCCAATAGGAAAATAGGAGTTGACTTTATGTCCATATGAGACAAAAAGTGTTTTTTCCCTTTTTATAAAATAAGAATAATGCTTTATTTGTGCAACATAGGATAAGAAGAAAAGTGGAGATTTTTTATTTAAATAAAAAAAGAGGAAATTCCTTTTAATTAAATAAAGGCTTAGGATAAAGTGATTTTATTACTTAATTAAAAGAGAGCATGTTCTCTTAATTAAATAGGATTTTTATTTTTTTCTATTTTAAATTAAATGAGGTTCAAACCATAGGAAATATTGAATTGATTATGATTTGATCAAGGAAATTGATACAATTGATATTGTTGATATTTGAAAATATTGATTCAGGGATTTGATAAATTTAGAAATGGGGGCCCAAAGTCTAGGCGACCATTTTAGGGTGCATACAGATGTGTGTAATGTTTCTAAAAGAAAAATATGATGCTTTTCAATTCTTTGGGTGGTATTTGGCTAAGGTTGAGAAGGAGACAGGTAGGAACCTAAAATATCTTAGATCTAACTGAGGTGGAGAATTTACATCAAATAAATTCAATCTATTTTTCAATAAAAGAGGAATCAAAAGACAGATGTCTGCATCTAGAACACCTCCATAGAATGGTATAGAAGAGAGAAGAAATAGATATATCTTGGATTGTGCAAGGACATTGTTGATTGAAAAGAATGTGGCAAAAAAATAATGGAAAGAAGCTATAAGTACAGCTATCTACACTCTTAGACGGGTACAGATCAAGAAAGGTACAAATATGACACCCTATGAATTATGGTATGGGCATGCACCGAGTGTTAAATACTTTAGAATCTTTGGAAGAAAGTGCTACATATTGAAAGACAATAGTTTGATGCTAAAAGTGATAAAGGCATATTCCTAGGGTATTCCACAAAAAGTAAAGCTTATAAGTGTTTGAACTCTAACACTAACAAAATTGTGGAAAGTGTGAATGTCAAAGTTGATGAGTATGCAGAAAGAAATGAAGTTGACAACAAAAGAGAACCAGAAGATTATAGATCTTTTGTGTATATTGAAGAAGAAGAAGAGGCAAGTAATAGAAAGAGGTTGCTGAGCATCAGGAAAATAGTGCTAAAAGAGAACAAGAACATGTTGAGTGACAAGATAATGTTGTCGAGTATCAGGAAGAGGTTTCTGAGCATTCAGAAGCTGAATCTAAAAATTTTGTTTAGGAACCAGATGAAATAGAGGAGAGAAAAGCTGAACCTATTTTGGAAAATATGTGAGAAGACATCACAAGCCTGAACATATAATTAGAGACAAACATACTAGAATTCTAACGAGAAGTAAGAAAAAGGATCCAACATGTTTACTATATGAATTTGAACCTAAGTCAACTAGACAGGCATTAGAAAATGAAGACTGGATACAAGCAATGAATGAAGAAATAGACCAGATAGAGAAGAATGATACTTGGACTATGGTGCCGAGACCTGAAAACAAAAATGTTATAGGAACAAAATGGGTGTTCTGGAATAAGTTGAATGAAAAAGGTGAAATAACTAAGAACAAAGCTAGGCTAGTATGTAAAGGCTATGCACAAGAAGAAGGAATAGATTATGGGGAGACATTTGCCCCTGTAGCTAGATTGGAAGGAGTAAGAACTCTACATGCATATGCTGCTTATAAAGATTTCAAGGTTTATCAAATGAATGTCAAGTCTGCATTCTTAAATGGTATACTAGAAGAAGAAGTTTACATAGAACAACCAAAAGGTTTTATTGATCCAAACAAAAGACACATGGTATGCAAACTGAAAAAAGAACTATATGGATTTAAAAAAGCTCCCAGAGCATGGTATGAGAGGTTGCATAACTACTTGATACAAATTCGATTTTCAAGAACAAATGAAACAAGCAGTTTGTACATGAAAGATGAAGAAGGTAAAGGTATCTTGTTGGCAAAAAATTTTTTGGATGATATTATTTTTTGTGGACAAGATGCTTTGCGTAAAATATTTTCAAATGAAATGCAAACTAAATTTGAAATGAGCATGTTTGGTGAGATCAAATTATTTGTTGGTTTACAAGTATATTGGATGAAGAAAGGAATTTTCATTACACAGTCTTAGTATGTTAATGAAATACTAAAAAAATTTGGGATGGAAGATTCTATACTAGTGAGTACTCCTATGGCTACTGGACAAAAGTTATCTAAGAATTATGATGCTGCAAAAGTCAACTAGACTTTGTACAGATCCATGATTGTAAAATTGAAGTATGTTGTACATAGTAGACCAGATATTGCACTAGCTGTTGGGATTGTGGAAAGATTATCTGCCAATCCTAAGGAAACACACATGATGGCTATGAAAAGAATTATGAGATACTTGAAAGGGACTGCTGACTATGGGCTATATTACAAGAAAGATGAAATATTTGAACTAAGAGTATATACAGATGCTGATTGGGCAAGAAATATAGATGACAGAAAGAGTACTAGTGGTGGAGCTTTCTTTCTTGGATAGAGATTAGTCTCCTGGATGAGCAAGAAACAAAATTGCATTTCCCAATCTACTGCTAAAGCTAAGTATGTTGTTGCTGCAATAAACTATTCAAATTTGATATAGATAAGACAATTGTTGGTAGGCATGAAAGAAGAAATCACTGAACCTGTTGTTATTTTCTGTGACAACACAAGTGCTATCAACATTTCTAAGAATCCAGTGATGCATACTAAGGCACATAGAAATCAAGTATCACTACTTGAGAGAATTAGTACAAGATAAAGAAGTCCAAATGGAATATGTGAATATAAAGGAACAATTAGCAGACATATTCACTAAAGCTTTAACTAAAGAACCACGTGAGTATCTAAGAAGTCAATTAGGGGTCCTTCCCCTAACTGAGGCTTCCTAGTTAAGCTAGGAGCACTGCATCAAATATGCTATAGTAGAATATCTGACAGATTGATGCAGAAGATTGTCACACTTTAGGACTGGCCTAGAGTTGCGAAGAAGAGCAAAGACAAGGAAATAGTCATAAGCAAGATGACAAAGGGAGAAACACTGAGCTACACAGATAATATCTACATCTAATGGATGTATGTTTTAGTTGTTGCTTTACCATTTTTTTCAAAGAGGGAGATGAATTGAGATGATATAATAACACATGAGACTGAAAGGAAAAGTAAGGAGATGATGAACTGAAATGAAGGATCAGGATAGAGGGAGATATGGATATTTCTGATGGTCACAGAAGTGAGGCTTATAGATTCTGAATCAGAATGAAGCTAAAGATATTACAATTTTTTTTTTCTGATGGATAGATAAGTTTTTGGATTGGTTGGTAATCCATGTGTTATTCAAGAGATATCATATGGTGTTGCCATCAATGCCAAAGATAGAGATTGTTGGAAACTACAATTGAAGCAATTGTTGTGTTGTCATTGATGTCAAAACCTTAACTGGTAAGACTATTTCTTCTTAGGAAAGTACTATATCTATTTGAGTGTTGCTAATGGAATAGGTAAGGTTGGTAACAATAGCACCTAAGGAAAGGCTGAGTTATCTTGATACTACAAAGTGTACTTGACTATGTTGTACAATGATGAGACAATGTATTGTTTATCTTAGTAAGATTGAAGACTAAACTGGTAGGCTTGATTGAGCAAAAATGGAGAAATCATGTTCACACTGAGTGATGTTAGTGTCCACAGAGTCAGTATATGCGGAGAAAAATTCTAGTGTTGACCGGACATTAGTTAATTTTCGAGTAAGACAGTATAAGCCAAGGAAACATTTTTAGTAATGACCGAGCTTTCTACATGAAGACTGAGTAGTTGATCACAATATTGACCGAGCATCAGTATTTTTATATTTGAAGAGAATTTAGATTTGGAGCCAATATTGTTGAATTCTTGGATTATGTAAAATGTGTTGACTTTTTTTATTGATTATTTGAAACTATTGAATGCACTGAAAAACATTTTATTGTAAATCTTTAAGAGAATTGAGATGTTTCTAGAAAAGGAGCTGAAGAACATAAGTAGGTAGATTCAATGAATCTGACCTAACCCTAAGATCTACAAAGGAGATTGAGTGGAAAAAGATGAGTTAACCTAATTAAAAAAGTATTAAGGGAACCTAAGCATTAGGTATGTGTGTGCATGGGTGAATAGAGGATGTTAGAAGATCAGTAGATGTTATTGATTGTATAAGCAGAAAAGGTTGAAGGAGAAGTGTTGTGATTGCTTGAAGAAAAGTTCCAAGAAGATCAAAGATGGACATGGCAAAGTTTCAAAGTCAGTAAACCATCATTTGTGTATGGAATAGGATCTGATATTTGCAAAGTGAGTTGTATGTTTTTCAGATCAATACTGCTGCTACTTTCTAACCATTGTAATTGTCAAAATCCTTTTAACAAAGGTTGAACTAATAGTCATATGTTTAAATCCTTTGAACAAGGTTGCATTCTAATGGAATGTATGTAAGTCCTATAACAAGGCTCACTTCTAACAGAGTGATTGAAATCCTTTAACTGGGTCACACCTAACAGTGTGTATTGTAACCTTTGATAGGGTTGTCTTTAAATCGAGCTCACTTCAGAAGAGTGAAAATAATAGTAGCATGTTACAAAGTGGTTTTTCCCAGATTGGGTTTCCACTATAAATCCTAGTGTCAATGCTTGTGTGAATGTTTTGGGTTAAACATTTCTGTGTTTTACAAGTTAGATACAGTTGGGTAGTGGACTGCAATGTTATATGTTTCTATTATTGAATCAATGATGAATGAGTTGGTTTTGGTTGTTAGATCTGATTTAAAGAAAAAAATTTGAAGTTTTTTTTATACATCTAGACCTAAGAACAACTGATTCACCCCCCCCCCCCCCCTCTCTATTGTTCTAAATCATATTAATAGATTCTAGATTATTTCCACCACTTCTAGAACTAATTATAGAATGGATCAAAGTGTGAAAATCAATATGAGTATGATGTGAAGGAGAAGTTGTAGAAAGTAGGTGATGAGTAGAGAATCCACTAAGTAACAGAGAAGTAGAGAGCAGAGTGTGAATGTGATACAGAATTGAATCTATCACGTATAGAGTTGATATTGTGAGTGAATAAAAATATGAGGTAAAATATTATTGAGCATATTGATTCTGATAAGCATAAGTTGATGCAAGTAATACAAACAAAATTTTTAGTGATGAAGTGTGTAATCATAATTTTAAAATCTCTTAACCAAGTGGACCCTAATAGGGCTTATATTGTAAATCTTTTAATAAGGTACAACTCTTAGATTAGAGTTGTAAAATCTTTTAGCAAGGTAGACTTAATTGGTCTTTAGACTCTAAACAGGTTAAGCTATTAGAAATAGCTAATATTTTAGCTCTAACTGAGTAGACTTTTTTACTATAGTAGTGAAATTTTGTGGGTTTCATCCCCACCACAGTTTTTATCCTCTAACAAGGATTTCTGTGATACCAAAATCATTATGTTATGAGTTGTGTTTCATGATATTACTTTATATGTTTTTATATACAAAGTTATGAATTTGGTGAATAGTTAAAAAAAAGTTAGTTAAAAAATTTTGGAGTACTGATTCACCCCTCCGCTCTTAGTACTTAGCTTTCCATAATTAATCCAACAAATACCCCTAATGATGTCTTTGTAGCTGAAATATACAATATAAATGGTTTTCCTTGAATGGGAGACATTAAGATAGGAAGATTCATGAGATACTATTTTATTTGATTGAAGGATTGTTCACATGCTTCATGCCAAGTGAAAGTGACACCTTTGTGTAGTGACTTTGAAAATGGTTATGCTTTATCTACCAATTGAGATATGAATCACTTGATTGATTTCTAATTTCTGTGAAGAGATATTAATTGATTTATGTTCTTATGTGGGTGCATTTCCATGATAGCCTTTACCTTAGCATGATCCACCTCAATTTATTTCACTAAATCAATGTAACCTCAGAGTTTCCCAGAAGTCACTCCAAAGATACACTTTTTTAGATTTAATCGTAGTCTAAAATGCTCTATTATGTTAAATATTTTTCTTAAGTCCTCCAGATGAACTTTCCTTTTGATTGATTTTCCAAGCATGTCATCCATGTAATCCTACATATTTTTATGCATCATGTCATGGAATATTGTTGTCATCTCCCTTTTATTTGTAGCACTAGCATTCTTAAGCCCAAAAGGCATGATATTGGACAACAAAAAGTGCCCCATTAACAAGTAAAAGTTGTTTTCTCCTGGTCTTCCAATGCTATTTTGATTTTATTGTATTTGGAAAGATCATCCATAAGTGATAAAATTTTATACCCTTCTATGATATCTACTATCATTTCAATATTTGGCAAAGGAAAATCATATTTTAGAGAAACCTTATTGAGATCTCTAAACTTTGTGTACACTCTAATTGACTTATCAAGTTTTGATATTAGAACAATGTTAGAGATTCAATCTGCATAATCAATAACCCTAATGAAGATGGCTTTGAGAAAATTTTCCAATTCATCTTTCACCAACAATGCTACATCAGGGTGCATTTTCCTGAATTTATGTTTAATCAGTTTAACTCCAGGTGTTATTGATAGATGGTACATGATCAAATTAGAATCAATTCTTGGCATATCTTAACAGGACCATGCAAAATTGATTTTCCTTTCTTTTAAAAATTTAGTGAGCTCTTGTTTTTCCTCTTCTAAAATTTACTGAGCTAGATGTATTATCTTAAGTGCCTCTTATGTTCCAAGATTGACCACTTGTGTCATTTCAATAAGAATACAAGATACTTCCTAAATGTGCTTTGGAAAATATCAATTTTCTCATCCTCGAGTGCCTCGGAGAGGTTTTCACTATTGGATACGCCCTTTGTTTTTACTTTTTTCTAATCTGATACTACTACAATGTGATTTTCACCTTCAGATCTATTTTATTTCTCATTTTATGGCTAAGAAACTTGATATCTTCAATGGTCATGCTTGCGCTAGGTTCACTAGTGGATGTTGTTAATGGTTTAACAAAGTTGAGGTAAAAAGATATGGTTAAGTCATTTGGAAAGGTTTAATATAGTTCAATAAGTTCATTTTGGGTCTATTTTATATGTTATGGATGCACCAAGGATAATAGATCATCAAGATTTGTCTCAAATGTTTCCAAGCTCTTAATTGCATTATTATCAATTCCTTCAACCGGAAAGATGAGGTCTATAATGTTACTTTCTAAAAGGATTGTCTATAGTTCTACGATATTGAGCATCCTCACTAGAGTCATTGTCAATATGTGAACCAAATTTGAATAGTCTAACACCTTAATTTTGACCCTCTTTGAGTTGATACACATATTTATGGATCACATCAACCTCAATATCTTTTGTTTCTATTGGTTTTTCCTCCCACGCATGCTCATAAGAATCTAATTCACCACCCTCTTGCAATTATAGGATACCTACAATAAGGAAGTGTGTGATTGTTTCCTCCATATCAACATTGGCTTGTTCTAATTGATTTTCAACTTCTTGAGCTGATTGTGATTGTGAGATAGTTGGCTATTCTCCATTGATGACCTCTTCTAATTTATATCCCATTTCTTATGATGATTGATGTAATAAGACTGATTCTTCTTGATTTGAAATTTCTTCTTGTTTTTTTTGTTGTGATTATTGGATTGGAGAGATAGGGTACTGAGAGGGAAGGGGTAAATCAGTGCCAAAAAAAACTTTTAACTCACAAACCTTAAACAACAAACAGTAGTAACCTTCAAATATAACTTGAATCCATTGCATGCATTATTCATTCATTTAACTATCAAAGATAAATAGCATGAAATTAACAATAAATCAGTCACATAACACAAGTATTTTGGTAATGCAGAAACCCTTGTTAGAAGGTAAAAATTGTGGTGGGGATGACACCCACAAATTCTTTACTACTACAGATAAAAAAGGTTTTCCTTTTAGGGCTACAAGTGGTGATCACTTCTAGTGATCTTACCTTGTTAGGAGTAATGTTTCAGATCGATTAGATCTACCTAGTTATAGGATTTTAACAATACTACTTGAGTGTGCACTCGGTTAAGAGATTTACATAAAAGACTGTTAGGTCTACTTTGTTAAGAGATTTTACCAAACTCTATTACAATGATTAGAAAATAACAAGACATATCTACTAATGACAACTCAACCTTGTATGATACAAATCAATGAAATACTAAATAGATATCACCTTTTCATGTGAATATCTCTACTCTAAACTACTCGATAGCCTTGTCTGATTCTACTTAATCTGAATGTCCCTGAAATCTATTCTGCTTTGTATGATAACTGATATCTTGAAGTTGGCTAATGATTCAAGAACTTCTTCACTTGTTCTTAACTTCCTTGTCAAGCTTCTCTCACTCTCTCACTTCAAAATGATTTGAAATACAAAATTATATAGCATACTGCTTTGTGCCACTTAACAAAAATTAGGTTACAATATCTTAGAGAAAACCCTAAGATCTACGTTGTACAAAAATATCCTAGATCTAGCAATTACATAAATATCATCATCGCAATTAATGATGGAATCTTACAATAAATTATCCTTAATCTTTGTAAAATGTTTTGTGATTCTGTTGTAACCATTTGTATACGTAAATGTACCATTCCTGATTACTATGTCATTTTCTATCTTCCTCGATAAACACTATATATACTTCTTGGTAATTATACTAGTGCTCGATGTCCAGTTTACTCAGTATTTACTATCGCTTGGTATCGGTGAACACTAATGCTTGGTAAAAATGTTTTGATGTTTGGTGTAAAGGATTTAATTGACTAGCTTATTGTGCTTTCTTTTACTGACTAGAGTAGCATAGGTAACCAACTGATGTCTTTGATACTAATGACAATATTTAATTCTCAAATGGAGATAACAATCTCCCCCTTTGGAATTAGTATCAAAACCTTAAATGTATATAGACCTTATGTCTCAAAAAATTTCTATCTCTGCCATATATACATAAATACTTATCAAAAAAAAAAATTATACTTCCCCTCAGTGCATGCTCCTAGTAATGTGTAGTATACTTAGCAGTTGTTTACATATTTGGCATATACATGGTTATCCCCCTTTTTGATATTAATGCCAAATGCAAAAGTGTATACTTACACTTGATAAAAAATGTGCTTATGGGTTTTCTTCAATGACTCCAAGAGGTTTTCCCATTCCTCTTTCAAGTTGGTGAGAGAAATGTGCTCAAGACCGACTTGTGCATGCATGTGAAAAATGTTGTCCAACACAAAAAAATTTGGTGTTGCAACAAGCATTTGTGCCTTGACAATATGCTTCTGAAATATTTTTAGATATGGAAGCAAATTGGTTTGCAATTCTATCACTTGGTCACTTATTATTTCCTCTTTATTTTAGGGGTCTTCTCTTAACCGACGGAGTTCTTGAACTTTCAAGATGTGCTTGGCAAATGCTTGAGGCTTTGTTAAGGCTACCTGTGCACTGGCTTAGATTTCCTTATCAAGTTGTTTTATCTTTTCACTAACCTCAGTAGTTAAAGTGTCCACAGTGCATAGATTTATCAAAATTTGACTAATTAACTGAGTAATACCCTAAATTTTAGTTATTACCTCAGATAAGTTTACCTTATTGATTGCCAATTCTTGGTTGATCTTTTCTACAAGTTTGTCCTGATTTTTAGATTCTGCCCTTTCTTCTATTCTCTTTTCTACTTCTACATCTGGGGCATTTATTTCTCCAACAAGTGTAGCAATTTGGTCCATTATTAGAATATCTTCATCTATATGTACCTTTGGTACAACTTGTTGTAAGATATCTCTTACATTTTCAAGTGTTTCCTTGCTCTTGCATTCTTGTCTTAGTTTTTCTTATGTTGCCTTCCTTGAACATAGCTCCCCATATTTTTTCAATTCCCCAGGGCTTAGGGTCCTTGGGTCATACTCTAGTATAACAATAACTTCTTCTAAGGTGACCAGCCCTTTTCCTTTCTTTTTCTTCTTCTTCTTCTCATGTTCATGAGGTGAGCTTGTTTTGAATGCTATGATTGCCTTTACCTCTGAACTTTGTGTAACCTACCCGAGGGACATTGTATCTTCCTTATACTACTCTTAAATGACCTTTGTGTTGTTTGATTGTGTTAGAGCCTCTGATGTAGTGTTTGGTGGAGTGACCTCAGTTACATTAGGATTTTTTTGATCCTTTGTTTTTGTCTTGGTTGCCTCTTTCTCTTTAGGCTTTTTTGTTTCAGTAGGTATCTCTGCTCCTTGTTCCCCTACTATATCCTTTGGTTGCTCAGGGTCTGAGCCATTGGTTTGTTCCTATGATAAAATCTCAACTTCTTCTACAAGAATAGGAAGCTCACCTAGTAATGATGTGATTGCAGACTCAGTAACTTAACCTTCATCTTGAGTACAATCTGGTGCAATGTTCACATCCTCATCTTCATCTCTATCATCAGGATCACCATTATTAATGTCCTTAATGAGTACATCTTCATCATTTTTGTCCTTAGTTTGGATCTCTACTAGATTTAGTGTATCCTGTGAAATACTTATTACTTCATTGACAAGTGTTGTATCAATTACCTTGGTAAGTGATATATCCTTTTCTTTGGTCTTCTTTGCCAAATCACCATCATCTATGTAGATACCTTTTCCTTTTGATCTTTGTCTCTTCTTAGACAAATTTAGAAATACATTTTTCTTAGCTTTCTCTTTAGCTGCAATGATTGATGTCTAGATGAGTTGGCTAGGCTTATCAATATCTACCAAATTTTCATCTAATACTTGCATAGCTCGACCTTTTACTTTGAATCTCCTAGTATAAGTGTCCATATAATCCTTAATTTCATCAAGAGATAAATTTGGTGCTGCCTAAACTAGGTCTGGTTCCCTCATTTTCTTCTTGGTGTCCAAGGTATAGGTCCATTTTTTATTTATTCTTTCTTCTAATGCCTTTGGTAGTTGCTTATTAAACTCCAATGGAACTTGTTTGAAGCTTATCATCATATAGATGACTGCCTCCTCAATATTGTTTTGATCCTCGGTAGACATGCTGTCAAACCAACTGAGTTTTGGATCTGTGTCCATTTTCAATTATATCTAGAACAACTTCATCTATTGTTCTATTCTTATTGCTGACAACCTTGAATTGATTGTTATCATTTTCTTCATCTTCAAGGTCTTCTCTTCCTCTAATCAATCTTCTCCTTTTCTTTGGTGCTCCAACTGTGACCTTAGTTCCTCTTTTTGCATATGTCTTGGTTAGGGTAGCTTCTTTTGGTTTTGATTCCTTCACAATTCCCTTTTTCAAATGTGGTGAACCTATGGTTGCTGACCTTGTTTGTTCTCTTGACTACACTGGCAACTGCCTCTTCTTTGGAGTTGGAGTGGGAGAAACCAGTATTGAATATTTTTCTTTGTCTGAATCATTTTCCTCACTATCATGTGCTTTGTTAGTCAATAGTAACTGACCTTCAATTGTAGGTTCAACCAGTGACTCATTAGATGAGTCAGATTCATCTCAAAAAAATTTAGTTAGTGTCTTCATCATTTTCGTGGACTTTCTAATCATTTTGTCGATGACAAGATCTATTTTTATTCTTGTCTTTGCCTCTTCATAGGTTCCAAACCTTTTGGCCTTTATGTCCTTAGGTGTATCCAATAAATCCTTGATTGATTTCAAAGTGAAATCAATATCCATTTCATATCCCATGGGGGCTAGCCATTTTGTTCTCAGCTCAACAGCTTTGATTAAAGTGTGGTCGGTGTCTACTAGAAAACAAATATACATTTCATATTTCTTGACTAGTGAACTTGGAATTCTACTTCTAAGATTCATCTTAATCTTGAATTGCTCAAAATAATCATATACAACTTTGTTTAAATTATCTCCTAGACTTGTCAATATATCAGTAATTTGACTAGCAATTGGTTTTTCAATAGGCCAATCTATGTGACCGATAGAGGGAAAGAATTTCTGAAGATAGAAAAATATACACACCAACAGTGATCCAAACTTACAGGTGTTAGAATTTTTTGACCTAATTGTCTTCATGTTCTCATCTAACTATTTCAACAGTAACTCGGCAAGGTCCAACTGGTGTCCTTTCTTAATCAGTTTGAATGTCATGTCCATAGCACTACAAGGTACACTATTTAGTCTACTCAACTGATAGAACTTATAACCAATTACATGCATTGCAAACTTAACTTTTGGATCCTCAATTGAAGCAATCTTCAGTGCTCATCTGTCCCATGATGCGCTTGTATTTTTCTCAACATTGACTCAAGCGAAACTTTGAAAAGATTTGGCCTTGTCTATTGTAGGGTAATTTGTAACTCTACAAATCATTCTCTTTGTAACTTTAATTGAACTATCCAACCAAAATGTTCGCTCATGATAGCGACTGAGTACAACCCTAATCTATTCAATATTAAAATTTCTCAAAAAATTTAGGGCTTGAGTGAGTCCAATATTTTCAACCTGTTTGTACTCTAGTTTAAGTTTCCCATCATCACTATAGAGTCCTTGGTATGCAACATATATATCAAAATCTCCTATTTCACCTATCTTGTAGTGAATGTAGGATCCTACATCCTCAACTAGCAAAACCCTAGGTGGGATGCTTGAGAAAACACCTACTGAATCTATTTTTGATGCAACTTCTAGGTGTAACTTGTATTTAGGTTCATCATAGTTAGCTAAAACGATGAGATTCACTTCCTCTTCCACAATTTTAGAAGTTCTTGTAGTAGATGCCATTTTAACAAACTAGGTTTTCATAAAATAGTGATGAATGTGCTCGGTAACGGTTTTAACTTACTTGAAATATGTGAAGAGTGTGCTTGGTTCGATCTGCAACTGCTTTGGATAATCTTAAAAATTCTTTTCTTGAACTTGCTCTATGAAATAATCGCTCTTCAAAATCGCTAGGTGAAAAATGAACTTAGTTCACCATGTATTTATAGCTTTTTCACATTCCCACTCAAAACTTGTCATTAATGCTTGACCTACTACTAGCTCAGTGACAAATGTCAACTCGGCAAATACTATAAACTTTCAACAGCTTGGTTAACACATGATTTCTCACTCGGTTGATGTTGATACTTGGTTAACCTTGAATAGTGATTACTGATAGGTAACATTTTGCTCAGTCTAACTTTTACCGACTATGTGACTTTGTTAGCTCAAAACATATAAACCGCAATGCATCTATATTCATGTAGATTTGGTATGTGCTCATCATTTATAAGGAACTATATGTAAAATAAGATCAATTGAAATGATAGTTCCATACATACCTAATTCACCTTAGGTAGAGATACCGATGTCACCTAATCCATTGGATGAGGTTTCACCAACAGCATTTCTTGACTCTCCATTCTCATTTGATGCCTTCTTCCACATAGTGTTCCTGATTCTGATGATATCTGCAATAGTGTTTCCACTCTCAAATACATGTCCTTCTAATGCTCAGTTTGTGCAATCCTTGCTTAGATGACCGACCTTATGACAATGTAAGCATGTCATTCCAGTGCTTGCACAGCTTCATGATTTTCTAGCCAATCATTTCCTTGTACAGTTTTTTGCAATGTGTCCATATCTACCATGTAAAATATAGTTATCCCATGTGTTGTAATCCAAAACATAAGAGTTACCTTGTCTCTTCGATTGATAAGGCTTGTGTTTGATCTTTTGGTTTGGCATACATACTTGCTTCATCTTTTCCTTACACTCTCGTGCAGTGTGTCCATGTTCAATACAAGTATAATAGAGTTTCTCCATAGTAGGATTGTTATCATTCTTATTTAGTTTTTCTCTACACTCATAAGCTTGATGTCCAAATTTTCCATAGTTTAACAGTAACCATTAAACTTAGGAGTGACTTGGGGTTTACCTTGTGCTTTGCTTCTATAGACATTTGAGGTATGTCTCAATTTGCCACAGTGATAGCATGACAGTGTCTTAGGTCTTTGATTTTGATTGTTGTTGACTTGTTCAGCTTGCTTGGATGATTCTCCTTCACCAATATAGCCTAATCCATCTTTACTTCCAAATCTTCTTTGATTAGTCAGAAAATCATCAATCCTTTTAGAACTTTTTTTAGCCAATTTCATCATTTCATTGTGATGTTGTTGAGTCTTTACTTCATTTCTCAGTTTCTCATTTTCTTCCCTGAGTATTCCAATATCTTCAAGTTTTCTTGACTATTCACCATTTACTCGATTGACCTCCTAGTTTACAATCATCATCTGATTGGAAATTTTGAAATGGTTCTTGGTGAGTCTTTGTATCTCAGTTTCTTTTTCTTGAAGTTGTTCAGTTATCTATCTTTGGTCTTCGATAGCTAGATTCCTTTCTTTCTTAGCTTACCTAGCTTTGTTCATTACATCTATCATTCTCACCATCTATGATTCCTGACTGATTTGCAAAGGTTTCACTTGTTTGATTAAGTGAAGATTCTTTTCAAAAAAATTAGAGATTGCATTTTCAGAACCATCAGAAATACTTCCTGAACTAGATCCAATGTGATCAAATAAATCATCAATCTCCTCTTCGTGGTAACCAATCTCATTCTCTAGAATAGCCAAGTTCTTTCTTTGAACCAGTAACTTTTTCAAGTCATTCTTAGCTTGCTTATACTACTCAATAAACATCTACATTTGAATCCTTTGATTGTCTATTTTTTTGTCCAACTTACATCTCTCCATGATTAGATCTTTACTCTTCAATGGTTAAACTTTCCAATAAGAGATCAAGGCTTTGATACCAATTTTTGGATTGGAGAGATAGGGTATTGAGAGGGGAGGGGTGAATCAGTGCCCAAAAAAACTTTTAACTCACAAACCTTAAATAGAAAACAATAGTAACCTTCAAATATAACTTGAATCCATTGCATGCATCATTCATTTATTTAACTATCAAAGGTAAATAGCATGAAATCAACAATAAATCAGTCACATAACACAAGTATTTTGGTAACATAGAAACCCTTTTTAGAACGTAAAAACTACGGTGGGGATGACACCCATAAATCTTTACTACTGCAAATAGAAAAGGTTTTCCTATTAGGGCTACAAGTGGTGATCACTTCTGGTGATCTTACCCTATTAGGAGTAATATTTCAGATTGATTAGATATACCTAGTTATAGGATTTTAACAACACTACTTGAGTGTGCACTCAGTTCAGAGATTTACATAAAAGATTTTTAGGTCTACTCTGTTAAGAGATTTTACCAAATTCTATTACAATGATTAGAAAATAATAGGATATATCTGCTAATGAAAACTCAACCTTGTTTGATATAGATCTATGAAATACTGAATAGATATCACCTTTTCATGTGAAGATCTTTTCTCTGAACTACTTGGTAGCCTTGTCTGATTCTGCTTAATTTGAATGTTTCTAAAATCTGTTCTGCTCTGTCTGATAACTAATATCTTGAAGTTGGATAATGCTTCAAGAACTTCTTTGCTTGTTCTTAACTTCCTTGTCAAGCTTCTCTAACTCTATCACTTGAAAATGATTTGAAATACAAAATTATATAGCATACTGATTTTTTTTCACTTAACAAAAATTAGGTTACAATATCTTAGAGAAAACCCTAAGATCTATGGTGTACAAAAACAACCTAGATCTAGAAATTACATAAAGATCATCATCATAATTAATGATGTAATCTTACAATAAATTATCCTCAATCTTGGTAAAACATTTTGTGATTCTGTTGTAATCATTTTTACAGATAAATGTGCCATTCCTGATTACTATGTCATTTTCTATCTTCCTTGATAAATACTATATATACTGCTTGGTAATTACATTGGTGCTTGGTGTCCAGTTTTCTCAATGTTTATTGTCGCTCGGTATTGATGAACACTGATGCTCGGTAAAAAATTTCTAATGTTCAATTTAAAGGATTTAACCAACTAGCTTGAAGTGCTTTCTTTTACCAACTAGAGTAGCATAGGTAACTGACTGATGTCTTTGATACTAATTACAATCTTTAATGCTCAAATAGAGATAACAGTGGTAGGGTTGATTCCTCTTGATTTGAAACTTCTTCTTCTAGATAAAGGAGCCTCTCAAATTATTGGGATATAACTTATTCTTCTTTTTTCTCTTGATCAAATATAGGGCCATCCTAAATTAAAGGAACATACTCTTCTTATCTATATCCTAGTCATGTTTTGGCTTTTGGAATTTTATAGGTCATGTGTATTGGTTTAATAATTCCTTTTTTCTTTCCAAGAGGTATGTATCCTTTATTGTTAGAAAGTAAAGTCCACCAAGATAACTGAGAGGGGGGGTGAATTAGTTATCTGATAAATATAACTTTTATCAACTTCAACAGATTTTAACCATGTAAGCAATGTAACCAGCAACCATAGAAAGATATACATGCATAATAACACAATGACACAAGATATGTTGACTAGGGAACCTGTTGATCAAAGAGTAAACCCCGGTGGGAATGATGCCCATAAAAGATGCACTAATATACATATTCCTTGTGAAAGTATGGACTCTATTAGGATTCTTATGAAATACATTCAATACATATGAATCCTTGTTAGGATATTTTGAATCCCTATTAAAAGATTCTAACTCTGTTAGGAGTTATGGAAGATAGGAGGACCCACTGCCCAAACAACTTCAAGGTAAGATCACTGAACTCACTATCCAACTAATGTTGTAGCACTCAATAGAATAATACCAAAAGATTACTGACCTCAAAAATTCAATACTCCTTCTTTGATTGTGCCAAACCACACTAACTCCTTCAGATCTCAATACCAGATCTCAGTACTTTTCATATCTTCTATCAAAAATTTCACTTTCACAATACACTTACATTCAGCACATTCCATATTACAACAAGAAATACATTCCCTCCTTATACCACACTCAAGTAATTACAAATGAGTCGGCATACAAATTACAAAATAAAGTTTCCGCACATTACATCAAAATTACACAAAACTGTCGGCTTCCAATCAATATAATTCTTCACTCATGTGACCTCAAAGTTTGTGTTGTCATCCATGTCACTATCAACATGTCTTCAACTTCTCTCTAACTGCGCATAACCAGATTCCATCCCAATTAGGAGATATCATCTGATTTCCACAAACCACTACTCAGGAACACTGCCTGAATACTGCTTCCACTGATTTTCTCATAACTTCCATGAATAAATGAATTACTATCTGCACTCTTAACCATGATCTAATAATACATCATACAATAATTCCTCAACTACGCATAGCTTCATCTTCAATATCCCAAGTGTGCTAACTCAAACATTGTCTGCTTCTTTGATAATCTTCAGTAGATCACTATGTTGACATCAATGACAATCACAGTCATGAATGCAAAAATAACTACTATATAATGGCTGCTAATACTCCCCCATAGGATATATTTAGCATTCATTCCTAACAATCTCCCCCATTGGTATTGATGGCAACATAGATGAAAAAACATACAGGTTCCATAAATCCAATCACTGCAATACTGTTGCACTGAAAATGCTTCCAGTCTTCTTCATCAAACAAATTTTTCTTCATTTTCCTATTCAGTTCTCTCGAACAGATGGTACAAATGGTTTTTCATGTACACTTCTCCCCCATTGACATCAATGATAGAAATTTCATCATTATGTCAAGAACAACTTCAATGTCAAAAGACATTGTTCAAAAAATACATTCACTAGAGTCCTCATGACTCAGCTCAGATACACAAACATCCAATCTAGAAGAAAAATAGGGCTTATATACCACTATATGGATGCAACATTCTACATCACTTTTCAAAAGTAGGCTAGGGCATAACCCCAAGCATACTTCTCAGATACTCAAATGTATCCTTAGGAAAATGTTTTTTAAATATGTCTGCAATCTTCTCCTTTGTGCTTATGTATTCAAATCTAACTTCTTTCTCAGCAACTTTCTCTCTTACTACATGATACTTTATCTCTATATGCTTTGTCTTAGAATGCAACATAGGGTTCTTACACATACTAACTATGTTGGTGTTATCACAATGTATAACAACAGGTTCAACAAATTTTATTCCAATATCTTTTAGCATCTACTTCATCTAAATTATCTGGTTACAATTGTTTGCTACTACTACATATTCTTCTTCTATTGTGCTCTGTGAAATACAATTCTACTTCTTGCTTAGCCAAGAAACTAATCTTCCTCCATGGAAAAATGCTCCACCACTGGTGCTCTTTTTATCATCAACAATGCCTCCACAATCAGCATCTTTATATGCACATAGGGTAAAATCATTAGATTTTTCATACCACAATCCATACTCAAGTGTGCCTCTTAAGTATCTTAGTATTCTCTTTACTGTTGCATAATGTGATTCTCAAGGTTCAGCTTGAAAGCTTGCTACAATTCCAACTGAATGTTCTATATCAGGTCTTATATGAGTCAAATACTACAATCCTCCAATCATAGATCTGTACTTCTTCTGTTCCACTACAAGAGTCTCATATGTGCTAGATAACTTATGTCTAGTTACCAGAGGTGTTCCAATAGGCTTATAATTCTCCAATCCAAATCTCTTCAATAGATCATTCAAGTACTTTGTCTGACTTACAAAGATACCATCACTATTTTGTGTTATTTGCAATCCCAAAAAGTATTTCATCTCACCAATCATACTCATTTCAAATTCAATCTTCATTTCATCTGAAAATTTTTCATTGTCTTCATCTTCTCCTCCAAAGATAATATCATCAACAAAAATTACTCGAATCAACAAACCTTTTTCAATTTCTTTTGTGTACAAGTTGCTATTAGTTGTGCCTTTTGTAAATCCTAATTTCAACAAATACTTATCCAATCTCACATACCAAGTTCTAGGTGCTTGCTTTAGTCCATAAAAAGATTTCTTCAATTTACATACCATATCTCCTTCTTGAGTTAAAGGAAAACCTTCAGGATGCTCAATGTAAACTTTTTCTTCCAATTCTCCATTCAAAAATGCTAACTTCACATCCATCTGATACACTTTGCATTTCTTAAAAGCTGCATAGGCTAAAAACATTCTTATTTCTTCAATTCTTGTTACTGGTGCAAAAGTTTCTTCATAGTCAATTCCTTCTTGTTGTGAGTATCCTTTACATACCAATCTTTCTTTGTTCCTTACCACTTCTCCTTGTTCATTCATCTTGTTTCTAAATACCCATTTTGTTCCTATAACATTTTTATCTTTAGGTCTAGGGACCAATTCCCATGTCTTGTTCTTTTCAATCTGATCTAGTTCTTCTTCCATAGCTTTAATCCAATGTTCATCTTCACAAGCTTCACTAGTATATTTAGGTTCAATTTGAGAAATCAAACATAACTATTCTTGTACCTTATTTTCACTCTGAACTCCTCTGTCTATTCTTCCAATAATCTACTCAACAAGATGATTCCTTGATAAATTCTTGTTAAGTGTCACTGTCTCAGATCTTACTTCAGGTGTCAGTTCTTCAATTACCTCACTATGGCTTTCATTCAAAAAATCATTGTCAATTTCATAAAACAATTCAGTAGTCTTGGGGTTAGGTCTACGATGAGTTCCATCATCTGATTCATAATCAAGCATTCTTTCCTGAATTCTGAACTTTTCATCAACTTTAACATTTGCACTCTCAACAATAGTCTTAGTTCCCTTATTGTAACATCTATAAGCTTTGATCTTCAATGAATAACCAATAAATATACCTTCATCACTTCTAGGATCAAACTTTCCAATGTCCTCATCTATTTTAATATAACATTTTCTTCCAAAAATTCTAAAATACTTAACTTATGGTGCATGTCCAAACCATAGTTCATAGGGTGTCTTGTCTTTGTCTGCTCTGATTTGTACTATGTTCATTGTATACACTTCTATTTTCACTACTTCTCTCTAGGATATCTTTGCTAAGTCATTCTCAAATAACATAGCTCTTGCTACTTTAGTTACTGGTATGTTTCTTCTTTTTGCAATACCATTTTATTCTGGTGTCCTAGGGCTGAAAACTGTCTCTAATATCATTCACTTCACAAAAGATGTTAAATTCTTTAGAAGTAAATTCTCCACCTCTATCCAATCTCAGACATTTAATCTTCATTCCAAATTCATTCTCAACTTTGTTCTTAATGATCTTAAAATTATCAAATACTTCATATTTTTCTTTAAGAAATGCAATCCACATCATTCTTGTAAAGTCATCAACTAGAATCATAAAATATCTTTCTCCATAGAATCCTCTATTATAAATAGAGAATACTGAGAGGGGGGGATGAATTAGTATTCTAAAAACTTTCTCTTTTGCCCAATTATGGATATAACAGATTATCTTTATACATGCATAACATAAGAATCTAAATAATATGCATAGCAATAGAAATAAAGAACTCATAACACATGATATGTTCTCAAGGAAATCCTAGCCAAGGGAAAACCCTAGTGGGGATGGTACCCACAAAGATCCACTAATCAAAAGTATCCTATTAGGGATTTTGACCCTATTAGGAGTCTATTACAAGCATATAGTGTATCAGTCCTGATTAAGGGACTATAGGCCTTGTTAGAAGCCGCAACCCTGTTAGGAGTTGTTAATACAAAATCTGATTACCAAATGAGCCCACTGCCCAAACAAGTAATGTACAATGTATACTTATTACAAAATTGGATTAAGGTATATAACCTTATGCTGCTTGCATCAATATCTTTTCACTACTCTTACATTTGCATCATATCATTACAATATTTCTCACACCTCTTCTTACAATTACAATTACATATATACAAGTTATTAAAGATAATAACTTTACATGATCGGCTTCCATATATATTTATCCAAGAGTTAACATATAGGATGTCATCCTTTTAGATTTTTAAGTCATTATTTCGATAAACAAAATAATCCCTTAACCCTTTACCAATGCTGCCTTCATATTCTATCCTATCAGCTTAACACTCTCTTCAGTAAAACTATCATAACTAATTCCGTACATGTCATAATGACTTGTGCTCTAAGATGGGTCATCATTAGTCATCATAGAGTCTATGTTCAAGTGTACAAGCATTGAACTTACTCCAGTCAATGTCACAAACACAAACTATATCCTGGTGCACTGGTGAAAACATTGTTTTACACTTAGACAAATTGCAATGCGCTCTGCTATACTTTCTCTCTGACTTGTGCGGTCTTCATGTGGATCATATGTTTCCATAATTACAACATCTATGTACTCACTTCAGAAAAATTCCCAACATCCTCTAGTCCTTGTAGGACCACTCAAGTCTATATGAACAATCTCCAACTTCTCTACTATTGTAAACTTCTTGCTGGGAAATGAGCTTCTCTTCTGTTTAGCCATCACACATTCCTTACACATCATGTTAGTAGGCTTCATTATTTTAGGAAAATCTCTTACTGCAAGAGTAGTACTTAATTTCACAATGTTATCAAAGTTTATATGACAAAATCTTATGTGCCATAGCCAACTGTCATCAATCTTAGTAATCAAACATGTCATCTCAGTAGGATTCAACTAAAATACATTACCTCTAGTTATAGATCCAGTACCAATCAAATTTCCATCTTTGTCTTTTATCACACAAGTTTTCTTAGTAAACCAAACTTGATATCCCTTATCAACTAATTGTCCAACACTCAAAATATTATGTTTCAAACCATGCACAAAGTAATCATCGTCAGTATTAGTCTTTCCATCAAGAGTCATAGATCCTATACCTTTAATCAAACAAGGTGCATTGTTTCCAACTCTAACAACTCCTCCATCATAATTGTTAAACTTTATGAACTTTTTCATGTCTTTAGTCATATGATGTGGACAACCACTATCTATAATCCAATCAGCTTTCTTTTCTACATGAGAAACTAAAGTCTTTTCTTCCTTAATTTCAGTTTTAGGATTTTCTTCTTTAATTGCTACAAATCCTATATCATCATTGTTCTCAGTATCACTTTCACTCAAAGGTTTCTCCAAACTAGTTTCAAGTTCTTCATCATTTGCATAGTAACATTCTTTAGATATTCTAGGATTAAATTTCTTCCTATACTTCTTGACTCTTTTAGGACATTTAGATACAAAATGACCATATTCTTGACAAGTCCAACATTTAAAAAAATTCTTACCATCTGGTTCTCTCTTCACAAGCAAAGAAATACCTTCTTCAATCTTAGTTTCTTCTTCATGTCTAGATCTACTTCTGATAGCATAATCTCCACTCACATCGAAGCTTCTTGACAAAGTAGGACAAACACTAAGAGCACTGAATGTTGTCTCCATTCTAGGTAGATCTCTTGATAAGCTCATGTTCATTTCAGCTACTTCCAATCTTCCAAGAAGAGTCTCTCTTCTAAAGTTTATAGTATAAGGTATGACTTGTTCAATCATTTGTGTTTCCTACTTAAATGCAGGAGTCAATGTCCTCAGAATTTTCCATATCACTTCATTCTTTGTCTTTGTTCCACCACAAGATTTTATACCTGCAACAATCTCTGACATTCTACCAATATAGCTTCTAACATATTCATCTTCCATCATTCTTATATATTCAAAAGTACATATCCAATTATGTAATCTAACTTTCTTTGCATGTTCATCACCTTCAAAAGTAGACTGTAAAGCTAACCAAATTTCATGAGATGTTTTCAAATATTTTACCTGATTGTACTCATTCTCTAGAAGGGCTGACAAGAGTGCTTCTCTAGCAAGTATGTTACATGTAAATAGATCTCTTTCATCATTAGTACATGTTTTAATGTTATCCTCATCAATCATAGTCTTCTCATTCTTTGTAATCAACCAATAACCTAGTCCTAAACATAGTAGATGTGTCTTCATCTTTTCTTTCCAACTATCAAAATTTACTCCATCAAACTTAGGGCTTTCTTCCCTAAAATTCACAATGGATCTCCTTAAGTTGTTAAACTTTTTCTTTCAAGGACCTATTGCTCTGATACCAATTGTTAGAAAGTAAAGTCCACCATGATAACTAAGATGGGGGGGGTGAATCAGTTATCTGATAAATATAACTTTTATCAACTTCAATAGATTTTAACCATGTAAGCAATGTAACTAGCAACCATAGAAAGATATACATGCACAATAACACAATGACACAAGATATGTTGACTAGGGAACCTCTTGATCAAAGAGTGAACCCCAATGGGAATGATACCCACAAAAGATGCACTAATATAAATATTCATTGTGAAAGGATGGACTCTATTAGGAGTCTTATGAAATACATTCAGTACATATGAATCCCTATTAGGAATTTTTGAATCCCTATTAAAAGATTCTAACTTTGTTACGAGTTATGGAAGACAGAAGGACCAACTACGCAAACAGCTTCAGGGTAAGATCATTGAACTCACTGTCCAACTGATCTTGTATTACTCAATAGAATAATACCAAAAGATTATTGACCTCAACAATTCAATACTCCTTCTCTAACTGTGGAAAATTGCACTAACTCCTTAAGATCTCAATACCAGATCTTAGTACTTTGCATATCCTCTTTCAACAATTTCGCTTTCACAATACACTTATATTAATAACATTCCATATTACAACAAGGAATACATTCCTTCATTTATACCACACTCAAGTAATTACAAATGAGTTGGCATACAAATTACAAAATAAAGTTTCAACACGTTACATCAAAATTACACAAAATTTTCCGCTTCCAATCAATATAATTCTTCACTCGTGCAACCTCAAATTTTGCATTGTCATCCAAGTCACTATCAACATGTCTTTAACTACTCTCTAACTATGCATAACTAGATTCCATCCCAATTAGGAGATATCATCCGATTTCCACAAACCGCTACTCAAGAATACTACCTGAATATTGCTTCCACTGATTTGCTCATAACTTCCATGAATAAATGAATTATTGTCTGCACTCTTAACGATGATCTAATAATACATCATATAATAATTCCTCAACTATGCATAGCTTCATCTTCAATATCCCAAGTGCGCTAACTCAAACATTGTCTACTTCTCTGCTAATCTTCAGTAGATCACTATGTTGACATCAATGACAATCACACTCATGAATGCAACAACATCTACTACAGAATGGTTGCTAATACTCCCCCATAGGATATATTCAAAATTCATTCCTAACATTTATATCCCATTTGTTGCATGATATATAAACCTTTTCAATACTTTTAAGTTGAAATATTGATATTTTTTCCCTCATGATGTGATTTTTATTACCCTCTATATAACCAATTTAGGATAGCTTTCTCTTCAATTTCATCATCTAATAAAGAACCCTTGAAAAATGTTCCATTATGAATTATCAAAGCTTTAGATCACGAAGTAGTTGATGATGAAGGTTTACCATGTGTTCTTGGTAAGTATGAAAAGAAATCATAGACAATAATGGATCAATTTTATACTCTCCTATCCCATTATCCTTTAGCTTTAGTTACTTTTCAAAATCTATTAATGTGACAACCTTGGAAATCTCTTCTTTTTTTTAAAAGAATATTTTCTATTATGGGGAACCATGCTCTCATTGGTTTGTCTAAGGTTATTACAAGATTGGAAGTAGATGGTATCTGCTACTATACTCACTTCAGCTCAATTGTATGGAAATTTGATGTATTGATGAAAGGTTGAAGGAATTTCCTACATGTCACGTATCCATAGCCTTCCCAGGAGTATGTTATAAGAAAGGTTCAAGTCAAGAACTTCGTAGATCACATCTTTCTCTATGGGCCCAACTCAGATTGGTGATAGTACTAAACCTTTGGAGGACCTTTATTTGTCATCATATTCATTTATTATGATCTTTCTTCTTGGATCTATAACATTTTTGTAAAATCCCAATGTAGTTACAAGACTCAATGTACATATGCTGAAACCATCTCCTTCATCTATAAATAAGTATTTGAATTTTTGTTTATGAATAAGGACTTCTATATGTAAGGTTTGATTATGTAGATGAATTAAGGACTTGTCATATTCCTCTAAAAAGTATAAGTAATATGGTGATGTTATATGATCATCCATGGCTTGGAGCTGATTGACATCTAAATCCTCTGCAAAAATCATTTCCAAGAAAGGTCATTTAAGGATATCTTTATGAGTAGGAGATATCTTAAGCAACTCAAGGATTGATATTGTTGGATTAGGTGTGGAAAGGCAAGTACTGAGAGGGGATGGGTGAATCAGTACTCTAAAACACTTTTAATCTATTTAAACTTTCTTCACAATCATTTATTGATTTATTAACATTTGCATACATCATATGAAACATATAAAACATTTAACAAATAACACACAACACAAATATTTTGTATCACATAAATCCTTGTTAAAGGATAAAAACTGCAGTGGGGATAACACCCACAAGACTTCACTATTGCAGAACAATTTTTTCTCAGTTAGAGCTACAACGTTAGTTATTTCTGATAGCTTACCCTGTTAAGAGCATTAACCTAATTAAGATTCTTAAGAATATTAATTCTACCTTGTGAAAAGGATTTTACAATTCTAATCTAAGAACTGCACCAGGTTAAAGGATTTACAAAATAAGATCTACTAGGATCTTCTTGGTTAAGAGACTTTATAACTCTAATTGATCTTTAATCAATAAAACATAATATGTGTATAAAAATTTCATCAAACATATGTATATCAAACTCTTATGCTCATTAACTCATTACCTCATACTATGTACCTTTCACACTAACAATTCAGTACTTGGTAGATTTACAATCTCTATTTTTTCTTCACTTCTTTGTTAATCGATGGCCTCACTGGTTATCACCTTCTTAGTAATCTGCTTCACACATGAAATATCCTCTTGCATTCATATAACCCTAAACACCATACATTCATAATAATCTTCATACTCTACTCCATTTATATACAATTCTAGAAGCGGTGCTAGCAGTTCTAGAATCATCTCTTCAAGCGGTGCTAGCATTGGTATCCTTCCAATGCATATTTCATCCTTAGTATTATTGGTGTATCTCACCTCATAATCATGTGTAATCATCATGTTCCAATATCCAATGTTTTTTTATATGATCTCATTGAGATTAGTGAACCATTTTGTGTTTAGTGTCTAGATTCAATATACTTAAAGATTCTTCTCGTGTCATCCTGTTATGCTCAGCAAAATGTTTTCCTTAACTCGGTAACTATCTCCTCTTCTTGGTTCTATTGATGTTGTCTTGATACAAATCTAATTCTCAATGCTCAATTTTTCCTTGCTATGTGCCTGTACTTTCTTTCACTTTACCGAAATTACCTGTCTTCTTATTTCTTTTACCAAATAGCTTTCTATGCTTTACCGACTTGTTTATTATCGAATGACTTTGACAAATAATATGACTTCCTAATAACTAATGAAAACAAAATAAATTTTGGGATTATTAATCTTCCCCTTTGGAATTAGTTTGGTATGTTTGTTTAAAACCTTCAAAGTCATCAACAAAATATCAAAATTAAGAAAATTTGTCCTTGTCCATTCTTCTTCCTCAGTAAACATATTACTCCCCCTGAAGTAATATCTCTTGTACATATCCATATTCTTTTTCTTATCTTCAACTATATCATATACTTATATATTCCATATATATTCCCTTTTCTATACTTATCCAAACACTATATACTCATATATTCCATATATGTTCCCTCTTTTGACACATGTACATAATATTCCCCCTTTTTTAACAAAAATGTTAAAACATTAACGTACTAATTTTTGGTGTGGAGATCTTATAAAAAATGGTTTTTACTTATCATGTGCATCCTTGAGTGATGCCTTCCATGTGTCCTTGAGTGTTTGCAACACTATAATTTTCTCACTTAAATCTTTTGTTAGACTTACCATACTATCCATAGCACTTACATCCAGTGTGCTAACTAGATCTTTTGCATTTTGAATCTACCTCTGTGGAGATCCTATGTCTGGTATAATTACTATTTGGAGTTCAAGTAGATCTATTTTGATTTTATTCTCATCGTTTCTTAACTCATATTGCACACCCATCAAGTGCTTCATCCTCTCATAGTATTCTTGCATTGACTTAGGCTCGGTGGAAATTTTAGATAATTTCTTTGTGAGCTCTTTTTCCACATTATCATGTTTTTCTCTTATCTCCTTTGAGAAATTGGAAATCATACAAATCTACTAAAATAATAAAAGAATTATTTGCAACTCATTTTCCAATTCATTTATTAACTTCTGAAAGAGTTGCCTTTTTTTAAAGCAACTGATTGAATAATTTCTTTAATCACCTTTGTCTCCATCTCCTTTTTATGAACTTGTAGCATATACTCAGTTGTATTTATGCTAGGCTAGTTGATATGACTGACTAGCTCTCTACTAAGTATAAATATCTCCTTTCTCATTTATTGTGGCCACATGTAGAATCTCATTCAAAATAACTTTTACCTACTCCAAAACATTTTTTTCTGCTTCTTTTCTATGAGCTTATCTTGATCAGCTTTCCTCTTCAACAAATCTCTGAACTCATAGAGTTCCTTTGGGCTCAAGGTTAAGATATCAACCTTAGGTATAACAATAGTTTCATTTATATCAACCTCTTTTTAAGAATTTCTCTTCTTTGATTTTCCCTTAGAAGTAGATGCCTTCTTTGCATCTGACTGTGTAGATGTTTCCTTAGTTTTATCTTCTTTTTCCTTCTTGTGCTCTTCTTGTTTCTTCTGTTCCTTATTCTCTTATTTTTCTTCTTTCTTCTCTTCTACCTTTTCTTTCTCTTTTTCCTATTCCTATTGTTGTCCTGTGGTATTGGTAGGGGTCACCAATTCTTGATTCTGACCTTGAGTAGATTCGGTCTTTGTTGTCTTCTTGGTTTTCTTTTCTAGCTACGTGGGGGCATCAGCTTCAATAGGTGTAACTCATATCACCTCAATCTCGGGAAAATTTAATACCTGTACAATTATAGGATTATCTTCCAACAATCTTTCTTGAGTGGAATTATCTATATCCATAACTGTTATCTTTATAGCCTCAGTTTCCATGACATCTTCATCGGCTTTGACTATTTCATTTGGATCAAGTGCTTGGTTATATCTATTGGTCCATTTTCCTATCAATGCAAGATCCTTTGAAAATGACCTTTTTCCCTGCAATGTTTTGTAATGATGTCCCGCCCTGCTGCAAGCCAGTTTTAACTTGTGAAGTAGATCAACATGGTTTTATGATTTGTGCTCTTGGCCCTATGTCCTTCATGTTGTCACCATGCTCCAGTCTAGATCATGTCTCATAATTCACAAAATCCAGAGAGTTATTCAAGTTTTAAGGTCTGCAGGAAACAGTTTCAGAATATGCCTAAGTGTCGAAAACCCACAATGTTGTCGAGAACCCATGATGTTTTCTATTAATCTGTACAAAAACCCTGGTTGTTTTTTACCTTGTGCCTTCCCCTTTTTGCGCGCTTGTCTTCTAGCATCGAAAACCCTAGATGTTTTCGATCCTTCACTGTTGTGAAAACTTTAGATGTTTTCGACCTCACTTTTCTTCCCTTCTACCAGCATTCCTCATTCATTGGTCTTAACTGCGCAAGTGCAATCAGTTGGTGGGACCTTTTCCTTCCCAAGGGGTTAAACTTCAGTAAGATTTCACGGTTGTCATTATACCACTAGGGAAAGCTGCTCACTATTTAAGATTGCGGTATAGCGACAACCATCGATCTTCTTCGGTGATGTAATGGACCGTGGGACTACTATCAGAGGCTGCTGAGCTAGAGTTTTCTTATTGGATGCTTGATAATGACATGGAAATCTCACGAGCCTGAGTCTTCAAAAGGCTTTTGATCTACGATGGGCATGTGAT
Organism: Chamaecyparis obtusa; assembly: GCA_027943335.1. Taxonomy (NCBI): domain Eukaryota; kingdom Viridiplantae; phylum Streptophyta; class Pinopsida; order Cupressales; family Cupressaceae; genus Chamaecyparis; species Chamaecyparis obtusa. The sequence continues at coordinate 239,944 of BSBK01007724.1, forward strand.
CGTAAAGAATATTCTCATGTCATGAGATCATGTGCCAGCCGTTGATCTTGTTTGCTACAAGTGTTTCATCAATGGTGGTCCCGGTGTCAAAAAGGAAGTGAAGGTGCGTGTTTTCATTGGTTGTCACAAGATCCCATGTCAAGAATTTCTAACATGTGACCATGCAACCGGTTGACATCTATCGCTTGTGGCCCATTGGTGGATAAGTGCGCTAGGACCTATCTGCTTGGTGGCACTGATGTGTCAGTGTTCAGTTGGTTGGGCCAGATGGTGATGTGAAATTATAGTGGGACCTGACATCCGTATAAAATCAATGGTTGGTGTAAAAGCTTATGAAGTGTGTCAGGTCTATGAGATTATGAGACGGCCGTCGATCTTCCTATGTGGACCCAGTTGAATTTCTCGGTGTCTTTGGTAGTTGTGATAAAATATTTAGCAGCCTGACAAAATTTCTTCTTGTTTGCTAGTTCACATCATAAATTGGTAATGCCCTAAGTGTTTTGGCGATTCAGCGAACATGCATTCGCATATTCTCTATATGATTTCACGATGATGTAAGGTTTTCCATGACTTGGCAATATTCTTTCAGTCACGCATTCACCAAATAGGAGGGTTGAGTTTGCTGAGATGTTGGGACCGTCTGATGATATGTCGAGTTCTATTTGGCCAACAAGCGTTGAGGTGGACGTGTCAGTGGGGCTGCAGTTTTCAAAGGAAGTAGAGCATCTGCATGTTTGTGAAGATCGAGTCGTTGTCGTTATACTGCTGAGGTGAGATGATCAACTTTTAGCATCACTGTGTAATGATGACCATTGATTTTTTTTAAATAAATATAAAGCACGTGGAGCTCACAAATTTTTGAAAAGGAGTATTGTCATTGTGGTGTTAAGGTGGTCCACAGTGCCAATGCTACTGATGTGTTTGATTTTGAATGGTTGTTGACTGCCAATGGGACCGAGGAATTTTCAGCAGGGTCTGTGATCGGCATTGCGTGGCTAAGTGACTACGGTCGCATGATCGCAAGGGTTCGTATGGTTCCATGCGATCATGTGACTAAGCATAAATGTAAACCAAGATTCCTTTTAAACCTGCAAAAAGAAAAGGATCTGACAGTGCTGATATAAGGTTGATCCCAGTTTAAATTGTGACCGCTGATTTACTTTTGGTGCCATGAATGTGACCGTTTGAACTTGCAGAGAGTTTTTGTGATAGGAGGTACCAAAATTTATGGTTTCAACAACCTAATTTTAATTTATTTGATGGCACTAGTAGTTGCGATGTGGTCCAGGGTCTCAGTGGAAAATTGCAATAATGATTTTGTACCTAGAGGAGTGTGGTTTTGTGCTCGAGATGTGTTTGCAGGTGGCTGATTAGACTGATTTTCATGGCAATCTCCTAGTTTACTGTCCTAAGCTCACAAATTTTCATGATTGCAGATCTGCTTGAGATCTTCTCTCTCTGGATTGCTTGGTTTCCTACCCCTGCAGTAAATTTTGATGTAATTCTTGGTTGGGGAGTTGAAGCCTGAACCCTAGTAATCTGTAGCTTGTTGCAACCTATTTTGGGTTTCCAAGATGGCTAGTGGTATAAGTAGTAAGAGTTCTGATTTTGTAGAGGTTCCAAGATTTTTGGTCTTCCTAGTTTTTGTGATTTCCAGTCTTTGGTTCCTGGTTCCAGTCTTTGGCAATCTAAGGGATTATATTCTCTAGTTCCATATTCTTGATGGTTGAATGCACATATTAGGTTGTTGATCCTATGATTTTGAGTAAAGAGCTTACTTGTATGTGTTGATACACTTCAATGAAATACAATACAATTTCTATCTTGGTTTTGTTATTGTCTCTTTTCTTTGTGTTTATTCTTGTATGCTTCTATTTGTAAGACATCTAGAACATACTAGTTGTAAAGCAACTATCAGATTGTTGCATGAGTTTCTTTCAAGGAAAGGATTAAATCCTTATGTGTAATTTCAGGGAATGAACACATCTGTTGAGATTTTGATGGTAGTAAACCTAGATTGAAGGGATAGTTTGTAAGGCACACTATCCAAATTGTATGTGGTTTGTAAGGCATATCACTGTATTTCCTAGAAATCCCCCTATTAATTTGTGTTAGGCTCTTTTCCCAAAGGATTAGGCACTGATCTGATCTTTGTTATTCAAACACCCTTCAATCATCAAACACAAAATTCATCAATACCAACACCGTTTTACAATCCACAATCATTGATTCCTTGAAGAGTGAATCAAAGGTTAGCCTTCCTTGAGTTTTAATCATAAAAAGAAGAAGGACTCATCACCCTTATGCCATTGTTCATGTTATCACACTTGGAGTTTCATTAGTCACATTCTCCAACAAGTTATTCTCAGCTGCTTTCAAAATCATATTCCATGAAATATGTTTGAGAAACTCAATAATATGACAATGAAGACATAATCCACTTATTCATAGTTTACTTGAAAGAGAGTAACCTATTTGTAGGCAATACCCACCTGAGTTTTGTGGAGCTCAAAGTAGAAGGAGGATCTTATCCAATCCTCATTCAGTTGGGCTTTTCTTGCAAACTTGGAGACTTTTTAAGCTGAGAATCAAGGCTTTTCCCTTGCCAAGTCTGACCCACAAGAAAAATCCCCAACAATATCTTGAATTATAACTTCTTCTAGATTATTTTTTGATTTAATGGTTTTAGACTTACACTCTTGTTCTTTAATTCCTTCTATAGTCAATTGATCCATAGAGAAGATCTTTATCCAAAGATCATCAATGTCTTTTTGGAATTCTTCCAATTTACCGACCATGATGCTCAATGCCCTATCCTTCACTAGGAATCTTTTTTAATATTATTTTAAGGTATCTTTGATTCCTCTCTTTGTTAGGTCTGAGATAGTGATTGTAAGGGACCTTTCTCTCATTTCTTTCTTGGCAGCAAGAGCATACTTCCATCTTGCATCTATTTTATGGTATAATTCTCCTTCAATATTTTGTACCACTTCAACAGGTGTCATTCTAAACTTATGCAATGTAGTAATAACAGTCTCTTCAATCTTACTCTTCTCCTCATCATTCCTTGTGTCATACTTTAATTGTTTCATGATTGAATGTCCACCATATTTTTCAAGTGTCTTGAGAAGTTCACCAAGACTTTTCACCTTTTTACTTGGCATAACCTTAAAATATTATAAGAATTCTAATTTGGTATCACTCTCTTTTTGCAACTTCAACTTCCCTCTTGGCCTTCTAGTAGACTTTTTTTCTCTAACATAGGTCTTTATTTTGACTGGTTCTACTTCTACTTTCCTCTTTTCTCTTGGTGTGGAGGTAGATCTTGTACATGGTCTGACACCAATTGGAATAGGGGTCTCTTTATTTAATTTTATCTTCTTCCGCTTGGTCTCTAAAGGCTCAACAACTTCTTCATCTTCAAAAGCAATGCCCAAATTCTTAGGTAATGCATTTATCATTTTACTTGTCTTCCTGATTTCCTTAGGTATCAATATACATATCCTTATTTTCTATTGTACCTCTTCATATGTTCCCTACCTGTAACACCCCATATGACTAATCTAAATAAATGAAAAACCAAAAGTAAACCAAATGAATTAACTAGAAAAGCACAACATTTTTTTTTATTAACAAGATACAAATTAGCACCGAAATACAACTCCACTGACTTAATCTGTTACTTAATATCCAAGGGTAATCGATTACATGAGAGTATAAAAATATACTCAATATTTAATACATATTTTCTATGAGTTCAAGATTTTTTCTAATTGCTCTTATCTATCCTAAGCACTGCTCTGATAATAAGTAACCAGGTAATAATCTATTTTCTGTAAATCTTTACAGCAGCTAACCATTCCCCCAAAAACATTGTTTTCCTCATCTAGAATCCTGAAAACACCAAATAGAAAACAACCACAAACAAACAGGGCTTAGTAAAAAAGACTAAGATGATGGAATACCTCCAAAGCATCTGCATCATACAGGTTAGAACCTTAACAAAATAAACTGAACCATACATATAAAAATAGATATATTCATTATTAACAGGAAGCATTTCATTTCTATTTAATAGAAATAAACAAGTACTTCATTTTATTTTCAACAGAAATAAACTCGCAAAGAAAATGACAAGGTGATGATCCACTAGCTTTGGGTATCTACATAAGAATCAATGATCAGTAACCATATAGGAAACTCAAAGAATTCATTATGTCAGCCTTATTCTTTACAAGCAATAAGGTATATCCATACCCTTACTTCACCAACATGTGCAAGTAATCAGGGCAACATATTTTATCTTTTTAAATGAAAACCATAGCCCATGAATTATTAAATTATCACTTAGTAAAATAACTGACAGATATTCTTTCACCTTAAGGCTCCAGACAAAAGTCAGCTTCCCATACTAAGGATCACACTTGCATTATCTCAAAACACATCATGATCAACAGTAATAATTGAAGCACAATAATCTAAATTATTAAATTCAACTAATAAAGTCAATTTAATTGCTTCAATTATAAAAATGAATCAGCAGTTCTAATATCCATATACACCCATGATTCCTCTTCTGAGACAACCATAATTGAGAATTTCCATTCCTCAACTAGGAGAATAATTATAGCAAGAATTATCAATGCCAAATTCAAATACTATTTTACATCTTATAATTGAAATATTCAATTTATTACAAATTGACAACTTCCTACAATAAAATTAAACTGTTACACCATAATTTCAGAGTTTCTTATAGATTTAATTTCAAACATAATACTGAACTTAAAAGTTATATACCAAAATTTCAATGCTGAATTACACAAGATATTCTTGTAACCATATATTCCTGAAATCAGAATGAGCATACTTGAAAGAAATGAACTAACCAACTGAACAAGTAATCATAAATAAAATTGCTCTTGTGACAAGTCTACATTTCACATTCACAACTGAATGCATAACTTTCAAATTCTTTAATCAATTAAACAACTACTGTAGCATCTTGTATCAACTGAAAATAACATTTAGATCAACTACAATATCTTGATATTTATTTTAAGTAAAACCTAGAGTTTTAGTTTGTACTGCAAACAATATTCATCTATTAGTCCATATTTTGAACAGTAGACTAAGTTTTATTTCCCTAATGATCTAACTGAAATTAATTGACAGTTCAAAGTAAGCAAAATCACTATGAATATAAATATATATAATCCCTTGAAATAAAATAAGTACCTAAATACGTACATGTCTGCCCCTAGCCATGGTTAGACATATATATATCATGATACCAAGCTTATTGAAATGAACCCATATATCCATACAATCTGATCTAATTCAAAACTGCCAGGCATCCTCTTTTCACCCATTTACCATCATAGTCATTTAAATTTTCACAAAAACATATTTTTATAGATCCCTAGTATGTCTATTTTTTTTTTTCCTTTCACAATAAAACTCACTTTCTATGTTCTAGTTAAGACCTTTTACTGTGTCAACCATAACATTTTTTGATACTGACAAATGCAATGATTTCCATGATTTCAATCTAAATTGAAACATTTTAAAACATCAAGTAATGTTCCCAACATTTCCTTGTTTTCCCTTCGACATAACTCTGAGTATAATCTTATAAGAAAGCTGAGAAGAATTGCTATCTCCTACAGATAATTAAAACATGAATACACACCTATAGGAGTATGATAGAGACTAAAGTCTCATAGACTTAGTACTACAACATAAACTCCCCAACCTCATTTACAACTGTTTACAATGAACTTAATGTCTAAATGAAATGTAACAGACCTTTGGATTGCTATACTTATTTACCTATAATCATAGTAAGGGAATGTTACAATGCCACAGTGATGATGTTTTTTTTCTTTTAATAGTCATATTTGTGCAATTCTATGACTAAGGGTTGCAGACTTGAAGATAGCTATGATATCTAATACTAGCTTCCATGGCATCGACCCAAACTTCCTCTAGGGAACCCGACTAGTAGCCCAAAACCCTACAAAATGGTTATAGTTTGAACCCATATTCAATGCGGTGTTCTTTACAATAACAACCAAAATGCTATTCATATGATAATATCTACAGTCACGATCAGCTATAGTAAATACAGAGGTACCCTTCTGTATTTACTATAGTCATCGTAACAGAGACCCATAGTTTATACATACAACAGTTGCAAAATGCTACTATCACTGTCATGATTGGCTGTAGTAAATATAGAGGTACCCTTCTGTATTTACTATAGTCGACATGACAGAAACTCATAGTTTATAATTACACCAGTCATTAAAATATTTCTATCATCCTTCGATTGTAGTATATACAGAGGTTGCCCTTCTATATATACTATAATCGGGAGCACTGAATCATAATTAACCCACGAAATCCATTTCATAATATAGGAAAATAAAGAGAATAAGGTAGAAAGTGCCCCTACCTTTATTACAGATTGGGGGTGTTCTGAAACCCGTAAGTTGAAACCAAAGAACTCGCTCCCAAACTAGTGAGCTACACCAAATCCAAGCCCTTTGCTCAGCAGAAAAGCTAAACTCACCGTGAAAATGTCCAAGAACCAAGCAATGAAACAGGGGTAACAATGATTTAATTGATGACAGAGAACCTTACAAGAGGGCTCAAAAATGAGATATGGTGCTGTGATATACACCATGAAAACTTCCATCTTAAAAGCCCAACTAAGAAACCAATTTTCCCTCCAAACTGAACAGAATAACCCCATTTTCGCAACCATTCCAGGTATCAAACACATTTCCTCATAACAGAAAACCCTTGCCAATGCAAATGACTAACAGCAAACTAAAGTAATTCAATTCCAGTATGTGTGTTGTAGCTGCATTAATTTTCCACTTATCCTTTACTGCCACTTCCACTTAACAATTCGACAGTTGTCACTACAGTACCAGTACTAGCCAAGAACTCCCAAAGACATGCTCAAAATTAAATCGCACATGGATATAACAATCAAATTCCCAATGCACAATTGTAACATAGAAAAAACAAATATCTTAACAAAGTGAGGTTAGTATGTTAAACCATAATAGGTCATATGACACAAAAACCTTAGGATGTGCTTCAAAGCCAAAGCCTAGGTTAGAGAAATTACTAACCTTAAGCCTGTCTTACCATAATACATAGAATGTTAGGATAATACTAACACCCCTTCTAACTTAACACGTAACTTTACCACTAATTCATTCATTCTAACATTCTACTAACTTATTCCTCTTTTAATAATTCAATTCCATTTAACAATTAACATCAACATATAAAATTATTTCAACAACTAACATTAACTATATAAAATATGATATTTTCCTTAACCAATACAGACTAACTTAACATTGAAAATTCCATTAATCAAATCTTAATAGCAGCATAGAAATTCCTCTTACTATTTAAAGAATAATAATCACCTATAATAACATAATTCCCAAAGTACCTAAAAGTAACAGAGAAACCCGATAACTCAGAAAAGTCAGAATCTGCAACTATTTTAATTAAAACAAATAAATCCAACACCATAATCTAACAAAAGATTAACAACTACCTTCCAAGTTAAATGTCCATATACTGTCAGAGATATATAGATCGACATCTAGACAAAGCTATAATCCAAGTCACAACCAAAAGAGTCTGGACATAAACAAATCTGAACCAAAACATCAATTCACACTAAAAGAACTATATGAAGCTGCCGAATGAGAAACCAAGCCAAAAGCAGATAGGGGCATGATACTACCAAGTTGAACATTTTTCAACTAGTTTCTCCAATATTCCTTTGATTTGGATTGTGGTAGCATCTATGTTCATCTCATATTCCATAGGTGGTAACCACTTGGTTCTAGATTCCACAGCCCTTATGATCCAAATGTCGATATCAACCTCAAAACAAATCTCATCTTTGTACTCTTCCAATAACTGAGGTGGAATTCTAAATATTTTATGCATTCTATATTGAAACTTAACAAAGTAATCATTCATGATCAAATAAAAATTATCACCCATGCCTTGAATATACTCACTTATCTAATAAGCAGTTGGTTGATCTGCTTTCCAAGTTACTTCACTGACTATAGGAAAAAAAATTTAGACGTAAAAGAAAATACATACCAACACTGGTCTGAATTTCAATGTATTTGTCTTTTCTTTCCTTATGGTTTTCATGTTGTCATCCAATTGTTTCAACAATATTTTTTAGAGATCTATCTTCATATCCTTTTTGACAATCTTATAAGCTATGTCAACTACTCCACAAGGTACACTATCTACCTGAGATGATTGGAATATCTGGTATGATAAGAGGTTGGATGGAAAATTTAATTTGGATCTTCTATTATAGATAACTTTAGTCCTCTTCCATGCCATTTAGCTTTGGTAAGATTACATAAATTGTTCTTATCAATCTTCCTATAAGACCTTGATCTATCACCGACCGGAAATCATGTTACTACATGAAAAACATCTTTTGTGATGTTCACTATCCCATCAAGCCACATGAACCGATCATGTGCTCTGCTTAATAAAATCTTGATCCATTCATACTTGAAAACCATCAGTACATTCATAGCATGGACCAAACCCTTAGTTTGTAAATGTGTGTGGTCGCTCTTCAAATTCCCATTTACACACAAATTTCTTAATTATGTGTCAATCTCTCCTTGACATATCTCTTCGATTTTGCAGTGAATGAAGGTGCAAACATCTTCAATCAATATAACCCTTGGTGGGATCAAGGATAAGGCTCCAACTTTGTCAATTTTCATAGCAATGGTAGGAGGAATCTTATACTTCAAATTTACAAGGTCAATCTTCTCGACTATAACTAGTTTTTGTAAATTGGGTGCCATCTTGATCTTGAAATAGTTTCAACAAACACATGGGTTCCAATTGAATAGTAAATAGATTCTATGAACATAGCTTGGTAAACACTTGAAATACCTTGAATGGCCTTTGTAGATGCTCATGATGCTCAAATAATCATTCTAACTCGCTCGGTGATCTTGTCTCTATTAATGCTTTAAAGTGCTCACAAAAGTGTAAGGTAAAAAATGAAATAGCAAGCCCTATATTTATAGTTTTTCTTGGGTTAGGGTTTCCAATGGCTATAAAATTTACATTTAATGCTCCTTACCTACTTCATTTCACCAATAACTAAACTACACTTCCCTTCATTGAATGGAGTAAAATAACTCATACACTTTAACAATCAACATATAAAATATTAACTTCATAACTTATTTTCAAATGCATCATAGTATGCTAATATGGATCTTTGCACTAATTCTAGGAACCAATTTAAGATAGAATTTAGGTTATCATCTCCTATACATACGTTTGACCAATTAAGTGAATATAGGTGCACCTGATCCAGAGGATGTGGTGCCTTCAGATGTTCTGATTTCTATTCCATCATCTTGTCAATTCCTTCTCCAAGTCTTATTCATCTACTCTCTAATCCCATAAATTTTGACTTGAGCCTTTTCACTCAGTTGACGCTCAATTGAATCCTTATTTCAGTACCTGTAGTCCTTGGCTAGGTGACCAACCTTGTGATAGTGGAAATAATTCATTCCAGTATTTCTCCATGATTTCATGTTGTTCAGACCATGCATCCTAAAGCAATTTGTAGAAATGTAACCAAATCTTCCACATGTAGTACAAGTGATTCTGGTATTATAATCCCATGGTATAGTAGGTCCTTGTTGGTTGTAAGCATTCTTTCGGTTAGGGACACATTTCTCATTTTTCCTTTGAGACCTGCATTCTCCAAATTTCTAACTATATCTCTTCCATTTGTTACAATAACCTTCAAATCTTGGCTTCCTTGGATTGTTAACAATTATTTCTCTACATTTGAATGCCTTGTGACCAAACTTATTGCAGTTGTAACAATGACCATTAAACTTAGGATTATTCAATGAATTGCCACTTTTGCTTCTACAAACATTTATTGTGTGTCTTGGTTTCCCACAATGATAACATGTAGGCTTCTTTGACTTTAATGGGATAGTGGCTTTATCTTGGTTGGTTTCATGATTGGAGGACTCACCCTTCTCGGTGGAGTTATTTTCATTATATCAAAGTCCAGTGGTGTCTCTCAGTTGTCTTTGATTTCTCATTTGTTCATCCAAAATCTTCAATGCTTCTTCATTTATTTTCAACACTTCATTAGCATCTCTCTCAAATTTTAGATCAATCTTCATATGTTCATTCTCATACCTCATGTTGGAGCTCTAAATTTTAGGCACAATTTTGAGTCCTATATAGTGATAAAACCCTAAAAAATGGCCTCTTAAACTCCATGCCCAATAATTAATGGTGGATTACATGAAATGGGATAAAAAATTATATTAATTTTCAATTAAAAAGTTGAGATATTATGGAAGGAAGCTATGTGACAAGAACAATCAAAATTCTATGATCAAAGCCTTCAGAAAATGCTAGAATTTCGACCTGCTACAAAGATGATGCCGACAGAGGATGAAGATGGTTGCATTTTAAAAATCTAAAAATGACCCAGTTTGAGAAATCAAATTTCCTATTTCTAGTAAAAATCTTAGCTTTTCACGAGGTGTTTTGGTTTTTCAACCAGACCCAAATCCGAAAGTTAGGTAGTTATTTTTTAGTTAGTTTATTATTTTTTCAAAATAATTTGTAATAAGGGTTGTGTCTTTTCACCCTAAAGAGGTGTGAAAGCCACTAAAACACACACACACACACACACACACACACACATAGAACATATATATATATATATATATATATATATATATATATATATATATATATATATATATATATATATATATATATATATATATATATATATATATATATATATATATATATATATATATATATATATACATAATGTAAAATGTAAATACAAGACAATACAAGATATATTTTCATAGAATAGAATTTGATAAATAACTGCAACTATGAACTCTTATGTACCAATTTTTCAACATCAATAAAGATAAGTGCCATTTTTTTTTTGTTTTAATATTGACTGATACAAGTCTTCCTACTTTCAAAACTTTCATTAAAGATTTATGTGGTGGACTTATTGCTCTTTTGGATTATGTGAAGAATTTGGTAGATGATATACCATCTCCTAATTTTCCTAATCCTAATCCTATCCTTCCTAATCTAGTTCCTAATATTCCTAACATGCATAATTTTCCATCTGCTATCCCTAGTTCTTCCCATATTTATGATGAGGTTCAAACTATGGTTCATGATGAAGATGTGTAAGAATTCTTGGATTTACCTTCCCCTTCTTATCTGATCCAAGATGATATTAAAGGGAAGAGAAAAGAAACTTCTTCTAAACCTATTATTCCACCTTATACAAGATTTACTCATAAACACAATAAAAAATCACCTCTTGCAGAAGCTTTACATGATATGTACACTACTAGATATAATATGATGGCTAAATAAGGTTATAAAGGTTTAGGGCTTGGTTTTAATGAGCATGGAATTAAGTATCCAGTTCATACTTCCCCTAAACAAGATATGTGTTGTCTTGGTTATTTGCAATCTCAATTTAAGGTCATTGATTTTGATCATCATCCTCCTCTTCATCTTCTTCTTCCAACACCTACCTTGGATTATCCTGATACTCCTCAAGATGTGGCTAAGAAGGTGTATGTTCAATTAATGAATTCCAAGAAAGAAATTTTTAAACCTATGCCAAAAGATTCTCTCTCCATGTAAAAATGTCCTTTTCACTATAGTAATACACATTTACTTGTTGATTGTTGGCATTTCAAGTTGTATGTTAGAGAAAGAGCTTCTTTAGGATTTACATCCCACTCTCGTGTGGTTTTACAATTCCTTCATAAATTTGATAAGGGGCATCCCCTTAACTCTTCTATAATATAGATATTTGATCCTCTTGTCTCATGACTAGGGGGAAAGAGGTATTTCATCTAGTCTTCTAAGATCCATTATTCTCTTACAATATATTTTATCTTGAGCTTAATTGGTATTCTTTCTATCTTTCCTCCTTATGGTTTTATATTATGTTTATAATCATCCATAGATTCTCTTTTATTTCAAGATATCTTTTCTAAAGACATTTGTTTTTCAAAGGTATCCCTTTCTTTCATCTTTGGGGGGAAAGGTCTTCCTTCTTTCTCTTTGTCTAAGGATCTTCTTTCCTTAGCTTAGTGGCATTTATTTATTTTGCAACATTATTTCATTATACTGATTGAGGTTTTGGGATATGGATATCCTTTTATGTAAGAGGTTGTTGTCCTAGGTCACCACCTCTTCTTTATTTTGCAAATTATGTTCTTTATAAATTCTTTCCCTTGTTGTAGAGCTAGAGTTTGATTCCTTTATTGAAAGATTCCTTATCCTCTTGATTACCAGGGGTTGGATGATTGAATCTTTGTTTCTCTTTCAAAGATGATATTTAATCTAGAGCACTCATCTATGGTGGGGGTCTTGTTGATAAGATCTTTTTCTTTGAGGATCCTTTTTACATAAGTGACATATCCTTTTCATGATTATTTATGCTCTTGGATGTAAGGGTCAATACCTTTCGCTAAGAATATAGTATACATTGTTGTTAACAAGATATCTCCTTACTTTGTGAAGTAGGTATTCTCCTTCTCTTCCTTATCATGTCTAGTAGATAGCCACAATAAGGAGGGGGGAATATACAGGGTCTCAATTATGCTATAGTTTACATTTTCAATATGCTAAATCCTCGGAAGCTAATGCAAATAAGTTGTTAAATCCTTAAGAGACACGTGTTTTCATTTTCAAATATGCTAAATCCTCCAAATGTAACACACATGAGTTGCTAAATCTTGAAGAGACGTGCATTTTATATTCTATAGTGATACAAGAAGGTGGATTTGTGGGTATTCTAAAAGCTATCAAAAGATGCATTACAATTACAAGGCACAGTTTTTGGGTGAACTATCAAGGTTTTCTACCTATTGAGGTCTCCCTCCTTGGTGATTCATGGTAAGGTGGGCATCTCACTAGGCGAGGTAATCACTCTTTTTCTTTTATCTCTTTTTTCTTTCAGGCTAGTAGGATTAGATCATGAAGCTATGCTATTTAAATAGTGTTGCTCTTGTCTTTCTTATGTAATAATCTATGCTCTTATGAAATCTTTCCAAATATGATATTAGTATAGGAAGCATTTATTAGCAATGTTTCCTTTGCTAGTTGATTTGGGTTTGTTTTTGTACCCTTATGCGGGTATGTGGATATAGAATCCTTATCTTGGGGGCTCATGTACTTAACTAAGTGATATTCTATCTTGTTGCAAATCCACTTGGATCTTTCTTCTCCTTTACCAAGAGTTTGCATTGAATCCATACTCTTGCTAAAGTGGGGGCTAAATGTATCGTCAAAAAATGGAAGCCCTTCCATTTAGGACTTGTTTAGCCCTCCAAGTAAGTGGTTTGGGGTCATGTTAAACACTTCATGGGATCTCTGGCTTGGATCTTGTTTTTTCCCCTATTCTACACCTTTCTCCACCTCTTTCCAGCCAATTTTTGGCATCCTGACCTAAAACCCTAAGATTCTTGACCTCGGGGTCAAGGTTGACCTTGACCTTGACCTAGGTTAGAGTCGACCTCGATCCTAACCTTGGGTCCATATTTCAAAATCCAAAATTTTCTAGATGTCAGGTTTTGAAAAGTTTTATTTCCTACTTTCGGGTCACCTATTTCAGATTTTTGAATGGTAAACTCTTAAATTATATTTAATCTAGGTCCATTTCTAGGGGTTAAGTTTTAAATAGGAATTTAATTCTCCTATGTCAACCTCTCTAGAATTTTGTGCCCTAGACTAGTATAAAAGGAAGCCTTGCTCTCTCATTTCCACTCATCAATTCCAACTCAAGCAAGATCTCCATCAAGTTTTAAGCATTCTATTTTTCCATTCAGGAAGCATTCATGCACTCATCTACATTCAATCATTCAAGTTCTCCATTGAAGATCAAGGATTCAAGAATTCAAGCCTTTGGAGGGATTTGGTTCAAGCATTCAAGATTCATCATTCAAACCCTAGATATATCCATCATGGTGGTCTGATCTTCCTTCAAGATCCTTTGTTCATCTTCAAGATCTATTCATTATCCCTTCAGGGTGGATTCCAAGCATAAAATCATTGAGGTTTTTTTTTACATTTGTTAGTGTTGATTCCAAGCTTTCATATCAACATACTTGTTTACATTTCAAATACAATTACATATCTATTGAATAGCATAGCTTTGTTGTTAGATCTACTTCTACTACTTGCTAGCATTCTCTATCTCAATTCCATTTTTAAGGTTGATTCCAAACCTAGGTTTGACCAAGGAAAACCCCTCATTTAAACAAAAAAAACCTTTTTTCTTGTAGGTACAAGTGCGGGATAGTGAATCATAGATCAGATCCGAGTACCCTTTTTGGTGAACTTTCAGGATCCACAAATAGATTTTTCGTTAGTACAGTGCAGGACAAGGTCAACATAAAGGGGTAAGATTGTGCCCTGAGGTAAGATCTTACCCCTATTTTGGGTCAAGGTCGACCCCTCTTAGAAAAGAAAAAGGTTTCTGGGTTTTCTCTTTTTCTGTGTTTCTAGGCCAAATCTAGTTGTAGAATCTCCTGAAACTAAGTACAGACACCAAGAAATAGTGATTTCTAAATCTTCTCCTTTTCAAGATAATTATTTATGTTCTATTAAGTTTTGGATGTCCACAACATTTTTTGCACACACACATCAACCACAAAACATAGATATAAAAATATATCATAGATATATTTTTCTATGTTACAATGATAAATGTTTGATGAACTATGCAAGTAAATTGATTAAATTCACTTACACAATTATACTTGTGATTGTCAAGATTTGATAACATTTATTAGGGCTTAGATTACCTTATGAGGATTTAGGTCAATTGATTAAGCTAGACTGATTTTGAGTGATTACATATATAGGATTTGAGCAATACAAATCCACAAAATCTGAAGATCACCTACATATAAAAACCTATTACAAGGAAGTAGAGACAAGAAGAGGGAAAGGGTTTGACTGAAAAATATGAAGAAAATATCCTCAAATAATGAATGAATTGAATGTACAACGGATCATCCTTATAAAGGAGATCGAAAGCCTTGAAAGGAAAAGTCTAGTGCATGTAATAATCAGTTTAACTATTACATGACTAATGCATGAGTTTAGAACAACTAGTGCATGTGATTTTAACTAAAGCAAAAGGAAGTTGACATCTTAAGAAGGGAGTAAGTATTAATTAATATAATTAATACTTTACTCTAACAACATATACAATTCCAAAAACCTTGTTAAGGGAAAACCAATAAAGAAGATTGTTCTCAAAGATGAAAACACTTATTAGGGTGACACCAGTTAAGGTGATTTGTACAAAAAAAGGCTCACTGCTAGAAGAAGGCTCACTATTGGAGGTTTCACTACAAGAAGAATAAGGATAAAAGATAATATATCCACCACTGATGTACAACAATAACTCAACCACTAATATTTTGTTCACTTCTTTTGATATCCAACATTTGATTATCCACACTATCCTCAATCACACTTTACAACATCTCAAACATGTAGGGAAATAAATCCTCTTTCATATATCATCTTCACACAAGTACACACTTGCATATAATCCATACAATTATACAAAAATTCCACACTCCACACCATCATAATTTATATTTATTTATATGAATCCTTTATTTGTGAAGTCTCCAACTATCAGGCTCCTAGAAATTATCCAAATAAAATTTGAACCAAGTTGTGACTAAATATTCCCATGGTGGGGAGCAATCATAAGTGAACTACAACATGCCATATATGAGACCAAAAATAAAATTATACATGTTACATTCTATCTTGCATTTAGCAAGACAAACAATTAAATTCTAAACACCTGAGGTCAGTTAAAACTAGAGTAGAAACAACATAAAACTTTGAAACCAAGCCTTTGAAGCCAAAAATCCCATGCCAACTAAAATGAATGAAGCTAAGGAAATTAATAAATAATTTTTAGAACCATTCCATTAGAAATTATCATGTGGATAAATATAAAGCATGCATTTCATGTAGAGGCCATTGTTAGTCATAGATACACACAAATAAATGCCAATAACTTTGTCCTTCATTTTAAACCACAAAAAATTGAAATAAGAATCTCCAAACAGTCTTCAATAACATACCAAAAACTCAGCAATAGATCCTCATCATACAAAGTATAAATAGAAATATGCTCAACACTAGTTTCACATAAAATAACCATGACAACATGAGAAAGTTAACATCAATGAAAATCACAATAAATTAACCAAACCAACTCCTATATTACTCAAGAAAAAAAATTTACTTTATTCTACAATAATATCCCTCTTTGTCATTGATGGAAACACAACAAAGGCTACATTTATATAAATACCATACCAAAAATTAACCATGCTAATAAATCTCCCCCTTTGATATTAATGGAAAAGGACAAAGATGCAAACAAATCACTCATTTTTCTCATGTACCCCTGAGATATAAAAATCATCTAACTAAAATATATAGCTCCCCCTAAGAGGTATCCATCATCATAATTCCAAATAAAAAATTATGCATGAAATTCACTGGACTAATGTACATTCATATGCATTTAGTTACAAGACAAACAATGTGCATGATATCCACTTTGGTAGCAGTTAGATTAAATAGTCTACCAATCATTGATCTATATTTACTTTTATCAAACTTAGGAGATTGATTATCTTTACTCAACTTATATCCAATAACCATAGGTTTACATACTAGTTTAGCATTCTCCATCCTAAACTTTTCAACATTTCCTTCACATACTTAGATTGTGAAATGAAGATACCTTCACTTTTATGAATAACTTGCAAGCCCAAAAATAAATTCATTTCTCCACTCATGGACATTTTTAAAAAAAATTATGTTTCCTCAGCAAACATTATACACATACCATCATTGACTCCAAAGATTATTTCATCCACATAAACAACTACAATCAAGATATCATTTGAATCAACATTAAAGTAAAGATTACTATTAGCAGTACCTTTTTGAAATCCTTTCCTCAGCAAATAGATGTCAAGCATTGCATATCAAGATCTACAAGATTTCTTTAGTCCATATAAAACCTTTTTCAATTTCCATACAATCTTTGGATCATCTAATAGCTTGAAGCCTTCTGGTTGTTCTATGTACACTTATTCTTTTAGTGCTCCATTTAGGAATATAGATTTCACATTCATCTGATATACTTTAAATTCCATACATGTGCTACAAAATCCAAAAACATTTTGATAGCTGCCATTCTTTCCATAGGAGCATAATTCTCCTCAAATTCAACTCCTTCCACTTGTGTGTATCATTTGCATACAATCTAGCTTTGTTCCTCACTATGTATCTATTTTTATCTGGTTTGTTCTAGAAAACCCATTTTATTTCAATTACATACTTATCTACCAGTCTTGGGATCAATTCTCAAGTTTTATTCTTCTCAATCTTATCAAACTCTTCTTTCATAGCATTCATCCAATTTTGATCACTATAGGATTATTTTATAGTCTTTGGTTTAACTTCAAAAGTTAAACATAGATTGACTTGTTGTTCAACATCTTTACTTCTTGTCAACACTCCTCTATTATTATCTCCAACTCTCTAATTTTTTGAATGATTCTTCTGCACATATCTAAGAGTGTTAGGATTAGTTTCTAGAGAAACCTCCACGTCATTCTATTATGTATTATCTTCAATCTTCTCTTATTCTTGTTTACCAGCATATTCATTTGATTCATGTCCAATCTTTGTCTTTGTATTCTTTGTAATGTCTTCATAAAATTTTTACATTTTTCCTTTCAAATATTCCTTTTAGTTTTTTATTGTAACAAATGTAAGCTTTTCTTTTAGTAGACTATCCTATAAATATTCCATCTACTCTGGTATAAAATTTTCCAAGATTTTCTTCATCTCTTCTAATATAAGATTTTCTTCCAAATATTCTGAAATATTTCACAAAAGAGGTTCTTCTATACCATACCTCATATGATTTCTTCCTCATATTATTCCTAATTTCACCTCTATTCAATGTGTAAACTATAGTCATTATTTCCTCTTTCCAGTATATTTTTGGTAGCTTTTCTTACTTGGTCATCTTTCTTTATGCTTCTTGAATTGTTTTGTTCATTCTTTCAACCACTCCATTTTTCTGTGTTCTAGGAGTAGACAAGTGTATCCTAATTCCATGATTCTCATATAAAATATTAAACTCATTTGAATTAAATTCTACTCCTCTTTTGGATCTCAAACATTTTATTCTTGTATCTGTCACATTCTCAACCATATCCTTTAAATATATTGAACTTTTCTGAAGCTTCAAGTTTTTCTCTTAAGAAAGAACTCATGTCCTCCTAGAGTAATCATCCAAATAAAATATAAAGTATCTTTCACCTTGTAGAATTCTTATTTTGGTATGTCTATGTAGATTAGTGTACTGCACTAACTTCAATAGTCTCGTACTAAATTGTTTTTTAGCCTTGAAAGATCTCCTTTTATATTTTCCAACTTGGAATTCTTTGAAAACAATATCAGAGGGTCTTGTAGGCTTTGTTAAAACTATCACAACTTGCAATGAATTGATCATCATCACGTTTTCAAACTTTATATGATACTTATGCATATGCCACAACCAACTCTCATTGATTTGAGACATCAAGCAGTATCTTTTGGAAGTCTTATTTGGGAAAGTGGGATACTAAGAGGGGGGTGAATAAGAATCTTGAAACTTGTACACTTTGAAACCAATTAAACATATATACCATAATCATAAACTTTAATTCTAAAATGAATCTAACATGTTAATCACATCCATGAAATAAAATACATAACACAAAGATTTGGTAACCCAGAAACCCTAGAAAGGTAAAACTGGGGTGGGGATGACACACACAAATATTCACTACTACAGAAAAAAACTGTGCCTGTTAGGGATACAAATTTTTTATCACTTTTGGTAATCTACCTTGTGAGGGGTCTTCCCTACTAAGAGCTTACAGACTTATACAATCTACCTTGATTAAAGGAGTTAAAACTTACAACTAAGTGAGCACTTTGTTAAGATATTTACAAAGGTCTATTAGGACCACTCTATTAAGATATTTACCCTAATTCACTTGCTAGAATGTATCAGTACCTGATCCTTCAATTTGCACTTCAAATGTTGATAAGAGATCTCCTCTTTCCAATACTTATTTGATCTCAAAATCAAATGTAACTCTATTCTATCATTCACTTCTCTCTCGGTCACTCTATTTGATCTATATATTTAACAATAAAAAAACCACTTCCATCTGCATACATGAGATCTCCTAACTATTATTTTATTAAGGTTTTGATGTCACCTTAAATAAACAACTGATCAAGCTCCTAAATCAAGATTGACAATCTAGATTCATTACTTATGCCTCTTAAGCATTCCCTTTTTATGATTGGTTACATTTCTTGCATAGGGATTAATGATTGAAAACACAATGACTAATCAACTCCTTAATTCTCTCAACGATCATTAAATCATGCATAAAAGTCAGCCAAAATAGTTTACCTAGGTGTTTGTGCCATTACAAAAATATATACAAAAACTATCTTACTCGACATATGAAGTCTCTGATGCATGGTCAAAATTGTTCTCCATATACTGGTGCTTGACACTGACTCTTCTTTACAACTCGACATATATACTGCTTGGTAACTATTAAAGTACTCAATGACCTCTAACTTTCTCAGCAGTAACTACTAATCAATATATATACAAAATACAAGTCTATACATTACTCATCCTTAGTAGGATGGCTCAGTCACAATGATGACCGACCAACTCTACCTTGTTAATGACTAAGTGTTGGACACTAATAGACAACATGACTTGGAGATCAATAGCATCCACTAGAAGTTGTTGATTCTTAATAATGGATAAACAGAGAGGCTTGATACCTCAACTGAATGACTTATTTTTCTAGTTGGTAGCTACTAAATCCTACTATCAAGACTCATTTATTTGTTATATAAAGGGCATATACTTAAAATGGTTTAGTACAATATGTGCATTAAGGACTCTTGAAGCCATGCTAATTAGATTGTAATCAAAGAAAATTAGAATTGAATACTGCAAGGAAATTCATGAATAACTTTCCTATAACTTCCTATGGAGAGATGCAACTTGAAATTTATGTTAAATTAATAATTTTTTAGCTAACTAAGCTAATCTTCTACTCTAATCTAGTTGCAAGAATAGTTGTAGAGATGAGTTTCTATGTATTCAAGAGTATTTCTTCATTGAATTAATATAAATAATGCATCACTTGTCTAGATAATTGAAACGACAAAAAAAATGACAAGTTTCCTCGCGAAGTGGGCCCTCCTTGAGTGAGTACTCCTGGTTATGAAGTATGTACTCAAAAGATAAACATTCAAAATAATGTTACTCCATCATATTGATAACATAGGAATTTTGAAATAGTTATTTCTTAAAAAATGTGACAAAATATAGAAAACTTATTACAATGCTCAACCAATCATATTTAATAAACAAAAATAGGAGTCTTTATAAAATAAAAAAACCTAACCTAGAACATCAATCCCTTGGATCTAGGGAGAGTGCCTTTACTAAAATTTTGAAACTTGGAATAAGAAAGAGTGGAATGGACACCACTCTATCCTACCATGAGTTGAACCAAATCTTTTCCTAAAACCACTTTACACTTGGGCATGAGAAATACTTATGAGGGTAAATTCTTGCTCAATTTTTTTGAAGGAGTCTTCCATAGAAAGCGATAGCTAGATTGATGTTTAAGATCTTGTTGATCACCTCCTTGCTTTCCAAGTTTTACTGCTTCAAATAGGATTCTGCAAATTAGTGTTCTTGACTTATTCTATAGTTGCATCCATAGGATTAGTACCACACATATACTTGTTCATGCATTAATATATCAAACACAATAATCATCACAATATTTCATAAAAACATTTTTCAATATTCCACTTATAAGGATAAAAATCTTATCATAGAGGACATTATAACAATAGGATTAATTATCATCATATCCACCACAAAATTCCTATAAAAATACTATAAAACAATATAGTTTGAGGGTTATACAGTGAAATGGAGTTCAACCAATAATAAAAGTATCTAATAAAATAACCAAAAATGAGGCTCATAATTCCCCCCAACTTAACTCTCTGGTGGTCCTCCAGAAGGTACATCATGATTATCCACCCATGTTGTCAATCTGAAATCACTTACTACAATGTGCCATGTGGTTTTATCAATTGGACTCCAAAACATTCCTTGGTCCTTTAGTTTTTCCCATCGAGACTTTTCCTTTCTTATGTCATACTAGGTATTTCTTTCCCAATGTGGAATTGGCCACCAAATAAGGGGTGACCTAAATGTCACGGGAATCCATCTTACCTATTAGCTTCAACCAATTTTCATGTAGGTGTCTTCTCTTTAGACTATCACATAAAAAATTTGTAGTCAATAAGGCTCTACCTTCTTATGGTTATCAAGTAATGCAGTATATGTATGAGCTAAGTGCCAAAATTGTATCTAAAATTGAGGTTACATGTCTTCAAGTTTCATATTGGCTTGTTCCCTTAATGTCATTACATTTTCCAACTTATTGGGTTGTAAATGAATTTATTCCTTTTGTAGAATATTCTGCTAGGATCTTCAAGCTCATCCCTGAGGGGTAGTGGAGCAATTTATTCCACTTATTCATACTATTTGCATTGCTCCCTTCTAGTGTTTTCATTATTCATGTAGGACATGAAAGACCTTAATCAAACATCCCCAATGAATAGCAATGGATTGTATTTGGATTCAAATCAAATAGCATAATTATGCAATATAATTCACATAGAAAATAATTATATTGTGGTACAACATTTTTGTAGGTCATTATAAAATCATCAGGTGTAGGTAAGGACAAATTAATATCTAAGAGTATTCTTGACAATTTTTAGTAAATATACAACTCCTTTAATTGTAATTCATAGACCCAAGGAGGTAGTTTGCACTCCATAATTTGAGGGACCAAAGTACCTACAATATTTGTCTTCTTCTCTAATTTCACAATTTCATCTTTCATTTTGAGTTCTTCTTGCAATTGTTCTTTTCCTTCTTCTATTCTTAATTAATCACTCTTTGTTATAGATTCCCATAATTTTAATGTGACATAAGCCCATTATAAAAATGGTATTGTCAATAAAGATTTCCTATAAGTTACATGTTCTTGTGGCTATGTTTCCTACTGATTTCCTCAATGTTTGTCACTCTTTCTATAGCTCTTGCAAGGTTTTCCAATCCACTAGCAATGTGTTCTTGTTCCAAGTTTTCCTAATTAGCTAGTTCTATTTGTTCTTGTTCAACCACATCATCTATCTTGTGATTATGTGTTAAATTACTAGAGTTAATCTATAAAAAAATATGTGTCTCTTACTTCATCCGATATAGAAGATTTTGAGACATTATTGGAGGTCTACTAGTATGTTCATCTTATTTTTCACATCTAGTATTAGACATAGTTTTCTCTAAATTAGTTGGAATGAGAATATGATCAATTTTAGCTTATTTCCTACTCATGGGTTTCCTAGGTTTCCCACGAAGCCTATGACTCCTTGCTTCCTTTTCAGGTAAATAATTAGTCTTCTTAACCTTTTTTGGTTTATTTTAATGCATCTTAACCCACTTGGAAACTTATGGCTTTTTATTTTTGTAGCTCCTTGTTTAGGAACTCTAGGACACTATGATTCAAATATCTTAGTTTTTCTTTCTTCCTAATATTTTTAACTTTTTTCTCAAATAATTTCCTTCTTAACCTAGCTGACACATGGTTCTCTAGTAGAGAAAAGTTAGTTATATGATGTTAGAAACAAGGTAGCACACACAACTAAGGGAGGGTGAATCATTTGTGTCAATTAATTTAAAAACTTCACCCAAAACTTAAACATAAAAATTAGATTAGAATGATAAGAATTAAAGCATTGAACCAAAAATCATAAGAACACATAACACCATAATGTTTGCATGGAAATCTAATTAAGGGAAAAACCACGATGGGGATCAAACCCACAAGATGATGTACTAGCACAATAACCTTATTAAAGGTGCAAAGGGGAATGCACATGCATTTAGGCTCATTTCCTAGAGCTCACTTCTCAAATACAATAAAGGGAAACAACCCTGAGATTACAACAAGGGATACAACCCCAAGATGGACTACAATCCACTATCGATAATAATCGACTAATTTATGAACTGACTAAAAGAATCTCTGATATGCCAATAAAATTTTGATGAAGTTCAAAAAATGTCTATCTCAATTAAAAATTCTACTCATACCTCTTTTCACATCCACTTCCATGCATCTCTCTCTTTTTGCACATATAACTAAATACATCTTTAGATAGATTACATCAACATATTTACACAAGGTTGGCTAGGGACCTATTTACAAGATATTACATTAAATATAATATAAACATCAATGTGATCCAAGAAACATTGACAAAGACATATCTAGGACCCAAATCATCATCCTAAACATGCTCCAAATCTACAAACCATGTCATGATCCTTTGCAACATGTTATCTCACCAAGTCAGCCAAGAACAATAAAACATCAACATGCAATAGGAAAAATACTAAATCTGATCACATAACCCAATGTGATCCAACAATATGAATAGGAAACAATCTAGAAACATAAAAAAGAAACTTGAAATGCCACATCAACAACATAAGAAAAAAAAATTTAGAATTCATAATTGTCTCTACATTGCTCAACAATAATACCAAACATCATTCTCTATTGTCCAAGAAAAATAGCTTGCTAGCATCCACATCATGAACCATTCTTGATGAGGACACACAACCATTTCCTAAACTCACCACTAGGTTATTAACCATAAATATTGCATAACCAATCATCACCAGTCCAAAAACTACAACACGTTCACTTCCTAAACAACCAAAAAAGTAGTCTGTAATAAATCACCTGAAACTCACTCAAATCATAATGAGAACCTCTTAAACTTAAACAAGATCAAGTGCATAAATTCATCAACATATATACAACTGCACAACATATGATTCTTAATACAATAGCCAAACTCTTCACTAAACAAACCAATAACACTATCCAAAATAAGGAATTATTTTGACATTAAAGATAAAACATCAATGTCTGGACATACATGAAACATATCTTAGAAATATCTAACAATCTCCCCCTTTTGAATTGACGATAAATTATAATTTGAAAAACTAAATTAATGCATAAAGAAACCATACTACCAAAAATCTTGAATATGTCTCTCCCCTGAATCTTTTGCAACAAAGAACAATCTTTCCTCCTAAGATACACATTGTTTTTCACATATCTATCTCTCTCCCTTTGACATCAATCAAAAGGTTACATACATGCACTAAGTCATGGAGGCCAAAAGAAACTAAACATCTCAAGAACTAAACAACATACCTCACAAAACTAACTACTCCTCCTAGATAGTCGCCACCAAAACATCAATTTAGGTTAATGATAGTCTCTATGAAATAATTGGACTGATGCAAATCCATGCATATCTAGCTCTGATTAGGAGGGGCCATCACCCCAAGCTTACCTTGGAAATACTCAAAATTATCCTTTGGAAAGGGCTTTGTGAATATATCTCCACTCTTCTCTTTAGTAGGCACATATTCTAATTTGACTTCTCTTTCACTCACCTTATCTTTCAATAAATGATACTTGATAGATATATGCTTTGTTTTATAATGAAATACAAGATTATTTGAAATATTTTAGCACTTGAGTTGTCACAATAAATAGTAATAATCTCATCAATACTCACTCTAATTTATTTTATCAGTTTCTTCATCCAAATAAATTGTGTACAATTAACAGAAGCAACAACATACTCAACCTCATTAGTAGATTTTGATATACAACTTTGATTTTTACTGGACCAAGAGACTAACTTTTTCCCAATAATAATGCTCCACCCCTTGTACTCTTTCTATCATCCATACTACCTGCCTAATCCACATCAATAAAAGAAATCAATTTAAAATAATCATCCTTTCCATACCATATGCCATAGTCATTTGTTCCTTTCAAATATTTGAATATCTTCTTAACAGTAGCAACATATGATTCATTTTGTTCTGATGGAAATCTCACAATAATACAATTTGCATTTGCTATATCAGGTATAGTTTGTGTCAAGTATAACATTCCACTGATCATTCATTTTTACCTTGTTTTATTTTCATTAGGAGAATCATCATTCTTTGTCAACTTGAAACTAGTAACCATAGGGATACCAACCATTTTTGAATCATCCATGCTAGATTTCTTCAACAGCTCTCTAACAGACTTAGACTATGAATGAAAATCTCTTTTTCAAATTGAGTAATTTATAAACCAAGAAATAATTTCATCTCACCTATCATATACATCTCAAATTCTTTTTTTATCTCATTGGAGAATTCCTTTCTCAACTTGTCATTACCACCAAAAATTATACCATCTAAAAATACTTCAACAATTAATATATTATCATGATCAATTTTGAAAGACAAGTTAGTGTCAGTAGTACCTTTACTAAAACCAAGTCTCAATGAGTATTTTTCTAACCTTGCATAACAAGATCTCATTGCTTGTTTCAATCGATACAATTCTTTCTTCAATTAGAAAACTATATCACCTTGATCAGTTAAGGAAAAACCATTAGGCTTATCAACATAGACTTCCTCTTCCAATTCTCCACTCAGCAATGTAGACTTGACATCCATATAATATACCTTATAGCTTTTTCAAGTAGCATATGATAAAAAAATCCAAATAGCTTCAATTCTAGCAACATGAGCAAAGGTCTCTTCAAATTCAATACCTCCCATCTATGAATATCCTTTGTAAACAAGTCTAGGTTTATTCCTTTCTACTTCACCATCATCATTTATTTTATTCCCAAATACCCACTTAGTTCTAATCACATTTTTATCCTTAGGTCTAGGAACTAAAATCCATGTCTTTTTCTTTTCAATCTATTTTGACTCTTCTTCTATTTCCTTAATCCAACTTTCATATTTTCATGCTTCATCAATATCCTTAGGTTCAACTTTAGAAATCAATCAAGTTTCATCTCTATTTCTAGCATGTATTCCTCTAGTCAAAACACCTTTATTCCTATCACTAATAATATAAATTTTTTGAATGATTGATCCTTACATACCTTGGAGTCTTCGGATTTTATTTTCTAGAATAATCTTATGTTTCCACTTCTTACTCATTTTCAACTTCCTCGTCGTGTTCTACTGATCCACTCTGATTCTGAAGTTTATTATGATTCTTTTTTTTCACAGTCTCACTTTCTTCTTCATCATCTAACTCATAACTTCAAGATATAGCTTATTTCTGATAACTTTCATCCACTCTCACATTAGCACTTTTAACTAGATTTCTCAACCTATTGTTATAAGACTTGTTATATTTTATCTTAGTAGAATAACCGAGAAAGATTCCCTTATCACATCTATTATCAAATTTATGTAAGTCTTTATCTCTCTTGATATAGCCTTTTCTCCTAAAAATTATAAATTATTTCATTGTAGGGACATAACCATAGCAAATTTCATAGGATTTCTTACCAATTCCTTGATTTATCTAAACTCGGTTCAATGTATAGACTGCAATACTCACCACTTCTCTCTAATAGATATGTGGTACATTTCCTTCCATCATCATGTTCCTTGTAGTGTCAAGAATAGATATGTTCCTTCACTCTATAATTCCATTCCACTATGGGGTCCTTGGAGCTGACATATGTCTCTTTATTCTATGCTCCTCACAGTATGAATTAAACTCTTATGAAGTAAATTCTCCACCTCTGTCTAATCTCTAACATTTCAGCTTCATTCATGTCTTAGTCTCAACCATATCTCTAATGATTTTAAATTTATCAAATTTTTCATACTTCTCCTTTAGAAATGTAATCCACATCATTCTTAAGTAATCATCAATGAGTAATATGAAATATTTATCTCCATAATAACTCCTAGTCCTAGTAGGACCACATAAATATGTATGCACCAAATCTAGAAACCCACTTAAAGAGTATGTCTTACTTTTAAAACTAGATTTAGTTATCTTACCCAACTAATATTCCTTACACATCACATTAGCAGGCTTCAACAATCTATGAAAATATCTCATGACATTTGTAGTTCTTATCTTTATAATATTATCAAAGTTTACATGACAAAATGTTTTGTGCCACAACCAACTATCATCAATTTTAGCAATAAAATATCAATTATTTATGCTATTAAAATGAAATACATTACCTATGGTCCTGGTATCTAATGAAAAATCATTTTGATAAATTCCCAAGATTATACATTTTCCATCCTTGAATTGTAATTTGTAACCTTTATCAACAAGTTGTCCAACACGGTCTTGTCCATTTGGTGAAATGGTGGGGCTTCTTGCCTATAGGGCCTACAACCAAGGTTCAAGTCCTCACATGGTTTCTCTCTACTATGGTTCTTAAGTGACATTTTCTTACTTTGACCATTGGTGAAATAGTGGGGCTTCTTTCCTGTAGAGCTTACAACCAAGGGTCAAAAACAATTTAATTGTTGCCCTTCAAACTAAAAAAGTTGAGGCTTTGTACTCTTTCAGATTCAACAAGTGGTGTTTCCAAGAGATAAAGAGGCTTAATCTTAAATGCAGGAAATTTGAGGCCATTAATGCCAGTCTTTAGGAGAAGCTAGAAATAGGGCTCAATGAGGGAAATTTGACTCGTAACTCTAACTCTTCTATCTCTAATGTGCAAAAAAGAATGAATAATATGGAGAGCACAATTATTGATATTCTCTAGGATAGTAAGGGTAGTATGAAAGCTTCTAGCATCAATTTGAAATCCCTGGTCAATATGTTGGATAGTAGCCTTGATGAGGAAACTGATCATAAGAATGATACTTTGGAGGCTACTGGTGGACCGAGTACCAGAACCCGTGCTAGCAGCAAGAAGAAATCCTCCACTATTAAGAAGAATGTTCAAGAGATGAAATGGGTCATTGGGAGGATGGATAATATCTAGACCAGAATGGAGAAGACTCTGGATGAAAAAGATGGAGTAATGTATTCTGTCAACTAAGATAGTGTCTTGGCTGGTTTTTTTTCTTTCAGGCTGGTTTTTCTCCTCTTTTCTTGTTTTTTACTACCCGTGTAGCCCTTCTATGAGTTGTTCATTGTTGATGTCTCTTTTTTCTCATGTTTCTTCTTTCTATCTTTTGTTTCTAATCTTGTAAAGGGTTTTGGGGCCCCTTCAAAACCTTCTTTTTCTAGCAATCAAAATAAGTTATCCAACACTCAAAAGGTTATGCTTCAATCCTTCAACATGTAAGACATCATCAATATTTTTCTTACCATCAAGTATAATTGAAGATCATCCTATAATAAAATAGGGATTATTGTCACCAAATCAGACAACACCACCATCATACCTTTCTAGTTTCACAATTTTTTTCTTATCTCCAGTCATGTGATATGAATAACCCCTATCTATTACTGATTTATCTTTTATTTCAACATGTGCAGCTAGGTCCTTTTCTTCATTAAATAAATTATAATTCTCTTCTTTAATAGAAATGAACACAATCTCATCTTCACTCTTTTCATATTCATCATCAGTTACACCTTTGGCGACAGCTAGATAACACTTCTTATGATATTTAGGCTAAAACTTTCTAGGCTTATACTTTGGTACTCTTTCAGGACATCTAGAGATAAAATGACCAATCTTATTACATGAAAAAAATATCAAAGGTAGCTTCCCTTCATACTTAGATACTCCCTTAGGCACTCCCTTTTCAATAAGAGCTTCTATCTCTTCCATATTTCTCTCATCTTCTTCAATTTCTTCTCATTCCTTAGCATATCTAGATTCATACTTAGAATAACTTTCACTAGGCCCATACTTTTTCTTATCTTTAGAAATAGTGGCTTTAAATACAGATTCAACTTTACGAAGATAGTCACAAAATCTATTCCTTTCAAAGGTAGATAACTTACCAACCAATGTATCCCTTGTCACAGTAGTCATGGTCCTAATTTCTTCAATAGTAGTAGCTTTGTTATCATAAGCAAGAGGAAAGGATTGTAGGATCTTAGAAATAATTTCATATTCATCCATATTTCCACCAGAACTTCTAATTCCATAAACAAGTTTGGTCACCTTCTGAAAATAGGCTTGAATATTTTCATCCTCACTCATCCTTAAAGATTCTAACTTTCCTTTCAGGCTCTGCAACTTCACTTATTTCAAAATGGTGTCTCCTTCATGTAAGGCTTCCAATTTTGTCCATAACTTATTGTGGTCTCTACTTCATAACATTTGTATATTTATAATCTAATAACATGCTCAAAAAACCTTCTTTTGATCTCATGTTATACTCAAATTCCTTCTTTTCATCAGTGGTAGTAGCAAATATATCTATAGGTGTGTATTTTTTTCATTTTGACTGTCCAATAATCTTCTCCAATGCATCTCAAATGTGTGATCATCTAACCCTTCCATGGATCATAGTTTGTTCCTTGAAATCTTGGACACTCTGTAAAGGATTCCATCCCATATCACCTCAAGTGTTCAAGCTCCAAAAAGGGGACTTATCTATGATACCAATTGTTAGAAAAAAGGAAGCACACACAACTAAGAGGGAGGCTAAATCAGTTGTGTCAATTAATTTCAAAACTTCATCCAAAACTTAACCATAAAAATAAGATAAGAATGATAAGAATTAGAGAACTAAACCACAAAGAATAAGAACACATAACACAAAATTTTTTGTGTTGAAACATGGTTAAGGGAAAAACAATGATGGGTATCAAAGCCACAATATGATGTACTAGCATAATAATCTTGTTAAATAGGGGTCTACCTTGTGAAATCTGAGCCCCTAAATATATATAAAAGGCGGCCTCTTCCTCTCATTTTCACATCCATTATCTACTATTTTGCAATCTCATCTTCATTTGAGCATTATGAAGCAAGTTATTATGCATTAAAAATTCAATGAAAGCAATCAAGCATTCAATAAAGGAATTCATCAACAAGAATTTAAGTTCATTCATGCATAGAAAATTACTTCCTTCCATTGATCTATCTCTTTTCCCCATTGGAGGCCAAGCAAAGGAGATTGACATCAAGGAAAAAGATCTACATTCATCCATCAAGTCTTCCTCTTCTCTCTCTTCTTCAATTAAACATTGAGGAAAATTAAAAAATCCATTACATGAGGTTTTGTCTTACATGATTTCCTTTTAGTTTTTATGTTGAGTCAAAGCTATTACCTCAACATACTTGATCACATTCTACAGACAAATGAATCTATATTATATGGTATACTTCATTTATTTAGATCTAATATTTTCTACATGACAACATTCTTTCAATTACAGCTATTTCATTTCAAGGTTAATTCCTATACATGGGCTTGACCAAGGCAAGCCTCTTCCTGCAGCAATTTCCCCTTCTTTTTTGTGTGCAGGATAAGGTGGAAGAGTTTTAGATCCAGACTATGAGAGTTTCAAAACTAGTGACTTATCTTCTATAGAATTCATCTAATTTTGACTCTCCAGGACAAGGCCTACATTTTGGGATCAGGATGACTTGAGTCGGCATCATCTTGGAAATCTTTAAATTTCCCAGTAGGGAAATATAGATCTTAGAGTTTCAAATGCAGAACAAATTTTTTTCCTGATAGTTTTGCGATAGTAAAACCTAGATCTGAAGTTCACTTGTTCTATTCTAGTTCCAAGGTAAATTCATTTCCCTTATTGATAATTTACTTAATCATTTATCTATCTTACATATCATTCACATCTTTATCATACGAAATCCACAAAACCCCACATTGTGTAGACCACGAATTTTCACCCTTACTCCTTTGGTTGTGAAAATCAAATTCACTTTTTTAAGGGTTTTGTATTCCAATTTATGTTGAATTTTGTAGTCTACCATTGATCACCATTTTAATCATTATATTTTTGGTGAACTTGATATGTTACATCCCAATTCTAATTTAGTGTTTAGATCTCATTGTTTGCATTAATATCCTTATTACATTTTTATCACATTCCTAATTTGAGATCTACATTTCTGTTTGTTAACATGGAACTCTCTAACTTGGATAGGTGTGCAATTACTTATGTCATTACCTTCCTTCTTACCTCTCTTTATCAAACAGATGGAGTGAATCAAAATTATTTTTATTTTGTTACATTTTTATTCCTTCATGGTATTCTTTCATTTGGCATAATGAGGTTAACTAATATATCTCTTCATTATACGACATATTTTAAAAATATTATTAATATATTATGTATATTTATTCTTCACAATTTAAATAAATGCATGCAATATATAGATAACATGAAATCCTTTGTTAATGATCATAATTCTAATTACTCTAATCTTATCCCTCAAAATCTAGCTCTTAGTGATCATTGTGATCATAATGCTTGTGATTCTTATAGAAACATTCAAATCATATTCATGATCCGAATGTTAGAAATTTCCTAGATGATTTATCTCCAAACATAAGGCATAATCTGCCTTCTTCCTCCCAAATTGATGATAATAAGGATGAATATTTTCTTAAAGAAACCATCCACACTTCTCTTCCTTCAAGTCATCAACCTCAAACTTCTACATCATAATCTTAAAAACATGATCAAGGATTTAGTGACTATAACCCTAAGGCTCCTCCTAATCCTCCTAAAGAGTATCATGTGCCTCAAGTTAACCTTGTCTCTCAACCAAAACCACCTCTTAACATTCTTTCTCCAACTCCATCTCATGATCTTTCTTAGTGTTGGATTTGAATCTTCTTATAGATCTTTGGTTAGAGATCTTCCTCTTCTTCTAAGATGAAAGGGAAAAGGTCTCCTTTCTGAAGTATCAGGAGGTGTAGACTATACTCTCCTTGTAGGTGTAATACCTCAAAAATGGGCTATAAGTTCATTAATCTCCTACATTGACAAATCGAACGAAATCGACATCAAAGTCCTAACCTAAGGCACATCTAAACATCATCGAATCATAATTGATTATCTTAAATTCTGCATCGGGGAATATTCCTAGTAATATTCCTAATCATCATAATTATCTTTAATTTTATAATTATTTGGAAATAAATCACATTTATCCTAAAGTTTGATTAATTGAATATTTTCATATTTAATTAATTAGATTTAATATTTGCCACTTAATTATGTAATTAAATTTAATTCTATCTATTATTAATTGTATTATTTAATTTTGACAATAAATCTAATATCATATGAATAATTGATTAAATTCTTATTTAATTAATTAAAGCAAGTTGTCATTATTTAATAATATAGTTTTTAATAAAAGTTTGATTAAATAATTGATTAACCCATAAATCAATTGTTTTATTTTTAAAAGCAGTTAAGTTGGAAATAAATCACTTTATTATTAAATTAATTCATAAATAAAACATGCACAATCATAAAAGCAGACAACTATCAATTATCAATTAAAGCTAAACTCTATTTTGAGTTAAAACTTAGCTTTTGCATGTTTTTGTGAATTAAATTATCTTTATTATAAAATAACTCAAAAATCAACCTGAGTTATTTGAGTGATTTATGGCTTTCTTCCATGCACCTCCTAAGTCTTGAATTTCTATAAAACCAAGGCTCATCTCTTCATAACTCATCTCTCAATCATCTCTCAAATTTGCATCCAAGAAATCCACAAATTTGCACAATCACGCTGGAGAATTGGAATTGAAGAATCAAAGCTCTTGCGAATCGACATCTTTGTGAGATCAATCTTATTTTTTCATTCATATTGCATATCATTGTTAGATTAGCATTGCATATCAATTTTCAATAGCATTCATAGCATATCAATTTCATCTAGCATAGATTCATATCAAGTTTTCATTATTATTGCATAGAAAATACTAAAAAAATAGAATAATTTCATTCATATCTCATATCTAGATCAATTGCATTCAAATCCTTCATTTAGGTGTCATCTAGGTCACTGATCTCGATAACAATATGAGAACATTAATCTCGCACCTACTAGAAGGCAGTAAATCACTTGTTTAGAGTAGATTTCAATTTTGCACGATTTTGATTATAGCTAACCTCTAATGTTTTACTGAAGTGTTGTGTTTACAAATCAGGTACAATTTTTGCACACACATTTCTGGCACCCACCGTGGGGCAACCCACCTTTGCATGCTGGTTTTGATTTTTTGGGGGAGCTAAAACCCTAAAGTTTCAAAGATTTAATTTTATCTCTCAAATGGCTTGGAGTTTTGGTCTGAAATTTTTTTTTCAAATTGGTGACATATTAGGAAAGCCTTGATAAAAAATTTAGAATTTTCTGAAATGTTTTAAATTTTTAATAATTGTTTTTCAATTTTTCATAAAAAATTAATTTTTGATGCAAATCAAAATATTTTTTGGAAATTTTTAAATTTTTAGAAATCTCTTCAAATTCTATAGGGGGTTTATTCTTTGTATTTTAAATTTGGATGCAATTTAGTAGCTCAAATAGTCAATTTACAAAAACTGGTCTATTTTGATAAAATGGGTCTCTAGGGCACAAATGAAGAGATTTTTCTAAAATTTTTGCATTTTTGGAAATCTCTCTATTTTTTAGCAGGGGTCTCTATTCTGAATTTCTATTTTTGTGGCAAAATCATATCAAAAAAATCAGATCTTGTTGACTAGGTCAAATGCAGTGCAAAAAAATTAAAATTTTATGATGGGTATGCACTTATTTTTCATATGATTCAATGCATGATATGAGTTGTCATTTGGATTAATTTCTAGTTATTATTGCTCCTAAAAATTGATTTTTAGATCTAACCCTAGGGTTTTCATAAGTTGAATATACCTTGCATATCTTGTTTGCTTGTTGGCTTGTTGGAGAGTTCGTAGCTTGCTTGCATAGTAAAGCTCAACAAAAATTGTTAAAAATCAAGTAGAATCTACTAAGTGCATTGCAAGGATCATGAGGTATTCTCCTTGTTCTGAAAACATTTCAATTTGGACTTAAAATAAATCTCTTATGTGTCAAGATTGTGTGCATCTTTTCATGCTTTTGATCTATTTCTACACACTTGCATAATTTGATACTAGGTTGTGATCCCTTAAGGATTCATTAAGTAGTCTTAGAATACTTGTGATTGATCTTGATTGCTATCTTGGGTTATTGGACTTGCTAATCCACCGGCCCCTCATTTCCACCCCGTGGTTGCAATCTCAGCGCCATAAAGGGGAGGCGTCAACAGGACAGAAGCGTTAAGTGTTCCACTTGGCAACCCTTTTGTACTTTTAGGAACTCACTTGTTTTCTAAGTTGGGGACTCATTTTCAGCTTGTGTGAGGTGTTAAGTGTTCCACCTTGTGGACTCATCTCATATTCACTTTAAGTGTTAAGTGTTCCTCTTTCTGCTTTTTGGGTACTTTTGGTATATTTGCTTTTGGGAATATATCTATGCTCACATAGTAATTAGGCCCTATGAACACTATTCATGATTCTTGAGAGATTGGATTCCTAGCAAAATCCTTCCTTGACAATGGAATCCTTGTAGGTAGGGAGGATACTTAGTGCATTTTACATTCAACTTGGTTAGTGAGTCTTTTCTTATTGATCGACACATTCTCTCTCCAGAGAGATTGATAGATCGCGTGGGGTTGATATCACGAGCTTTGGTGAATCAAAATTGGTTAGTGCATCTTCTCTTATTGATTGATACATTCTCTCCCTGGAGAGGTTGATAGATCACGTGGAGTTGATATCACAAACCTTGGTGGAACAAAACTTTGTCTTAGCGTGTCGGATTAATCTGCTTGCTTTGTTTGGGTTAAAAGTGAAAAGGTGTCAAAAACCTTGGATCTGGAGCCAAGTCCCCTTGTGGTATAAATCTATGAGTCACCTTTAGAGAGGGTTAACTGTAGCGGACAATCCCTTCACAGGGAAAACTGTGTTGATGGAACCTCAAGCGGTAATAGCCATTTTCACCATGGTAGTGACAGCCGCTATATAAATGTCCTTGTGGAAGAAATCTCCATGGGTATGGTTCATTATTGGGTTGTCAGATCTCCCTAGCAGCTCTTGACGATTAAGTTCTCAGACTATGTCAAAACCCTGGTGCACCGGGATTGGAGCTCACCCCTTTGAATCATAAAAGTTGCAGAGTCAAACCATTACTAAAAACCCTAGAGAGGCCAATTTTTCATTCTCAGGTATATGTGTGTTATTGCAAAACTTTTCAGAACATACACAATTAGTACTCTCAGGGATTAGCACAATTTGGTCACTTGAATGTTCATGTGCAAGGTTCCTTTTGCCCTTGTTCATTGTTTTCAGACGTGCTTGAAATCACTTGCTTGTTGTTCTGCATGCTTGTTTATCTACTTGGCTATTAAAAGTGATCAAATCTGGTATAACCTTCAAAATCTGGACAGTACAATTTGCAAACAATCCAAAATTGAAGACCTTAAATTTTGCAAAAATTGATGTAAAATCTTTTTTGGAGTCAAAAGTCATTTCAGGAAGTCAAAATTCATACGAGTTTTGTCAAGTGTCATTTCAGTATTGCCCATCTGTCGTATGATTGAGAACACAGTGTCGTACGAGTTTTCAAACCAGCAAATTCAAGAAGTCAAAACCCTGTTAGCAACTGTCGTACGAGTTTTGTCAACTGTCATTTTATTTCTACCCAACTGTCGTATGAGTTTAGCAACTATCATTTCATAGACTACCCAGTGTCATACGAGTCTGCAGAGTGTCATTTGGAAAAATTTGAGAGTTGTCAGAAATTGTCAAAATTGCCAGATACTTAGCTTTTTCAGCCTAATTCCAGAATCTGTCGAACAAATCATTGTGTCAAGAACAAATCAGTAGCTATTGAAAATTAGTATACATGTCTCAAAGAATCAGTACACAAGAGGAAGAAGCTCTAATCACCGCTATGATGAAGCAGCTGCAAGCTATGCAAATTGAACTTAACAAACTTGAGAAACAAAAGGAACCTAAAGAGTTCTCCATGGAAGCTCTATGCCCTTTTCCATGTGATAAAGACTTGTACATGTCACCATGCCCTCAGAAAAAATGTGAGCAATATGATAACCCTTATGATACCTCTTCCATGGAGAGTGACACATCCAACTTTGGAGACTATGATGACTATGACGACAGAAAATGTAATGATACCCATGACACCTCTGTTCCTAAGAGTCCTCCTCGTTGTGTGTTCCTACTTACTGGAAATGGGATGTCACATTGGATAGATCGTGATGGTGATCCATATGATTCTGATTTTGAAAGAGACTTTGATGGCTTTTGTGGACAATACCTTGATTACGATCCATCTACTACTGCTGAGGACTATAAAATGCATCATGCTAGCTTGAAACATCAATACTATAAGGATCTCTCCTCTAAGAACTCTCTTGCTGAAAATAAAGATTATCTTCTCAAGCAAGATCATGTTAATGTTGAACCTTTGTCTAGTGATGGTTCCCTTCCATCCCCTACTTTCTCCAATACCCATACATTTCCTAAAGCTTCCGAGTCTTTCAAATCTTTCATAGAACCTTCATCTGACACAAGCCCTGATACTTTTCATGTGGTTCCCTATAGTTATCCTCCAGGGCTACCTCTTAAAGAAACTCAAGTTAACCTTCACCTGGCTACAAATACTTTCAATGATGATAAACCTAAAGAGCCTAAGCCTTCATACGCTACAATGCCTACTTCAGCTAGTCCTTCACCATCTCTTCCAAATTCATCCATACAATCCCAATATGCTTCATTATCCTTAGAAGTGGCTCCATGTCAAGAGGACTCTAAAAATGATGAAGAAAATAACATAAAAAAATATCAAGATCAAGAACTCTCCATGTCATCCACTCCTTTTTCCGATGTCTCTTATCCACTTCATGGTTCTTTTGATCTTACAGACCCTTTTTATGCATTCCACCATGTCTTAAGTCTTCTCTTAAGCAAGATCAAGCTACTACTTACACTGATGAGCTTATTGACAATCAAAATGACCTTACTACACTTGCACTTTCCAAAGATGATACTTCCATTAAGGTTGTTAAAAATTTTGTTGTTACTTCCAAAGTTAAGCCTATTGAAAATCAAGAGAAAAATTGTATGCTTGTGCTATCCAAAGATCCTTGTCAAGATCAAAGTCTTCCATCTTCTTATTCTACCACTCCATGTTCGCTTCCACTTTCTACTCTTCCTAAGTCTTTGCAAGCTTTGAACAATCCTATCAAAGAAGATGCTCATATTCAAGATGTCCATGATTCTATTGAAAATTCTAATGTTCACTCTAAAGATGCTGATATCCTTGGTTGTCATATAGATGCTGATGAACTTATTGATTATCCTTTTGCGTCTTCCACTTCCATCCTTAGACCTCTTCCACCACTACTAAGGGTTTCACATCTGCCTTCCATCTTGGGTCCTTATGTCCCTTCACTTTTCCCTCCTAACTCTCCGTATTCACCATCCATCTTGGGTCCCTACGTCCCTCCATCTCCCATATTTCCTCAAGATCAACATAGATGCATGCCCTTGAATCCTTTCCATCCACCCACCCATCTAAACCAGTTATATCCTCCTCCTTCCACAAGTCCCAAGTCCTTTGGAAGTAACTTGAATGTTCAATACAAGAAAAAGAAGCAATACAAGAATCCATCAAAAAAAGAAGATCACCATGTCTCCTCTAATAAACATGGAAACATAAAGTCAAAAGAGATATCTACGAAAAAAACTACAAGACAAGTATGGGTTCCAAAATCCATCATTGAAGATATTCTCTCTAGATCATCAAAAGGAAATAAAAAGCCTACAGCTATATGGATTCCAAAGTCTCTCTTGAAAGAGGCTGGTGTTGAACAAAAAGTTAAGTTGACATTCAAGCTTCTAAAGGCTTCCACTTCATCTCCCTCCAAAAATATTCTTCCATTCCACATGCCTAAACCACAACCTCTACTATCCATTCACCATATTCCTTCACGTATTCCTTCATTCACGATTCCTCCATCCTCTCACCACCCTTCAAGGTATGTTTTGATGTTGAACTTGCCTTCCTTTCCATCTACCCTTTCACAATCCTTCCATTCATTATCCTTCTACCTCCTATCATTTTTTCTCATTTGCCTATTCCTCCTATCTTCCAACCTCACTCGCTTTACATAAAACCTTATCCTCCATTTTTCTCTTCCATCTCCCTTTCCCTATCAGCATCTTTGAGAATATCATTTTGAATCCTTGGCGTATCATGGTTTATCCTTTCAAGGAGCATTATCTAAAAAACTTGCCTTCTTCCAAAAATTCAAAAAAAGAATGAAAAATAAATAAAAAATTGAAAATGTGCCTTGGTGAAAACCTGGAAACAGGCGCCTTGGTAGCAAAAGTAAAGAGAAATAAATTCATCCTATGGTGAAAACCACTCCCTTGTGGCACCTTGGATAAATACCATGATGAAAACCTGCCAATCAGGCATTATGCGTAGTTCTTCTACATATTTCATCCATTCCGTCTTCTCTCTTTGATCTTGACAATGTTGATCTATACATGAACATTTGACTATTTTGTGAGCTATCTTATGATGATCTTGCTTTCATTCCTTCCATGTTTAGCCTTCATATCCATCTTCCTTCATTCATTCTAGCCTTTCGCTATCCTTTTCCCTTTTGGTCTTGATCTAGAAAAAGAAAAGAGAAAGAGTACAACACGATGCTACGAAGCCTCTTGACATGTCTACTCTTTTGGACTACATCCTTTCCTTCTTTGGCATTACGCTATTGTGACTTATCCTATGATGGCCTTTCATTGCTTGTCCAAATGTGCTTTACATGACAATTTTTCCCTAGCTTGAGTATTCTTGAGGAGTTTTCCCTTGAGGATTTCTTCCTTTCATTAGCTTTCATTCTCTTGTCTTCTATCTCTTCCACCAGCTTGCCAATCCCTCTTATTCTCCACCTTGCTAGACATTGGGACTGCACGATATAATCTTGCTTGGGAGTTTACAATAGAAAAAGATGCTATCAATTATACAAAGTATCAGAACTAGTATCAGAACAATTATCAAAATCATTATCAGAATCAGTATTAGAATCTGTATTAGGACCAGTATCAGAATAATTATTAGAATCAGTATAAGAATCAGTATCAGAACTAGTATCAGAACAAGTATCAGAATGAGTATCAGAACAAGTATCAAAATGAGTATCAGAACAAGTATCAGAACACCTACTAGGGCTACACCTTTCACTTTAGTTTATGGGTCTGAAGTGGTACTGCCTATTGAGGTTGAAATCCCATCACTTAGAATCAGAATGCATGGACTTGTCACTGATGAAGACTACAGAGTGTCTAGGTTACAAGAACTTGAATTACTAGATGAGCACAAGCAAGTAGCATATGATCATCTCAGAGTATATCAGAAGATAATGTCTAGAGGCTACAACAAGAAAGTCAGACATAGAGAATTTCAGGTTGGTGATCTAGTCTTGAGAGAAAATCCTAAAAATCAATCCCATCGAGAACGCAAGGGGAAGTTCAAGCCCAATTGGCTGGGTCCCTTTGTTATCATTTCTACTTTTGGCTCTGGTGCCTATCAACTCTCAACGACTGAAGGAGAACCGCTCTGAGAACCAATCAACGTTCTCCATCTGAAGAAATTCTATGCCTAAGGCATTCAGTGCTTGGTTAAATATCTTGAAAAAATCCTAAAAATCAGAAAAAGTCCTAGAAAAAATGAACATCTTGGTGAAAACCTAGCAATAGGCACCTTGATGATTTGCAAAAAAAATCAAAAAATATCAACAATAGAAAAAAATTGAAAAAATGAAAAATACAAAAAAAATGGAAAAAAAAAAGTGCCTTGGTGAAAACCTGGAAACAGGCGCCTTGGTAGCAAAAATAGAATCTTTGCCAAGATGGTGAAAACCTGGCAAACGAGTGCCACTTGTTCAAAATGCTCCATCTAACAGCACAATCTTGGTCTTTCCCAGCTTTCAGTCTTGCTTTAGTTTGTACATATCTCTTGGTTCGTTTCAACATTTTCAGTTTTCAATAAGTCAGTCTGTACACCAATCGGCTCAAGCATCTGTATCCTATCAATGTTTAACACTTGGGGGAAATCAATGTCATATCCTATGGTCTCCCATGTATCTTAGATGGATCGTATCTAG
This sequence comes from Chamaecyparis obtusa, assembly GCA_027943335.1. NCBI lineage: Eukaryota > Viridiplantae > Streptophyta > Pinopsida > Cupressales > Cupressaceae > Chamaecyparis > Chamaecyparis obtusa. Next base: position 280,328 of record BSBK01007724.1, read on the forward strand.
TCAGAGTCCTTTGAAGCTTCATGTGAGTCAGTCAGTCAGTCTTGTCTCCAGAAATGATTTTGCATCAACAACAACACAATCAACATCAAACTGAAAACTGAAAACAATCTGTGCTTTTCATGCTTTTATCTCCTTGTATGCTTACTGATTCACATTGAGATTTTTGCATATTGTGTCCCTTTGAGCTCCTCAATGATGTCCTTTACAGGATTTAGAGAGTGATGACTGGGGGCATAATCTTTTCTTGGTTTTCTACTTGTATGTGAAATCTAATAACTTTGGAAATTCTGCAATGAAATCATGTCCGACTGTAAGAGCCTCTATCTCGAATTGGATGGCCATGCGTACCTCGACCATTGATACCCAAAAAATTCAAGGATGTTTGATCTAACTATTATCTTTTTGAAGTAAATTCTTTCTCCTACTGTGAAATGTGATCTTGCCTAAGGAGGTGAATGATAAAGGGGCACTACGGGTAATTCACATTGGATTTAGAATGATCTCTTGACTGTTTGATGTGTTTCAATGCAAGGCATATTCAGGTCATCATGATGTTTATGTTTTGATGCTTGTATAAATTCCTATATCAAATGGACATGATATTTAGGTCATCTTGGCATTTGTGCCTTGGTTCTTATATCTACTCCGACATTCTGAAAATAAAATCAATATTCATATATCCATGGTTGTTGACCAGTGGGTGTTGTATTGATTCTTGCACATACAAATTGATATTCATATGTCTATGGTTTCATAGCTGTGGGCATTGTATTGATTTATCCGGTTACCTAAAAGTTCAATGATGATAACAAATTGACATATGATCAGTGACTAGGTCCTAGGTCTTAGGTTGCATTTTATTTTGCATGCTTCTTTGCATTTTTCATCTTTGCATGATCTCACAATGACTAAACAAACTTCAAAGCTTAAACAATTCTTCATATCAATTCTTCAAATCTAACAAGAGTTGAATCTCACATGAAGGTTCCTCCAACGAAGCAGCAAGTAGAATTCTTTTTTGGGATCAAAATTCAAATCTGAGATCATTCATATTATTAACTACTTGCATAATCGACCTTCAATCATCACAGAAATCCAGTATTCAACTTAACTGATTATCTAACATCAAACTATCAAAATTTCAACTTGGTCAACCATGGTCAAATCATGGTCAAACCTAGTCAAACTTAGTCTCTAGGACTTCCAAACGATGCAGAATGCATTCTCGGACGTGTTTAACCACTTCTCAAATCAATTAACATGCTTCTAAACTATCAACACTGACTTTTCTTGTCAGATTTCAATTTTAATCCCGAAGGGGGCATGGTATTGCACATCATTCAAAGTCTATAAATCAAAATCATATCTTTTTTTTATCTATCAATATCTTTCATCAGTAATCGAGACAAACAATCGCGTCTAGTTACTGATTCATCAAAAGTCCTCATCGCTCGGGGAAAATCTATCATCACTTGGGGCATATCAGATTCATCAAGATCCATATCAATCTGGTATTCTCCTAATCTTGTAAACTGTATCAGTTTATGCAACCATCAGATCATAGTGTTCTTTCCTTGGTTCTTCGGTAACTAAAGGGTTTGGATGTGATACCTGCTAGTTCTGCTAAGACAATTGAGTCTAGAACAGGTCACTCACTTCTTTGCAATCCTAAGGTTTGGAATCAGGTATTTTGACACTTTTTCACAATCATAGGTTCATTTGCTATTATAGTGAACATTATCTCTGGTCATTCAGGACCTCCTATCTCAATATCTTTCAATCGGTTTCTATCTTGAGATCGGTTTATCTTTTGAATCAGTTTGATATCTTTATCAAACACAGACTATCTTTGAACCACTGCGCTTAGCACAGTAATTCAAAGAGGGGCAAAATGTAATACCCAAAAAATGGGCTATAAGTTCATTAATCTCCTACATCGACAAATCGAATGAAATCGACATCAAAGTCCTAACCTAAGGCACATCTAAACATCATCGAATCATAATTGATTATCTTAAATTCTGCATCAGGGAATATTCCTAGTAATATTCCTAATCATCATAATTATCTTTAATTTTATAATTATTTGGCAATAAATCACATTTATCGTAAAGTTTGATTAATTGAATATTTTCATATTTAATTAATTAGATTTAATATTTGCCACTTAATTATGTAATTAAATTTAATTCTATCTATTATTAATTGTATTATTTAATTTTGACAATAAATCTAAGATCATATGAATAATTGATTAAATTTTTATTTAATTAATTAAAGCAAGTTGTCATTATTTAATAATATAGTTTTTAATAAAAGTTTGATTAAATAATTGATTAACCCATAAATCAATTGTTTTATTTTTAAAAGCAGTTAAGTTGGAAATAAATCACTTTATTATTAAATTAATTCATAAATAAAACATGCACAATCATAAAAGCAGACAACTATCAATTATCAATTAAAGCTAAACTCTATTTTGAGTTAAAACTTAGCTTTTGCATGTTTTTGTGAATTAAATTATCTTTATTATAAAATAACTCAAAAATCAACCTGAGTTATTTGAGTGATTTATGGCTTTCTTCCATGCACTTCCAAAGTCTTGGATTTCTATAAAACCAAGGCTCATCTCTTCATAACTCATCTCTCAATCATCTCTCAAATTTGCATCCAAGCAATCCACAAATTTGCACAATCACGCTGGAGAATTGGAATTGAAGAATCAAAGTTCTTGCGAATCGACATCTTTGTGAGATCAATCTTATTTTTGCATTCATATTACATATCATTGTTAGATTAGCATTGCATATCAATTTTCAATAGCATTCATAGCATATAAATTTCATCTAGCATAGATTCATATCAAGTTTTCATTATTATTGTATACAAAATACCAAAAAAATAGAATAATTTCATTCATATCTCATATCTAGATCAATTGCATTGAAATCCTTCATTTAGGTGTCGTCTAGGTCACTAATCTTGATAACAATCTGAGAACATTAATCTCGCACCTACTATAAGGCAGTAAATCACTTGTTTAGAGTAGATTTCAATTTTGCACAATTTTGATTATAGCTAACCTCTAATGTTTTACTGAAGTGTTGTGTTTACAGATCAGGTATAATTTTTGCACACACAGTAGGAGATGTTCTCTAAGTTAATCTACCTCTGTAGCCTCTTTTTAAGGGAAAATCTAAAAATTTAGTAGGCTTTGAGCTTCTAGTCTAAATCTTTCTCATAAACTTTGAACAAATTTAGCCTAGATTTGTGAAATCAGTGGAGTCACCAGATATACTTGATAGAAAAACTTCTAAAAGCCTGTATTATGTAGTCAGTATATCAGAGATAGTATAATCTTTCAAATAATGAACTGATCTTTTGTGGTCCCACCGGACGTGCCAAAATTGTTATACACTAAGTTTGCACCCTTGTTTCAAGCTCTCTTGGTCTTGATAACTTAGTATAACATGGGAATCATCTCTAGGTTGTGGGACCTATGCTAACTAAGATGAGACCTCTAGGTTCTAGGCTAGTTACTCTTGGATAATCACCTTAATTTTCTTCTTGATAGGAAAGTAAATCATTGAGGGGAAAAGGGATAGAAGGAATGCATGAAAGGGAAAGTAACTTGAAAGAAAACTACCTACTAGGTGATACACTAAAATGATGGTATGAATTATAGTATAAAGAATGGACTCAGTGCACAAACTTAGGTCTAGGAGATCACAACTTAGTAAATAGGCTTGCATCAATATTTCATAGAAGGTTCTGCAATAGAAAGAGGCTATTCAGGGAAAGAGAGATTTTCACAACAATAGCATTCATAAGAATTGGACACAATCTATGACTTGCAATCAAACATTCACCTCTACAACTAGGTATAGGAATGAGATAGACTATCAGGGGGTTGAAGTATACCCACAAGATCATTCAAATCAAATCACCCACAAGAATACACATGAATTACAGAAAGAAAGAGGGATTAGGAACCCTAAGATAAACACTGAAAACATACAAATACTCAATTCATTAAGAGAAAATTCAGAGAAGAAGGCATAGGGACAGAAATAATGTCACAAAGTACCTTTGCAATATCTAAAGTTCCAATGAAAGTTACAAACTGCAAAAAGTCAGAGGGCAGAAAGAATGCCACGCAAAACTCCTAAGAGAGAAAATTCTATGTTACAATTGCCAACTCTAAGCTCTAAAAAGCTCCAAAAAACATTATATACATCTCCTTTTTCACATAGGCAGGGGTCAAAACCTAATTAGGGTTACATATGATTTGACATAAAATAATTAGAAACCCTAATTCTATCATGTCTAATCATAAATGTGTCTTTGAAAGTATCCTGACTGATCAGATCTCATATTTGCATGTCCATCCCTATACTATATCTACCTGCAGACAAGCCGCCTTGATCTATCTACCCCTTCTGCAACTCGGCCTTGCCATGAATGCTCAAATCTAGTCCAAGTTTGATTTGTATTTCGAAGTACAAAAGGCCATAGGTGGCACCACCCTTTAATGTTTCTTCAGCGTGAGAATATCAACATGGTACCCTGAGAAATCGCAGGAGACAACCACTAGATCTTTCTCAACATTCCCCAAACTACAACTATCCTGGAACTATCAATCTAAGCTACCCAAAGCCACGCAATCAACTAGCTGCAATGAACTAGCAAGAAACCCTCGAGAAGATATTTTAAAGTTGAAAACCAATAGCCAGTTGATCCGATTTAAAATGTGGCCGTCGATATCACTCCTTACCGGTAGATCAAACGGCTTAGATCAACCCTGTAATAGTTGATAGACCCTTTGAAAATTCAAGTGCCAACTCATCGGTTGGAACTAATGAGAAGTGAACACATCAGTAAAATGGAGCACATTGGACCCATGACCCACTAAGATCTTCATCGGATGGTTGTCGCTATACCGCGATAATAAACTTTGTGCATCTTATCCAAGTGGTATAATGAAAACCATCAAATCATACCACAACTTAACCATTAGGAAAGATAGGCCCCACTAACAAATGCCAACTATTCTACCCAGCAACCAATAAGAATCAAGCATGTCAACACCTCTTGACAACATGGACCCATGGCATCCTTAACCCTTCATCAGATAATTGTCATTATACCATAGCCTTAACTCTCGAGCACTTTTCCTCAGTGGTATAATGATGATCGTAGATCTTGCATGAGCTTTAACCTACCACATAAGCAAAAGACCATGGGTCCACTAACAAATCTCCACATCACAATCTAGCCGGCCAATGAGAATCAAACATGTCACACTATCAGGACCGACTTGACAGAGCTTGGAGATAAAGTAAAATCAACGGTTGCCATATGATTGCATGGGACAAGAATACTCCATGCGATCATATGACAGCTGTTAGATCCAAAGTTGAGATAACACACTGGGCCTGCTCTGACAAACCTCCACATCACAAGCCAGCTAGCCAATCAGAAGTGTACACCTCAGACTACATGGCAGTGGACCCATTGACACAGAAGTGTTGCATTATGATGAAGATCAATGGCCATCATTACATCATCATGTTAAACTTTGAGCACATCTCCTCAATAGTAGAGTGACGATCATCAATTCTATCTGAGCTTTAACCGCTAGGAAACTGAGACCCCCAAACAAACCTTAACTGCTCGCCAGATCACCAGATGTTAAAGACTTAACTGTACTGAATAGGAGATCTCGCGACCAGTTAGAAAAATAAAGAGCACGTGGAAAAAGGGATCACTTAAGCGGCCCAAAGTTAATGGCAAAATAGAAAGGGCCAAAGGGGTTTAGGGTTTTTTGGGGCCAACGGCTACTTTTTCAAATTCAAACTTGTATTCCAGGGGGCCAAAATAGATTATAGAGGCTAGAAAACAAGACATAAGGCCATGAAAATTTTAGAGGCTCAACAGGGTAAAATATGCAGACCTTGGGATGGACTTCAAACCAGCCTATGACCAAAAATGGATGGGTAGGGAATTTTTTGGGCAAAATTTTGGTGATTTCTACTGGATGTCAGCCTGCTAGACATGAAAACCAATGGCCTTGAGCAATCCATTGGGCATAGGAGACATCACCTGTACATAGAACCATGATAGAGAGACAAACCTGGAAATAGAGGAACAAAACTATGCACAAGCACTTCTTGGAAAATAGGGAAAAACTAACCTAGAAAGAAAAGAAAGAAAACAAGAAAAATATTTACAGAGATTTACAAGGAAGGGTTGACCTCAAAGCAGGGCTTCAAGTGGAAACCATTAACTAAAATAGGCAAGGCATCTCCTCCAAGATTTGATAGCTGAAAGGCATTAGGCCCCTTGCAATCTGTAACAACAAATGGTCCACCCCAAAAGGAATCAAACTTTGTATGTCTGCCAAGCCTTGATCTGAATTCATCCCATTTGAGAACTACATCTCCAACTTTGAAAGTTCTAGCCCTGGCTCTTCTATCAAAACTTTTCTTTATCTAAACTTGATGGAACTTCATGTCTTTCATGGACTTGTCTCTAAGTTCTTCTAACTCCATTAGCTGAGCATACCTTATTTGTAAGGGATCTCCTTCTTCAAACAGGGCATATTGAGTGGCTAAGTCCAAAGCTGGCAATTTAGTTGAAATGGACAACTTAGCCTCTCTGCCATACACTAATACATAAGGAGAATTCCCAATGATCTTCTTTCGAGTGATCATGTCTAACCATAATGCAGATTTCAACTTAGTATGCCAATCTCTTTCGTTATCTTGTAGAATTTTCTTGATTATCCTAATCAAGTTCTTATTAGTTGATTTAGCAAGACCATTGCCTTGAGGGTAGTAATTTGAACTTGTGTTTAGATAAATACCATTTCTGATTGCCCATTTTGAGACTTTAAGGCCTTTGAATGCCAATGCATTTTTTGATATTATGGAGTTTGGAGTGCCAAATCTATGAATTTAATCATCATAAAAACTTAAGACAACACTCTCATTTGATTCTTTCAAGGCAACTGCCTCTGTCCATCTAGTAAAATAATCAGTTGCAGTGATTATCCACTTGTGTCCTACACTAGATGGAGGATTGATCATGCCAATGAAGTCTATGCCCCATCTCATGAATGGTTGCTCTGTTCTGACTGGCTAAAGGGGTAGAGCTGCAAGCCTTTGTTTTCCTACAAACATAGCACATTTGATGCATTTTCTCACATAATCATGACTATCCTTAAAGATAGATGGCTAATAGTATCTAGCCCTCATGATTTTAAAAGCAGTAGTCCTAGGAGAAAAGTGACCTCCAGAAGGTCCATCATGAAATTCAAATAGGACATCAGCTATATTTTCTGAATCAATACATCTTAAAAGGACACCATTGTGATCCTTTCTAAAAAGAACCTCATCTATCAGCACAAAGGGAATAGATTGTAACCTATAATATCTTCTCTTTGTTGAATCTAGGCCTATAGGACATTGTCCTATCTTTAAGTAATGAATCATGTTAGGCAACCAACCTGATGCCTTGGCATGTTCCTCTGAATCATGCACAACTAGAGGTGCATCTTTTTGCTCTATTTTCTTTGAACTTTCATCCTCTACCAAATTTTCACAAAGACCTCTTCCTCTAACTAGCTTGGTGGTTTAGATATCAATGTCATATTCCATCACTTTGGTAATCCAACTAGCTCTTTTCTCATTTAGGTCCTTGGAAAGAAAAACTTATTTGACACTTGGATGAGTAACCTTCAAATGTACCTTGTTATGGGTCAATAGACATCTAAACTTTTTAAGACTCTTCACCATAGCAAGTACATGTTTTTCTACAAAGACCATCTTTGTTCATACTCTTCTAAACCCTTGCTGAAGAAAGCAATAAGCTGCTCCAACCCTTCTAAATTTTCTTGAGTCAACATAGAAGATATAGCATCATGACCTCCATAAGCATAAAGGATAAAATTCTTACTAAAATTTGGGTTTAATAGAGAAGGAGGTTCAGTCAAGGCCTCTTTGATAGCCTGGAAATTGGCTTTTCCTTCTTTAGTCCAACTGAAAGTTGAACTCTTCTTTAACATGGTTGTTAAAGGCTTCAATAAATCTACAATATTAGGAAAGAAACGCCTAAGAAAATTAATCTTTCCTGTGAAAGATTGGAGACTTTTCTTATGATGTGGCAATGGTAGCTCTAGGATGGCTACAATTCTCTTAGGATCTACTATAATTCCTTTCTTGGATACTATATATCCCAGCAATTTTCCTTGATGCACTACAAACACACATTTCTTGGGATTAAGAGATATCCCAAATTCTCTACATCTTTCAAAGATTTTCCTCAGATGTCTGATATGATCTGCTGCATGTTTAGAATAGATAGTTATGTCATCTAAGTAGACTAGTACAAATTTGTACATGAGGCTTTTAAAGGCCATATCCATTGCCTTTTGAAAAGTAGCACTTACATTTGACAAACCAAAGGGCATTTTTTGATAAGTCATGGTTCCCCACTTGATTATAAATGTAGTCTTATATTGATCTTCTTCATTAACTAGGATCTGATTATATCCTAAATAGCCATCTAATAATGAAAATCTCTCAGATCCAGAGACACATTGTAAGATTTGTTCCATAGAGGGTAATAGATGGTGGTCTTTTAGAGAGGCCCTATTAAGATCCCTTAAGTCAACACATAACCTCAACTCCCCATTCTTCTTCCTTACAAGAACAAGGTTTGAAACCCAACTAGTATGTTTGATGGGGTAGATGATAACACTTTCTATCAATTTGAGAACCTCTTTATGCATAAGTGGCTCAAGCTTGGGATTAACAAGCCTTTGCTTTTGCCTTGCTGGTTTGGCATTAGGCTCTAATTCAATAGTGTGTTGAGCAACGGCTGGATTTAAACCTTTGAGGTCTTCATATTGCCATGCAAAAACATCATTGAATTCCTTGAATAATTGGGTAGAAGCCTGATTTTCTGAACTAGTGTTTACCTTTCCAAATTGTAAGCTTTTACCTGGTTCCAACTCCAATTCAACACAATGTTCTTGTTGAACCATCAGGCCAGTTGTATTCTTCTTAACTTGATCATCCTTGTTGAAGACAATCTCTAAGGTGACAAGACCTCTAGGCATTTTATTAGACTTAAGTTGTATCACTTGGTCACCATAGCTTTGCAATAGTCTATCTTGGTTATGTTCTGAGAAGACATCTTCTTCAAACAAGAATTGCAGAATTTGTTCATCATTGTCAAACACTTGCCAATTAGTATCATTGTCAGGGATAGAAGGTCTGATAATTACTTTGATATTTTGTTGAGTCTCCTCCTTTGAAACACTATTAGGAATGTCATATTGAGACCCAATAGCAGCTAATCTATCTGCATTTTGATTTAGCCTCCTAGGGATAGCAACAATGTTGAAAGCACAAAAGTCTTCAATTGCATCCCAAACTCTATGTTTGTATGCTATCAAGGTGTCATTTTTGGTTGCACTTATCCCTCTCACTTGGATGACTACTAACTCACTATCACCATAAAATTTTAAGGCCTTAAGCCCTCTTTTTCTAGCCCACTCCAGTCCATTCACTAGACTTTCATATTATGCAGTGTTACCAGTGCAAGAGAAACTGAATCTGAAAGCTATATAGTATCTTTCTCCTTTTGGGGACACTAGCATAGCACCACCACTAGAACCATGTCTACTTCTATCTCCATCAAAAAACATTTCCCAAACCTGATTTCTCTGATCCTCTAAATCATTATCTTCCTTGAGAAGACTTGGCTCTATGGATCCACTTTCTTGTATTAAATAACTTCCCAAACTAGCATCCCAAATGACATTTTCTTGGGCTTCAAAAACCTTTTTTGATTCTAGTTCATCTAACAAAATATCATGGATACTTTTTGTCTTAGTGTTTGCTTCTCTGATAGTTGGGAAATCACTGTCATCAAATATAGGGCAGCGTGCATTGATAGCATTGGACACATATGGCTCTATATGGTGTGTTGCAAATGATTTAGATTTAATGGTAACCTTGGTACCATATCTTGTGTGAAAAATCATGTAAGACCAATCAAAGGATAGGTAGCCTCCTATTTTGGTTGTAAACTCCCTTGATAGACATATGGCAAATAAAGCAAGGAGATCTATGATATATATATCAAGTAGGATAGAGAAATTAGGACTAGCATGAAGGATTAGACTAGTATCCTTGGCTACACCTATGGTATTAACTGAGGATCCATCAAGTTGTGTAACCTTCTTTTGGAGGGGTTCATATTTAAGTCCTAATTGGTCAGCAACTTTTTTGGGCATTACAGTACTAGTAGCTCCACTATCTACCATACAATTATGTACTAAGGATTTCCCAATAATTAAAGATACATAAAAAGGAGGGGGTTTTGAGTTCCTACCTTGCATGGTATTGGCTTTGGAGTTGCAACATGGAGCCTCCTTTTCTTGATCAGTGTTGACCAAGACTGGCTTTGCAGCTTCTTTTGTAGGCTGAGGAGTAGTCATTTTAGTCATAGCCTTCTTCAAAATCTTAGGTTGCCCTGGAATAGCTAAAAAATCCCACATAGACATGGTGATGTTCACCTTCTTCATGTTGTCTACAATGTTGAGAGGTGTCACTGTGTGCACTCTTTAATGTGTTTTTACCATGATGGGTTCCACCTCCTTGAGAGTCTAGCCCTCTTTGCTTGTAATGGTAGGAGCCTTCTTGAATGTGATAGGAGTAGCTTGTTGTATTGGCTCTAAAGATGTAGTGGCTTTAGTCCCAGAGTCTATTCACTCCATGTCTTGAGCTCTTCTCTTTGACCTTGTGTTCATAGCAATGGAAGGTTCACCAATAACTCCATTAAAATCTTGCTGCTCCCAATTAAAGAGAGAAGTTTCATTATCTTGTGGTTATTGTTGAGGAATTGATCCACTGGAAGAAGCCTCTTATTGAGCTTGTGAGGCATTTTGAACCATCAGTGCTTGGTTCATCCATCCATTTGAACATGTAGCCTGATTATGAGGCTGATTGCAAGGGAAACACCATTCATTGTCCATAGCCATATTATTCTAACTAGGAACCATGTCCCTAACTAGATTCATAGAATTGAGAGGTGCAGGGTTGTATGGTTGGAATGGTCTTTGATTAAAATTTTGCCTTTGTCCTTGATAGCCTCCTTGGTATGGTGGCCTATTTTGTTGATAAGGTTGTCCTTGATTCTAATATTGTTGATTAGGACTTTGGCCTTGTGGATGAAAGGGTGGTTTGATTCCTTGCCCTTACCTCTTTAGATTTGTAACCTCTTTAGTTAAAGTCTACAGCAAGTTTGTCATTTCTTGCTGACTAGTTTGTTGACTATTCTTGATCTCTTGCAGCTCTTGAGAGAAACTTGTTTTTAGCTCCTGGCTGCTAGTACTAGCTTGAGGTACTAATATGGTGGGAATAGGGGTAAATGGGGGTACTTGTGTAGGTGCAATAGGCTGAAGGCTGGGAAAGATGGGTATGGGTGGCCTTCTAGCTATCATACCTACCTAGATTAAACAATTTTCAGCTCTGACAGCTATGTCAAAAGCTTGGGGTAGACAGGTACGACCCATAGATTAGATCATGACAAAGATTTGACCATTAAAACTTTGCAAGAAGTATAAGAAAGCATGGTCAGCTGATGGCCTCACTAAGACTGGAATTCTATTCCATGCCTTGAGGAATCTATTATTATAATATGTCATTTGTTCTTGAGGGTCTCTTTTAATGGTTGTCAATTGTTCAACTAAAGACAAATTGTCTAATTTATCCTCAAAATGCTTACTCAGTGCATCTCCTAACTCATCCCATGAAGTAATGGAGCCAACAGTTAAATTTCTAAACCATTCAAGAGCCTTACCTTTGAGAGAGGCTGCTAATAGTTTGGTGGCCACATCTTCTTGAGTTATATTGTGTATGCTGCAAATAGTGGTCACATCTCTTATATGCTCAAAAGTTGTGCTTTTGCCTTCACCTATGAAATCAGGTAAACTCTTTAGTACCACCAAGGGCACATCATGATGTTGAGAAAATTTCAATGGATGCCCCTAGTTGAAAGGTACAAAAGCAAACTATCTAGCCATTGTAGGAACTAAAATCCGATGAGTAGCAACTGTGTGAGTTGTATTTGGTGTTGCATTTGAATCTTCTTCTAGATCTCTGGTTAGAGATCTTCCTCTTCATCTGAGATGAAAGGGATAAGGTCTCCTTTCTAAAGTATCAGGAGGTGTAGAATGTACTCTCCTTACAGGAGATGTTCTCTGAGTTAATCTACCTCTGTAGCCTCTTTTTAAGGGCAACTCTAAAAATTCAGTAGACTTTGAGCTTCTAGTCTAAATCTTTCTCATAAACTTTGAACAAATTTAGCCTAGATCTGTGAAATTAGTGGAGTTGCCAGATATACTTGATAGAAAAACTTCTAAAAGCCTATATTATGTAGTCAGTATATTAGAGATAGCATAATCTTTCAAACAATGAACTGATCTTTTGTGGTCCCACTGGGTGTGCCAGAATTGTCATACACTAAGTTTGCACCCTTGTTTCAAGCTCTCTTGGTCTTGATAACTTAGTATAACATGGGAATCATCTCCAGGTTGTGGGACCTATACTAACTAAGATGAGACCTCTAGGTTCTAGGCTGGTTCCTCTTGGATAATCACCTTAATTTTCTTCTTGATAGGAAAGTAAATCATTGAGGGGAAAAGAGATAGAAGGAATGCATGAAAGGGAAAGTAACTTGAAAGCATACTACCTACTGGGTGATACACCAAAATGATGGTATGAATTACAGTATAAAGAATGGACTCAATGCACAAACTCAGGTCTAGGAGATCACAACTCACTGAATAGGATTGCATCAATATTTCATAGAAGGGTCTGCAATAGAAAGAGGCTATCCAGGGAAAGAGAGATTTTCACAATTACAGCATTCCTAAGAATTGGACACAATCTATGACCTGTAAAAAAACATTCACCTCTATAACTAGGTATAGGAATGAGACAGAGTGTCAAGGGGTTGAAGTATACCCATAAGATCATTTTAATCAAATCACCCACAAGAATACACATGAATTGTAGAAAGAAAGAGGGATTAGGAACCCTAAGATAAACACTGAAAACATACAAATACTTAATTCATTAAGAGAAAATTCAAACAAGAAGGTATACGGACATAAATAATGTCACAAAGTACCTTTGCAATATCTAAAGTTCCAATGAAAGTTACAAACTGCAGAAAGTCAGAGGGTAGAAAGAATGCCATAGAGAACTCCTCAGAGAAAAAATTCTCTTTTACAATTGCCAACTCTGAGCTCTAAAAAGCTCCAAAAAATATTATATACATCTCCCTTTGCATGCAGGTAGGGGTCAAAACCTAATTAGGGTTACATATGATTTGACATAAAATAATCAAAAACCCTAATTCTGTCATGTCTGATCATAAATGTGTCTTTGAAAGTATCCTGATTGATCAGATCTCATATTTGCGTGTCCATCCCTATACTATATCTACCTGCAAACAAGCCACCTTGACCTATCTACCCCTTCTACAACTTAGCCTTGCCATGAATGCTCAAATCTGGTCCAGGTTTGATTTGTATTTCGAAGTATAGAAGGCCATAGGTGGTGCCACCCTTTAACATTTCTTCAGCGTGAGAATATCAACATGGTACCCTAAGAAATCACAAGAGATGGCCACCAAATCTTTCTCAACAGTCCCCCAACTACAACTATCCTAGAACTATCAATTCTAAGCTACCCAAAGCCACACAATCGACCAACCGCAATGAACCAGCAAGAAACCCTCGAGAAGATATTTTAAATTTGAAAAGAAATGGCTAGTTGACCTGATTTAAAATGTGGCCATTGAATCACTCCTTCTAGATAGATCAAACAGCTTAGATCAACCCTGTAATAGTTGAGAGACCCTTTGAAAAGTCAAGTGCTAACTCATCAGTCACAACTAATGAGAAGTGAACACCTCAGCAAAATAGAGCACATTGGACCCATGACCTACTGAGATCTTCATCAGATGGTTGTCGCTACACCCCGATACTAGAATTTGTGCATCTTATCTAAGTGGTATAATGACAACCATGAGATCATACCACAACTTAACCATTAGGAAAGACAGGCCCCACTAACAAATTCCAACTATTTTGCCTAGCAACCTATAAGAATCGAGCATGTTAGCACCTCCTGACAACACGAACCCACAACATCCTTAACCCTTCATCAAACGGTTGTCATTATACTGCAAGCTTAACACTTGAGAACTTTTCCTTAGTAGTATAATGATGATCATAGATCCTGCACGAGCTTTAACCTACCACATAAGAAAAAGACCGCAGGCCCACTGACAAATCTCCACATCATAATCCAACCAGCCAATGAGAATCGAACATGTCACACTATGAGGACCACCTGACAGAGCCTGGAGATAAAGTAGAATCAATGATCGGCGTATGATTGCATGGGCCAAGAATAGTCCATGCGATCATATGACAGCCGTTAGATCCAAAGTTTAGATAGCACACTGGGCCCACTTTTACAAACCTCCACATCACAAGCCAGTTGGCCAATCAGAAGCATACACCTTGGACTACGTGGTAATGGACCCACTGACATAGAAGCCTTTCATTATGATGAAGATCAATGGTCCTTGTTACATCACGATGTTAACCTTCGAGCACATCTCGTCAGCGGTATAGTGACAATCATTGATTATGTCTGAGCTTTAACCGCTAGGAAACTAAGACCACTAAACAAACCTTAACTGCTCGCCAGATCGTCGAATATTAAAGACTTAACCATGGGGAATAGTAGATCTCACGACCAGTTAGAAAAATAAAGAGCACATGGAAACAGGGATCACTTAAGTGACTGAAAAGGTAATGGAAAAATAGAAAGGGCCAAAGGGGTTTAGGGTTTTTTGGGGCCAACGGCTACTTTTTCAAATTCAAACTTGTATTCTAGGGGGCTAAAAGAAATTGCAGAGGCCAGAAAACAAGACATAGGGCCATGAAAATTTTAGAGGCTCAACAGGGTAAAATATGCAGACCTTGGGATGGAGTTCAAACTAGCCTATGACCAAAAATGGATGGGTAGGGAATTTTTTGTGCAATAGTAACAAGGGGCTAAATGGGTTCATTCTTGTTCTCCTTCCCCTCTCTATCTTGAAGATGTTATCTTTGTTCAAGAACTACTCTTGAAATCTTTCTTTTACAGAAGATCTCTTCCTTTCAAGGGTCTCTTCCTACAAGTGGAATATCCTTTCATGATTATCTATTTTCTTGTCTCATAAAAGTTAATATTCTTATCTAAGATCATGGCATATATTGTTGTTTTAAGGATATCTTCTTATTTATGGAAGTAGGTATCCTTGATTCTCTTCCTTATGATCTCTCCTATGGTTCCATTATAAGGAGGGGGAATACATACGTCCTCCCTTGTATATTATGCAAAAAAAAATGTCACCATGTTCACAAAAACAAAGCCTCCCCATGCACAAAAATAAAGTTGTCCCATATGCAAAATAAAGATGCCTTGTGCACAAATTTATCGAGGTGGAATTGACTAGCATTGCACACAAATATGCTAGAACTTTCAATGTCATATTTTGAAGTGTTCTCCTTGTGTGGTCCACAATAATACATACAATCTTATTGGGCGGTCACACTTTGTGTAGTTCATAGTAAGACATACAATCTTATTGGGCTAGGTAATCACACCCCTCTCTCTCTCTCTACTATCATGGTTGTGCTAGTAGGCTATACCATGGAGTTGGTATTATCTTTGGTGATTCTCTTATTCTTCCTATGTGATCACATGTGTTCTTGCAATAGCTTTCCAAATATGATATTAGTGGGTGAGATATTTCTGGTTGTGGTCTCTTTTCACTAGTTGATTTGGAGTCTTGTTTTTAGTACTAACCCTATTTTTTGTGTGTTGTGTCTTTTCTTTTTTCTTTTTTTTTCATTCCTCTTTACATGGATGTGGAGTTAATATCCTTGGTTTTGGGGCTTATATCCTTAAACTTAGTGATGTCTTAATTCTTTGAAATTCACCTCTCTTGTCATTCTTCTTTCTCTTCCTTTATCATGAGCATGAGTTTTTCTCATACTCCAACTAAAGTGGGGGCTAAATATACTATCCTAAAAATTAAGTACTTGGTTTAGGACCATTTTAGTCCTACATTAGTGTATTTCTTATGGTAGAACCTCTCAATGTACCCTAAATGCATACTTAATGTAATGCCCCACCAGGGAGCCTAAGAGAAATAACCTAAACATGCAACTAAGTTTGCAAAATAATTTTATTTTCTTAAGTTTTAACAACCAATAACAATAATTTTTTACAATGCGGAAGCAATACAGTATAAAATACAACTTACATAGATTAAAACTCTCAAGGGTTCCTTGACATAGATTATGTAAGTATTCATTAATTAATTTAGATTAGATATAATTACAAATCCCATGTATACAAATGAATGATAAATGAAACATCATATAGAAGAAAACATAAATACAACTGGTACCATAAGGTATCCATAATAATCCCCATGCACTACACATGTCGCAGGGTATGTAATACAATAATAAAGTACAACATGATATCACCTAAAAAACTGATACAAGGATACAAAGAAACATAGAATAAGAAGGATAAGAACACAACTCCATCAATGAAGAACAAGAAGGATCAACTGCCACATGGATCATCCAACACTAGTACATGAATGTTAGAATCTCAAATGGTAAAAGAATCACTACCACCCGACCTCATGGAACCTAAATGGTCCACTCCCACTATGTTGAGGAGATAACAACAGATCCCACTCAGATAGAAAACATCAACAAAACAAGCTAAGGAAGAGATCCTGAAAGCCTTCTAACTAAAAAGGTACAACAAGGTAAGACTTACTCAACTAGAGGCAACCAACATGCGTAGGAAACCTAAGATGCATAAAGGGAAGTGTCATCACATGAGCCAACTCTAGGGTTATTCTGGTAGTCTCTCAAGACCCCAGTGCCCTAGTGACTTTGTGTGGTATCAGTAACCTCTCATGAAGACAAGGTACTAATTATGCCATATCCAGTCCATGTAAGCAGCAAGCATCTTCCCACTCCCATTGTAGTCAAAACTCAATGAGGAACGCAGGCATGGGCGAGGCACAATATCTTATTAATTCATTTTAAACTCTCAATGTCATTAATTATCACTTATTAAGCCACTTGTAATAGGATATCTTGGTATCCACTTCTGGGCTCCGACAATAATTACAAGCCACTTCCTGCCTATACACTTAGATAACCTACCCTAGGACAAAGTCTCATAACCATGACACTCAAGTCAGCATAATCTCATATAACCCAATCTGGTTCCTAAAGACAATAGGAACACATGACAATAATTTCCATCACAAAGCCATAGGGTTGGGTCACTTGATCAAATATCTCATAAGTATGCAAGACAAACAAACATAAACATTAACCCTAAACCCGCCTCTAGATAATGGCCTATTAGGCCAACATGTTAATTCCCCTTTAAGCCATAACACAGAAGACACGAATACAAAAGTGGCATTTAATAAAATCAACTAATTTGTAAGAAAATTTCATCACCAAAATTATTTTATTTAATAATCATTAACACAATATAATTCCATGAAATAACTAAATCCCAATCCTAATAGATCGATTTATCACATTCACGAAATACAATATAAATTCATAAATAATTCCATCCATAGATATATGGATGGAATTATTTATGAATATATATATATATATATATATATATATATATATATTTCATTAATAAACTTTTCCAAATTCTATTTGTAATACCTCCATTACAAAAATTACAACCTTCATAATTAATAACATGCGAATCCTTTTTTTTAAAACAAAACCAATAATAATAATAAAAACTTTTATATTTAAAATATATAAAAATAAATATCATAACAAATTAATAATAAATAAAAATTATTAATGCAAACTTTTTTGGGGACTCGTGGGCCCACTGGTCTGTAGGCGACAGACCTAGGTACTACCGCAGTAGCCTCTAGGGACTATCGTCGGTAGCCTAGGGCCTATCAGCGAGAGTCCCTAAGGACTATCGTTGGTAGCCTAGGGCCTGTCGGTGATAGTCCCTAAGGACTGTCATGAACAGTCATAGACTATCATGTGACAGCCCCTAGGGACTGTTGATGGCAGCCATAGGCTATCATCGGCAACCCTTTGGGCTGTGCGGCCAAGGGAGGGTCGGGGGTTTTAAACCTGCCTCCCCTTAAAATAATATAATAGTTTTATTTTATTTTATTTTTTATCTTTATTAAATTTTGTTTTAATTAAATTTAGTTTTAATTTATTAAATTTAAATTTATTTTAATTTAGATAAAAAAACCAGTAAATAAATATATATTTCCATATATATGTTTTTTTTTTTAAATAATAAATTCCAAATCAATTTATTTCTACTATCACTGGTATTTGAACTTAATTTAATTTTAATTTAATTCTCTACAATGATTGAAACCCTAATCTCATCTGGGTTTTTTTTCAATTATATGTTTTTCTAAAGCGATGTTGACAATCCTGTTTGTCTAAACAACAATAAATTTGAATCTAGGGTTTTCATGTTTCCCTATAGATTTCACAACCCTTCGAATCTTTTATTTAGATAGGTAAAAACTCCCAAAATAAATTGCATGCAAAATCACATTCTCTAAAAACTCAACAGGTAATAAACAACACAAAACTCCTCAAACATACAAATCTAGCAGGCATAAAGAAAACACTCTCTATAATTCCTACAAAGATTTGAAATAAAATAATAATAATAATAATAATAATAATAATAAAATCGAACCCTACCTCAATCCCAAATTATACAGATTTATTGATGCCTAGAATGAAGATAAAATCCAAGCTACCAAAATAATTGCTCCCAAAATCCACCTTTGCCAAAATCTCTCAAAACCTATGTGTTGAGAGTAATGGCTAAACCCACCACATATAGGAATTACCATCCACATGCAAGAGTTCGAACTCGACTCCAAAAATCTTTGCATAAAAATAAACTCTAATTTTCAGTTCAATTTCAATTGAACTAAAGTCTCTCCTCCACTTTGCCTTTTGTTGAAAACACTTAACCAGAATTAACTAATACCTTTAATTTAATTTAATCAAATTTGATTGTGCAACTTAATGCATTCAACTAATTAAAATAAAACATTTTGTCTAAAATAATTTCCACATGCTAAATTAATTCTTAAATTAACACACATTTTAATTGAAAAAGGTTAAATTTACAATTACATAATTCTAAGGTGAATGTATTTAATTAATTCTCATTAATTAAATACTTCTACCATACAATAAACTTTAAAATAATAATTAAACTAAATAATTATATTTAATTAATTTCCAGTTAAATAATATCTCATAGCTAAAAATAGCAAGGATCTAATTATAGAAATAACACCAATAACCACAAATCAAAATAATCAAAAAGACCTAGGGACCCACATTCATACTCAAGAATAGGGATATAAACTCATGTCAACTGGATGAGTTTAAAAGGGTAGGATATCATAAGAACAGGGATATAAACTCATGTCAACTGGATGAGTTTAAAAGGGTAGGATATCATAATCTTGTCGACTATTTGAGGACAATATTGTGGCTTAGGTTAGGATTTGGAACTAAATATTATCTCCCCTCTTTTATCATTGAGACTAGTGATAGGGCACACTCATCTTGGCAATTTATGGAAGTTGATGCCCAGTACCTACAAATCTGCATAAAAGACCAGCATGTGCATATATGTATAGAATATAACAAACAATGGTGGGGATCAGTCGATCATGTGGATCTCGCAAGCAAGCAACTACGACTTCATCCCTCAACCACATCAAGCACATCAAACATAAATATAAAAGTATACATGAACACCATACACATGCAAGTATGGGGTAAGTATAATCATCATCATAAATATCATTTTGAAACAAGTACAACATTATCATAACTAACAACATATAACTAAATCAATATAACCATCATAAACATCGATTTATTAAAATTCACCATGTAACTTGTCATACATCTAAAATCATAATAAAATTGAAATATCAACACACACATAAAAGTGGCCTAAAAGAGTTTGGCAATAATAATAGAAAAATAAACTATGGAGGGGCACTACACTTAATTCAAAAATATTTCCTCCTTCCAACATAACGTTGGCTCCAATTTCTATGCATATTTTCCATTTTCCATCCATTCATAATTCATTTCCTCCTAGGTCCTTTTTTTATGCATTTTACATTTTGGGATTTGCCTTGATTTCCCAACAAACAAAGCCTTGTAGATCCCTCACTTAGCACACAACCCTAGGTCCCAAACTTGTTAGAATAATTTTAGAATAACTGAGAGGAGGGGTGAATCAGTTATCCTTGGGTCCAAATATACCAATTGACCTTTCTAGCTCTTCAACAAACTTGGATCTAATCAGCAATTCACTCAGTCTCTATAGAATATATCAATAAAATAAAACTTGAAGTCCACTGTCCAAAAGTAGTCAACTTTCAAAATATAAAGCTTTCAACAGCATTCACATCAAACATCATTCACATAAGTATAACATTAGGATTTAACGTAGAAACCCAATTTGGAAAAAACCACCAGTAACATGCTACTAATTTTTTACTCTTCTGAAGTGAGCTTTTTGAGAAGCCATCCTTGTTAAAGGTTTACAACACACATTGTTAGTTGTGACCATGTTAAAGAATTTAATCACCCTATTAAGATTAGTCTGGTTAGAGGGCTTAAGAACATTCCATTAGAATGTCACCTTGATTAAAGGGTTTACAAAAATGACTGTTAGGTCAACCTTGATTAAAGGATTTTGACTAATACAATGGTTACAAAGTAACAGTAGGTTCTGATCTAAAATATACAACTCACTTTGCAAATATAGATCCAATGCACTTATATGTTGATTCGCTGACTTACCTTTATTTCCATCTCCATTTTTTATATTCTCAGAATTCTCTTCAAGAAATCACCTCAACTTTGTTTAGTTCTTCATAGCTTCATCTTAGCCTTCTTCTTAGATTCATTAGTCAATAACATCAACCTCTTCCACACTCTACATAACATCACTATTAGGTCATCCTTATACCTCCTTGATTAGGTATATTAATATTTTTTCGCTTAATCTCTTTTGTAGATCTTAGGTTTAGGTCAGATTCATCGAATCCTTCCATCATTTTATTCTCCTCCTTTTCCTTCTAGATACATCTTCAAACTTCTTCTTGAAACCATAAGAAAATGGTTTAACATGCATTAAATGCTCCATATCATTCATTAATAATGTCAACACATTTTACATATCCCAAGAATTCAACTATGTCGGCTGGGATTCTCAATTCTTTCACAAACTATAAATTACTGACACTCAGTCAATATTGTTTTCATCTCCTCGGTCATTACTAGATATCTTGGTCATTGCTAAAACTTTCCTTCTCGGAAAATACTGTCTTTTCTTGGTAAATTATTTGTTGCTTGAAAATTATTGATGCTCGGTCGACACTAAATTTTCTTAGCTTATACTAGCACTCAGTCGACACTAGCATCACTCGGCTTAAACTAAATTTCTTCACTTTTGCTTGGTTAAGCCTATGTTTCTAGTCTTTCTTCTTCACTTAATGTTAAATATAAACAACACATTACCTTGTCAATGTGCCAACTAATCAAGTACCCTCTGAAGTATCACATTACTCAACCTTTCATTAGGTCCTCTTGTTATCTCTTCTTTTCAAATCCTCTTCATCAATCAAAAGATGTGGTACTCTACTAGACAGCAATTGTCTTACTAGTTAAGGTTTGACATCAATGATAAT
This sequence comes from Chamaecyparis obtusa, assembly GCA_027943335.1. Taxonomy (NCBI): domain Eukaryota; kingdom Viridiplantae; phylum Streptophyta; class Pinopsida; order Cupressales; family Cupressaceae; genus Chamaecyparis; species Chamaecyparis obtusa. The sequence continues at coordinate 302,252 of BSBK01007724.1, forward strand.
ACAACAATTGTTTCAATTGTAGTTTCCAACAGGACTATCCTTGAAAAAGTATGCATGACAAGGCTGACTTAGGTCAGCTTTGTCCTAGGGATTTTTCATTTAGTAGGCTCTCAGCCCAATGTGAGGTTGTTTCCCCTAGGTTTTTAATCAAGGTTGGCCTTTAAAAATACAAGCCTCGAAATGTGTATAAAAGGAGGCCTCTTCCTCTCATTTTGACATTCATTATCTACTAGTTTTCAATCTCATCTCCATGTGCACATTATTAAGAAATTTATTGTGCATTAAATATTCAAGGAAAGTAATAAATCATTCATTAAATGCATTGATCACCAAGAATTCAAGAATTCAAGTTCATTCATACATGCAAAATCATTTCCTTCTATAGATCTATCTCTTTGATGTGATCACTCAAGGAGCCTAGATACTTGGTTAGGATCACCAAGATTCCTAACCCTCCAATTCCCTAATAGCTTGATTAGGGACTTCACAAGGCTTCACCTTGTCCTCCTAAGGACTCTCTCTAGGGCCTTCACTCCTTCAATTTCTCACTTCACTCCTTGGCAACCCATCATAGATTTAAGGTTCTTTCCCATCATTGCCTAATCTCAGGCCAATTACTTCTTACCTCCTTAGAAATTTGATGACTCTTGCATAGGTGTGGAGGTTGTCACTTTTTTTTTGTTTCACTTCTTGATCCAATTGATCAAGGTCTCTACTTTTCCTTCTTACTGATCTCCTCAAAAATCTATGTTTTGTCGTTGTAGCCCTAGAGCCCCAATTAGGCTTCCTAGTCCAGGTTTTTAGGAATTTCTCCAAAATATTCCCAAAGGTTACACCAAGATGGTTTTGGATTATTTTTACCTATGTCATTTTATCAAGGATTTTTTGGGTCTTGGGGTCTCAAGCCTCCGTACATTTCCCTAACACAAAATGGAGGGTTTTACAAGGGTTTCAAAGGCTTCTAGGTACTCACTACTTAAGGTAAGATTAGATTGATTTAATGGATTGATCAAGCTCTTAGATCTCCATATTGAAACTTTTCAATCCTCTTCTTGGTCTCCAAATCCTTGGATTATCATTTTCAAGTCAGCCTTGCAAGTAAAAACAAGTTTACACTTCCTTGTCCCTAGTCGGTCAATGACAGTGCTCGCCTAGCGAAAGGTCTTAAAATTGGCCATTCCACTTTCCAGGCCTCCACCAAAGTTATTTACACTATTCATTGGCTCCTCTACCTTTCCCCAACTATCCATGATGAACACATGGTATGGTTTCATGGAGGAGCCATGTTTCTTCTCTAAACTATTTACAGGCCAGTGAACTGGCAAACAAAAAATATTTAATCTAAGACTAACAAGACACCTACAAAAAACTCAAAATGATAAAGAATGGAAAGGAAACACAAAATTTGGATTGTATCCTTCTTTTCCAAACAAAAATAATTACAAAGGATGTTATTATTACATCAAAGTCTCGGACTGTGTCCACAAAACAAGTAACAGTGCTCAAAATTGCTTAAACCATAAATACATAAAGATGCTAACCTCAGGATTGGATCTTATTAGAGCTTATATAGATTCTATTTTTGAGGTCTATGGTGTTTAGGACCCATTATGACCTAATATCTTGGTTGGTCATTTTAGGACAAAATTTTCATGCAACTTTTGCAAAGTTGCAAAAGTTGTCATGACAACTTCTTACCAACTTTTGATAAATTGCTCCTAGCATTTGTCAAACCTCAAAAAGACTCAAATGAAGCTCAAATAATCTATCTAAAACCATTTGAGGTCATTTTAGACCAAAACTGAACATTTTAACCATGTTTCCATATTAGTACCTGTTACCATATTTTTACTCATTTTTTGGATTGCTGACCTAATTACTAGATGAGGCTACAATACCCTACTTTGCATTATTAGATGATCTTATTTAAATTTGTGTTCATTTCAGAAAAGATACATGTAAAGGAAAATAAATTTTTGCATCTAGAGATTACATGTATATATATGCCAAATGTCTTGTATGTATTGTAATAAGGAAAGAACTAAAAAATAAAATCATTTGAGCTCACACAGGCCATGAGCATAGCCAACTTTCAAAAGAGCATAAATGAATACAGACATACACAAAGTGGATGAACATAAGTGTAAGGGTATAATACATTTCTTGAGGTGATAAAAAGTTGATCTGAGGTTGAATCTAGTGTGCTCTTGTATGATCCAAAACCTGCAAAGAAAAGAGAGATGGGGGTTAGATCCAAAAGATCTAAGGAATGAAAGATATCCTACAACTTACCTTCATCTATAATCATGCATGAGTATAGTCCGACATACACTTCAAAAAGAGCTATGCTATAGGGCATGTGAACTCAGTGGAATGCTATAGGAAGCAAAGAGATACCATGTTTTCACTAACTTGTTTGTTCCATGTCCAAATGAGAAGACACTTTGACATGGTAGCATGCTCTCACCCATATAGTACTAGTACTGGGAGGATGGTTGAACCATAAAAAGGCCATCCTTAAAGTACTACTGTTGTCTAGACAACAATAGTATTAAGGTGCTGGAACCAAAATGAATGATGTTGCCCGGTGATGTGGGCTCTATTAGAAAAAATCTAAAGTTTCCTTGATAGAAACCACATCACAGGCCAAGAGAACCCATGATCACCATCACTAATCCAAAAATGATGAGAGAAGCAATCAGAATAAGCAATATCAATGGTGCATTTAGAGATCATGAAGATAGAATAATGAAGCATGAAAGCATGAAAGCAGACAACAGAAATCAACACTCAAAAAGGGAAGTAAATGGATGCATAAACACATGATGAATCACTATTGTGTCTATATTATCCAAACAATGCAACAATAACACTAGATGTTGTTGTTTCATCTAGTGTTGTTGTGACATCATGATGCACCCACAATAGCCATCCACCATGCTCATTAGCATATGATTCATGATCCAGCACTAGCAATAGAAAGGGCATACATCATCAAATCAAATCATTATGGAGAAAAAGGTACAAGTCTTCACACAGTTCTATCTCATAGTCATGGCATGAAGTACGTTTAAATCTGTATTTTGAGGTAAGGAAAGAAGCTATAGATAAAATAATGACTACATGATACAAAGTGGTAAAAATCTAATAAAGTATTGATCTTCCACATTTTATGTGCTTTGACATAATAAAAAATTTAAAATCATAATGAAGTAATAATGCATTAATGAGTAGCTATGGTTAAAAGGTGAACAATAACAAATGATCAAACCAAAAGAATAATAGTCAAGAAGGGTATAGTCTCTAAGGAACACCAACAAATACCATGGCAATAGAAAAATGCCAGGCATTTGGGTCCTCAATCAAGCATAGTATCCATAGAACAGTCATGTCAAATCCAATAGATATGTGGTGCAAACATTAGTGCCAAGTATCCAGTAGTGCCAAGTTCAAGAAATGAGTAGTGGTGGATCATTAAATATGATGTCATCATAGAAAATGGAGAAAATGCCAAGACTGGGCCCTCAATTCCTATAAAAAATACATTCATGATGCCCCATGATGCTCATGGATTCTCAAAGGTTCATGAATAGTGAGGGAATGATGTCAAGCAATACAATGATGCCCAGCTTGTGAACATTAATTAGAACAACATGGAAAAGATACCCATCACTTCATGGGCTATATAAACCAGTGAGTTAACATATCCAAATTCACAGCTTGTTCATGTGATCTAAAAAAATGAGCATATCATAGAATACAACATCATAGTGATAGAAGAAAGACCAAGGCTCATGGGCCTTAAGCAATTTAAAGCAGCTGGCATACCATAATAAATAGCATGCAACATCAAAATATTGATGCCAAAGATCTCAGCTCATTGGCCTTTGACAACATCAAATTAAAGATGCCCTAGCTTAATATCTCTTGGGCTCCAAAGGACAGTAAGCACTAGTAAAACTATGCGACTGCAATGTTGAAATCAAAACAATGACAAAAATTAAAACAATGATGCCCCAAATTATTGTTAATAGGTTGTGATCCAATCAAACAAATAGAAATCAATCTCAAAACTATGGGCTCCATGAATCAAAGAGCATCAATAGATAAATGAACAAAACTCAAGCTCATGGTTTATACAATGCCAGTCATTAACAATAAACAACATAACAGTGTGTATCAATAAAGAGGATGAAACACAACAGAGATGTTGCAATGTTATGGCTCATGGGTTGAGGTCCAATCAAACAATGGATTCAAACACTCAAGCTCACATGTTATGAGCAAAATCATGAGATATAATGCAATAAATACCATCACTCGAATGATCAAAGCTTGATGCTCTAGAAGCTTGAGCCTCTCAAAAACAATTAGTAAACAAGTATGTAATACATGGATGCCCAGATTTAAAAATCATAGCCCCAAAGATTGGATATAGTGAACTTAACATATAAGGGGATGCCTTATTTTAAGCATGGGTTGTGCATGAAGGAGAAAATAACAATTAAATTGTGTCATTGATCATAGCATAAACATCAAGAAATGTAGAGAACATCATAACAGTGCTCAACAAATGCAGAGGAGATTCAAATGAAATCCAAAGTGCCTACCATGATGCCCTGAAGATCAAAAGGCCAAGAAGTTTCCAATCCGAGCTCATGATCACAAAAGAAGAAGGTCGAGTTCAAAGACTGGCAACTTTCCCTAATTTGCTAACAGTGAAGGATAGATGTTTTTGGCATCTTCCATTCTTTCTTTGGATTGGTTTCTTTTTAAAAGTTTGATTAATAATTTTTCCCCTTTTGGGTTGAGAATTTATCCTTATTAATTAAACATCTTTAAAAACACAAACATATTCTGTTCATTATAGGTGGATTTAATTTAAAGGATTTAAATTTTATTTAAATATGTTTTCCCCTTTTTAAACTTGGGTTGAGAACTATTTATTAACATAGTAAATTAAATGTTTTAAATCCACATCATTTATAAAGCATGATTTAGGGGGATAGGATAGATTAAATTCTTATCTTTTTTAAGGATTTCACCTTCCCACCTACCCCTACATATCCAGGAGTCTGACATTCGGATTTGAGAGGCATCTTTCACAGGCCCTAAATGCAGATTTTTTTTCCATTTTTGGTGAGGTTGAGGGTCACAAATGAAGATTCTTAAGTTTTCTTTATATACCTCTGACTTAGGTGATTGAGGGAGTTCACCCATTCTATCTCATTTTGAGATTTGAATGTATGTAGCTCTGGAGAAGCAAAGTGTACTTTGGCTCCTTTCAATTTAATGCATATCAATTATCCTTCTTGTTCCTATAGTTTTCTAAGGTGTTTAGTGGGTCTTATATGAATGTTATTATGATTAAGATTAGTCCTTTACTTCATATATTGTTCATTTAGATGCTCATAAACACTTTTTATTTCCTAAAGTACTAATTTGTGTGTATTTGAAAGTATTTGGGGTTGTGGAATTCATTTTCCCTCCTTATTGACAACTAGAACCTTATTATTTCTAAGGGAAAAATCAGAATTAGGGAGAGGTTGTGATGCTTAGGTTATGTTTGAATTCCATTGTGAGTTTGTTTGCATTTTGTGGATCTATCCAAGTTTGGTGAATCACCTAGGTTCAGTTTCAGTCATTTAATTTCATTCACTCTCTCCCTTTTCTTCATAAACTTAGTCAAGTTTCAAGGTGATTCAAGGGAAAGTCAGCCCCTAATCTAGAGGTCTACTTTCTAATAGGTTACCCATAGCCTTAAATTAGCCCCATGTTTCACAAGATTACTAGGTTCACACTTAGCTTATTCAGGTGCAATCCTTGGTGAAAATAGTTTTTGACATGCCTAGTGGGATAGTAATGTTTCCCAGCATTCACTGAGATTTTGGTGTGATCCTTAATGCAATCAGCCTTTAGAGGTAGTTTGTTCCAAACACCATGGTGACTTTGAGAAAAATCTACTGGTTTAAGCAGTCCAAGTGCTAGTAAGTTTCATAAAATACCCTTTTTACCAGCTCATTTGATGAATAAGCATGTCGATTCCTAATGCATATTCACCCTATCACCCCCATATCATGAGAAAGCTACTCATGTACCATCATTCATGCCATATCAAGCTGGCCAAGAAGAAACATGTAGCCAAAATGGCCTACCAATAGAAAACTATCAGCATGCACCACCATACCCTCCCACCCAGCATCAAGCATCCTAGAAGCATTCCTATGAACCACCCTATGAGGGTCACCATCACAATCCTCAGAATTAGTCCAACACCACTTCACATATGAACTCCAATGACTAGTTAGAAAATTTTTGAGATGAAATGAGCTCTTTCATGAAAGACTATGTGGAGATGAGGGCTCAGAAAGAAGAGATCTCAAGGCAGTATATGGAAGTGGTAGCTCAGAAAGAGGAGTTTTCAAGGCAGCTAGAACTAGATGGAAAACCATGAGAAGAGCCTTGATGAAAATAACCAAAAAATCTTGACACAAGAGAAGATCCAGGAAGAAAAGATTGAAGAGTATAAATAATTAACAAGGGTCATCTATCTAACAACTATGAAAAATGAGAAGGATCTCCGAAAAGAGTTAGTAGGAATTTCATGATCATGAGAGAAAGATACTTGCTAGATAGATTGCAGAAAAGGATCAATTGATTGAGAATTTTTTGGTACAAGCACCAAGGGGAGGAGATCAAGCAGTAATTGCTGCCCCAATACAAGAAAGTTCATCAAATCCACCAAAGGGCAATGCCAAGTATTTTTAAAAAGGAGATCCAAGAGGAGGTGCCTCATGTCATTGAGAAGGAGGCTACTCTTGTGTTTCCAAAGTCCCAAGGAGATGCAAGCTTGGAAGAGGAGGACCTAGAAGCTTTGCAGACCAGACAAGAGGATCACAAGGTTCAAATTCTAAGTTTCTTTCCTGGTAAGTCCCCTAGCACTTCTATTGAAATTCCAAGCTTTAGGATTTCTCCTTTAGTTCAGAATCTTAGTCAACATGGGCCTAACCTCCATGTATTTTTAGAGCCTTTTCATGACCCCATCTCAAACTTCTAGTCACTTCATTATATTCCTATAGAAGAGACACCTAAAGGATTTTCCCTCCTAAGTGACAACGAGCCCATCCTATAGTAGATAAATCCCTATGAGCCAATCCCTAAAGAGACCCTTCCACCTCATAGCATTTCAAATGATGAATCTTTTCTTTTAGGTGTACTTTTCCATGAGGAGAAATTAAATCTATCACAACATGATAATGGATTAGGGCAACAAGACAAGAGTCGGGAAGAAAGTGAGGAAGGTGAGGTCCTAATTGATCTATTTGAGGAAATTCTTTCTTATATTGAGGAAGAAGAGGCAATACAAGATTTACTGGTTAAGCTCCATGATTATGATAATGAAGATGACATGATTGCTATTAACTTAGAACATCAAGAAGATTTTGACTCCATAATTGATGTTTTCTTCTCAACTCTTGTTGATGTTCCTCATCCTCCTCAAATAGATAGTAGCATCCATGTTCTTAAAGAAGGTTTTATATTTTAGGAAGTTGATGTTGTCCCATTTGTAGAATCTAAACTTATCTGCAATAAAGTGGTGGAAGACTCTCAAGGATCATGTTTCCTAGACCATGAAGAGGGACTAGTGATTGTTAAAGACCTAAGGAAATTTGATAGCTTTGATGAGCTACTAGTTGTTCCAGATAAAGAAGAGGATGATCCTATAACCCTAGAAGAAGAATTGGTATGGCAGGCCATCATGGAGGGGTCAAATTTTGATTGACATGCTGAGGTCATCCATAAGGTGCATAGTAAACAACAAAGGCCTAGATTCATCTCTCAAGGGGATGTCCTATCAGATACCTTTCTCAAGTAGGGGAAAATGAGACATCCATACTCAAGTATTCAATGGAGGGTGATGTCAAAAGTCCATTTCTTGATAACCAGAAGTTTATTCAGTCTTATCAACCTCCCTAAGAAGATAGCGCCTATGATCTAATCAAGGTTAGTATTCTGGACTACCAATTTCAAAAGTGGATATGCCAAGTAGTTCAATACATTTTTATATTCCATACCCTCTTTTTTGGCATCAAGTGTGCAAGGTATAATACCCTAAGGAGGATGGGAAGTTATTTTTGTTGGAGATTTTCCAGCAAGCCAGATTGCTAACTGTATGTTTGTCATTGATGACAAAATATGGTAAGTAGCATGTGTGGAAGCCTGATGGAGAGAGCTTTGAGAATATATTGCATGGATATGTTATTAGCATTATATCATGGACACAGAGGTTGATTATGAGTATAGATAGTTGTGTAGCAGTTTATCCCAGCAGTGTTCCTGACAGAGTTATAGATAGAGATCAGTATGAGATTCATAGTATGGTTATCATGGAGCCTTGCACGTTTATATGTATGTTTTAGACATATGTATGAATCTATGTTCATGGACGCAGACTTTGATATGTAGCAGAAGTTAACTTATGATGATTCACAACTGACAGTTATAGTTTCTTGAGTTTATCTAGAGGAGCTAACAAAGATTATATTAGTAAAGGAGTTGCACCTATCATTTTGGTATGCACACTTGGATCCATGTTTTTTGGAGAGTTAATAATGTTTGGTTAAGAGCGCATGATGTAATTTATCATGAGGAGAAAGCATTAATTATTTTGGTGGAGCCAACAGTGTGAAGTAACGCAGTCACTCATATTGAGTTGGATAGGTCCCAATTTGTGTTGTGTGCTTAGCAAAGCTGACAGAGATGTTATTGGAGAGTTTTATTATTTCTCTAATATGATTTCAAGATGGTTCTAATAGGCTAACTTGATTATATCATCTAGAGGAAAGATACTTATAGGTAGTCATTTGTGATTACTAAATATGGTTTAGAGCTGAAAGATAAGAGTAGAGCAGAGAGTGCAAAGTGTTGAGCCATCAGTAGAAGGTATATGTGACATAATAGAAAGTATATACTATTCATTGGAACTAATCAAGATAGTAGGTCTATGTGCAGTTCACCAAGATCTAGATATAGTGTGTATCTATTAAATAGAAGGTTGTAGACTTCACCCCTTTGAGAAGTGTACTAAAAGATAGTGTGTCCTCACCCCTAATAGGATTAATTGTAAAATACTCCTAACAGGTTCTGACCCTTGACTAGGTCACTGTACTTATTGCATTGTAAAGATCAACTCCTAATAGGGTTGTAAGATCTTCTGACAAGGATCATAATACACTAGTGCAATTCTTAATGGGTGTCAATTCCCACCAGGGTTTTTACCTATTTGGGTTTCCTCAGTCGTAACCAAAATTGTGGTGTTGTGTTAAGTGTTATTTCATTGTGTTTATGCTTAATGTTATTACATACTTAATTTGATAAAGAATTGAAACTTGTAGATAATTGATTCACCCCCCCCCCCCCCCCCCACTCTCAGTTATCTCTTGGGACTATTCCTAACAATTTCAATAGTCCAATCAATGGATTTTTTTGACCAATTTGTTGATACTGGTTAGAGTAGGGTAGGGTAGGAGTTTTTAGTTTTCTATGTTCCCTAAGTGCTTCAGCACAAGCTTGTTTTTAGTTTTAGTTTTAGTTTTGTTGGAGAGAAGGATGTTGTTTTTGTTGGGAGTCAAGTTCCGTTTTAAGGCTTAAAGGACTCTATGCCCAATGGATACAAAAGGAAACTGGTTAATGGTGTTTAGCAGGAAAGCACTCAACTGAGGTCACCAGAATGTTACCATATTTTTACTCATTTTTTGGATTTCTGACATAATTACTACATGAGGCTACAATACCCTAGTTTTCATTATTAGATGATCTTATTTAAATTTTTCTTCATTTTAGAAAAGATACATGTAAAGGAAAATAAATTTCTACATTTAGAGATTACATGTATATATATGCCAAATGTCTTGTATGTACTGTACAAAGGAAAGAACTAAAAAATAAAATCATCTAAGCTCACACAGGCCATGAGCATAGCCAACTTTGAAAAGAGTATAAATGAATACAGACATATGAAAAGTGAATGAACATAAGTGTAAGGGTACTAGACATTGCCTGATGTGATAAAAAGTTGATCTGAGGTTGAATCCAATGTGCTCCTGTATGATCTAGAACCTACAAAGAAAAGAGAGATGGGATTAGATCCAAAAGATCTAAGAAATGAATGATATCCTACCACTGCTTTCTAGAGAACAATAGTATTAAGGTGCTGGAACCCAAATGAATGATGTTTCCCTTTGATGTGGGCTCTATCAGGAAAAATCTCAATTTTCCTTGATAGAAATCACATCACAGGCCAAGAGCACCCATGATCACCATCACTGATCTAGAAATGGTGAGAGAAGGAATCAAAAGAAGCAGTGTCAATGGGGCATTTAGAGATCATAAGACAAAATAATGAAGCATGAAAGCACACATAGAAATCAACACTCAAAAAAGGAAGTAAATGGTTTCTTGAACACCTGATGAATCACTATGGTGTCTACATCATCCAAACAATGCAACAGCAACACCAGATGTTTTTGTTTCATTTGGTGTTGTTGTGACATCATGATGCACCCACAATAGCCATCCACCATGCCCATTAGCATATGAGTCATGATCCAACACTAGCAATATAAAGGGCATACATCATCAAATCAAATCATTATGGAACAAAAGATACAATTCTCCATGCAATTATATCTCATATTCATGGCATGAAGTATGTTTAAATCTATATTTTGAGCTAAGGAAAGAAGCTACAGATGAAAGAATGACTATATGATATAGAGTGGTACAAATCTAATAAAGTATTGAGCTTCCACATTTTATGTGCTTTGATTCAATGAAATTTTGATCATCATAATGAAGTAATAATGCATTAATGCAGAGCTATTCTTAAAAGGTGAACAACAACAAATGATCAAATCAAAAGAATAACAGTCAAGAAAGGTATAGTCTCTAAGGAACCCCAAAAAATACCATGGTAATAGAAAAATGCCAAGCATTTGAGTCCTCAATCAAGCATAGTATCCATGAAACGGTCATGTCAAATCCAATAGATACGTGGTGCAAATATTAGTGCCAAGTACCTAGTAGTGCCAAGTTCAAGTAATGAGCCGTGGTGGATCAGTAAATATGATGCCATCATATAAAATGGAGAAAATTCCAAGCTTGGACCCTCAATTCCTATAAACAATACATTCATGATGCCCCATGATGCTCATGGATTCTCAAAGGTTCATGAATAGTGAGGGAACGATGTCAAGCAATACAATGATGCCCATCTTGTGAACATTAACCAAAACATGGAAAAGATACCCAATACTTCATAGATTGTATAAACCAGTGAGTTAACATATCTAAATTCATAGCTTTCTCACGGGCTCTAAAAAAAGAGCATATCATAGTATACAATAGCTTAGCGATAGAATAAAGACCAAGGCTCACGAGCCTTAAGCAATCTAAAGCAGTGAGCATACTATAATAAACAACATGCAATAGAAAAATATTGATGTCAAAGCTCTCAGCTCACTAGCCTTTGACAACAGCAAATTAAAGATGCCCTAGCTTAATAGCTCTTGGGCTCCAAAGGATAGTAAGCACAAGTCAAACTATGCGACTACAATGTTGAAATCAAAACAATGATAGAAATTAAAACAATGATGCTCCAGCTTATTGTTCATGGGCTATGATCCAATCAAACAAACATAAATCAATCTCAAAAGCATGGGCTCCATGAATCATAGAGCATCAACAGATAAATGGACAAAACTCAAGCTCACGGTTTATACAATGCCAGTCATCAATAATAAACAACATAATAGTGTGTATCAAAAAAAGGATGAAACACAATAGAGATGTCACAATGTTATGGCTCATGGGTTGAGGTCTAATCAAAAAATGGATTCAAGCACTCAAGATCATGGGTTATGAGAAAAATCATAAGGAGATACAATGCAATAAAGACCATCACTCAAATTATCAAAGCTTGATGCTCTAGAAGCTCAAGCCTCTCAAAAATAGTGAGTAAACAAATATGTAATACATGGATGCCCAGATTTAAAACTCATGGCCCCAAAGATTGTTTATATACCTCTCACTTAGGTGATTGAGGGAGTTCTCCTATTCTATCTCATTCTGAGATTAGAATGTTTGTAGCTCTAGAGAAGCAAACTATACTTTGGCTCCTTTCAATTCAGTGCATAGTAATTATCCTTCTTGTTCCTATAGTTTTCTAAGTTGTTTAGTGGGTCTTATATCAATGTTATTCTGATTAATATTAATCCTTTACTTGATATATTATTCATTTAGATGCTCATAAATACATTTTATTTCCTGAAGCACTAATTTGTGTGCATTTGAAAGTATTTGGGGTTATGGAATTCATTTTCCCTCCTCATTTACAACTAGCACCTTGTTATTTCTAAGGGAAAAAATAGATTTAGGAGAAGTTATGGTGCTCAGGTTATGTTTGAATTCCATTGTCAATTTTTTTGTAGTTTGTGGATCACCCAGTTTTAGTTTCAGTCATTTAATTTCATGCACTCTCTCCCTTTTATTCATAAAGTTAGTCAAGTTTCAAGGTGATTCAAGGGGAAGTCGGCCCCTAATCTAGAGGTCTACTTTATGATAGGTTACCCATAGCCTGAAAGTAGTCCCATGTTTCACAGGATTTCTAGGTTCACACTTAGCTTATTTGGGTGCAATCCTTAGTGACAACAGTACCCATTTTAACAATTTTAGGACTAAGTTGGGTCCTAAGAGTACCTTGACTCTTAACCTAATCAATCTACCCAAACCCTAGGTTAATCCTAACCTCTATTATCCTAAGACACTTAGATCCTCTTGGAACCTATTAATAACCCCTGGTCTATCTAGGACTAGTAAAAGCCATAAATGAAGAAGGACTCTCTAGCCTAGGTACTAGGTGCTCTTGCATCATTCTTTTCCCCATTGGAGGCCAAGAAAAGGATTTTGACATAAAGGAAGGAGATATACATTTATCCTTCAAGTCTTCCTCTTCTCTCTCTTCTTTAATTCAACACTAAGGAAAATTACAACATCTATTACATGATGTTTTGTCGTACATGATTTCCTTTTGGTTTTTGTGTTGAGTGAAAGCTATTTCATCAACATACTTGATCACATTCTAAGGACAATTGCATCTACATAGTATGGTATACTTCATTTGTTTAGATCTAATCTCTAATACATAATATTTTTCTTTCAATTATATCTATTTCATTTTAAGGTTGATTCCTATACAAGGGCTTGTCCAACGAAATCCCTTTCCCACAATAATCTCCCCTTCTTTTCTATGTGTAGGAATAGGTGGTAGAGCTTTAGATATGGACTGCAAGAGTTTTGGAACCAATGACTAATTCTACTATAGAATTCCTCTAATTTTGACTCTCTAGGACAAGGATGAATTTTTTGGAAAATGCCAACTTGATTTGGAATCATCCCAGGAATCTGCATGTTTCCCAATCAAGAAATACAAATCTCAGAGTTCTAGATCCCAAACAATTTTTGTTCCTGATAATTTTTCAAGAGTAAAAGCTAGATCTAAAGTTCACTTTTTATCTCCTAGTTCCAAGGTAAATGCATTTCTCTTATTTCATTTAATTTACTTAATCATTTATCCATCTTATATATCAGTCACATATTTATCATAAGGAATCCACAAAACCCTGCATTGTGTAGATCATGAATTTGCACCCTTACTCCTTTGGTTGTGCAAATCAAATTCATTTTGTTAAGGGTTTTGAATTTTGATGTATGTCAAATTTGGCGGTCTACCATTTATCACTATTTTATTCATTACATATATACTTTTTACATGCTTTCGATTACACATTGATTTCATTTTCATATAGGATTTCCTCTATCACATTAGGGTAGATTTTTACATTAAATTTATGCTTCTTAGCTCATAGAAATTTAGATATACTCTAGATTCACGAGAACTAAACACATTATATATGTCATATTGGCTATATATAGAGGTATAAATCACCAAAATGGGGGGATTGACCAAGGAAAACCCCTAATAACCACCCACACACATATTTCTTAGATTTGCAGGTGTGGAAAACAACTGTCAAAAATTTTGTGGCATCCTAATACTAAGGTAGTCAATCAGCAACTTGTTCCAATAAAAAACCCTAGGTATAAATCAGCCCATCGAATCTATACCCATTTGTTAGGAATGAATGTTGAATATATCCTACGGGAGTATTAGTAGCCATTCTATAGCACTTGTTGTTGCATTCATGAGTGTAATTGTCATTGATGTCAACATAGTGATCTACTGAAGATCAGCAGAGGAGCAGACAGTGTTTGGATTAGCGCACGTGGGATATAAGAGATCAAGCTATGCGATGTTGAGGACTTAATCTATGATATGTTATATGTTCATGGCTAAGAGTACAGACAATAATTCATTTATTCATGGAAGTTATGAGCATTTCAGTGGAAACAATATTTAGGCAGTGTTTTTGAGTAGCATTTTGTGGAAATCAGATGATATCTCCTAATCGGGATGGAATCTAGTTATGCACAGTTAGAGAGTATTTGAAGACATGTTGATAGTGGTGTGGATGACTATGCAAACTTTGAGGTTGCACAAGTGAAGAGTTATTCTAATTGGAAGCTGACAGTTTTGTGTAATTTTGATGTAACGTGTGGAAACTTTTATTTTCTAATTTGGATGCCGACTCATTTGTAATTACTTGAGTGTGGTATAAAGGAAGGAGAACTTTCCTTGTTTTAATGAAGAAAATAAAAGAGTGAATGAAATTGTGAAAGAAAATTTTTGGAAAGAGGATATGCGAGGTACAGAGATCTGAAATTGAGATCTGGTGTAGCAGTGAGTGTGGTTTGGCATAGTCAAAGAAGAGGTAACATATTGTTGAGATCAATAATATTTTGATATTATTCTATTGAATAATCTAGAGATCAGTTGGATAGTATGTTCAGTGATCTTGCCATTGAATTTGTTTGGGTAGTGGGTCCTTCTGTCTTCCATAACTCCTAACAGGGTTAGAATCTTTTAGCAAGGATTCAAAATCTCCTAACAAGGATTCATATGTACTGAATCTATTTCATAAGACTCCTAATAGAATCCATCCTTTCACAAGGAACTTTCATAATAGTGCATCTTTTGTGGGCATCATTCCCACCGGGGTTTACTCTTTGATCAAGAGGTTCCCTAGTCAACATATCTTGTGTCATTTTGTTATTTTGTATGAATATCTTTCTATGGTTGTTGGTTACATTTCTTATATGGTTAAAATATATTAAATTTGATAAAGGCTATAATTATTTGATAACTAATTCACCCCCCCCCCCCCCCTCTCAGTTATCTTGGTGGACTTTACTTTCTAACACCATGTACATATTGACTCATCTAATATATAAATAGTGAAATTCATCTTGTAGTTAGATATAGGTCTTGGGATCTTAAAAATTTAGTTGCATCCAGTTTTAGGATTCTAACAGTAGAGAATTATGATCTAAGCTTTTATTTTTCCTCTTTTGGTTCTAGGTGCATTCAAATCTATCTTAATCTCTTTATACATCTATTTTTAGTCTGATTAGATCATTTCCTATTTTGTTTATTCATTTAAAAACTAGTCTCTTTCATTATTTTCCCAATAATAAGTAGCAAAGAAATAGAAGCCCCTCAAGTAAGGATCTTTCATTAGCATCCCTCCCACTTGGTGGTACATATATTATTTTTCTTGAGGTGGTTTTTTATTCCAATGTATGTCATGAATTGGGGAAAACTAGGTGTTTAGGTAATTCCCTTTTCATACATCACATTTTGGTGAACCTGACGCATGACATTTACATTTTGGTTTGGTGTCTAGATCTCCTTAGTATGCATTACATGAGTCAAATATTTACATCACATCATTTCTATATTATATGCATTTAGATATCTTTGGTTCAACTTACACATTTTGATGAACTCATCTCTTTCATGCATTGTTTTGGTGTTTCCAACTAATATATGAGATAAATCTAAGGGTTATCCTTTTCCTATGGTTGATTATCTCAAGTAAGTGGCCAATTTTTCAAGAATTCCTTAGAAATAAGAAATTTATCCTTCACTTTGAGCTTTACAAAACCCAAGTGAGTATCTCTTTCATGCAATATTGATGGATAAATCAAATAACCTATAATATTTCATACTCAGCAGATCATTCCCAACTAGAAAGTATCATATTGCAAATATAAACCATTCATTCACAGATTTGGCTCAATTATGGTATTCAGATAGTTTGTAATAGATATGTAGGAGATAAGTAGGTGTTTGCAAATGGAGTTGTAAGAAGAGTGGGTTTAGCCATGGAGGAAACTCTATAGTTAAGCACACTCAAGCTGGAGTAGTACTGGGATGGGTGACCTCCTATGAAGTCCTGGTGCTTCCCCTCTGTGAGCATCACCTAGATCCAATGAGTGCTAAGTGTTCCATTCATTATCATGAGAGATGGGTTCGTGTGAACCACTATTCATGAATCATGGGTCAATGAGTTTGACTCAAACTCTACATAATTGAATCTTGATAGCAATATCATAGTTTGTAATAGGCCGAGAGCAAGAATTCTAATGAAAACAATAGAAATATAAAATAGATTTGGATTTTTTTTGTTTTTTATTGAAAACACAGGCGGCCATGCATAAACCAGTGCCCAGTCCAGGCTACAGAGTCAAACAGTAAGCTACAAAAGAATGTTCACAAGCCACAAGGTAAGAAACAAATATATTAAAAACATGATAATTCTTTAAATTAACATATCTACTTCATGTCAGCATGAAACTCTTTCCTAGAAAATCTACATCATATATCAAAATCACTATTATTTGCATAAAGCATTTAACTCTATTATTGAAAGAGAGCTATGGGAAAAGTAATAAATATTGCAATTAAAAAATTTAAATATGAATTCAAAACCCTTGGTTTATTCAATTCATATGATTTAGAGTACATTATATGGAGACAATTTCATGACTGTAACAACATTTAAGCACAAAAATGAAACAACCTTTCTTACAAAAATCAAACAATGACAACCTCTTATCTAGTATGTAGTACATGGTACTTAAGACTTCCTATGTGCCCATATTTTTCTCATATTTTTAGACCCCTGTAATCATCCTTGGAATCCCTTTTATGTATCAGGGATGCACAAACTACAAGTCAAAAACACATGAAAACTATGCTAAACCACCACCATACGACCACACAAAATTGTTCTCTACCTGGAATGAGTATATTTAGGTTTTATTTTTTACTGCAATTGCTAGATTGGTGTGATGTCGGTCCCAAGGTCAAAGTCCTCCAGCAAGCCTACAAAACTTGTGAGCCTCAACACTATCACACTTGGATGGTCAATGTTATAGAGGTAGCTAGAATGCAACACTCTCATTCTCTACTGTCATGGGGAAGAACTTTGAAAATGCTCCTCGAGGGGTGCGGAATTACTCCAAAAACTCATCTTTTGGCATAAACCTAGGCCTTCCTCTGTAATCTTCCCTTGAAGGGTATCCTAAGAAACAACAATAGAGATTGGAATTATTTACAAGCTATGGAAATAGTATGCCCTTACACTTGATGGTTTTGATATCTTTGTGACTGTCACTAAACATTTTGATACCTTTATGGCTACAAATGGAACCATCCTCCTGCTCATGGCCTTAGTCTTTGTATATCTCTTGCAAAAAGACCCTCTACAACTACATCCTAAGACGCCAACATTTCCTCGTACTAATCATAAAACCAAACATTAGATGAATCAAGGAGAGAACCTTCCCACATGAAAATGCATAACCCTTGGAGAATGTATAAATATCATTTCCTTCCTTAAGCACTAGTCTTTGACTTTCAATTTGAAAATGATGGAAGCAACGAGTCTGCAAACTTTGGAAATTCCACAATGAACATATCTTGCAAAAGAATTGTAACCTGTTAATTCTTGGTTATAGAAAACCCAATTGGATACTCAAAATATTTTGACAACAAACTATATCATTCCATATCCTACACTGATAAGAAATCCTCTACAAACTTACTCCAGGCATCATTCCTTCCTTGCTCTCCTCAAATTTCAATTTTCATCTAAATAGTTTGTCAAACTTATTTGACCAAGATTACCTAGCACACATTTTCATATGTGGTGCCACATGACAACATAAAATTGGTTTGACCATCCATGGACCCAATTTAATCTTAGTCTCTTGGCACCTCACTCATCTGTTGGAAGACTTGACAACTACAATTAGTCATGGAAGGGATGTGGAGAATCACATATCTTTGTTGTTAAAATATCTACATACATATTCAACCAGTTCTTTCCAACCCTTCCTTATTGCAGGAACGTGAAGCAATCATTTATTTCTCCATCATTAGTTAAGGAACAAGGATACCTCATACTCACACTCCTCTTCACAACATTTGGATTTTCAATACAGAAGAGTGGGTTCAATAGTTTGTCCTCAAGCTCCATTTTCCATCTAATTCACCCCACCAATCCTCAACACTTCAATTGAACATGCCTCAAACATCACAGTAATGTGGGGTTCCTTCTTCTAGAACTTTTGTGCTTCTATAATTTCCACCCCACACATGCATTGGTCATCATGAGTTCTAAATAATCCTTGTAGTAGTGTGGGGTCACTCTTTTCTTTAGTTACCAAATTGATTTACTAGTAGCTCCTATGTTCATATATAGAATTGAGTCTTTGGAATCATCATTGCAAGAATACAAGGAATAATCACATACTCGTATTAGCACAACCCCGCACCTCCATGCTCTGTATAATTCATCTAGTAAATACTTACCAGGTGAGCGGGGGGAAATCCAATACACCTTGGGAGAAATCTAGATCTTTTCATAATAGAAAAATTAGAGGAATGCAAGGAAAGAGCCAGTCATATCCTCTCATCAAAGGGGGGAAGGGTTAAAAATATTAGTCCAAATAGTGGCTTCAGTTCGAGATGGCTAGTTGCAAACTATCACAAGGATTCAAAAATCTCTAGATAGAAGACCCATCAACATAGGTGCACAAAAATTATCTACATGAGTATACACTCAGGGAGAAAATACACCTACCTTCACACTGGTGGCCCAGGGATACCAAATAGGTAGAACCAAAACTTTCCTATATCAAACCCTTAGTTATCATTGTGCAACTCCATAACCAATCTGATATTTATAAATTTTTGTATGTATTCAACATCCTCACTTCTTAAAATAATAACACATCTATAACCCTTGGTGGCCTTTCTATAGCTTGATATTACACAATCTAACCAAAGGTGGGCATAGTTTCCATTACATTGTATTGGCTTTGGAAATTCATTGAACCACACATGGTCATGCTTAATAGGGTACTCCTCCTCATTTGTCTCATACTTTGATTCATAAATGAGATGCTCTAACTAGAATAAAACCAAAACTCTCATAATCTATTGTATAATTAACATTTTCATCCCTACTCCCTTTATAAGCTTGCAAATAATTTGTACACATTTCACTAGGGCATTTCTACAAACCTGGGAAAATTTCATCCTACATATGGAAAATACGATTTTCATATTCAGGCCCACTTTGCATATGCATCACACTAATTCCACAAGAGTACTCTATTATATCTCTAAAGTTTGTTATTTCAATGTGTTTCTTTGTAAATTTCATGACCATACTATCTATGTTGCTAACATTTATGTCATATATGAATTCATCCAATTATGGAATTTGTAAATAGGCATTCCCTACCTCCTTATTATAACATTTTTCCCAAAAAAAAATTCAAAAATATGTGTAAACATACCCGAAAATGAAGCTCCATTCAACTCTTCAAAATAAATTCTCTCAAACCTAGGTTCATACACATGATCACCTATGCCCCTGTGAAAATCTTATTTCATATTTACATTCTATTCATTACAGCCATAACTACATGTAGCTTTATCAACATTGATAAAATCTATACATTTTGAAGATCTCTCCACAACTTCAACCATAATTTCATCCTTGGGTTCATCTTTATGACCTTTATCAATGGTGAGGCACTCATGCCTAATACCATTCATCATCATATCCATGGGTTTCTACCCATTCAAATATTGGGCTTCATTATAAGAGTATCCCTCTAAACCATTAAATTAACTTGAAGACATGGAAATTGACTCCTAATAATCATTGCATATAATCCTAAATACATCAATATTAATATCATTCTCAAATGACTATGTTTCTATTTCACACAGGGCACTTAAAATAGAAGGGGAACAATATGCACCATTAATTCCATTTCCTAGGACAACTTGTAGGAATTCAAAACTTTCATACTCCATACTGGAAAAAAGACCAAAACCATCATATTCATGTGTGGCACATATTTCCTACCCTGAATCACTAATACTATCATAAGCATAATCACAAGGAGTATGATTAATCTCTATACACAAAGGTGGGTTGCTATAGTTTGGGGTATCATAGTCATCACAAACTAAAATTTTATCTTCTAGATACAAGGGACCATGACTATTACACCAATTCCCATTACTACAAACATACACCATCCCATATATTATATCTCTATACACAAAGGTGGGTTTCTATAGCTTGCGGTATCATAGTCATCACAAACTAAAATTTTATCTTCTAGATATAAGGGACTATGACTATTACACCAATGCCCATTACTACAAACATACACCATCCCATCTATAACAATTACTCTAGATTATTCACCTTCATCACTATTATCACAAGATGGCCTTAGAACTCCCAAGTGTTGAATATTTTTAACATTTACCAACTTTCAGTGTATTCATCCAATAGTGTTTGGTTGTTTTCTATAGAATTAATATAATTTTCATATTGTTGGCCTTATTTTTGAGTTGCACTCTGACCTATATCAATGGTCCTATGTTGATGCATTGTTGCATGCCTTTCACTTGAAACTATTCCTTTAGATGCACACACATTTGGCTATTGGTCACTTAAATCATCCTCTGGCACTTGACAAATATATACTCTTTTTAGAACATGATTACGAATAGAAATCTGACAAGGATCTTGGAAACCATTCATAATTAGTTGGGAATCATTTTTATTCCCATATGATGTTCTATTTAATGGTTTGGAACTCTTAATCATCCCATATTTGGAAACCATCTCTATATTTACAAAAATCTAAAATGCCTCATGTAAACTTGATGGGTCTTTATTTCTCATTTTGTAACTCATTTTATTGTCAAAAGCTCCTAGGTATACAACTAATGCCATTACATCCTGAGGTATACACTTCTCAATAATTCTCTTCAATGCCTTCATAAATCTCAAATTAAACTTAGGAACCAACTCATCTTCTCTGACATGAATATCCATGAACTCGCTAAGAATTAAGAACTCATGAATCCTATCACAAAATTTCTGATTGAAGACTAACATAATCTCACTCCATCAGTTGATTGAATGGGGTAAGATATTTGAGAACCATTCTTTGGATTCATTCTTCAAGGATTGGACAAATAACTTCATAACTATGTCTTTGTGTTCTATTTCATAAACCTTAAGCAAATCAACAAACCCTTATAGATGATTTGATGTAGATTCACACTTATAACCACTGAACTTGGGAAAATTATCTCTAATTTCTAGTGTCATATCATTTGGGTACTTAGGAATACCATTCAAATCTAAAGGATGATATCTCCTCATACTAAAAAATTTCTTGGGCTATAGAACTGAGACAAGTTACAAACTATTTCCTTATTCCAGACTTTATTAGGATACATACACTAAAATATTTCTATCATTTTGATGCTATAGACTCCTTTTACATATATTGAGATGCTTAAACTTCACAAGGTATGACCTACCAAAGAAAATGTAAATAGTTTTCTCTCCTTTTTTTTGTAGGGGATTCATTCTAATATCTCTAAAGGCACAAATAATTCATTGAATAAACATGAAACACTAACCAAATAATAAAAATACTTCCCCGAATTAGTGCTTTATAACACTCAAGGGGAACATTTCAATAATGCTTCAACTCTCATAAACACATTTTAAATAATAGCTTGATCTATTCATGTTTTATGAGAATACCTATAAAATTTAAAGTTGTTGCTTACACATTCCTTGACCGAAAACATGGTATTTTAGGAGCATTCCTTTTATCTCTTTATGGGTATTCCTTTAGAGTCACCACCTACCCCTAGAGGATAATTTTTAAATAGCAAAGAGCTATTTAAAATTTGAATTTATTTTGAGTTCTTCCGCAAATAGAAAAGTCACACACACTTTTCAACTATGTTGTAACAAAACCTTTTCTAGGTAGAAAACATATAGATCTTAAACAAATTTAGACCCCTTTTACTTTTCTTGACTATTTTTCAATTAAGTCATTCCAAATATTATAGGATAATTTGAATAAAAAATCCAACATTTCTCTCTTCCCCAATGGAGTCACCATTTTGATGGTGTTTCCAACTAATATCTAAGATAGATTTAAGGGTTATCCTTCGCCTATGGTTGATTATATCAGGTCAGGGGCCAATTGTTCAAGAATCCCTTAGAAATAAGAAATGTATCCTTCACATTGGGCTCAAGGAAACCTAGGTGGGTATCCCTTTTTATGTATTATGTATGGATAAATCAAATAATATATGATATTGCATACTCAGTAAATCATTCCCAGCTAGAAAGTATCATATTGTAAATATAAACCATTTCTTCATAGGGTTGGCTCAACTCTAATATTCAGATAGTTTGTTATAGGCTGTGAGCAAGGATTATAATGAAAACAACATAAAGATAAAATAAATTTGTGTTATTTTGGTTGTTTACTAAAAACACAGCTAGTCATGCATAAACCAGTGCCCAGTCTAGGCTACATACTCAAACATTAAGCTACAAAAGAATATTCATAAGACAAGGTAAGAAACAAATGGATTCAAAACATGATAATTCCTAAAATTAACATAGCTACTTCATCCCAACATGAAACTCTTTCTTAGGAAATCTACATCATATATCATAATCACTATTGTTTGTACAAATCATTTAACTCCATTCTTGAAAGAGAGATATGGGACAAGCAACACAGATTGCAATCAAATTTTACAAAGATGAATTCAAATCCCTTCATTTATTCAATTCATATGATTCAAAATACATTATATGGAGACAATTTCATGACTATAACAAAATTTAAGCATAAAAATGAAACACATCTACTTACAAAAATTAAACAATGGTAACCTCTTCTCTAGTCTATAGTACCATAGTACTTAAGAATTCCTATGTGCCCATATTTTTCCCATATTTTCAACCCTTTGTAATTGACCTTGGAAACCCTTTTATGCATCAGGGATGCACAAACTATAGGTCAATAAAATATACAAACCATGCTAAACTACTGCTAGTCAGTCACACAAAATTATTCTCCACCTAGAATGATAGGTATTATCTTCTAGTGCAATTTCTAGGTTGGTTTTCTAGTGGTCCCAATGTTAGAGTCCTCTAGAAAGCCTATGAAACTTGTGAGCCTCACCACTATCGTACTTCGATGGTTAATGTTATAGAGATATCTTGAATGCAACACTCTCACTTGATGATTTTGCAAAGGAGAAATTAAAAAATCTTCCTAAAGGGGTACAAAATGACTCCAACACCCCATCTTCTAGCATTACACCTAGGCCTTCCTTTGTAATATTCCCTTGAAGGTAAGCCTAAGAGACAAAAATTGAGATCGGTATTATTTACAAGTTATGGAAACAACAAACCCTTACACTTGATAGTTTTGATATCTTTGTGACTATCACTAAAAATTTTGATCCATATGTGGTTGCAAACTAAACTATCCTCCTCATGGCCTCAGTTCTTGTATATCTCTTGCAACAAGACCCTTTGCAACTACATCCTAAGGCACAACACATCCTCATTCTAATTAAAAAATCATATATTAGATGAATCAAGGAGAACACCTTCCCAAGTGAAAATGAATAACCCCTCAGGGATATATTTATCATTTCCTTCCTTAAGCACTAGCCTTTGACATTAAAATTAAAAATGATGGCAGCAACTTGTCTTTGGACTATGGAAATTTTGCAATGAACATATCCTGCACAGCACTACAACCTACTAATTCTTTGTTAGAGAAAACCCAATTGGATTCTCAAAATATTTTGATAGAAAAATGTATAATTCCATATCCTACAGTGATAAGAAAGCCTCTTTAAACTTACCTCAAGCATCATTCCTTCCTCAGTCTCCTCAATTTTAAATTTTGCCTCTAAATGGTATGTTAAACTTCTTCGATAAGGATTACCTAGCACACATTTTATTACATGGTGCCACATCACAATACACAATTGGTTTAACCATCTACGAACCTAATTTGAACTTAGTCTCTTGTCACTCCTCTCATCCCATGGTATACTTGACAACTTGGATTAGTCATGGCAGGGATGCAAGACATCACATATCTTTGTTGTTAAAATATCCTTGCACATTTGTAACCTATTCTTACCATAACCCTTCCTTATCATGGGATCACAGGGTATCCATTTCTTTCTTCATCATTAGTTAACACATAGCGACCCTACATACCTACACTCCTCTTCCAATAGTTTGTCCTCAAGCTCCATTATCTATCTAAGTCACCCCGCTAGTCCACAAAACTTCAATTGAACCAACATTGAACATCGTGGTGATGTGGGGTCTCATCATTTATGATGCAAGGCAAAAAAGGAAGAAGGGCCAAAGGCACACCCTAATCCAAATCCTCCTTGCATAGATCACACACAGAAGAAATTACACAACAAGTGAGAGAGAGAATGCAAAAAATATCCTTATATTTCATCAATTGATTCATACATGTTAGGCTATAAGGCCTTCCCAGTTAGGGCCAGTATATAAAACTCAATTACAACAGTCCTCCAACATGTGAGGATTCAAAAACTATCTTCCAACTTCTAATCAATACCACTAATCTTCTACTTTCCTCAAAACCTCCCCTATAACTACAACCAACAAATACATTTATACAAGAGGCTATCAAACAAGTCAGCCTTCAGATCCATCATCAACAGAAGGAATGACCAAATCTAGGTCCACATGCTTCCCAATGATCAATACCAACATTAACTCCATGACCACAATTAAATGCACAGTTTGGCCTCAATAGAAAACCAAAATAAACTAATCAGTAAGCAAGGTTAATCGAGCACCAAGAAATAACCAATGAACTCGGTCAAAGAAGAAACTGAGCAACTACTGAGCCAACTCGTTCAAAGAAGGAACCAAGAAACACAAAAAGCTCAAATTTATTTTTGGTGATACAGGATTTCCAAGGACCCAAGATGCTCTTGCATCAAACACCTAGGGTTGTTTTGAAATGATTCTCTAAATCATGCGGTAGGTACAACTTGAGCTGAATCCAACTTAGATTGTTAAATCCACGAACTATCTTTAATCAGTTTGTTCTTCCACTTTACCAGATATTCCATATACTATCTTCATCTTGTGCTTTTTCCAACTCTATGTTCCAAAATCTTCTCAACTTCTTCTGTCTACTTCTTAGGATAATCATTTGGCATTGTCAGTTCTTCATCTAATTCATGGTACTCATACAAATCTGCAATGTTGAATATAGGTGATATATCCATGTCATTAGATAACTCAATCTCATAATCATTTCCACTATCAAATCTCCTCAATATCTTGCAAGGACCAAATTTCTTCATTTTCAGCTTCCCATATGTTCCAACCAAAAATCTGCCTTTCTTCAAATGTACCATTACTTCATCCCCAACTGAAAAAGTCTTATGTCTTCTTGATCTATCTGCTCTATCTTTGTATTTTTTATTACTATTCTCCAATTTATGTTTCACTTCTTCATGTAATGCCTTCATGAACTTAGAAAAATTTACTCCTTCAGCACTTCTCTTTTCTTCACCAGCAATATCCTTCAAATCTGATATACCTCTCATTTGTATGCCATTAACAATCTTAAAAGGTGTTTTTCTAGTACTCCTATTCACTGAATTATTATATGCAAACTCTGCTTGTGCCAACATAGAATCCTAATTACTCAGTTTATCGCCAAATAAGCATCTCAAAAGATTACCCAAACTTCTATTCACAACCTTTGTATGTCCATCAGTCTATGGGTGAAATGTAGAACTATACCTCAACTCGGTGCCCAACTTTTTCCAAAGAGTCTTCCAAAAGTATCCAACAAACTTATTGTCTCGATCAGAGATGATACTCCTCAGTAATCCATGCAATCTGACGATTTCCTTAAAGAAAAGATCTGCTATATACACTACATATGATGTCTTTCTACAGGGTATAAAATGTGCCATCTTGGAAAATCTATCCACAACAACAAATATAGAATCATTACCTCTCACTTTCTTTGGTAAGCCAAGAAAAAAATCCATACTAATGACAATCCAAGGTTTCTCATGAATAGAAATCAGTATATACAATCCAATATTCTAACTTACTCCCTTTGTAACTTGACAAATTCCATAACTTTTCACAAATTTCTGAACATCCTTATACAACTATGGCCAAAAGTATTTCTCCTTAAGAAAATTCAATGTCTTATCAATGTCAAAATGTCTAGCCAAACCACTACTATGTTTCTCCTTTATCAAATTAATTATCATTGATCCTCTCGGTATACACAATTGAATACCTTTAAACAATATACCTTCTTGAATGAAATAGTCTTCCTATTTAGTACTTGGTTGATCTTGAATAAGTGCTCTACACTTCCTCCATGACTTAGAAAAATTAGGATCAGTTTCATACAATCCTCTCATGTCATCAAAACCAAGAACTTCAATTATCATCTCGGTCATCAAAGATCTTCTTCTACTCAATGCATCAGCAACTCGGTTAGTGACTCCACTCTTATGTTTTATCACAAATGTATAACTCTGTAAATATTCAACCCATTTCATATGTCTCTGATTCAACTTATTCTAACTACCCAAATATTGTAAAGCCTTATGATCAGTATACAACACAAATTCACTCGGTACCAAATAATGTCTCCATTTCTTTAGGTCTTGAACAATAGCATAGAACTCTTGATCATACATAGAATATTTCCTTTTTGCATCATTCAACTTCTCACTAAAGAAAGAAACAAGTTTACCTTCTTGACTCAACACAACTCCTATTGCACTACCACTTGCATCACATTCAACTTGAAATACCTTATTGAAATCGGGAAATGCTAACATAGACAATTCATCAACCTCCTAATTCAGAGTCTCAAAAATTTTATTAGCTCCATGTGTCCACTTAAATTCTCTTTTATCTCCTCTAATAGTCTCAGTCATAGCATTACAAATTGAACTGAAATTCATAATGAGCTTTGGGTAAAAACTTGCTAAACCATGAAATGATCTTACCTCACTAGCATTCTCAGGTGTAGGCCAATTCAAAATGGTTTCAAACTTTTGAGTATCCATTTTCAAACCATTGGCTGAAATCACAAATCCCAAATACACAATCTCCTATTTCATGAAAGAACACTTTTTCAGGTTAATCAACAACTTTTCTTCTTTCAATCTCTACAATACTTTTTCAACATGATACAAATGCTCTTCTTTGGTCTTACTAAATATCAAAATATTATCTAGGTATACAATCACAAATTTACCCAAAAATTTATTCAAGACGTCATTCATCAATCTCATAAAAGTACTCGATGCATTAGTTAAACCAAAAGGCATAACCAACCACTCATACAAACCTTCTCTAGTCTTAAAATCAGTCTTCCACTCATCACCTTCTCTGATTCTGATCTGATGATATCTAATTTTAAAATCAATTTTGGTAAAATACTTTTCTCCAGTCAAACTATCCATTATTTCATCCATTCTCAGTATAGGAAACCTATATTTTATTGTTATCTTGTTGATTTCTCTAGAATTAGTACACATTCACCATTCTCCATTCTTCTTTGGTGCCAATATAGCTATTACTACACAAGGACTCAATCTTTCTTGGATCAAACCTTTCTAAAATAATTCTTGGATCTATCGCTTCAATTCTTGATTCTCGGTAGGTGCCAACCGATGTTGTGCATTATTCAGTAAACTAGCTCCAAGGATTAAATCCATGCAATGATCAATACTTCTCTTTGGTGAAAAACCATTAGGTACATTATCAAAAATTATCTCCTTGTACTTGGTGAGTATCATTTCAATCTCTTTAGGTATGCTATCCATTATTTTATCACTTGGTTTGTTAGGAATCACAACAAAATATACATTATTTTTCTTCAGATCCTTAACAAACTTTCTTCCTTCCATCAAGAAAACTTTCATAGATGTACAAACACTACTAACAGGCTCTTCAATCAAAGGTAACAAGATTTCTCTTCTCCCATCAACCCAAATAGTATATTTATGCAATCTTCCATCATATATAGCATGTCTATCATATTGCCAAGGTCTACCCATCAATATATGACAAAAATCAATAGGCATGATATCACACAACACCTTATCATAGTACTTTCCAATTTTCAAATTCACATTTAACATTGTTCACTTACCAATATTGTATGCTCATCCTTGATCCATGAAATTTGATAGGGCTTCAGGTGTTTCAACCTTTCCAACTACAACTTTGTAACCGTTAACTTAGATGCAAAATTCTTCAAGCTTCCACTATCAATGATTACCTTCCACACTTCATCAGAAACTCTACATCTAGTCTTGAACAAAATTTTCCTTACCAGATCTTCCTTATTACTTTCACTCCAAAGTGCTCTCCTAACCATCAAGTTATTTTCTTTCTCTGGTTCATTTGGTGAATCTTCTTGCACCAAATCATTTCTACTACTACCGACCTTCTTACTTGCATGTGTACACTCAAATGACCTATGTCCTTCTCCACAATTGTAACAAGTTCCTTAGAATCCACCTCTACTATAACCACCTTGGTATTTATTGCCTCTTCCTCTAGCCAAACTTTCACCTTTCCACTTGGTCTTGCCTTTATCCAAATTTTCTTTATCTTGATCAGATCTATTATTTTCACCATAGGATCTACCTCTTCCTCTAGGGAATATACAACCTCTTCCTCTCTTTCTTTCCTCATCTCTTTTGTTCAATTTCTGCTCAACTTTCAAGTCAAACTGATAAGCTTCCTCAATATTTTCCAACTTAACCAAACTAATTTCTTCTTGGATGGAAACTCTCAATCCATTCAAGTACCTAGAAATTCTTTCCACATCATCTTCATCGTGTCTAAATCTGATATCTAATCTATAGAATTCCTCAGTATAATCTTTTATCGAGCTATTTTTCTACCTCAAAATTTGTAGTCGCCTAACTAGGTTAATCTGATAACCACATGGTAAGAACTTTCCTTTCAACTTATTTACCATCTTATTCCATACCTTGATTTTGTCTTTGCCTTTCCTTTTTCTATCCAATTGCAGATGCTCCCACCATAAGGATGCATGACTCTTCAACTTTTTTCTTCCAATCTTCACCTTCTTTTCCTTAGGGACATTTTCATACTCAAAAGAATTCTCCATCTCAGTGATCTAGTCCACTAATTCATCTAAATCTAGCTTTCCATTATACTGAGGAGGATTAAAATGTGGTGTAGACTTCAAATTTGTCAAATCCTTCAATATTATTTCCTCACCCTGATCCATCACAGGTGCAGGTTCTGCTTCATTGTGGTCCTCTTTAATTTCTTCATCACTAACATCCTCAAGATGTCTTCCTCTATGTTGGGTTGTCTCAACAGCTTCTAACCTAGCAGCAAGTTGTCTCAACATGTCTGCCAATCATGGATTTGCATCTCACCTCCCACAAACTATCTTGAAACCCTCTGCAATTGTAGGCTAGATCATAATCTACTACCTTGAAACAAATATCAACTAGGGTTTAATAAGAAGGAACCCTCAAACCTATATTTATGAATCTAGATCCAGATCTCAACCTTTGCTCTGATACCACCTAGTGCAAGGCAGGGAAGGAAGAGGGGCCAAAGGCACACCCTAATCCAAATCCTCCTTGTAGAGATCACACATAGAAGCAATTACAAAACAAGTGAGAGAGAGAATGCAGAACATATCCTTATATTTCATCAATTGATTTATACATGTTGGGCTATAAGGCCTTTCCAGTTAGGGCTAGTATATCAAATTCAATTACAATAGTCCTCCAACATGCAAGGGTTCAGAAACTATCTTCCAACTTCTAACTGATGCCACTAATCTTCTACTTTCCTCAAAACCTCCCCTAAAACTACAACCAACAACTACATTTATACAAGATGCTATAAAACAAGTCAGCCTTCAGATCAATCATCAATAGAAGGAACTACCAGATCTAGGTCCACACACTTTCCAATGATCGATACCAACATTAACTCTGTGACCACAATTAAATGCACAAGTTGGCCTCAATAGAAAACCAAAATAAACTACTCAGTAAGAAAGGTTAACCAAGCACTAGGAAATAATCAACAAACTTGGTGAAAGAATAAACCAAGAAACTATTGAGCCAACTCGGTCAAAGAAGGAACTAAGCAACACAGAAAGCTCAAACTTATTTTTGGTGACATAGGATTGCTAAGGACCCGAGATGCTCCTGCATCATTTTATAACTTTAGTGCTTCTATAATTCCTACCCCACACATCCACATTGGTCATTAGGAGTTCTAAACAATCCTTGTAGGAATGTGGGCTCACTATTTTCTTTGGTTACCAAGGCAATTTACTAGTACCCCATGTGTTCCCATATACAATTAAGCCTTTGGAATCATCATCACAAGAATATAGGGAATAATTACCTACTCATATTAACACATCCTCATATCTCCACTCCATTTATAACTCATATGTAAATACTTAGTGGGTGAGTAGGGGGAAAGACAATTCACCTTGGGAGAAATCTAGATCTTTGTAGAATGAAAAATTTAGAGGAATGTACAAGGAAAGAGCTAGTCATATCCTCTCATCAAAGAGGGGAAGGGTTGAAAATATTAGTCCCAAAACATTGTACCTTTTGGTTTGGTTAGTTAGATCTTGCATTCCTTTTCAATTCTAAAAAGAACAAAAATATTGTGATTTGGTGTTTAGATCTGATTTATATGCATTTAATTGTTATATTTTATGCATTTAGTTTTGATTTTTGTATTCATTGATAAAAAATAAATAAAAATTTCATATTGCTTTTATAGATCTACATCATCTTGCACTGCATTTACATGTTAAAAACAATAAAAATCCAAAAATATTTCATTTTCATGCATTGTTATGTGTGTTTAGATTAGTCTATTTTTATGATTTATTTCATTGCATTGCAAAATGTTTAATTTTATTGTACAAATATTTACTGCATTTGATGATCCATTTAGTTTTGAATACTTCGATATGATGGATGAAGTCCTTGATGACTTCATCTCTACTAAATATTCCTCTCAACCTCCTTAACTATTTTTTTGCCAAAATTTAATTAATGTAATAGAAGTATTTAGGGTTTACAACAATATCCTTTATTAACATCTTAATGATTCCTTTCCCAAAGTCTCTCTCCCTCATGAGGACATATTGATACAAGAACGTAACACTCATCTCAATGATCTTCCTCTTTGGGATGAACCATTTGATAATGATATTGATTATTCTCTCGATATACACACCCCCTATGCGATTAATTTTTGAAATAGGATGATTTTGTGGTGAAAGAGAGTGATATGATTTAAAAATCCCTTAATTAAACTTCTCCACCTATCCATTTCCATAATCTTTCATCTAGAGATGAAGCATTAGTGAGTTGTGTCTATCTTTCTCCTAACATTTTTCATGAAAATACCTCATAAGAAAAGGATGATATCCTTTATGCTTTCTCTTTTCCAAATGAATTTTTTGAGGATAAATAACCTAATACCATTCAAGATACACCTAAAAAAACTAGCAATTATTATAAAAGGTTCTACAAAACTTGATTATCATGCAGTACCATACACATATAACAAAAATCCTCAAAAGGATAATATCCTTGATGTCTTCCCCTATATAAATTCAACCTTCGCACATAATTATTGTAATCAAGTCAACACTACTCAATCACCTCATCTATCATCAATTCATTCTCTGAAATGAACAAGCACACCATAAACTATTCAAGATGATGGTTGGGGAACTTTAAACTTTATACCCACCTTCCACAATAAAAACAAAATCCTTGAATTTGAGAACCAAACACCTTGTTCTAGCTTATGTATGGATATTGATTGGGACTCTTTAAATTTCAATCCAATTCCACCTAAAAGACACATTGATCTTTTTGATATTCCAAACCTTTATGATGGACATGGTATAGGATATGTGCAACAAAGCATTGAAACCCATGAGAAATCTACATCACATTTTTCAAAAGAAACTCTATGTTTCCAACCTTCTCATTTGTCCAATCAATCTATAAACTCTTCTAATTCCTCATCACAACACGAAAATATTTTTTTTATCTTTTAAATGCCAACTTAATTAATCTCTCTTTAACAAACAAATGAAAAAATAGAAAATAAGGCAAAACAATTCTTTCATTTGTATGTATCATCAAGTTCTTGGCCACAAGACTAATGAATGTTATGATTTAAGTGTGAAATTCAAGAATTCATTAATTACGGTGTGATTCAAATGACACATAATAATGAATGGAACATTTATCATAATTATTCTAAATAACATCTAAGTTCCTATTATTTTTATCCTCACTATGTGACATTACTAGCATATCCCTTCGGGGCTCATTGTCATTTATGGTGGTGCAATTTTAGGGGCAAACATACTTTGTGAGCAACACAATATTCTTCATTATTCCTTATCTCTACATTTTTGGGGAAAGGGGAGCTATTTCATTCTCTTAACCCAAGGAACCATTTCCTCCCCTTGTTGACTTATGTCTTTTATTTGATGCCCTACCTTGCACATAATTGTTTTTCTGTGTAAGGATCATCTCTTTTTTAGGAGATTTACATCTTGAATTTACAACCTTTTAATATCTTTAAAGTGCATGTCTATTATAAAGGAAGTATTTTTCTTTGCCAAGTATTCCCTTACCTAGAAATAGGGAAGGTGTGTATACTTTATCATCCTTCCTCATTTTTTATTCCTTTGCAAAAGATCCAATATCTCTTTTTTGACTTTTTTCTTTTATAACATGGTATAATTTCTTGCATTGATTTGTTGTTTTACATAATGATCTTCTCTTTTTCATGAGATTTATCCTAATATACATCCTTATGCTTGCTTGAAAGTGCATGTCTATTATAACATATCTATCACTTAGGATATATAATGGGTTATATTTTCCTCACTCTTGGGGGGAAATTTTCCATTTCGCAAACTCTTATTCCTTTCTAAGGATCAACGTTCTCTTAGTTATATGGTAATTTTTTATCATGTGATATCCTATCTTGCGTGGAATTGTATATTTATGCAATGATCTTCTCTTTTTTTAGGAGATTTACATCTCAAACAACCTTTTCCTTGCTTGTAATGGAATGTGCATCTTAAAAAAAAATCCTTACTTGGGAGCATAGAGTGTTTTATCCTTCATCAAGAATCTCTTTTACACCTATAAATGGGGAGGGTAAAAGGATGTATTCTTGTTCTCCTCCTCCTCTTTATCTTGAAGATGTTGTCTTTGTTCAAGAACTCCTCTTGAAGGTAGATTTCTTGTATCCAAGATCTCTTCCTTTCAATGGTCTCTTCCCACTTTTGGATATCCTTTCACAATTATATATTCCTTGGTTAATAAGCATTTTCACTCTTTTCGAGGGTTATAGCATATATTGTTGTTTTAAGGATATCTCCTTGTTTTTAGAAGTAGGTATCCTTGTTTCTTTTCTCATAAGGAAGGGGGAATATATATGGCCACCCTGTATATTTTTTAATATTATTGATCCCTAAGGAGAGAATTCTTTCCTTACGAATGATTGTTATTATTAATCCCTAAGGAGATAATGTTTTCCTAAGGATTGATCATCCTTATTGATCCCTAGAGAGACAATGATCTCATTAGGAATGATCATTTTTATAAATTTCTAAGGAGACAATGTTTTCCTTAGGACTAATATTTTTTATGGATCCATCTAGAGATAATACTTTTCATAAGATTGATCCTGTAAGACACCCATGTGTACAAAAAAATTTCAAGCCTCCCCTAAGCACAAAATTTCACAAGTGGCCCCTATGTGCAAAATTTTCAAGGTAGAATTGACTAGCATTACACATCTTGCTAGACCATCAATTATCCTTCCCTCTCTCTTTGGGCTGAGTGGAACTAGCATAACATAGCTTGATAGTCTTTCTACTCTTTTCTCCTCTTATTCTTTAATGAATCACCTAGCATATAAAAAATTCATAGCCTATTGGATTCATGGTATCTCTCTTCATTCCATGATCTCATAGCTTTGCTAGTGGGTCAGATCATGGAGTGTGTTTCATCTTCGGTGTATGATTTAATCACTCATATCTTGAGGTAGAAAGCTCTAATTCTAACAATGTTCATTGCATTGAGATCATGATCCAATTACCTATCTATCCAAATGCTTTATAAAATGTTTCCAATTCATTTTGAATTTTATTGATAGGATTTGTCAACAAAATTATGTTCATAATTTTTTGTGGTATACACGATTCCCAGTTTCACTTTCCTAAATAGCAAGCCAAAATAAGGATATATAACTACCCATGAATTTCATCATTCTCTTAGTAATCCCTAAGTGGATTATAGTTTTAAGTTGACGTGTGGCTTTGCAAAATGTGGTTCCTAACATTCAATTGCAAAAATTGCACACTAGGGACTTTGAGATATTCTTTTTTTATGGATTGATTTCTTGTACTTTATCTTGCATATTCATGTACTATCATATACCACTAAAGTGGGGGCTAAATGTACCATCATAAACTATAAGCACCTAAGTGGTGTACAATTTCATAATTTTTTAGCTCCTATCTTAGTGTGTTTTTTTTATAGTTTACATAATAGGACTTCATAATTATACTTAATAAATACCTAAATTCAAATACAGATCATCTATCTCTTCAATTTTGTTTAAAATTGAGGTAAACACTTATTTCTAAGTGTTCTCCTCTATTTATTCTCCAATCAAATAATTCATTTCATCTCCTAGGCCCTATGTTACCATTTGTGGACTCAATGTTCTGTCCTGGTCTCCAAATTGACTGTTTGATATTTTCTTCCATTTACTAGATGCCCAGGACCCATAATTTTTGTTTGGACCTAAAATAAGAGGTATAGGTTGACTCAGATGATCTATAACCCACATTTTGAGCCCAAATTTAAATTGGTTCCCCTTCTCATTGAATTGACTAAGGATTAAGATCTACAGTCAGCTCTCTCAATTTTGTATAAAGGCAAGCCTCATACTTTATTTTTGTAAGATGAAATCAATTAAAATTTTTGGGCCCTAATTTAAAGGCATCCCATGAAGTGAGGACTTTCAAATCAAGGCTACATCAATCTTTTATTGAGCATTCAAACCATTTTCAACATCATAATGGATATTGTTAGGAATAAACGTCCACAATACAACTAAGAGGGGGGGGTGAATCAGTTGTATGAAAGATTATTAAACTTTAAACTTTGAATAGCAGCAATATCAAATCTAATCAACACAATCAATGCCAACACAACGACATAATATTTTAGTCTTGGGGAAACCCTATTAAAGGTAAAAAAACCTGCTGGGAATTAGCACCCACAAATTATGTACTAAGAGTATAGTATCATTGTTAGAAGATTTAGCCATGTTAGGAGCTTATTGAAACATTAAAATACATAGTCCTTGTTAGAGGATAGACCCTGTTAGGAGTCAAGAAAGAAGGATGGGCTCACTACCCATAGAAGGTTAAATCCACCTTCATACCTCACTATTCGCAACAAGTGTATATGAAGACATACACAATCATTTGAACTATTAGACAACAACTATCTTTCCTTGATCACTTCCAATGAAGTTCACCAATAATCCTTTACTCTACATCTAGCAAACACAAGCTCACAGCTCTTCCAATTACATATAGTCTCACCATATCTTTTCCAAAGAAAAGATCTTACATATATACCCTATTACATTCTACATGATCAAGTCAGCCCATTAGGCTTTCCTATTTACATAAACTCTTGCTAAGATATACACAATACCTAAAAGAAGTATACAATGATTCCATTACAACAATTAAGGACCGACATCCCTAATTTTCATTTGCTAAACAAAATGCAGGCTACACCTCTGAAGTCAACTCCCAAATAATTCTTCTCTAGGTCACACGCAATAGTTGATGTAATCCAATATTCCATACATTGCATTGATCAATGGACATCCATCAGTACCTTTTCTTTTATCTTTTAATCTCTCATACATCGAATCTATATCTTCTATAAGATATACCAAAAGCACAAAGACTCACTCTGTCGGCTTCAACTCTCACTGTCTAGTAACCAGTCTTCACCAAAAAATTTGTAGCTCAGCCAATATAAAATGTTACATGATGTGATCTTGTATATAATATCACAACATCTTCATGTACTCTCATCTATCTTTGTACATTCTGAAACATCTGTATAGTGCTCGTACAATATCATAATCAACTTGTACTCTTCACAGAATCATATGTTGACATTAGTGACAAACCACAAATGACAATAGTATGAATGCCCATCCAGTAACATAGTGATTAAACATATTAAATGTATCAATCACCACCCCATACATGAGCAATATCCAACAATCTCCCCCTTTGGAATTTATGTCAACATATGGGAAAATCCATCATCCAAAATTTATACCAATCCAAAGCTCTGCAACCAAACAATACTACATACAATATCCCCATATAATAGGGATTTCCTCAGAGCAACACTCCCCCTTTGAAAACAATGGAAATGGGTGCCATGAGTCATCAATTTTTCTTCAACACCTTCCTTCCATGATCACTCCCCCTGGCGAGTAGATCCCTACATCCAGTCCAGAATATGATAAGGCTTTGAAAACCTTAGGATTGATGCATTCCTGCATCATTTAATTATGACTAGGAGGGGCCTGAACCCCAATCATACCTCTGAGATATTCAAAGGTATCTTTTGGCAATGGCTTTGTGAAGATGTTTACAATTTGTTCCTTTGTACTAATATAATCTAACTTTATTTCCTTCTCTGCCACCTTGTATCTCAAGAAGTGATACTTGATAGAGATATGTTTGGTTTTAGAGTGCATCACTAGATTCTTCGACATATTCACTATACTTTTTTTATCACAATGGATAACCACATGCTCATCAAAATTTATTCCAATGTCTTTCAACATTTTTTTCATCCAAAAAATTTGAGAGCAATTTATAGCAGTAGTAACATACTCTGATTCGGTAATAGATTGAGCTATACAATATTGCTTCTTACTTAACCATGAAATCAACTTTTTCCCAAGGAAAAATTCACCACCACTAGTACTCTTTCTATCATCAATGTTTCCTACCCAATCAGCATCAGTATAAGCATGAAGTTCAAAGCTATCATTTCTATCATACCATAAACCATAGTCTATTTTTCCTTTTAGATATCTTGGTATCCTTTTTAGATTAGCTAGGTGTGTCTCTTTGGGTTTTGCATGATATCTAGCCATAATCCCAATAGCATTAGCAATATCTAGTCTATGTGAGTTAGATATTTTAATCCTCCTACCATTGATCTATAATTAGTCTAAAAAACACACTTTGATTCATCATCAACTGTCAGCTTATTACCACTTACCATGGGTGTACCAACTGGTTTATAGTCTTTTAGTCCAAACTTTTTCAACATTTATTTAAGATATTTAGTCTGAGAAATAAAAATTCCATCTTCACTCTGAATTGTTTGCAGTCCAAAAAATTCATTTCTCTAATGATAGACATCTCAAATTCATTTTCCATTTCCTTATAAAATTTCTCACATAGATCATCATTACTTATAATATCATCAACAAAAACTTCTATTATCAAAATTCCATCTTCACTAGTTCTTAAATACAAGTTGCCTTTTTCTGAATCCAAGCCAAAGTAGGTATCTGTCTAATATTGCATACCAAGCCCTTGGAGCTTGCTTCAGCCCATATAGAGCTTTCTTCAACTTGCATACCATGTCTCCATCTTCACATAAAGCAAATCTATTAGGTCGTTCTATATACACTTCTTCTTCAAGATCCCCATTCAGGAATGTAAATTTCACATCCATCTAATACACTTTGAAGTTCTTATGTGCAGTATAAGCCAAGAATAATCTTACAGCTTCTATTCTAGAAATGGGAGAAAATGTCTCTTCAAAGTCTATACCTTCTTGTTGTAAGTAACCTTTACATACCAGTCTTGCTTTGTTTCTTACTACAACTCCTTCTTCATTCATTTTATTTCTGAAAACCCATTTAGTTCCTATCGCATTTTTTTCTTAGGTCTAGGAACCAATTCCCAAGTGTTATTCTTCTTTATCTAATCTAACTCTTCTTTCATATCATTTATCCAAGATTCATCTCTGCAAGCTTCATCTATATTCTTTGGTTCAACTTGAGAAATCAAACAAATTTCTTCGCTAACCTTTGATCTAGTCAATACTCCTTGATTTGTATTACCAATAATTTTCTTTTCAAGATGATTGTTCTTTACATACCTCAGATTTTTAGGAACCTCAATAGCTTTATCTATGTCATTATCATAGATCTCATTTTCACATTCAATCTCAACAATTTCTTCTTCTTCTATTGTAGTAGCCTCTTTGATCTCTACAACCTGGTTACAGCCATACATTCTCTCCTATATCTGAAACCTTTCATCTATTTTCACATTGTTACTTTCAATCATTTTTCTTAATCTCAAATTGAAACATTTGTAAGCCTTTTTCTTAGTATAATAGCCAAGAAAAATTCCCTCATCACTTCTAGCATCAAACTTCCCTATTTCATCATCTCTCTTGATATAGCATTTACTACCAAATATTCTAAAATATTTTATATTAGGAGTATGATTAAACCATAATTCATAAGGGGTATTATTTGTACCTTCTCTAATTTGAACTATGTTCAATGTGTACAGTGTTGTCCCAATAGCCTCTCTCCAATGCACATGAGATACATTTCCTTTAAAAAACATTTTCCTAGCAACATCAAGTATAGTCATGTTTCTTCACTTTATTATCCCATTTTGTTGTGGAGTTCTAGGATAAGATGTCTATCTTTGTATTCCATGCTCTTCATAGTATGAATTGAATAAGTCTAAAGTAAACTCTCCACCTCTGTCTGATCTTAAACATTTTATTTTTAAGCCTGATTCATTCTGTACTTTTGCCTTGAATATCTTAAATTTATCAAATGCTTCTGATTTCTCTTTCAAGTAAGTAACCCACATCATTCTAGAAATAAATTTAACATGACAAAACCTTCTCTTGCTATATTTTTTAAACTTGCTTTCACAATATTGTCAAAGTTAACATGAAAAAACCTTTTGTGCTATAACCAACTTTCATATACCTTTGCAACAAAACAAGAGGCTCCAAATGTATTTAATTCAAACAAATTACCTCTAGATTTAGTACCAGTTGCAATCAATTTTCCTACCTTACTTATGATAAAACATTTTCCATAATTGAATTGTAACTGAAACTCTTTGTCCATCAACTATCCAACACTCGGTAAGTTATTCTTGAGTCCATCAACAAGTAGTACATTGTCAGTATTAGTTTTCCCATCTAGAGTAATAGATCCTACTCCTATGATAGTTTAGGAAGATTATCTCCAAGCCTCACAACACCACCATCATACTTTACTAATTTAAAAAACTTATTTTTATCTCCAATCATATAATGTGAAAAACTACTATCTATAATACATTCAAATTTCTTATCAACATGAGATACTAAAGCTTTTTCCTCATGTATTAATTCATCTTTAATAGCAGCAAATCCAATCTCCTCATAATCTAAATCATCATCATCACAAATAACTTCACCAGCATAATAACATTCTTTATCCTTTGAGTACTTAGATTTGAAAAATGGAGGTTTGTAATTAGGAACTCTTGTAGGACATCTAGATGCAAAATGACCTACCTTATTGCATGAAAAACATTTCAAAGGTAACTTGCCTTCAAATTTACCCTTACCTCTATTTTCTCTTCTAGAAATCAGTGCAAAAAGTTCATCCATCTTTCTTTCCTCTTCTTGAATCTATTCCCATTCCTCTACATATTCACCAAGTTCTTGTTTTAGGTCCTTACTGTTGGTGCTCAGAAGTGCAGAAATTATCTTCTTATGTGTAGATGCTTTGAAGGAAGATTCAACTTTAGGTACAAAATCTCCCAATTTAGCAGCTTCAAAGGTAGTTAGCTTTGCAATCAACATCTCTCTGCTAAAGTTTAGAGTCAGAGGTATAGTCTCTTGAGTAGATATAGCCTTAAACTTGTAAGCAAGTGTCAATGATCTAAGGATCTTCACAATAACTTCTTCATCATAAATGCCTCCAAAAAATTTTATTCCAACTACAACTTTTGTAACCCTTTGCACATAAGCCCTAATGCTTTCATCTTCATTGATTTGTAGCTTCTCCATCTTTGTTTTCTAGTTTTGTAACTTTTCTTGCTTCGTATACTTGTCTCCTTTATATAGTGCTTCTAATCACATTAAAATACATAGTCCTTGTTAGAGGATAGACCCTGTAAGGAGTCAAGAAAGAAGGATGGGCTCACTACCCAAAGAAGGTAAATCCACCTTCAGAACTCACTGTTCACAACAAGTGTATATGAAGAAATACACAATCTTTTGAACTGTCTGACAACAACTATCTTTTCTTGATCAGTTCCAATGAAGTTCACCATTAATCCTCTACTCTACATTTAGCAGACACAAGCTCGCAACTCTTCCAATTACATATATTCTCACCATATCTTTTCCAAAGAAAATTTCTTACATATATACCCTATTACATTCTACATGATTAGGTCAGCCCATTAGGCTTTCCTATATACATAAACTCTTGCTAAGATACACACGGTGCCTAAAACAACTATACAATGATTCCATTACAACAATTAAGGACCGACATCCTTAATTTTCATTTTCCAAACAAAATGCATGCTACACCTCTGAAGTCATCTCCCAAATAAGTCTTCTCTAGGTCACATGCCATAGCTAACATCATCCAGCATTCTGTACCTTGCATTGATCAATGAACATCCATCAGTGCCTTATCTTTTATCTCTTACGCTCACATACACCAAATCTATATCTTTTGTAAGATATACCAAAAACACAAAGACTCACTTTATTAGCTTCCATTGTCACTGTCTAGTAACCAGTCTTCAGTAAAACATCTATAACTCATCCAATATGCAATGTTACATGATGTGATCTTGGATATAAGATCACAACATCTTCCTATACTCTCATCTATCTTCGCACGTTCTAAAGCATTTGTATAGTGTTCGTACACTATCATATTCAGCCTGTACTCTTCACAGAAACATATGTTGACATCAGTGACAAACCACAAATGACAACAGTATGAATGTCCATTCAATAATGTAGTGATTAAACATATTAAATGTATCAATCACCACCCCATGCATTAGCAATATCCAATAGAGATATAAAAATATTATGATTTTGACAAGGAGATTACCAAATATTGATTAACTTGTATCCTTACTATTTGGATTTGGGTATGGTTTCTTATCATCTTTAG
The DNA here is from genome assembly GCA_027943335.1 of Chamaecyparis obtusa. Lineage (NCBI taxonomy): Eukaryota > Viridiplantae > Streptophyta > Pinopsida > Cupressales > Cupressaceae > Chamaecyparis > Chamaecyparis obtusa. The sequence goes on from BSBK01007724.1 coordinate 344,047, forward strand.
ATATACACACCTATGCTTCAAAACTATACATTTTACATGCTTTCAATCACACATTGATTTCATTTTCATATAGGAGTTTCTCTATCACATAAGGGTAGATCTTTACATTATAATTATTCATCTTATCTTATATTAATTTAGATATACTCTAGATTCACAAGTACTACACATATTATCTCTATCATATTAGCTATTCGTGGAGGTGGAAATCACAAAAATGGGGGGTTGACCAAGGAAACCCCCTAAATATCCCCACACACATACACATTTCTCAGATTTGCAGGAGTAGAATACTTTGAAAACAACTGTCAAAACTTTTGTGGCATCCTAGCATTGAGACCGTCAGTCTACAACTTTATCTAACACAAAACCCTGAGTATACATCAACCCATCCAATTTTTACCCAAGTAAAGATTGACTCAACCAATTTGTACCCTCCTAAAATATGTGCAATTTATCCTATAGTCAGTTATAGTTCTCAAGATCTTAGAAAATTAATTACAACCCATTTCAAGATTTTGATAGTTGGGAATTCAGATCTGAGTCTTCATTTTTCCTATTTCAATTTTAAGTGCATTCAAATATATCTTAATCTCTTTCTATGTCTATTTTTAGTTCGATTAAATCATTTCTTGTTTTATTTAGTTATTTACATATTGATTTCTTTCATCCTTTTTCCAATTCTAAGAAGCAAAGCAATATAAACCCCTCAAGGAAGCTTGCATTAGCATCCCTCCCACTTGGTCATGTTGATCTAATTTTTCTTGTGGTGGTTTCAAATTCCAATGTATGTCATGAATTGGGGGAAGCTAGGCTTTTAGATGATTCCCTTTTCATACATGACAATACCCTACTACAAAATTCAAAATTATAACATTTCTTTCTTTAGTAAATAAATTTCTCCCAAATCAAATGGCAAGTGAATATTTGTTGAAAATATCTTTAAAAATAAACAATAGAGATATTTTGGTGGGTGGGAAATTTCTTCGACTACTTTGTCACTATAGATGTCGTTACATAGGAAAAAGCTAGGTTAGCTTTTTCTTTCTTCTCTATTAATGTGGCTATAAATATAATCCTCCCTAACTTTATCACTTTGAAGTCTAAATGGGGGAAGTGGACACAAGCTTTAGTTTATAAAACTTCTACTCTATGTTGGAAAAGATAATCAAATCCATGACATGTTATTATAGACTACGAAGCTCACTTACCAAAAGAACCCAAGTTGAAGGAGAAATTCTCTCCCTCTTGTGTTCTTGGGAGAAAATGCAAGAGATTTGTATCTCTAATGAGTTGGAAGATTTCCCTTTCACTAAGGGAATCCTTGAGCTTATGAAATCTCCAAGCCCTATAGTGTAGGAATATTAGGCTGAGAATAGATGTGATACCAATTATAGTACCCTAGAGGAAGTGGAAATCCCTTTATCCCTAGGTAAATGTCATCCTTCCACAAGTGGTTTCCCCTACTCCAATTAAATCATCTCTTCAGAGGTGGATTTAAAGGAATTTATGTTTACCACCAAACCAATTATTTTGGTGAAAAGTGATAGTGAATGGAGGGTGACTCCATAGTTTTAAACTAGATCTCTAAAGTTACTCTAGATGAGTTTGGTAGATCTGGTTAGCATCAAAAGGAATCAAGGGAAGATACCCTTAATAAGATTAAAAAAACTTGATCTATCTTGAGCCAAATCATCCAAAAAATCCCCTCTATAGAGGATTCTATGAGTGATATTGCCAAGATGTAATCCTCACCCCAAAGACTAAACCCTTATCTCATATTGTCTCCCTTTACTACACTAGGCATGATGAATGACAGACCCCAAAAAAGAAACAAGATCAAAGAAAGTTGGCATGGGGATATAAAATAAGGTTGGTATACCTTCAAGAAGAGTGTCAAGATAAAAATTTATGGCTAGGGAAATTGACTTTGGATGCTAATACTCAAAATAATAAATGAAGTTCTTTTCATGGAACATGAGGGGACTAAATAGTCCCCAAAAGTAGTATGCTCTTAAGAAGTATATTATGGATTTAAAACTTGATATAATTCTAATGTAGGAGGTGAAGATGTCTACCCAAATTTTTTCTTTGGTTGCTAAAAGAATATGGCTAGGTTTCTCTTACTATATCAGTGAGGCGGATGGTGCTTTAGTGGGAGTGGTAACAATGTGGAACCCAAATAAGGTCATGGAAGAGGCTTTTTATTTCTCCCATAATTATCTTGTGGTGAATTTAAAACCTTGTAACTACATTTGGCATTTGTTTAAAATATATGCTCCCAATACTCGAGTTGGCATAAATATTCTATGGGATCAAATTTCTTCTCTTATTCTTGATGATCAAAATGTTTTTCATATTGCAAAAGGAGATTTTAACTCTCCATTGTTCCCCTTAGAGAAATTGGGAGGTTTTTTGGACTACACTGATAGCATGAATGATTTATTTTACTTCATTAGTAGAATAGGTCTCTTTGATAAAGACCTCTTGGGAAACCCTTTCAATTGGTCCAATAATAGAAAGGGTTTCCATTTGATCTAAGTCAAACTTGATAGATTCTTGGTTTCAAATTGTTGGGAGTTGGGATGCAATGCTTCTCTTAGGTCTCTCCCAAGAACTATTTTATACCATAATCCTATCCTCCTCCACTAAGAAGATAAACCCTCTTTTGGTCCACTCCCCTTCAAGTATGAGATTATTTGGGCTTCACATCCAAATTCCAAAGGTTGCACTCAAAAGTGGTGGATCTCTCCAGGCTAAGGATCTGCAATGCATTGAATCTCTTAGAAGTTGGAATTAATTATAAAAGAGGATAAAGGTTGGAATAAATCAACTTTTGGTGACATCTTCAACCAAAAAAAGGAGATAGATTATAAATTGGACAAAACATAGAATATGATTTCTACTAGGAATTTGTCTCAATCTCTGTATGAAGAAGAGGAACACTAGAAAAGGAAATGAAAATAAGACCTTAGGAAATAAGAGATTTACAAGAAGAAGAGGTCAAGAATTCAATGGCTCAAGGAGGGGGATAGGACCTCAACTTTTTTCACATAATTGAAAGAAGACATAAAAATAGGAACATTATAAAATGTTTGTTGAGAGAGCTTAATTGTGAAGTCACTGATGAATCTAAAATTGGAGATATGGCCTCTCAATACTTTATCCAAACTTACTCTAAAGATGTTATTGCTCATTCTAGGGGATTAGAAGACAAAATTTAATGTCATCTCCCAACTACTATTGGGGAGGACGATAATGATTAACTTCTTGCACCTATTTATGAAGAAGTTAAGGCTATTGTTTTTTTTATGGGAGAATACAAAGCTCCTAGTCTTGATGGGTTTTGATGCAGGAGAATCCTAGGATTCTTGGAAATCCTATATCAACCAAAAATATGTTTGTCTTTGAAGGTAGATTGTTAGTTTTGATCATGGTTTGGTGGAGTTCTTGCTTGGTTTGGGAGACTGGTTGCTTAGTTTATGTCGTTACCGAGGTGCTTGGTCTCTGAAGAATGCTTAGTAACTGAAGGCATCGGTTCACTAGCACTTAGCAATAATTGCGTTGCTCGGTCATGCTTCGCATGGTCGGTCGACTGGTGCTCGATTATTTCTTCTTTTGCTCAGTGTTCTTGTTTACTGACTAGATTGTTTGGATAAATCATCTTGGCTAACTAATGCATTTAATTTGGGTTGTGCTCCTCTTGTTATGGATTGACCGTTGGATGTGTGGGGACCTATATCTGACATTTTGCATTCTTCTATGCGGATCTTATGATCATTTGGGGCCATCTTTGAGAGTTTATTTATTTTGTAAGGTTATGTGAGGGTCGATTGATGTTTTAGCATTTAATATTTTTTATTAGAGATTTATTGTTTCATTAGCCAACTTGTGGCTAGGAATTAGTATTTATAGGATGCTTGGGTAGTTGTTTAGGGATCAATTTTTTTTGGAAGAAAGGTTAGGAGCAGGAAGATTACTTGGAAGTTGGAGTACAAGTTTAGATCTTTCTTGGGTGCCTACCAGTGTGTTGTGTGTTACAGACCTAGGCTAGCTGAATGCTAATGTTGGGGAAAAGATTTGGATCCTACGAGATCTTTTAGATTGTTACTTGCTTTGTAATTGGCCATAACCAAGAAGGCCTTACAGCCCGGCACATTGCATGTAATCGGTGTTTTCATGAATATAGACTTCTGTTTCATTGAAGATCTATTGTTGTTATTGTGTATTTCTATTGTATATTGGTTTGGCTACAAGGTCGGTCAGTCCTTAATTGGATCCACCCCCATTGACTGCATTAGGTTTCCTTTAGATTTTTTTAGGAATTTTGGGATATAGTCAACAATGATGTCACTGTGGCTACTAGGAACATCTTAAGGATAGGAAAGTTGCTAAAAAAGTTAAATAACACCTTCATTTCCCTTTTCCCTAAAATATAGGAACCAAAAAGAATGAAATATTTTAGAGCTATTAGTTTGTGTAACACTATCTATAGTATATTTTCTACACTATTGGTTAATCGGCTAAAACCCTACTTTGATAAGTATAAGATATAAAAATATATATCATGTATATATTTGCATGTCTATGTGTGTTTGTGGAAAATGTTGTGGACATATATTACCTCCTAATCCAAGATAAGGATCCCAATTAATTAATCAACAGGAGACGATCAATGCAAAAAGGAATCAACTAGTTATGGATAAAGAGGGAAAGGGGTTCTAATTTCCTAATTATAAAGTAAAGCAATAAATCAGAAAGATTATGATAAAATGAAACACTTATCTTGAAATGTAGTAGATCTAGAAAAAAAAAATTATGGTGTCTATCCTAAGTTTCTGGAAATTCTACAAATGGATCTAGGATGGAAACACAGAGACAGAGAAAACCCAGAAATATTTTTCTTTTCTGAGTCAGGTCAACCTTGATCTAAATATAGGTTGACCTTGACCCCTTTATGTCGACATTGACCTACGCTACTCCAATGGAAAATCTATTTGCACATCCTGGAAGTTTACCAAAAAGCATATCTGAATCTGCTTTGTAATTTGTCATTCCGCACTTGTTTTTGCAAGAAAAAGGGTTTTGTTTTTTTGGATGAGGAGTTTGTTGGCATTAAGCAGAATTGCCACTAGTGACAACACTTATTTGCATTCTGGGTGCAAACCGAGCAGACAGTGCAAACCGAGCAAATAGTCCAAACCGACCAGACAGTGCAAACCGAGCAAGTTAGTACAAACTGAACAAGACAGTGTAAACCGAGTAACATCATGTCTACCAAGTCACCAGTATTTACCGAGTTCAAAACCTACCAAGTGATCAGTATGAACCGTGCCTTCACTTCTACCAAGTGCATGACGATGCTGAGTAATGCAGTGGATGCCGAGTATCAGAAAGTCACCGAGTCAGTTTGCAGGAACCGTGTAACCATACTTGGGCCGACTTAGTAGCACTTATGTTTATTTGTCAAGCCGACTTTGTAATTGTAATTGTAATTAATTATTTAAGACTTGTATATAAACAATGTTGTAAAAATGTCAAGAAGTATGAAAGAATGATATATGTGAAAAAGAAAGAAAGGCAGAGATAAGCGAATTACAAAGGGCTTCAGCAGTATAACGAACAGCAAAGACAAATTCATCACAGAAGGTGATCAGTACATCAGTGAATCTCAATCAGCAATCTAGTTGCAAAGCAAGAGATCTACTGTTTCATCCTAATAGGTGAATCAGTACTAAATCCTTTAACCGGGTAGACTTAACAGTCTTTTGTAAAATCTCTTTACCGAGTGCATACTTCATTGTATGTTTGTAAATCCTTTAACAGGGTGGATTTAGCAATCCTTATTGCTCCTAACAGGGCAGATCATCAGAAGTGATCAAATTGTAAGCCTTAACCGGCCAACTTTATTCTGCAGTATTAAAGCTTTGTGGGTTTCATCCCCACCCCAGTTTTACTTTCTTTTTGGAAGGTTTTTGGGTAACCAAATCTATGTGTCATTATTGTGAATGCTCTTAAGTTTCATGCTTTCTATATGCAAAGGTTAAAGTAAATTACATGTTAATACATCTGTAATTGAAAGAAAATTTGGAGTTACTGATTCACCCCTCCCCTCTCAGTAACTCGGTTAATTCTTGAATATTTCCAACAATTGGTATCAGAGCTGCATTGGTTCTCAAGACAAAGCTTAACTAGCTTGAGCAAAGATCCAGGACAATGGAGGTATTCAAACTGAACAAGGTGATTGAAAATGAAAAGCTAGATCTGGAAATGGCCATAGCTAAACTCAAAGAAGCAAAAGAACATCTTTCCCAATCCCTAAGAAGAAGGAAGGAACTTGCAAATCAGATGAATGATCAGAATTACATTGAAGAAAAGATTGAAGATCTTTTTCCCTCAAATAGCTCAGATGAAGCAAACAATGCTGTCAAAGAACTCCTAGAAAAGAATGGGTCTCTGCAGGAAGAAGTGAGAAAATTAAAAAGAGAACAAGAGCTACACTCTACAAGATTCTGTGAGATCTTGGAACAAAGAAACAAGTTGAAAGATGAATTAGATGGAAGGAACATTAAAGTCCAAAATAAAACCCTTCAGCTAGAAAACCTAATTGATCAGATCTCTCATACAAATGAGGAAATTTTGAATCTAAGATCAGAAATAGAAAGCACAAGAGAAGAACTAAGATCTGAAAAGGAAATCAATCTAAGATTGGTGGATGACCTAAACGCTGAAAAACAAATCAATGAAGGAATGCTGAAAAGTCAAGAAGACTTGAATCAGCTATATGAGCGAAATCTTCACAGGCAAAAAGGAAAAGCAGGACTTGGATACAAAGGAGAAGGCGAATCCTCTAAGCAAGGTACTCAAAGGAATCAAAAACCTACTTGTAATCACTGTGGTAAAATAGGACATACTTCAAATAAATGTTGGAACAATGAAAAAGAAGAATTCAATGGAAAATGTTACAGCTGCAATCAACCTGGTCACAAAGCAAATGAATGCAGGGAAAAACCAAGATTCAGAGGTAATTGTCACAAGTGCAACAAACAAGGTCACAAGGCATCTGAGTGTAGATCCAAGACATTTAATCCAGCAGAACAAATTATGAAAGCAATGTTTGGATGGGACTACAACACCTGGTGTAGATATCATTACTGTGGAGAATATGGACACATTGGCATGAATTGCATAAAACATCATCTAAGGAAAAGAGATACTACCGTAAGATGCTTCAAATGCACTAAACTCGGTCACATAGCCAAAAACTGCATGAATGCTAGTGAAGTTGAAGATGGAAAGAAGAATGAAGCAACTAAGGTCAGGAAACAGGTAAGACAAAAATGGATTCCTAAATCTACCGAGCAATCCAGTCCAAGTAATGGAATGGATGGCTCTACCGACTCAAACTAAATTTTCAAGAAAGCACTGGAACTGTATTCTCATAGACCAATCTCAAGCAGTTCCAGAACTGAATTAAAAGAAAGATCTAAATCAGCATGCAAGATGCAGTAAGATCACAGGGAGGTCAGTATCAGTCTTCACCGAGCAAGGTCGGTACCCGTCTTTACCGAGCGAGGTCGGAGCAATATGAACTCTTGAGTTCACCGAGTTGCGAAGTCTTTACCGAGCAATTAATTCTTAGTGGGTGACAGTCTGTCAGAATTCATACCCTAATTTGTACTGAGCATTAATGACAAAGTTGTAAACAAAAAGCAAGTAATCGAACTCATTCTTCACCGCGAACCTTTAGCACTTTGAGAGCGGAAAATTTCAAGAGCAACCCAGCGATTCAATACTTTTACGAAAGGAATTTTCTGTGAGCTACCATGGCATCATCCAGCACCTCAGCGAAGAAAGGATCTAATATGTTAGTCCAAGGGGAATGGAAAGCACCAGATTTCAAGATCGTGCCCGTAATTGTAGCAGCCCTAGATCCGAACGGAGCTCAATCTCAGATTCCTCCTAAGGTACTACTTATTAACGATATCCGCAATCATTTCAACTGTTCAATTCATGAAATGGGGAACCTAGAACTAGATATTGTGCGTGAGGAACTGTGTGTGGATGGTATTCTAAAACCCGAGCACAAACACCTGGAAGATAAAGGTTTAGTTCACATTGCACATCTACCTCGAAACTTTTGAGATAAATGGGTTAGATACATTCTCAGCTGTGTACATGATGGCAAGATTTGGCTTGAGAAACCCATAGAGATCACAAAGAAGATGATTCATCAAGTCACCGGTCTTCCCATGTTGAACAAAGCAAAAACTACAAAAACCCTAGGTCGGACGGAACTAGAGAAGAAAACCCTAGCCGAATGGGACAGTAGAGGCATGAAAGTTAGCAGCATTACCGATGCTGAACTGAAGTTTGGTACACACATTATTGCCCATAAGATTTATAGTTCTAGTCGACAGAATAGTGTCTCCTATGAAGCTATCGACCTAGCATACAAAGTGGTCAAGAATAACTTAACATTTGACCTAGCAGACTTATTGTTAAAATAGTTTAACAAAAACATGGAAAGCATTCAAACTTCCAAAAACAATCCATGTAAGTTTGGATCCTTATTGGTCTATTTATTCTTCTATGCTCAGAAATTCTTCCCTTCTAAAGGAAAAGTTGTATGGAGAAAAGATGTGCCAGCACTTTATGAAATAAATGAATACATCTCAGAAATGGGTGAAAATTTTGAAAGCATCATGGATAATTATTTTGAGTCTTTCAAAGAGAAAATGAATGACAGATTCTGGATTCCACAGAAGTTGGTGGAAGATTACAAAGATGACATTTGTTTTATCATGGATTGTGATAATGTATATATTCAAGCAGCTAAACCGAGGACTGTATATGTAAAACCTCTTCCTTATGAGGTAAATATTGATGAAACCAAGAATATCATTGAAGCTCTTCTTAATCAGCCTATCAATCCCAAAGCTCCATATTTTGGAACATATGATGAAGCTAAGGTGAGAATTGAACTTAGCATAAAGCTTCCACAGGTGGTAAACAAAGGAAAGAAGAGGATAGCCAAAATGCAAATGATAACCGAGGACAAAGAAGAAAAAGATGAAGAAGAAGAGGAAAAGGATGAGAAAATAGAGGAACCAGAACCTGCAAAGAAGAAAGGAAAGGTATTCATCACTAAGGCACCTAAGCCTCCCACTGCTGTATTTACAAGGAGAAATGCAAGAGGCAAGGCAGACAAGGCAGACAAGGTAGATAAAGACATAGTATTCAAAAGGCCTCCTCTAAACTTTCAAGAAAAGATCAAACTCTTTAGAGACGGATCAGGATCTGGAGTAAGTAACATAAAATCTTTTAAATATGAAACCAGATCAGTTCAGAACAGAAGGAAATAGAAGATGCTGTTATTGAAAAGATGGGACAGTGGAAATACTCTCCTGATGACATAGCCCCACAGGTTCCAACAGTTCTATTAAATCCAATAAAAATGAGATGGAGCAATGCAAAGCAAACTGTGATAGACATATTTGATCAAACCCTGAGACAGTTAATGCCGAGCTTGAAAAATGATGAAGTAAAGAAGGCATTAAAAGAAAATGAAAATAAGATGACACTAAGGTTCAATACTTGTTTGATTCTGATCAACAATATCGAATCGGTTGTGAAGGCTGCAAATGCCACATGGAAGAAAATATACCACCTTCACCAACCGAGTATTGAAACAGTAATAATAAAAGATATTGAAGATGACAGTGATGAACAAGAAGAAGACACTGAGGTAGATGATACTATGAGGATAGCAGCAGAAGTCATTGCATCCCTTCCTACCTCTCCAGTAAAAGTTTCTACATCCAGCTCGGAGACACCTTCAAGCATGGTTGTGACAACTTCAACATTTGTCCAATCATCTATAGCAACAATAGAAGCAACTACCATTTCTTCTACCGAGTTGCAGTCTCCCGCATCATCAAGTTTTCCAGCAGTAAGTTTTCCAGTTTTTGAATCTTCAAGTGTAAATATTTTAAGTTCTCCAGTAGAAAGAATACCAGTCTCTATAGCCAGCCCTACTATATCTAATGTCACTACTACCAAGGCATTAAGTACAGATAAGCCTAAGGCTCTACCGAGTATAAAATTTTTGGGTAAAAATGTAGTAGAGGATATAGACCTAGATGAAGAGATAGAGATTCCTACATTAGATTTTGCAAATCTATCAGCAGACCAAATGCAAAATATAGGTGAGATCCTCCAAAGGAAAGCAAAACAAAAGAAGCTTAAAGAGGAGAGAGACAAGGAATATCAAATCATCAAGGATGCTAAGGACATTTTGTCTGATGCATTAGGTATTAAAGTAGACTCCTCCCAACATGTTTTGCTACAATTAGCAGAAGCAGTTAATAAATACAATGAGGATTCATCTGGGATAGAAAAGTTAGTTGAAAGAGCCGAGAAGAGATTCAACAATAAAGTGCTTGAGCACATTGCTCAGCACATAGCTATTAACCAAGTAGAATTGTCTTCAGTTTTGTCAAACACTGAATCTATCTATTCGAATGCTACCTCTCTTTTGGCCAGATTGTGCAATATTGCCGAGTTCACAAAGGATGTTAAGGATAAAATGAATAAAATGGATGAGGATATGAAGATTAGCATACAGAAGCTGCAACTTGAACCAAGTTCAAGCTCTGCTCATCACATGAAAATCTCACACCTATCAAATATGCAGTCTGATCTACTGAAAGACGACACAAGGATCCGGTCCACACTGCTAGACATCCAACACATGATCCTTCCCATCATGAATACAATGTATAAGCACATTGAACATTCCAAAACATTGATTCATGACAATCAGTTCTCTATAGTAGATCACATGATTGAACTCTCTGCAAAAGTCCAAATTGCAATCCAAACATGTAAGATTCTGCAAGAAAGTTGGGACAGAACCCTGGCACTAATAATGAAGGTACATTCTAATTTTCTATCAAATTTTGGATTCTCTCTGTAAATAACTTGTATATACACCTTTGGCATTATCGTCAAAAAGGGGGAGATATGTATAGAGGGAGATATATGTATAGAAGAAGATTTGTATAGAAACAGTTAGCACATTGAAAGGGGGAGACAATGTATAAAGCCCTATAACAAAGACAAATTTTGAAAAATCAAAATAAAACTCAGCATGATTCATGTATATAAGTTTTGGCCAATAAGTGTTTTTGTCACTAATGCCAAAGGGGGAGATTGTTGGCATTAAGCAGAATTGCCACTAGTGACAACACTTATTTGCATTCTGGGTGCAAACCGAGCAGACAGTGCAAACCGAGCAGACAGTGCAAACCGAGCAGACAGTGCTAACCGAGCAGATAGTGCAAACCGAGCAGACAGTGCAAACCGAGCAGACAGTGCAAACCGAGCAGACGGTGCAAACCGAGCAGATAGTGCAAACCGAGCAGACAGTGCAAACCGAGCAAGTTAGTACAAACCCAACAGGACAGTGTAAACCGAGTAACATCATGTCTACCGAGTCACCAGTATTTACCGAGTTCAAAACCTACCGAGTGATCAGTATGAACCGTGCCTTCACTTCTACCGAGTGCATGACGATTCTGAGTAATGCAGTGGACGCCGAGTATCAGAAAGTCACCGAGTCAGTTTGCAGGAACCGTGTAACCATACTTGGGCCGACTTAGTAGCACTTATGTTTATTTGTCAAGCTGACTTTGTAATTGTAATTGTAATTAATTGTTTAAGACTTGTATATAAACAATGTTGTAAAAATGTCAAGAAGTATGAAAGAATGATATATGTGAAAAAGAAAGAAAGGCAGAGATAAGCGAATTACAAAGGGCTTCAGCAGTATAACGAACAACAAAGACAAATTCATCACAGAAGGTGATCAGTACATCAGTGAATCTCAATCAGCAATCTACTTGCAAAGCAAGAGATCTACTGTTTCATCCTAACAGGTGAATCAGTACTAAATCCTTTAACCGGGTAGACTTAACAGTCTTTTGTAAAATCTCTTTACCGAGTGCATACTTCATTGTATGTTTGTAAATCCTTTAACAGGGTGGATTTAGCAATCCTTATTGCTCCTAACAGGGCAGATCATCAGAAGTGATCAAATTGTAAGCCTTAACCGGCCAACTTTATTCTGCAGTATTAAAGCTTTGTGGGTTTCATCCCCACCCTAGTTTTACTTTCTTTTTGGAAGGTTTCTGGGTAACCAAATCTATGTGTCATTATTGTGAATGCTCTTAATTTTCATGCTTTATGTGTGCAAAGGTTAAAGTAAATTACATGTTAATACATCTATAATTGAAAGAAAATTTGGAGTTACTGATTCACCCCTCCCCTCTCAGTAACTCGGTTAATTCCTGAATATTTCCAACAGAGTTTGCCTTGGTCAAACCCTAGTTTTGGAATTAACCTTGAAATAGAATTGAAATGGAGAATGCTAATCATTAGTAGAGGAAAATTTAACAATGAACCTATGATATACAATAGACATGCAATTGCATCTGAAATGTAAACAAGTGTGTTAATATGAAAGCTTGGACTCAACATTAAAAACCATAAATGTAAATCAAAACCTCCATGATAGTATGCTTGGAATCCACCTTGAAGGAAGAATGAATGGATCTTGAGGATACACAAAGGATCTTAAAGGAATATCACACCACCATGATGGATAGATCTAAGGTTTGAATGATGAATCTTGAAAGCTTGAACCAAATCCCTTCAAAGGCTTGAATGCTTGAATCATTGATCTTCAATGGATAACTTGAATGCTTGAGAAGAAGACTTCAAAACCTTGATTGAACACTTGGAAGCTTGAAAGCATGTAGAACAATGGATGCTGATGATCCTCCTTAGATTTCTTGATCTTGCTTCCTTATTTTTTCTTTCCCTTCATCTCCTGATCAAATGAGAAGAAAAGGCTTCCTTATATACAAGTCTAGGGCACCAACTTCTAGGGAGGCCAACATATGAGAAATAAATTCCCATTAGGCTCATACCCCTAGGAGTGGACCCATATTAAATGTCCTTTAATAGTCACCACTTCAAAGCCTGAAGCAGCCGACCTAAAAGTGGAAAAAAAGAACTTTCGAGCCTCCCCCCACATCTGGCACACTTTCCAATGGAAAAGGGGGACCAAGGTCATGGTCGAGGTTGACCCTGACCTAGGTCAAGGTCAAGGTTGACCTTGACCTAGGGGGTTAAAAACCTTGGAAAATATGCTGGGTGGCGAAAACAATACCCAGAGAGGCCCAATTAGAGTCCTAAACAGGCACAGAAGATGGAAAAGGGGCATAAATTAGAGGACATGATAATGCCCCAAAACACCCCCTAAGGAGGGCTAAATAGTCTTAACATGAAAGTTTTTCCATTTTAAGATGATACATTAAGCCCCCACTTTAGCGGGAGTATGGAAATCGAACATTCTCGAGGTAAAGTTAGAAGAAATACTCTAGTGGATCGCAATGAGCTAGAACATCACTTAGCGTGCATGTGTGAATTTTGTACCTGATCTGTAGACACAACACTTCAGTAAAACATTAGAGGTTAGCTAAAATTGAAATCATGAAATTAATTGAAAACTAAACTAACCAGGTGATTTACTGCCTTCTAGTAGATGCGAGTATGTATTCTCAGATTATACCGAGATCAGTGACCTTGACGACACCTAAACGAAGGATTTGAATGCAATTAATCTATTTTTTTGGATTTTAGATGCAATAAGATGAAAAAATGGATATGAAACTATTCTAGAATGAAAATTGCTATGCTAAAATGATCTAACAATAATATTCTAAATGATATGGATACTATGCAAAAATAATGAAAATCTCACAATAACTTGAATTCTTAAGATTGATTCTTCAGTCTCCAATTCAACAGTGTGAGTGTACAATTTGTGGATGGATGTCAAATGAGGATCTAAAGCCTTAATTTATAGAAATCTAGGGCTTTGGAGGTGCATGAAAAAAATCCATAAATCACTCAAATAACTCAGGTTGATTTTTGAGTTATTTTTAAATAAAGGATAATTAACTCACAAAAACATGCAAAAGTAGAGTTTTAACTCAAAATAGAGTTTAGATTTAATTGATAATTGACAGTTGTCTATTTTTCTGATTGTGCCTGTTTTATTTATGAATTAATTTAATAATAAAGTGATTTATTTCCAACTTAACTGATTTTGAAAAATAAAACAATTGATTTATGGGTTGAACAATTATTTTTCAAACTTTTATTCAAAAACAATATTATTAAAAATTGACAACTTGCTTTAATTAATTAAATAAGAATTTAATCAATTATTCATAGCATTTTGGATTTATTGTCAAAATTAAATAATACAATTTAGGAATAAATAGAATTAACTTCAATTAAATAATTAAGTGGCAGAATTAAATCTAATTAATTAAATATTTAGAATATTCAATTAATCAAACTTTAGGATAAATAGGATTTATCACCAAATAATCATTAAATTAAAGATAATTATGATAAATAGGAATATTGCTAGGAATATTCTCCAATGTAGAATTTGAGATAATCAATTAGGATTCGGTGATGTGCCGATGTGCCTTAGGTTAGGACTTTGATGTCGATTTCATTCGATATGTCGATATAGGAGATTAATGAACCTATAGCCCATTTTTTGGGTATTACATTTTTCCCCTCTTTGAATTGTTCTGTGAAGCGTAGTGGTTCAAAGACAGTCCGTGTATGATAAAGATGTTTGAGATTGAAATTGATATGAAATAGAAATTGATTTGAAAGATTCGAAGATGTTAGGTCCTGAATGACCAAAGATAATGTTAACTATAAGAGCAATCAACCGATGATTGCGAAAAAGTGTCAAAATGCCTGATTCTGAACCTTATGATTGCGAAGAAGTGAGTGACCGATTCTGGACCCGATTTTCGATAAGAATCACATTGGTATCACATCTGAACCCTTCAATTACGAAGAACCAAGGATATAACACTAATGAACTGATGGTTGTAAAAACTGATAAAGTTTACAAGATTTAAGAGAATACCAGATTGATATGGATCTTGATGAATCTGATATTCCCCAAGCGATGATTGATTTGCCCCGAGCGATGAAGTCTTTTTGATGAATCAGTAACTAGACGTGGTTGTTGTCTTGATTACTGAGGAAAGATATGATTTCAGATATAGATTACAGACTTTGAATGATGTGCAATACCATGCCCCCTTCGTGATTAAAATTTAAATCTAACAAGATAAGTTAGCATTATAGTTTAGAAACATGTTAATTGATTTGAGAAGTGGTTATACACATCCGAGAACGTGTTCTGCATCATTTGGAGGTCCAGAAGACCAATTTTGACTAGGTTTGACCATGAGTTGACCATAGTTGACCAAGTTGAAATTTTGATAGTTTGATGTAAGATAATTAGTTAAGTTGAATTCTAGATTTTTGTGATGATTGAAGGTTGATTATGCAAGTAGTGAATAATATAAATGATCGCAGATTTCAATTTTGATCTCAAAAAAGGATTCTACTTATTGTTTCGTTGGAGGAACCTTCATGTGAGATTCAACTCTTGTTAGATTTGAAGATGTGATTGAAGAATTGTTTAAGCATTCAATTTTATCCAACCATTGTGAGATCATGCAAAGATGCAAAATGCAAAGAAAACATGCAGAATGAAATGCAACCTAAGACCTAGGACCTAGTCACTGGTCATGTGTCGGTCGTTGTCATCATTGAATTTTTAGGTAACCAGATAAATCAATACAATGCCCACTAGTTAGGAAACTATAGACATATGAATATCAATTTGTATGCACAAGAATCAATACAACACCCACTGGTTAGGCAACCATGGATATATGAATATTGATTTTTTTTTTTGAAATGTCAAATTAGATATAAGCACCAAGGCATAAATGCCAGGATGACTTGAATATCATGTCCATTTTGATATAGCAATTTGTATAAGCATCAAAACATAAATTTCATGATGACCTGAATATGCCTTGTGTTACAAACACAACAAGCAGTCAAGAGATCATTCTAAATCCAATGTGAATTACCTGTAGTGACCCTTTATCGTTCACATCCTTAGGTAAGATTGTGTTTCACAATGGGAGAAAGAACTCACTCAAACAAAAGATAATAGTTAGATCAAACTTCTTTGAATTTTTTGGGTGTCAATGGTCAAGGTACGCATGGCCATCCAGTTTGAGATAGAGGCTCTTATAGTCGGACACCATTTAAATCCAAAATTTCCAAATTTGTTAGATTTTCACATACAAGTAGAAAACAAAGAAAAGATTATGCCCCTAGTCATCACTCTCTAAATCCTATAAAAGGACATCATCGAAGAGCTCGAAAGGACATAATATGCAAAAATCTCAATGTGAATCAGTAAGCATACAAGAAGATAAAAGCATGTAAAAAGCATAGATTGTTTTCAGTTTGTTGTTTGATTGCGTTGTTGTAGATGCAAAATCCTTTCTGGAGACAAGACTTATTGACTGACTCGAATGAAGCTTCAAAGGACTCTGACTGGATATGATACATCTAAGATACATTGGAGACCATAGGATATGACATTGATTGCCCCCAAGTTTTAACATTGATAGGATATAGACGCTTGAGCTGATTGGTGTATAGACCGACTTATTGAAAATAGGAATGTAGAAACAAACTGGGAAATATGTACAAACTAAAGCAAGATTGAAAGTTGGGAAAGACCAAGATTGTGCTGATAGATGGAGTGTTTTCAATCAAGTGGCACCTATTTGCTGAGTTTTTGCCATCTTGGTAGAGATTCTATTTTTGCTACCAAGGCGCCTGTTTCTAGGTTTTCACCAAGGCACTTTTTTTCTTTTTCTCATTTTTTTGTATTTTTCATTTTTCCAATTTTTTTGTACTTTTGATATTTTCTACTTTTTTTTGAATCATCAAGGCACCTATTGCTAGGTTTTCACCAAGATATTCATTTTTTTCAAGACTTTTTCCAATTTTTAAGATTTTTTCAGGACATTTTACCATAGACTGAATGCCCTAGGCATAGAATTTCTTCAGATGGAGAATGTTGATTGGTTCTCAGAGCTGTTCTCCTTC
Source organism: Chamaecyparis obtusa (assembly GCA_027943335.1). Lineage (NCBI taxonomy): Eukaryota > Viridiplantae > Streptophyta > Pinopsida > Cupressales > Cupressaceae > Chamaecyparis > Chamaecyparis obtusa. The sequence continues at coordinate 361,132 of BSBK01007724.1, forward strand.
ATTCATTGAGATTTGATAGGCACCAGAGCCAAAAGTAGCAGTGATTACAAAGGGACCCAGCCAGTTGGGTTCAAACTTCCCCTTGTGTTCTCGATGTGATTAATTTTTAGGATTCTCTCTCAAGACTAGATCACCAACCTGAAATTCTTCGTGTTTGACTTTCTTGTTGTAACCTCTAGACATTCTCTTCTGATATACTTTGGGATGATCATACGCTGCTTGTTTGCGCTCATCTAGTAGTTCAAGTTCTCGCAACCTAGACACTCTGTAGTCATCATCAGTTACTAGACCATGCATTCTGATTCTTAGTGATGGGATTTCAACCTCAATAGGTAGTACTGCTTCAAACCCATAAACCAAAGCAAAAGGTGTAGCCCCAATGAGCATTCTAATACTTGTTCTATAGGCCCAGAGAGCTGGATTGATCATGAGATGCCAGTCTCTTCCTATTTTATTAATTGTATGGTGCAAGATTTTCAATAGATTCTTATTAGATGCCTCTGCTTGTCCATTCCCTTGAGGATAGTAGATAGATGACCAATGTTGTGTAATCTTGAATTTAGTACATAAGTCATCTAGATCTTTGTTCTTGAATTGTCCACCATTATCTGTGATTATGGAATGAGGTATCCCATATCTTCATATGATATACTTCAATATGAACATAGATATTTGTTTTCCAGTTGCTTGTGTCAAAGGGACTGCTTCTACCCATTTTGTAAAATAATCTATAGCTATGATTATATGGGTATGTCCATTAGAAGAATGAAGATGTATAGCTCCTGTAAGATCAAATGCCCATTGGTGAAAAGGCCATTGTTTAGTAAAGGGAATTAGATCTCTCCCTGGAGCATGAATTAAGTTTCCATGCACTTGGCACTTTTGACAATTCTTAGCAAACTTGATAGACTCTTTCTCCATTTGAGGCCAATAGTACCCAGCCCTAAAAAATTTTTGAGCTAGTGTTAAACCCTTTGAGTGTGACCCACAAATACCATCATGGACTTCTTCTTACGCACATTGAGACTCTTCCTATTCTAAACATCTAAGTAGTGTACCATCTAGACCTCATTTGTATAGATCATGACCAATGATGACATATCAGGAGGCATTATGGATAAGGTATCTCTTTTCATGGTGGTTGAAGGTATCAGGAATGATTTGCTCTTGGAGATAGGAAAATAGGTTTTTGTATCTGGATGAATCATGACCAACAACAGTGTAGATCATGTGGGTTTTGGGGGAATCATATGCAGGATAAGATAGTGCTTCCACCAAGAACTCATAGCATAGCTCATGTTCAGGCTACTATAATAAAGTAGATAGTGTTGCCATTGCATCGGCAGCCTTGTTCTCTATTCTAGGTATTTGCTCAAATGTGATAGATAGGAAATAATTCTTTAGATCATCTACCATTCTCTTGTAAGGAATGAGCTTTTCATTCTTAGTTTGGTACACATCATTGACTTGATGGATAAAAATTTGAGAGTCTCCATGAATGTGTAGCTCTATCACTCTCCATTCAATTGCTATTTTCATACCATTCAAAAGGGCTTCATATTCTGCAATATTGTTTGTGCAAGGAAACTTTAATTTGAATGCTTTTGGGATTGAGTATCCTTGAGTTATGAACAATATGCCTACTCTTGATCCATTCTATGTATAGGAGCCATCAAAGAATAACTGCCATTCTCTAGAAGAAAGAGTCATGATAGAGGAATCTGGAAATTCCATTTGCATTGGTGTATCATCAATCATAGGTGTATCTGCTAACTGATCAGCAATAACCTATCCTTTGATATCTTTTCTCTCAACATATTCAATGTCAAATTCACTTAAGAGCATGACCCATTTAGTTAATCTACCTGTAAGGGCATCTTTTCTTAGTAGGTACTTGAGTGGATCAATTTTAGCTACCAATTGTGTGGTATGAGCTAACATGTAGTGTCTCAATTTCTATGATGGAAAGATCACAACTAGACAAGCTTTCTCAATCATTGAATAGTTATTCTCATATGCAACCAATGTTCTACTGATATAGTATATAGCTCTTTCCTTTTTGTTCTCATCATGTTGTGCTAGCAATGCCCCTAGTGATGTATCTCTAGTGAAGACATATAAGATCAAAGGCTTCCCTAGAATCGAAGGCATCAAGATGGATGGATTTGATAGATAATTCTTTATATGGTTAAAGTTGTTCTCACATTCTTCATTCCATGCAAAGGTCACACCTTTATGTAATGTTTTTGTAAAAGGTTGTGATATGTCTGCTAGCTATGATATGAAGCGTCTGATAGATTGAACTCTTCCTTGCAATGTCCTTATTTGACTAATATTCTTTGGAGATTGCATTTCCATGACAACCTTACTTTAGCTGGATCAACTTCAATGCCCTTCTTTGAGACTATGTATCCTAAGAGCTTTCCAGAAGTGACACCAAAAGCACACTTCTTAGGATTTAGTCTAAGACTACATTTTTCCATTCTATCTAGTATCTTGCTCAAATCATTTAGATGTTCAGCTCTAATCATAGATTTTGCTAAAGTATCATCAATATAATCCTTCATAGTCCTATGCATCATGTCACTAAAAATAGAAGTCATGGCTCTTTGATATGTAGCACCAGCATTTTTAAGCCGAAATGGCATGACATTCCAATAGAAGGTGCTCCATGTACATGTAAAAGTAGTCTTCTCTTGATCCTCGGGAGCAATTTTTATTTGATTATATCTAGAAAAACCATCCATTAAAGAATAAATCTCAAAGCCTGCAGTCATGTCCACTATCATATCAATGTTAGGTAGTGGAAAATCATCCTTAGGGCATGCTCTATTTACATCTCTAAAATCTGTGCACACTCTTATTGATTTATCTATTTTGGAAATAGGTACAATATTAGAGATCCACTCTGCATAGTCAATAACTCAGATGAATCTAGCTTTTAGGAGCTTCTCTAATTTAGCTTTTACCAAGAGTGCAACATGAGGATGCATCTTTCTCAATTTTTTCTTGACAGGTTTGACATTTGGAGCTATAGATAAATGATGCATGATAAGATTAGGATCCAACCCTAGCATATTTGAATATTTCCATGCAAAGGTGATCTTCTTTTCTATTAGGAATGTTGTAAATTTTTTCTTGTCTTCTTCTAATAAAGATTGTGCTACATGAATCAACTATGGTTCGTCTGTTATTCCCAAATTGCTGGATTGAGTGGGCTCAATTAGAACTCGAGATCTATCCTATAAATGACTCAGAAGGACATCAAATATCTCATCCTTAGGCACCTCAGAGAGGTTTTCACCTTTAGATACATCTTTTATTTTTTCTTTTGTAGGTTCTGAGACTACCACAAAGTGGTTTCACCCTCAGACCTCCTTTTCTTTTTCTTTTTATTCTTATTTTTCTGACTAAGATACTTGATGTCTAACTCCATCATGCTAATGCTCGATTCACTAATGGAAGTACTCGTAGGCTCAACTGCATTGAGGTAGCAAGAAAGGGCATAGTCATTTAGGAAGGTATAAATACCATGGCTCAGATTTGTGGAGGTTTGATCAATAAGTTCTGGATATTGGATAGTCAAAGTGGGGAAAGATTGGGAGATAGTGTTTATGGATATGGATCTGTCATCATTGGTCCTAACCTGATGCTCAAGTTCAAAGGTGATATTACAACTTAAGACATTCAATTTGTAAATAGGCTTTATATCATTGTGGGATTCCAATTCAGCCATAGGTGGATCAGACTCGATAGGTTCATTATTTCACTCTAGACTTACATTGGGTTCAGGTGCATATTGGTGAATAACATCAACATGTTTCTTTGTAATAAGCTCATCTTCTTCTGGGATGGCTCCCGATTCATAGTCATTAGATTCTTCATCTATGCCTCTAGGAAATCTAAGAACATGAGTAAAGTCAGGATGAATACCCCAAGAAGGGTTACCCTCAGATTCTGATTTGAATTCATACACATGGGAATCTATCTTAGAATAACTATCACCTTCCTCTTCTTGATTATTTTCAAGATTAGCGGGTTCTTGTGTTGCAACTATCTCTTGATTGATAGTAGGTTCTTGTGTTTCTACTACATTAATTCTTTTGATTGGATCATCTTTATCATCAAGAAGGTCTTTCATTTCCTTAGGCAAATGCTCATAAGGGATAAGTTCAGAGCTATCTAAATCACTATCTGATGGTTTAGTTTCTTCCTTTTTAAGAAGAGGTTCTCCTGGTGCGATCTTCTCTATGACATGAGAACAATTACCTTTCAGGTTGAAGGGTTTCCTTTGAAAGCCTAGGCCAACAATATCTTTGTTTTCCTTACCAGTATGTGAAATAGGTGTTATAAGACCTTCTCCTTTGACTCCTAGAGGTCCTTTACCTGAATATCCCATCTTAGCTATTAATTTATCTCCTGGACCATATGCCTTAGAAGGGATTTTGGATACTGTAGAGTCACTAGTTTGAACAACTTGAGATTCAAGTTCATCTTTGTATAGCCATGCAAGCATAGCTTCATCTTCTTCAAATTCTTTCTTGGAGACTTGTTCTACTACTAAATTCTTTTTATATGCCTCAAGAGGTTCTTTAGAGTCTGGTTTGGACTATTTTAAAGATTGTCCATAGGACTTAGGTAAGATAGGGAGAGATGTCAAAGATAAGACTGGCTCTATAGTATATTCTCCCATACTACTTTCTTTGATATTGACCTCTTTTGCACCATCTTCCATTTTGGATGTGGATGCTTCTTTAGTTGGCTCAATGGAAGATTCTCTGTTATTAGGCAAAAGTTTATCTGCACTTTCCTTCAATGTATTGCAAGTGGTGGATATGTCTACTGGAATAGTGACCTCCACTCCTTCATAAGGAAATTTCAAACATTGGTGGAATGTAGAAGGAATAGCCTTCATCTCATGTATCCATGGTCTCCCTAGAAGAACGTTGTAAGCCAAAGGTAGATCAAGAGCTTGACATATAGTATCTTTGATAACTAGACCTGCTCTAATAGGTAAGACAATGGTGCCTTGAGAAGATCTTTCTTGTTCATCATAGGCTTTTATAGTTATTTTCTTTCTAGGATCAATAGCCAATTTTGAAAATCCCAATTGTGTGACCAAGCTGTAAAAACAAATATTTAGGCCAATGCCTCCATCTATCAACACATGTTTAACTCTATAGTTTTGGATCGAGACCTCTATATGCAAGGGCTAGTGATGTGGGTGACTCAAGGAGTTGTCATCTTCCTGTGAAAAAGAAATATATTGTAGAGATGTAAGATGTCTAACCATTGTCTAGAACCTATCTAAATCAAGGTCGTCAGGAACATTGGATCTAAGCAAAGCTTTGTCTAGAATGGCTCTATGAGCTGGAGATATCCGAAGCAACTCAAACATGGAGATTTTTAAATTAGTGTGTTGGAGTTGTTGAAAAATGCTATAAGATGTTGGCCTTGTATCTTTAGGATTGGAAGATTTAGAAATAGCCTTCTGTTTGGAAGTAGAAGAAAGATTAAGGGCATCTTAGGGACATTTGATGAATTTGGGATTGGCCCATTCAGATGTGTCTGAGCTTGTGATAGAGTCACTGCATTAGTTGAAGTATGATCTCTATCTCTTCACACAATTGTGAGGAAATTGCAATGCTCAGAGAGACAAGGTTCAACCATATTGATAACAACATTATTTCTAAGGTAAGCATAATTGACCTTTGCCCCCATATTAGGCTGAGAAGATGAAACTTCTTGACCATGTTTCAGAAATGGTTCTATGAATGTTGTATGATCATTATTGCTCTTATGATTGTCAATGGTGATATCTCCCTTATCAATCAGATCTTGAATGGTATGTTTCAAGCATAAGTAGTTATTAGTTTTGTGACTTTTATCCCGATGGAAATCATAGAATTCATTCTCTCTCCACCATTTTGGTTTAGGCTCAGAATTAGGTGGTTAGATCTTAGGCAAAGAGATGATGTTATTGGCTAGTAGAATTCTCATAGCTGATTCTAAAGGTTCTCCAAGAGGAGTGAACGTTCATTTATTATCAGCAGAATACTTTTTATACTCTAGCTTCTTTTGAGATGATTTAGACACCTTTTGTTCTAAAGCTTTAATTGCTTGGGTGCCAATAGTTAGATTGAAAGCTGGTTCCTTTGATGGGGCATGGATAGTATCAACAACACCATCTGTGACAATGCCTTTATTCTTGTTCTAGTTTTTGTTCTTGTCTTTAGAACTGGATCCTGATTCGTACTTGTCCTTTTGAAGTGTGATTTATCCTTTTTTCACATGTACTTTTTCAATTTTGATCGCATTGTCTACCATCTTATCAAAAGATGTATGATCTTGCATTTGTAAAGGGTAGTTGATCTCTGAGATAAGATTATTGATGAAGATTTCTAGTTTCTCTGTTTCTGGAATAGGCCTAGCATATAGAGAGAATTTTTTCCTCCATCTTTTTAGAAATGTCAAGAATGGTTTGCCTAGATATTGCTTGAGATTATAGATATCAATCATGGTGACTGGATGTTGAATGTTGTAGGAGTATTGTTGATAGAACAATTTGATCAACTCCTCAAAATTTTTGATAGTAGAAGGTAATCTAGAGAACCAATGAATGGTTTCTCCTCCCAGAGATCGAGGAAAGAGATGCTTCAAATAGGTTGGTTCATGCATGAACTCCATAGATTGTGTACAGAATTCTTTGACATGATCTTGAGGATCTGAGTGTCCATCATACTTATCATATTTAGGCATCTCCACTCTTTTCAGGAATGGTGGCATGTACAAGTCTTTGTCAAATGGAAAAGGACATAGGGCCTCCATGGAAAACTCCTTGGGTTCCTTTTCTTTCTCAAGATTATTAAGTTTGACTTGCATGTCATGCATCTATTTCATCATAGCTGTGAGTTGAGTTTCTTCCTCATGTGTAATGATATCTTCAACATTAATGTTGGGAGGAAGTTTAGCTCCTTGATGAGATAATTGTAAAAAGTATGCTTCTCTATCCTCTTTCAAGAAATGCTTCATCATTCTTTTGAATTTATCATCGTTTTGATATTGAGCAATTTCTTCAGGTGTGGGTTCCTGATCTATGCCATGTTGAGATTGAGCTCTTTGAGAACCAAAGTTTGTCCCTGCTTGAGACATGGTGGGAGTTCTACCTGGGATAGATTGATGAGGAGTTTGTTGATTACCTCCGTGAGTTGATGAAGGAGGAATGTAACTAGTTTTTAATCGAAGGTTGCCAGCACCATCGTCTTCTTAAAGACCAAAATTGTAGAGTTGCTCAAAATTTGGACCTACGTGAGTAGACAAAGTTCAGATGTTAAGTGCTTCTCCTAATTTCTTGTGAGAGGAAGCTCTAGTTTCCACCATTAACCTTGGGTGAAGCAAAAGAATAAGATGAAGACAACTAAAGAATGAATTGAATCAAGATGACCAGATGATGCAACCTTGTCAAGGTTTGATTGATTGAAGCATAGATTTGACTTAGATGAGGGATATTGTGCCCTGGCTATATGGGTAGATGCCCAAAAGATAGCAGACAAGATATCACAACACTTAATCATTTAGATGATTGATTGAAGAGTGATAGTTATGACAAGGTATTGACATAAGATGACAAAGACTCAAATCGATTAAACAGAAGGCTAAATTGGATTCAAAAGGCCACTTTAGGAAAATGATTGGATTCTCAGTAGTTTTTTGCTCTGTTCTTGACATAGTGATTTTCTCGACAGACTCTAGAAATAGGATGGAAAAGTTGGATATCTAGCAATTCTGACAAATTTCTAGCAATTTTTCAAAACTTCTCAAATTACTTTCTGCAGGATCGTATGACAGTGGGTATAGCATGAAATAAAAATCGTACGATAGTTGACAACAAGAAAATGGACTTTTGAAAATGACTGGCAGAAATGCTCATATGACAATATACCAGTTACCATACGACAATCAGGGAGTAATGAAATGACTCTTGACCAAAACTCGTACGATTTTTTACTCCAAAAAGGAATTTCACTTCAATTTTTGCAAAATTTTTGGGTTTTCAGTTTCAAATTATTTGTAGACTTCAATGTCCAAATTTAAGGATTGTAATAGATTTGTTCATTTTCAGTAACCAGATAGATAAGCAAGCACACAAAACAGCAAGCAAGTGATTTCAAGCATGTCTGAAAACAATGAACAAGGGAAAAAGCAACCTTGCACATGAACAATCAAGTGACTTATTTGTGCTAATCCTTAGAAGTGCTAATTGTGTATGTTCCAAAAAGTTTTTGCAGTAATGCACATATTCCTAGAAAATGAAAATTTAGCCTCACTAGGGTTGTTAGTAATGGTTTGACTCTACAACTTTATGATCCAAGAGGGCGAACTCCAATCCAGGTGCACCGGGGTTTTGACACAGTTTGAGCAACTTAATCTTTAGGATCTGCTAGGGAGATCTGACAGCCCAACAAGAGACCACACCTATGGAGATTTCTTCCAATGGGACATTTATATAGTGATTGTCACTACCACGGCAAAAATGGCTATTATCGCTTGAGGTTTTGTCAATGTGGTTGACCCAATTAAGGGAATGTCCACTATGGTTAACCCTCTCTAAAGGTGACTCACAAAATATACCACATGGAGATTAGCTCCAGATTCAAGGATCTAAGTTTCTAGTACTACCCAAAAAAGGGAGTAGAGCATAATCCTCTAGCCTTTTCACTTTTAACCCAAACAAAGCAAACAAATTAATCCGACATGCTAAGACCAAGATTATCTCACAAAGATCTATGATGTCAACCACTCATGATCTATCAACCTCTCTAGAGAGAGAATGTATGAATCAGAAGCTGAAGATGCACAAATCTAGTAGAACGTGAGACTCCCTCAGTATCCTCCCTACCTACAAGGGTTCCTTCATTGAGAAGAGTTTCACTGGAAACTCACTCTCTCAAGAGCCATGAATAGTATTCATAGGGCCTATTTACTATGTGTAACAAAGATGCTGAAAGCAAATCTATGTTCATTTTTAGAGCCCAAATGAAATGTGTGATATGAAAGCAATAAAGGTCACACAAGCTTGACATGCAAGATGTTCGTTTTAATCCAAATCGAAACATTATCAGCTAAGAAGGTTACCTTAATTCCTCGCAACACACTTAGTATATTTTTACCTATTTTTAGCAATTCTTGCACTTTTTCCAATCAAAAACTAGTGAAAATCAATCAAAAACAAAGAATTTCAATTGTTAGGGTTAGCTGTTAGTCAAAATCTGAAAACCAAATCTGACAAACTACCTAAAAAAGTGAAACGACAATTGAACACTAGCACTGAAACTCGTATGATAGTGGGTTACCTCCCAGATGACAATCTAAAAGCTCGTACGATAATGGGTGTTAGATAATATGACAATCGAGCTTCCAGACAACAGTGGGTTTCTGCTTGTGTGATCCTTGATCAAATCAACTGTTGTACGATAGTGGGTATGTCCTGGTATGAGTTTTTGACAAAACTCGTATGAAAATTGTACGAACAGAGAATAAAAATCATAGCATGAAACAGAAAAAGACAAGAAAATGATAGAAATTGATAAAATTTGAAGGGAAACCCGTTTCAGGGCCCCACGGTGGTGCTAGAAATGTGTGTGAATTTTGTACCTAATTTGTAGACACAACACTTCAGTAAAACATTAGAGGTTAGCTAAAATGGAAATCATGCAAGTAATTGAAAACTAAACTAACCAGGTGATTTACTGCCTTCTAGTAGATGCGAGTATGTATTCTCAGATTATACCGAGATCAATGACCTTGATGACACCTAAACAAAGGATTTGAATGCAATTAATCTATTTTTTTGGATTTTAGATGAAATAAGATGAAAAATTGGATATGAAACTATTCTAGAATGAAAATTGATATGCTAAAATGATCTAACAATAATATTCTAAATGATATGGATACTATGCAAAAATAATGAAAATCTCACAATAACTTGAATTCTTAAGATTGATTCTTCAGTCTCCAATTCGACAGTGTGAGTGTGCAATTCATGGATGGATGTCAAATGAGGAGCTGAAGCCTTAATTTATAGAAATCTGGGGCTTTGGAGGTGCATGAAAAAAAGCCATAAATCACTCAAATAACTCAGGTTGATTTTTGAGTTATTTTTAAATAAAGGATAATTAACTCACAAAAACATGCAAAAGCAGAGTTTTAACTCAAAATAGAGTTTAGATTTAATTGATAATTGATAGTTGTCTACTTTTATGATTGTGCATGTTTTATTTATGAATTAATTTAATAATAAAGTGATTTATTTCCAACTTAACTGATTTTGAGAAATAAAACAATTGATTTATGGGTTGATCAATTATTTTTCAAACTTTTATTCAAAAACAATATTATTAAAAATTGACAACTTGCTTTAATTAATTAAATAAGAATTTAATCAATTATTCATAGGATTTTGGATTTATTGTCAAAATTAAATAATACAATTCAAGAATAAATAGAATTAACTTCAATTAAATAATTAAGTGGCAGAATTAAATCTAATTAATTAAATATTTAGAATATTCAATTAATCAAACTTTAGGATAAATAGGATTTATCACCAAATAATCATTAAATTAAAGATAATTATGATAAATAGGAATATTGCTAGCCAATGCAAAATTTGAGATAATCAATTAGGATTCGATGATGTGCCGATGTGCCTTAGGTTAGGACTTTGATGTCAATTTCATTCGATATGTCGATATAGGAGATTAATGAACCTATAGCCCATTTTTGGGGTATTACACTTAGTTAAGGACATGAGCCCCTAGGCTAAGGATTCTAACTTGACATACACGCATGAGGGTATGAAAATAAAGATAAAATAAAGACAAAGCTAAAAGACACAAAACAAAGAGGGGTTAGTACTAAAACAAACCCATATCAACTAGCAAAGGAAACCTTACTAAGAAATGCTTCCTATACTGATATCATATTTGGAAAGAAATCACAAAAGCATAAATGACTACATTAGAAATAAAAGAGAAAAACTATAAATAACATAGCTTCATGATCTAATCCTACTAGCATGAAAGTGAAAGAGAGAAAAGAGAGACAGTGATTACCTCACTTAGTAAGATGCCCACCTTACCATGAATCACCAAGGAGGGAGAGCCCAACAGGTAGCCAAACCTGATACTTCACCCATAAAATGATCTTTATAGTTGTAATGTGTCTTTTGATGGCTTTTGGAATACCCATAGATCCACATTCTTATATCACTATTGAATATAAAATGTGTGTCTCTTCAGGATTTAGCAACTTATGTGCATTACCTTCTGAGGATTTAGCATATTTGAAATTGAAAATGCATGGTTTTTCATGATTTAGCAACTTATGTGCATTACCTTATGAGGAATTAGCATATTTGAAATTGAAAATGCATGTCTCTTTAGTATTTAGCAACTTATGTGCGTCACCTTCTGAGGATTTACCATGTTTGAAATTGAAAATGCATGTCTCTTCACGATTTAGCAACTTATGTGTGTTACCTTTTGACAATTTAGCATGTTGCAAAATGTAAACTATAGCATAAGGGAGACCCTATATATGCCCCCATCCTTATCATGGCTACCTTACAGATAGGATAAGGAAGAGAAGGAGGATAGCTACTTCACAAAGTAAGGAGATATCATGTTAACAACAATGTACACTATATTCTTGGCGCAGAGTATTGACCCTTACATTGAAGAGCATAGATAATCATGAAAAAGGATATGCCACTTATGGAAAAAGGATCCTCAAATAAAAAGAGATCATATCAACAAGACCTCCACCATAGAGGAATTCTTTGGATAAAATATCATCTTTCAAAGAAAAGAAAAGAGGGACCAAAGATTCAATCATCAAGCCCCTTACGATCAAGAGGAAGAGGAATCTTGGAACGAAGGAAGAAAACTCTAACCCTATAGCAAGGGAAAGAATTTATAAAGAACATAATTTTCAAAATAAAGAAGAGGTGATGACCTAGGATAACAACCTCTCACATAAAAGGATATCCATAGCCAAAACATCAGTCAGTATAAGGAAATAATGTTGCAGAATAAACAAATGCCACTAAGCTAAGGAAAGTAGATCCTTAGATAGAGAGAAAGAAGGAAAACCTTTCCCCCTAGGGATGAAAGCAAGGGATACCTTTTCAAAACAAATTTCTTTAGAAAAGATATCATGAATACTAGAAAAGAGCTATAAATGATTATGAGAAAAGGAAAGATATCATAATACAAAACCCTAGGGATAAAATATAGAAAGAATAACCAATTAAGCTCAAAACAAAACACATGCTAAGAGCATAATGGATCCTAGAAAAATGGAAGAAATACCTCTTGCCCCCTAGTCAAGAGAAAAGAGGAGAAAAGATTTATATTATAGAAGAATGAGGGGTATTCCCCGTATGGAAATTATGAATAAATTGTAAAATAACACAAGAGTGAGATATAATTCCTAAAGTAGCTCTTTCTCTAACATACATCTTGAAATGCACATAATCAGCAAGTAAATGTGTATTACTATAGTGAAAAGGACATTTGTACTTGGAGAGAGAATCTTTCGGCATAGGTTTAAAGATTTATTTCTTAGAATTCATTAACTGAACATACACCTTCTTAGCCACATCTTGAGGAGTATCATGGTAATATAAGGAAGGTGTTGGAAGAAGAACATGAAGAGGAGGGTGATGATCAGGATCAACCACCTTAAATTGAGATAGTGGAAAGCCAAGACCATGCATATCTTTTTTAGGGGATAGATGAATTGGATATGTAATACCTTTTTCATTAACACCAATCCCTAAACCCTTATAACCTTGTTTAGCCATCATATTGTATCATGTAGTGTACATATCTTGTAAAGCTTCTACAAGAGGTGATTATTTACGATGATCATGACAAAACATTATGTAAGGTGGAATGATAGGTTTAGAAGAATTTTATTTTCTCTTCCCTTTAATATCATCATGGATCAAATAAGAAGGGGAAGGTAAATCCAAGAATTCTTGCACATATGCATCATGAACCATAGTTTGAGCCTCATCATAAGTGTGGGAAGAACTAGGAATATCAGATTGAGAAATGGGAATGGAAATATTAGGAAGGATAGGATTAGGATTAGGAAGATTAGGAAATGGTGTATCATCTACCAAATTCTTCACATAATCCAAAAGAGCAATAAGTCCACCACACAAATCCTTAATGAAAGTTTTGAAAGTAGGAAGGCTAGTATTAGTCAATCTCATAATAGCATAAGCAAGTGAAACATGAAGAGTGACAAAAATAATGAAATGGATGATACTCTCATAAGCATCATAAGTACTATAAAGAGATGCTAAGAGGAGAATAATGAGGAAAATAACCATACACCAAAGCATCTTAGGGATCTTCATAGTGAATTAAATACAAGAAATGTTCCTGCATTTTTGCTTTATATGATTTTTTTGTTGTTTTATTTTTGAAATGTGAAAGCAAGAACATAAATGAAGGCTAATCTAATATACATGCAAGATCTAACACTACAAAAGAAAGAGTTGTCTATCACAGGTTCACCAAAATTTAAGATATAAAAATAAATATATGGTGTATATCTTTTTATATCTATGTGTGGGTGTGGAAAAGGTTGTGGACATATATTACCTCCTAATCCAAGACAAGGAGATCCCAATTGAATAACTAATAGGAGACAATCAATGCAAAAAGGAATCAACTGGTTATGGATAAATAGGGAAAGGGGTTCTAATTTCCTAATTATAAAGTAAATAAATAAATCAAAAAGTTTAGGATAAAATGAAACACTTATCTTTAAATGTAGAAAATCTAGAAATTGTTGTTTTCTGGTGTCTATACTGAGTTTTTGGAAAATCTACAACTAGATCTGGGATGAAAACATAGAGGCAAAGAAAACCCAGAAATATTTTTCTTTTCTGAGTCAGGTCGACCTTGATCCAAATACAGGTCAACCTTGACCCCTTTATGTCAACCTTGACCTATGCTACTTCGATGGAAAATCTATTTGCGGATCCTAAAAGTTTGTCAAAAAAGGTATCTAAATCTACTCTGTAATTCACTATTCCGCACCTATTTTTGCAAGAAAAAGGGTTTTGTTTTTTTGGATGAGGGGTTTGCCTTGGTCAAACCCTAGTTTTGGAATTAACCTTGTAATAGAATTGAAATGGAGAATGCTAACAAGTAGTAGAAGAAGATCTAATAATGAAGCTATGATATACAATAGATATGCAATTGTATTTGAAATGTAAACAAGTATGTTAATATGAAAGTTTGGACTCAACATTAAAAACTATAAATGTAAATCAAAACCTCCATGATAGTATTCTTGGAATCCATCTTGAAGTAAGAATGAATGGATCTAGAGGATGCACAAATGATCTTGAAGGAATATCACACTACCATGATGGATAGATCTAAGGTTTGAATGATGAATCTTGAATGCTTGAACCAAATCCCTTCAAAAGCTTGAATGCTCAAATCCTTGATCTTCAATGGAGAACTTGAATGCTTGAGAAGAAGACTTGAAAACCTTGATTGAACACTTGGAAGCTTGAAAGCATGTAGAACAATGGATGTTGATGATCCTCCTTAGATTTCCTGATCTTTCTTGCTTCTTTTTTCTTTCCCTTCATCTCTTGATCAAATGAGAAGAAAAGGCTTCCTTATATACTAGTCTAGGGCACCAACTTCTAGAGAGGCTGACATATGAGAAATAAATTCCCATTAGGCTCATACCCCTAGGAGTGGACCCATATTAAATGTCTTTTAAGAGTCACCGCTTCGAAGCCCGAAGCAGCTGACCCGAAAGTGCAAAAAAAAAAGAACTTTCAAGCCTTGCCCCACATCCGACACACTTTCTAATGAAAAAGGGGGACCTAGGTCAAGGTCAAGGTTGACCCTGACCTAGGTCAAGGTCGAGGTCAACCTTGACCCAGGGGGTTAAAACCCCTAGAAAATATGCCAGGTGGGGAAGACAATGCCTAGAGAGGCCCAATCAGAGTTCTAAATAGGCACAAAAGATGGAAAAGGGGCATAAATTAGAGGACAACATGATAATGGCCCAAAACACCCCCTAAGGAGGTCTAAATGGTCTTAACATGAAAGTGTTTCCATTTTAAGATGATACATTCAGTTCATCAATAGTAGTAAAAAAGGCTTTGTTTTAGGTAGAAAAATTCTAGATGTTTCCATCTCTAATCATAAGATTATACACTTTAATGATAAAATTCAAGTTTTGGGTATGGATTTTAAGATATATATCTCTAAGGAGAAGCAAGATGGAGGTTATTATAACCCAAATCCTACATACATTAGAATACAAAACCACCACAAAGAGAATTTTATTAGTACAACCAAAAGGAGGATGGGTTCCAATGCAAGATCTATGCTTAATGGGGTTTGTATATTGCTTAATATAGATTTAATTTGATAAAGTAATTGCAAAGGAAAAGAAGCAAAAATAAGTGCACCTGGAAACAAGATTGAGAAGGTGGGAATTTGAATCTAAATTTGTCTTTTATTGGAATCTCATAATCAACTATAACTTCATATTTGGAAGGTAGCGAACCAAATCTTTTGACACCTAAAATCTCACTAAAAATGGTAGGGAAAAGTTAATTTTTTGGGAACAAGTTGATTAGTCGACTTGTTCCTGGTAAAAACATATGAGACTTTCCAGGATCTTGCAACTGTACCTATACTTCTTAGATCTATAATCTCATCTCTGCAACCTATTCCTACAGAAAGAAAAAATTGGGAAGAAGCTTGAAGAAAGGGGTTTTTCTCAGTCAAACCCTTGTTTAGGAATCAACCTTGAAATGAAATGAAATAAAAGAAAAGCATGATGTCATATATCAGAGGCTAGATCTAGATAATGAAGTATATCATACCTTGTAGATATAATTACTTCTTCAAATGTGATCAGGTATGTTGATGAATAGATTTGATTAAACACAAAAACCCAAAAGGAAATCATCAAAAGAAAAGCTTATGAAGTAGATTTTGGAATCCACCATAATGTTTTATTAGGGAAGAGAGATAAGAAGAAAACTTGGTAGATGAATTTGGATCTTTTTCCTTGATAGAAAACTCCTTTACTTGGCCTCCAGTGGGGGAAAGAAGCTAGATCTATGGAATTAAAAACCCTAATTGCATAAGAGAAATAAAGACTTAAATTCTTGAATCTCTCTTGATAGCTTCCTTGTACTTCAATGTGTGATTGCTAACTTGCTTGCACTTGATTGATAGATGACTTGATTGCCTAATAATAGACAAATATAATTATATATCCATAAAATAAGGGGAGAATATTTACTTTTATACTTAACTCCCTCCATTTGGAGCTCAAGTTTGATCAAGGCTGACCACAAATCTAAATCTCAAAGGAAAACCCCGCCATCGGGCCTCAGACAAAATTTAGGCCAAAAACTTGATGGACAAGTTAGGCACTTGACTTTTTCCTAGGGACAACTTGGCAAGTCAACTTTTCCCAAGAAAAATTGGCTCAAATTTCATGGGGATGTTAGGGAAGGTGAAAAGGAGAAAGGGGAGAAAATGCAGGTTGTTGCAGGGATAGAGAAGATCCTAAAAGAGGAAAATAAATTAATAGTTCCTATGTGAGGAAATGAATTATGGGATTGGATGGAAAATTGAAATACATGCCTAGAAGTGAGATCCAACCTTGATTTAAATCAATATTAAGGAAGGAGGATAAATGTTTGAATTAGCTATGCATTTAAGTAAAATATGAGGTCCTAGTATAGAAAACACACTAAAGTAGGCACAAAATAGTCCCAAAATGAGCACAAATTAGGTGCTTACTTTTCAGGATGACACATTTAGCCCCCACTTAGTAGGAGTATGAGAAAATCTCATGCTCATGGTAAAGGAAGAGATAGAAGAGAACAAGAATGATGAAATATAGAGATGATCATGGGAGAATTGTAAAAGAGATGAGAAAAAACTAAGTTGAAGGACATAATCCCCCCAAAAAATTATCTTAACTCAACATCCATGCATAAGGGCAGGAAAAAAAATAAAAAACAAAAAGGAAAAACAAAGACAAAAGATAAAACACACAAGAGGGCTTAGTACTAAAAATAAGCCTCCAAGTCAACTAGCAAAACAGACCTCGATCAAAAATGCCCCATCCACTAATATCATATCTAGAAAGCTATTGCAAGAGAATAATTGATCACATGGAAAGGGAAAGAGAATCACCAAAGATGATACAAATTCCATGTTCTAACTCACTAGCATAGTCATGAGAGCATGGAAAGAAAACAGACCATGAATCTGATAGGATAGAAAGTTGCATTATGATAGGTGAGCCATGGGAGGAGAACAGAGAAACAAAAAAATTTAAATGATAGAAATTTGTGTTATGCTTAGTTCCACTCATCTCAAGGAGAAAGAGAAAGGAAAATTGATGGTTTAGAAATTTGTGTTATGCTAGTCAATTTTACCTTGAAAAAATTGCACACATAAGGGGCTTTAAAATGTTTTGCTCGTTGGAGAAGCTTTGAAAAAGGGTTTTGCGCATTGGGGCAGCTTTGAAAAAGTTTTGTGCACTGGACTGGCTTAGGGACCAGCCTTATGGAAATCATTGTCTCCATTTGGATCCATAAAAAGTGACCAAGCCTAAAGAAAGCATTGTTTCCTTAAGGATCAAATAAAAAAAACTACGTATACTATACAAGGAAAATTGTTTGTATGCCCCCCTCCTTATCATGGAAAAATAGGTGAAATCATAAGAAAATATAATCAAGGATACATACTTCCAACAACAATAAAATATCATTAAAGAAACAATGTATGCCATAATCTTAGCCAAGAGGGATGACTCTTGTGAGATAAGAAAATAGATAATAGTGAAAGGATATTCCTCTTGTGGGAAGAGATCTTGGTTGCAAGACATGTATCTTCAAGAGGAGATCTTGAAAAAATATAACGTCTTCAAGAAAAAGAGGGGAAGAGAACAAGAATGCACCTTTTTATCCCCTTATTGCTAGGTGAAAAAGGGATTCTTGATGAAGGATAGATACTTTGAAATGCAAGGTAAGGGAATCTTCTTATGATGAACATATTTTTACTAAAAAATAAGAGGTTGTGATCAAGGATGCACACATCTTACATAAGAGAGAATCCTAAATCAAAACAAAAAAATCTTTATAATAAAATAATGTCACATTAATGCCACTATACTAATGAAAGCATATCCTTAGAAAAATATAAAAAGGAAAACAAAATGAAACCTTTCCCGCAAAGTGTGAAGGCAAGATAAAATATGCGATGCATCCCTAATGATAGTTACTTCATAAGAGATATACAATTCTAAGAAAAATAAACATTTTTACACCACAAAAGACATCACATTATAAATTAAGCAATTAATCAAGGAGAGAGATAAATGGTGGAGGATTATTTTGTGATAGATGTGCCCTTTAAGGCATAAAAAATATTGTTAATAAATTATGTAAGTAGGTGCATGAAAAAAATTATCTCATAATAAAAAGGATGTACCATCCTGAAATAATACAATTCCATAAAAAGAGGAGAAAGAAGGATGTCACATTATATCCACTTAGTGGTCAACCCAATTATACAAGAAATGAACTTCCAAGAAAAGAAGAAATAGTAAGGGGGATATCAATCTCATTAAAGAGAAAGATCCTAAACAAAAAGTCCATACATGGGAGGACATCATAGTATAAAAGAGATTATCAACAAAGAGATAATGGATCCTTTTAAAGAAGAAAGAAATGTGAGATAATAATTCCTTGGCCCCCAGTTAATGGAACAAGATGGAAATTCCTATTATGATTCCCTTAATACACATTACACAAAGAGCCTTGCATAATGGAGAGAAACATAATTGGAAAAATTATATGCTAAGGTATTTCTTCTATATTAAGCAAATGTAAAAGATTCAATGTTAAATGAAGAAGACATCTATCAACCAAATCGTGAACAAATTGTCTAAACTCAATACAATCAGAAAGAAAATGTTTATTATTATGATGGTAGAAATACAAAATATCACCATTAAAAGGTCATTGGTTCTTTGGAAATTTTTGATGAGGGAATATAATTCTAGAATCATACTTAATTCTCCAATAGATTCTTTTGGCTAAGGCTAAGTAATCATCAAAGGTTGATGTATCCATAAATGGTGTTGGAAAAAGAACATCAAGAGGAGGTTTTTGTAAAGTGGTATCTTGAGTAGTGAAACCTAGACCACATTTGTTAAATTTTTTAGGAGGCTCAATAGGAATCTTAATACCTTGTTCTTTAATACCAAGCCTTAGGCCACTATATCCGTATTGAGTAATGATATTATATCTCGTATTGTAAATATCCTTGAGTTTAGAAGGTGAAGGGGATTCATCTTTAAGTTTGTGAGAGAGTGTGGTATAGGGAGGAATAGAGTGATGTGAGTGTTCCAAGGCTTGCTTGCACTATAACTAAGAGACCTAGATTGTCTCTTCTAGGAACCTATTCTCCTCTAGGTCCTGATGGGCTTAGATGATTAACTAAGTCCAATTATAACTCTTCTCTAAGAGTATTTAACCTTTTTGCTTAACCTTGAAAGACTAACAGCTTTAGATAGTACAATCCTTCACCTTCACTTAGAAAGCTCTAAGTGTCAGTTCTTCACAAACTTCAATCTTCATTGCAGGGATGTTCTCCATCGTGTAAACATTCATAAATTTTCCAATTTGATCCATTTTAGAAAGATCTTTAACCCTATCTCTACCGGGTTCAAGGATTCACAATTTAGAGACCTTAAAATAGACCTAATTCTTGTAGCCTTTTGCAGAGGCTTTTTGCCAATTCTTGCAAAACTTTTCCAAAGACCTCAAAAATCTAAAACCATATTTGGATACCCATTTGGAAGTTTTAAAATATTATATAGGTTTTGGGGTCTGACAACCTTCGTACACTGGCTTCCTATAAACTAGGACAAATAGGGCTAATAGGCCTAGTTTTTAGGACTGACTGTAACCTTGTAGAAACCTTGCTCAAAACTTGGTCTAATAGATTTCCATAGCCTCAATCCTCACAATATGTTAATATGTGATGATATCCTTCTTGAAACTATACTTGTGTCATACAGTACCTCTCTACCCTGCAAGAAATCTTCTCTTCTTCCCAACCTAGATCTCTAACCGGGCTCTATCTGCTCGCCTAAGGCCTAGTAGTAAAAATATCTCTCCAAAATTTCAAGACTCCTAATCTTAAATATATGTACATTAATGACTCCCCTAACATTTCCATTTATCTTGAGATGTTTCCCATGGCTAGATTTCATGGGGGAGCCATGAAAGCACCGATTGGTCAGAACATGACCAATAGGAATTCTAAATCTAAAACAATTTAACCGACACAGTATATCTACTCTAAAAAACTTTCTTATAAAATGAAAAAGTCCTCAAATATCCTAAAGAACACAAAAAAATCACTAGTTTAGCACTTTCAATCCATTTGGTATGACTATTACCACAAAATCTTAGGATATTCCTGGAAACAATGTTGTAAAGCTCTATTATCAAACTCAAACTATTACAATTGCATGACTCCCTTCAAGATTAGAATCTTACCAAACATAAGATTCCATTTCCACCATTCTAGGGCCTATTTTCTGATCTCCCACCTCCTATTCTCAAGGAAATCCAAGGATAACCGAGTTGCATGCAATATTTGCAATAATTGCAAATGTTGTCATGACAACTTCTTAACAACATTTTGGCATATTTCCTTTATGCCATTATCCTATTTCTTAGGACTACTAACCTCCTATATTTTGAGGATCCAAGACCATTAATGACCCTATGGAATCTTGAAAACATCATAATGTGCTTAAGACGCATTAAAGACTCTATCTCAAACTATTAACACTAAGAATTTAAAGACTACTAACATTGGCTATTTGTGTTACCTTAGTCCTAATAACTAACTCACTTATTCCACATTTCCATGACCTTCTAAGGTCTAAAAACAAACTACTCTAGTCTTCTTGACTTGGCTAGAGTCAAGTACAAGCCAAAACAACTAAGCATGGAGGTTAGCCTATGTGTACTCCTCCACCATCCTCCCCAAAATAAAAAGTTCAATCCACCCTTGGATTGAGGATGCTTGGATCAATCCCCATTTTCTTGAACTCTGAGTCCTTTATCCATACTACATCAGCATCCATTTTCCCATGCTTCTTTATGAGATGTTCTTTATACTCCTTGGTCCTAGTCTTTTTATAGACCCTGGTGTCTAACACACTGTCAGCTCCTGTAACTGTAGTAGTAGGTAATTGTAGATCTTCCACATCTCTGATCACTTCATGAAGAGTTTGATACATATCTTGTTGTGGTCCTTTGTAATGGACTAAGTCTGCAATGTTAAAGATAGGGGATAGTCCACTATCTTTTAAGAGCTCAACTTTGAATTCATTATCACCATACTTAGCTAAGATGGGACATGGACATATCCTTCTCATATGAAACTTGTGAGGGACTCCCTTTTGAAGTCTTTATTTGTTAAGATGCACCATAACCAAGTCACCCACATGGAACTGAACTATCCTTCTACTTTCATCCATCTTGGCTTTATGTTTCATAGTGTTCTCTATTAAGGTCTTCCTCATTATATCATGAATCTCCTGCATAGCATATGAAAATTCATTAGCATATCTACTTCCCTTCACTCCATCCTTCAAATCTCTTAGTTCATATACACCTCTAGGATGTAGTCCATAGACTATTTCAAAGGGACTCTTCCCTATGGATCTATTTATAGTATTATTATAGGCATGTTTAGCTTGCCCAATCAACTAATCCCATTTTTTACCATACTCCTTGGTCAATCACCTTAGTATATTTCCAAGGCTTCTATTGACAACCTCGATCTAACCATCAGTTTGGGGATGGTAGGCTAGTCCAAAGGACAAGTTAGTGCATAACCATTGCCAAAGAGTCTTCCAAAAATGACTCATGAATTTAGTTTCTCTGTTTGACACAATTTTGATAGGTAACCCATGGATTCTCACTATCTCTTTGAAGAAAAGAGAGGCTATTTGACTAGCATCATTAGTGGTCTTTCATGGCACAAAGTGATCCATCTTGTTGAATCTATCTACCACCACATAAACACTATCCATGCCTTGTTGGTGTAGGAGCACCTAAGCTACAGGAGTTTAAATGTCCAAGTGTGATAAATTGGATTTTATTTGGTTTATTTATGATCTATAAAGTCATTTTATTAAGTATTGAGTCCATTTGAATCAAGATGTAAGGCTATTTGAAGCCATTTACAAAAGTTGTCCTATTTGTCCTAGTAAGGTCATGAGTTTGTCAAATGGTCCAATTATGTAAAGAAGCCATGAAATTGTGTAAATTTTTTTAAAAGTTCATTTGGGGATCATTTTTATATGTTAGGATGGTTCCTACAAAATTTCAAAGTCATTGTAAAAGTTGTCAAGCAAGAAATGTTGTCAAATGCATAAATATTGCATTAAAAGTTGTAAAAGGGAGTTTAATGGTTATGAGAGGTAGTTGTAAGGTCAAAAACAACTAAACCTCCATAAAAAGTCATTGTATGGTCGAACCAAATCACATTTGAGAGGAGGAAATAATTGGATAGATTTTTGGTGCATTCTTTTGTTGTTATTTTGATTGGTTTTTCAATTTTAGTGTTGGTTCCAAGCCATGTACAGCCATGTATGGCCTAGAAACCGTGTAATATAATAATGGTTAGATATAATAATGAATCCTATTTTTTATTCTTTTTTTTTGGTTCAATTTTATAAATAAATGAATAAGTTATGCATGTTTGGGTGAAAGTTGTTATTTGCAGATTTGGGACTGCTTGACCATAGTCAGAATGAAACATTTGGTACAGATAGATTTTGGAGGATCAGGACCTCTAAGAATATTCATTGGAAATATATGTTAATTAAATTTCATTTCCTTTTGTTTTGAGTTGTTTTTATGCATATTTGTGGAATTTATTGATTTTTGAGTAGAAACTGGTTTTTAAAAATCTGCGTTGGAGTTGAAGGTAGTGATTTGGGCTTGTAAAATGATTTATAAATGGTAAAAATAAATGGCTTACAGATTCTGAAACTAGATTATTAATATGTTCATATGGAATTGGTTTGGTATCATTTGGATTAATTTTGAGAAATATATGGGATGCCCTAGGCAGGGTTTGGTGTTTTAAATCTGAAGTATGACAGGGATATGGATCAGAATTTTCAGTCTGAAACAATAATTGTTTGAGGGATCAAATAAAATCATAAGACCCTATAATTTTTGGAAATGGAAGTTCTTTATGTTGGCTAAAAACTTTATTCTTTCCAAAAAAATTTATATTGTGATTTGATGGGTCAAATCAATCAATCTTTAAAGACTATCCTAAAGACAACAATATTATCAAATCAAGAGAAGGGTTGATGTTTTTGTTGTGGTTTACCTCATGAGATGCCTCTATATAAAGAAATTATTGAATGAATGTTGAAAGGATCATAAATGATCCTATTGATTGTTTGGTTTGTATGATGCTCTGCATCACTTGTCTTGTCTTGGGTAACCCAACTACAAAATCCATACTCAAGCATTCCCATGGCCTAGTAGGAATAGGTAGTGGTTGATAAAAACCTACATTTGTAGAAGTGCCCTTGGCCTTTTGACATACAACACAACTTTCCACATACCTCCTAACATCAAGATTCATCCTTGGCCAATAATAGAACCTTTGAACAAGTTCTTGAGTCTTAGTCCACTCAAAGCACCATTATGTTTTTCTTGTATCAAGTTCTCTTTAATAGAGCCTTTAGGAACACATAGTTGATTCCCCTTAAACAAAAGATCACTTTGCAAAGTATACTCAGCATATCTACTATGAAAATGATTCTTTTATTCAGCACATACCTTATAAATGTCTACAAAATCCTCATTATTACCATATAGATCCTTGAAATGATCTATTCCCATGCTCTTCAACTAAATTTCCTGAATTGTGAGAGCTCTTCTTGACAATGCATCTGCCACTTTATTTAGGAAACCTTTCTTGTGCTTGATATTGAAGGTTTAAGCTTGTAGGTACTCAACCCACTTCATGTGCTTGTGGCTCAACTTCTCTTGTGAATTCAGGAAACTAAGTGCTTGATTGTCTTAATACACAATGAACTCCTTGGGAAGCAAGTAGTGCCTCCATTTCCTTAGAGCTTGGACCAATGCATACATCTCAAGGTCATAAGAAGAGTACTTCTTGGCTTCACTTAACTTTTTTGAATGGAAAGCCACTAGTCTTCCTTCTTGGCATAGAACAGCAACAATAGCCACATTGCTAGCATCACACTCAATGGTTAAAAGCTTCTCAAAGCTTGGTAACACCAAAATAGGCTAGGTAGATATCCTTTCCTTCAACAACTCAAAGCTCTTCTTAGCATGCTCGTTCCATAAAAATTTGGTCTTCATTCCTCCTTTGATTGTGTCTAACATGGGAGCACAAATTGCACTAAACTACATTATGAATTTCCTATAATATTGTGCAAGGCCATTAAAACTCCTTACCTCTTTTGTTGTCCTTGGAGTAGGCCAATTCATGATAGCCTCCACTTTTCTCTTGTCCATTTTTAGATTTCCATGTGATAGGACAAATCCAAGGTACACTAGCTCTATTTTGATGAACTCACACTTCTCCAATTTGATCATCAATGTCTCCTCATGTAGCTTCTTGAAAACAATCTCAAGATGTTCTAGGTATTCACTCCTTGTCTTGCTAAAAAACAATATATCATCTAGATATACTACCACAAACTTTCCTATGTAGTCTTTGAGGACTTCATTCATGAGCCTCATGAATGTGGAGGGGGCATTGGATAATCCAAATGGCATGAAAATCCATTCATACAGCCCTTCATTAGTCTTGAAGGCTATTTTCCACTCATCTCCTTTCTGTATTCTTATTTGGTGGTAGCCACTCTTCAAGTCTATCTTGCTATAGTACTTAGCTTCACCTAGACAATCCATTAAGTCTTCAATCCTAGGGATAGGGAGCCTATACCTTATAGGTATCCTATTGATAGCCCTTGAATCAATACAAAGCCTCCAAGTTCCTCCTTTCTTAGGTGAAAGTATTGTGGCTATGGCATATGGACTAATGCTTTTTCTAATTAGGCCTTGGTTTAGGATTTCTTGTATTTATCTTTCTATTTCCTCATTTTGTTGAGGGGTCATCTTGTAGGCTTCCTTATTGGTAAGGGTATCTCCTAGGATAAGGTCTATCCTATGACTTATGGCTCTCTCAAGGGGTAAGGCTGATGGATTTCCATCATTCACTATACCTTGGTAAGTCTGCAACATGCTTTGAATCTCCTTTAGTAACTCTATCTTCTTTGTCACCTTGCCATCATCTCCCTCTCTTGGTCTTAGTACCAATGCATAACCAACTCCTTCACTCTCTTCCATGGCTTGTAAGAACTCCTTTTCACCCACCATAAGTACATTTGGACCTGTTGTCTTCACCTCAGCATCTTCCAATAGTGACTGTATTTTGAAGGTTACATTGTCCTTCTTGAAAGAATAAGAATCCTTTCCTCCATCATGTATGGATTCGTGGTCAAATTTCCATGGTCTACCTAGGAGAAAATAACATGCATCCATAGGAAACACATCAGACAAAACTTTTTCTTTGTACCTTCCAATGGAGAACTCCACCCATGCTTGTTCATTCACTAACACATGTTGGCCTTTATTGACCCAAGTGACCTTGTAAGGATTAGTGTGGGGTATCCTTGTCAACATTAGCTTTCTGATTGCTTCCTCTAACACAATGTTGTCAGCAGAGCCTAAGTCAATGATGACCCTACATACTTTCCCCATCATCTTTCACTATATCCTAAACAAAGACCTCCTTTGGCTTGGCTCTTCCTTCACCGGATCCTTTATCAAAGTTCTCATCATAAGATTCTATCCTTCCTCTAAATTTAATGGTACTTCAGCATGCTTATCTTCTCCATTAGACTCATCTTGAACTAGGTTAGCTCTCTTGTCACCTTGTGAAGAACTACTCTTCTTTGGACATCTATAGGCAGGGTGCCCCATTTGATTGCAATGGTAGCACTTCATATTGGAAAAGTAGTTGCCTCTTCCTCCTTGTCCACCACTTCTTCCTCTGAAGCTAGAGTTAGAACTCCTTCCTCTACCACCTCTACTAGAGCTTCCTTCTTGTTGCTCACTAAATTTTATGTCTCCTTGAGTTCTTGATTCAGAACTTCTTCCACCATAGCCACCTCTTTATCCTCTACTATCATTTCCTTTACTTTTACCTTTAGAGGTTTGGTCTTTCTTTCTCTTCCTTTTCACTTCTATCTTCAAGGCTATTTGATAGCATTGGTGAATGGTTTTGAAGTTCACTAGACTCATTTCTTCTTGAATAGACCATTTGAGGCCATTCAAGTACCTTGCAAGCTTGATTCTTTCATCTTCTACTACCTTTGATCTCAAACATAGATTTTGAAACTCCTCGGTGTAGGCTTGGACATATAGATTTTTTGTCTTAGATTGTGTCTCCTTCTATACATTTGAACTTTATATTCATTAGGAAGGTAGGTCTGCTTCACTTTGTTTACCATGCCCTTCCAAGTAACTATAGGACCGTTTCCATCCTTTTCTCTCTTAGTTTGCACAAACTTCCACCAAGTAAGAGCTAAACCTCTTAGTCTATACTTGGCCACCATAACTTTTTGTGCCTCTAAGATACCATCACACTCAAAATAGTTCTCAATGCTATCTATCCAATCCACAACTAAATCTAGATCCATTTTTTGACTAAATAGTGGCACACCTTCCAAAGCTTTGCCACTCAATGCCTTTAGTGCGTTTACGAATGGTTCTTCAGGAAGAACAAGGTCAGGTGTTGGAGCTTCCTCCTCCAAGTCTAACTCCTTCTCCCTTGCTTCTTTTTCTTCCTTTTGGTCAATTTTCTCTTTGACCTTATTAGCTTTTTCTTGGACTTCACCCAAGAGTTGCTCCATTTGAGCTAGTCTTTCCCTTAGCAACTTGTTATCTTCTTCTTGTTCCTCAACCTTCTTGGCTAACTCAACATTAGTCACCATGGATTTTTCTTCCATTGATCCACTTGGTTTATTCTCTCCCAGTCATTCAGTAGGCTACAACATCCACCACAAGCCTGATCAATTCAAGCTCTAATACCAATATGATGTGAGTGTTCCAAGGCTTGCTTGCACTACAACTAAGAGACCTAGCTTGTCTCTTCTAGGAACCTAGTCTCCACTAGGTCCTAATTGGCTTAGATGATTAACTAATTCCAATTATAACTCTTCTCCAAGATTCCTTAACCTTTGTGCTTAACCTTGAAAGACTAATAGCTTTAGATAGTACAATCCTTCACCTTCACTTAGAAAGCTCTAAGTGCCAATTCTTGACAAACTTCAATATTCATTGCAGGGATGTTCTCCATCTTGAAAACATTCATAACTTTTCAAATTTGATCCATTTTAGAAGGATCTTTAACCATATCTCTACTGGGTTCAAGGATTCACCATTTAGAGACCTTAAAATAGGCCTAATTCTTGTAGCCTTTTGCAGAGGCTTTTTGCCAATTCTTGCAAAACTTTTCCAAAGACCTCAAAAACCTAAAACCATATTTGGATACCCATTTGGAAGTTTTAAAATATTCTATAGGTTTTGGGGTCTGAAAACCTTTGTACATTGGCTTCCTATAAACTAGGACAAATAGGGATAATAGGACTAGTTTTTAGGACTGACTGTAACCTTGTAGAAACCTTGCTCAAAACTTGGTCTAATAAATTGGCATAGGCTCAATCCTCATAGTATGTTAATATGTGATGATATCCATCTTGAAACTATACCTGTGTCATACAGTACCTCTCTACCCTGTAAGAAATCTTCTCTTCTTCCCAACCTAGACCTCTAACCGGGTTGTCTGATCGCTTAGGGCCTAGTAGTAAAAATAGCTCTCCAAACTTTCAAGACTCCTAATCCTAAACATATGTACATTAATGACTCCCCTAACATTTTCATCTATCTTGATATGTTTCCCATGGCTAGATTTCATGGGGGAGCCATGAAAGCCCCGACTGGTCAGAACAGGACCAGTAGGAATTCTAAATGTAAAACAATTTAACTGACATAGTATATCTACTCTAAACAACTTTTTTATAAAATTAAAAAGTCCTCAAATATCCTAAATAACACTAAACAATCACTATTTTAGCACTTTCAATCCATTTGGTATGACTATCACCACAAAAGCTCAGGATATTCCTGGAAATAGTGTTGCAAAGCTCTATTATCAAACTCAAACTATTACAATTGCATGACTCCCTTAGAGATTCAAGCCTTACCAAACATAAGATGCCATTTCCACCATTCTAGGGCCTATTTTCCAATCTCCCACCTCCTATTCTCAAGGGAATCCAAGGATAACCGAGTTGCATGCAACATTTGCAATAATTGCAAATATTGTCTTGACAACTTCTTAACAACATTTTGGCATCTTTCCTTTATGCCAGTATCCTATTTCTTAGGACTAATAAGCTCCTATATTTTGAAGATCCAAGACCATTAATGAA
Source organism: Chamaecyparis obtusa (assembly GCA_027943335.1). Taxonomy (NCBI): domain Eukaryota; kingdom Viridiplantae; phylum Streptophyta; class Pinopsida; order Cupressales; family Cupressaceae; genus Chamaecyparis; species Chamaecyparis obtusa. The sequence continues at coordinate 389,794 of BSBK01007724.1, forward strand.
CCTATGGCATCTTTACAACATCATAATGTGCTTAAGATGCATTAAAGACTCTATCTCAAACTATTAACACTAAGAATTTAAAGACTACTAACATTGGCTATTTATGTGACCTTAGTCCTAATGACTAACTCACTTAGGCTACATTTCCATGACCTTCTAAGGTCTAAAAACAAACTACTCTACTCTTCTTGACTTGGCTAGAGTCAAGTACAAGTCAAAACAAATAAGCATGGAGGTTAGCCTAGGTGTGTTCCTACACCATAGAGGCAGGAATATTCTCCTTAGGGAGATTCATATCACTATTCTTATCATCTTTAGATTGTTAAGAAGAAGAAGGATTGACCAAATTATCTAATCTACTCAATATTCTCAGAGAGAAATCATCCAGGAAATGTCTAACATCTAGGATATGAATAATGTTTTGATAAGAATCAAAGGAATTAGGAACTAGATCAATAGTAGTAGGGACTATAGGAGTGGCATTGGGAGGGTTATTATTAACCTTAGACTCATCCATAAAGACCCTTATGTTATCTATATATTCCATGCATTTCATTAAAATTTGAAGAATAATTACACATGAAATATTGGTAAAGGTCTTGAAATATGTCTTATAAGGGAGAGATATGTTGGTTAACCTCATAATTCCATATGTAAGAATATCATGAAGGAATACAAAAATAATAAAATATGAGAAACTATGATTCACTCCATGCATTAGATAAAGAGAAGTCAGAAGGAATGTAATAAAATAGGTTATCACACACCAATCCATCTTAGAAAGTTCCATAATTAGCACACAAAGAGATCTAGACACCAAATCAGAATGGAACTGTAATGCATCGAGTTCACCAAAATGTATAATAGGTGAACCAAGGCATACAATTTGGGAAAGATATGATGTAAATCTTGTCTATCACAATGCATACAAAGAAGAGCACGCAAAGAGGATATAACTACCAAATCAAATGTATGTAAGAGGAGTTGGGTTCATAAAAATGTGTAGTGGATGAACCTATATATCTATATGCATATAAACTAATAAAGCTATGATCTAATATGATGCATACAAGGAGATCTAGAAACCAAATTAGAATGGAAATGTAATGCATCAAGTTTACCAAGATGTACAATAGGTGAACCTATAAGCACATAAAAGGAATCTAATGCCAAAATCAGAAGGGAAATGTAATGAGTTGGGTTCACAAAAATGTATAATAGGAAATGGGAGAAGAAAGATAGCGGTTACTATAACCCAAATCCTACAACATTGGAATAAAAAACCACCACAAAGTAAATTTTATTAGCACAACCAAAAGGAGGACGGGTGTCAATGCAAGATTTATTCTTAATGGGGTTTTTATATTCCTTAATAGATATTTGATTTGATAAAGTAAGTGCAAAGGAAAAGAAGGAAGAATAAGTGCACCTGGAAACAAGATGGAGAAAGTGGAACTTTGAATCTAAATTTGACTGTTACTAGAATCTTAGAATCAGTTATAACTTTAGATCTGGAAGGCAAGGACCTAAATCTTTCTGCACCTAAAATCTCATTGAAAAATGGTAGGGACAAGTTGACTTTTTGGGAACAAGTTGACTTGTTCCTAGAAAAAAATAATGAAACTTTCTAGGATCTTGTAATTGTAACTCCACTTCCCAGATCCATAATCTCAGCTCTAAAACCTATTTTTGCACACATAAAAAAGTGGAAGAAGGTTGAAGAAAGGGGTTTGCCTCATTCAAACCCCTATTTAGTAATCAACCCTGAAATGAAATAAAGGAAAAGTGTGTTGTTATGTAGAAAAGGCTAGGTCTAGATAATGAAGTATATCATACCTTGTAGATGAAATTACTTCTTTAAATATGATCAAGTATGTTGATGCAATAGCTTTGACCAAACACAAAAACCCAAAAAGAAATCATGAAAAGACAAAATCTTATGAAGTAGATGTTGTAATCCACCACAATGTTTGATTGGGAACAGGGAGAAGAAGAAAACTTGATAGATGAATGTGGATCTTCTTCCTTGATATAAAATCCTTTTCTTGGCCTCCAATGGGGGAAATAAGCTAGATCTATGGAAGAAAACACATTGTCTATATGAGAAGAATGAAGACTTGAATGCCTGAATGGATCTTGTTGGCTTATTTGCACTTGAATGCTTGATTTATAACTTTCTTGCACTTGATTGATAGATGACTTGATTGCCTAATAAGAGAATATCATAACCATGGATCCATAAAAGAGGGGAGAATATGTCCTTTTATACTTAACTCCCTCTATTCAGGGATCAAATTTGATCAAGGCCAACAACAAATCTAAATATTGAAGGAAAACCTTGCCATAAGGCCCTACATAAAAGTTGGGCCCAAAACCTAAGGGACAAGTAGGGTACTCAAGTTGCTCCCAGGGACAAGTCAAATAGTTGACTTGTCTCAGGAAAAATTGGCTCTAATTTTATGGGAATTTTGGGGAAGGTAAAAAGGAGTAGGGAGAGAAAATGTAGGTTGTTGTTGTAATACCCCAAAAATGGGCTATAGGTTCATTAACCTCCTACATCTTCAAATTCGAATGAAATCAACATCAAAGTCCTAACCTAAGGCACATCTGCACATTATTTAATCCTAATTGATTATCCTAAATTATGCATCAAGGAATATTCCTTAAATATTCCTATTTATCCTAATTATCTTTCATTTCATAATTATTTGATGATAAATCTTATTTATCCTAAAGTTTGATTAATTGAATATTCTGAATATTTAATTAATTAGATTTAATACTACCACTTAATTATTTAATTAGATTTAATTAAATTGTCCTAAATTGTATTATTTGATTTTGATGATAAATCTAAAATCTCATGACTAATTGATTAAATTCTTATTTGATTAATTGATGTCAATTGTCAATATTTAATAATATAGTTTCAGAATAAAGTTTGATTTAATAATTGATTAACCCATAAATCAATTGTTTTAATTTTAAAAATCAGTTAAGTTGAGAATAAATCACTTTATTTTTAAATTAATTTATAATTAAATCATGCACAATCAGAAAAGCAAGCAACTAGAAATTAACAATCAATTTTAAAATTGAAACTCAACATATGATGATGAGTTGAAATTTTATCTAAAACTCTATTTTGAGTTAAAAACTGCTTTTGCATGATTTTTGTGAGTTAATCATCTCTGATTTCCTGATAACTCAAAAATCAACCTGATTTTATCAAGAGTGATTTATGGCTTTTCTCCTGCATCCTCAAAGCCCTGGATTTCTATAAAATCAAGGCTCAGCTCTTCATAATTATCAACACTCAAATTTGAACAATTACTCTAGTGAATTGGTGATTGAAGGATTAAGCACTTGTGATAGACGATTTGTGAGATCTTTCATAGTTTATCATAATCTTTTCATAGTTTCATATCATAGATTTCATCTTCCTATCATTCTTAGATTAAAACTACATTCCATTTCATTCATATTAGCTTAGATTCATATAGTTTCTCATATTATTGCATAGAAAATCTAAAAATATAGCTTAATCTGCATTCATAGTCTTTCATATTTTTGCATTCAAATCCTTCATTTAGGTGTTGCATTGTCATTGATCTCAGTCTGATCTGGGAGTATCATACTCACATCTACTAGAAGGCAGTAAATCGCCTGGTTAGTTTAGTTTCCATTTCATTGCAAATTTTGGTTTTTTCTTACTCTAATGTTTTACTAAAGTGTTGTGTCTAGAGCTAGGTACAAAATTCACACACACATTTCTAGTGCCCACCATGGGGCCCTGAAACAGGTTTCCATTCAATTTCTATCAATTTCTATCAATTTCTTGTCATTTTTTGGTTAAAACTGCGATCTTTTATTTTCGTTCTATACATTCTTCATATGACTTTTGTCAAAAAGTCATACCATGAGGTACCCACTATCATATGATAGTTAATCTTATTGAGGTTCGTATCAGAAGCTACACACTATCGTTTGGAAGCTTGATTGTCGTATGAGAAGACACCCACTGTCGTACAAGTTTCCAGACTGTCGTCTGGGAGGTAACCCACTGTTGTACGAGTTTTGACTCTAGAATTCAATTGTCATTTCAAGATTTTTGGCAATTTTTCAGGTTTGATTTTTAGATTTGGACTAACAACTAACCCTAACAATTGAAATCTTCTATTTTTTCTTGATATTTGTTGAATCTAATTGGAAAAAGTGTAACTAAATTGTTAAAATAGGTAAAAATCTACTAAGAACATTGCGAGGAATTCAAGTATTCTTCTCAAGGTGATAACATTTTTATTTGGATTAAAATGAACTCTCACGTGTCAAGCTTGTTTGACTTTTTTTGCTTTCATATCACAGACTTCATTTTGGGCTATAAAAAAAACATAGATTTGCTTTTTGCATATTTGTTACACATAGTAAATAGGCCCTATGAACACTATTTGTGGATGATCTCGAGAGAGTGAACTTCTTCTACTTGTTCATGCATGTGAAGCTCTTCTTGACGAAGGATCCCCTTGTAGGTAGAGAGGTTACTGAGAGAGTCTCATGTTCTGCTATATTTGTGTGTCTTCAACTTTTGATTGATACATTCTCTCTCCGAAGGGGTTGATAGATCATAAGTAGTTGACGTCATAGATCTTTGTAAGATAATCTTGGTCTTAGTGTGTCAGATTAATCTATCTACTTTGTTTTGGTTAAAATTGAAAAGGCTAAAGGACTATGCTCTACTCCCTTTTTGGGTAGTATCAAAAACTCAGATCCTTGAATCTAGAACCAATCTCCATGTGGTATCTTTTGTGAGTCACCTTTAGAGAGGGTTAATCGTAGTGGACATTTTCTTAATTGGGTCAACCACGTGGATGGAACCTCAAGCGGTAATAGCCATTTTCACCATGGTAGCAGCAGCCGCTATATAAATGTCCTTGTGGAGGAAATCTTCATAGGTGTGGTCTCTTGTTGGGCTATTAGATCTCCCTAGCAGCTCCTGATTGATTAATTTCTTAGACTGTGTCAAAACCTTGGTGTGCCTAGATTGGAGTTCACCCTCTTGAGATCACAAAAGTTGTAGAGTCAAACCATTACTACAAACCCTAGTGAGGCCAAATTTTCATTTTTCTAGGAATATGTGCATTATTGAAAAACTTTTTGGAACATACACAATTAGCACTCCTAGGGATTAGCACATTCAGTCACTTGATTGTTCATGCACAGGGTTGTTTTGTCCCCTATTCATTGTTTTTAGACGTGCTTGGAATCACTTGCTTGCTATTTTGCATGCTTGTTTATCTATCTGGTTACTGAAAATGAACAATCCCAGAATAATCTTCAAACCTAGACAGAAAAATTTGTGAACAATCTGAAACTAAAAACCAAAAATTTGCAAAATCTAAAGTAAAATTCCTTTCTGGAGTCAAAATTCATCCTATAAGGTTAGAAAGTCGTATGAGTTTTTGCAATTGTCATTTTAGAACTCCTATATTGTTGTATGATAGCTGGTATAGTGTCATATGAGTTATGCCACCAATCAAAAACAAAAAGTCAAAATCCTGCTATCAAATGTCGTGCGAGCTTTGCAACTGTCATATGAGTTTTGTCAACTGTCATTTCAGAGTATACCCACTGTCGTATGAGCCTACAAAAATTCATTTGAGAAATTTTGGAAAAATTGTTAGAAAGTTGTCAAATTTGTCAGAGACTCAGTTTTTACAGCCTATTTCTAGAATCTATTAAACAAATCACTGTGTCAGGAATAGAGCAAAAACTAGAACAAATTCATTCATTTTCCTCAAGTAAGCCTTTGAGTCTGATTTTGCCTTCTAATTTATCGATTTGAGTCCTTTTCATCTTGTGTCAAAACCTTGTCAAAATTATCTTCAAATTCAGTCTTTTTGCTAAAATGGCTAAGTGATGTGAGGTCGTGCCCACCATCTATTGGGCATCTACCCACACTACTATGGCACAGTATCCTTCATTTATGTCTGATCTAATCTTTAATCATTTCAATCTTGACAAGATTACATCATTTGATCTTCTTGAATCAGGTCATTCTTTAGTTGTCTTCATCTTGCTTTCTTGCCTCACCCAAGGTTAATGGTGGAAACTAGAGCTTCCTCACATAAGAAATCCAGAGAAGCACTTAACACCACAACTTTGTCTACTCACATAGGTCCAACTCTTGAGCAACTCTACAATTATGGTCTTTATGAAGATGATGGTCTTGGAAATTTTTTATTGAAAACTGGTTACATACCCCCTTCATCAACTCACAGAGGTAATCAACAAACTCCACCTCAATCTAATCTAGGGAGTCCTAAAACTCCTAACATGTCTCACTGAGGGACACATCACGGGTCTCAAGGACACAATTCTCAACATGGTATGGATCAAGAACCTACATCTTCTGAAATTGCCCAATATCAAAATGATGATAACTTCAAAAGAATGATGAAACATTTCTTGAAGGAAGATAGAGAAGCATACTTTCTAGAGTTAGCTCATCAAGGAGCTAAACTTCCTCCAAACTTTAATGTCAAAGACATCATTAGACATGAGGAAGAAACTCCTATCAAGGCTATGATGAAACAGATGCATTTCATGCAAGTCAAGCTTAACAAACTTGAAAAAGAAAAGGAACCTAACGAGTTCTTCATAGAGGCCCTATGCCCTTTTCCATTTGATAAAGACTTGTACATGCCACCATTCCCTAAAAGAGTGGAGATGCCTAAATATGACAAGTATGATGGAAACTCTAATCCTCAAGATCATGTTAGAGAATTTTGTACTCAATCTATGGAGTTTATGCATGAACCAACTTACTTAATGTGTCTTTTCCCTCAATCTCTGGGAGGAGAAACCATTCATTGGTTCTCTAGAATGCCTCCAACTATCAAGACTTTTGAGGAGTTAATCAAACTATTCTATCAATAATACTCCTACAATATTCAACATCTGGTCACCATGATCGACATCTGCAATCTGAAACAATATCCAGGTGAACCATTCCTGACATTTCTCAAGAGATGGAGGAAGAAATTTTCTCTATATGCTAGACCCATTCCAGAAACTGAGACGCTAGAAATCTTCATTAACAATCTTGTTCCAAAAATCAACTACCCTTTACAAATGCAAAATCATACATCTTTTGATAAGATGGTAGATAATGCGATCAAAACTGATAAAGTACTTGTGAAAAAAGGAGACATCACACTTCAAAAGGACAAGTATGAATCTAGATCTGGTTCTAAAGACAAGAACAAAAATTGGAAGAAGAATAAAGGCATTGTTGTAGATGGCATTGTTGATACTATTCGTGCCCCATCCAAGGCACCCACTTTCAATCTCATTGTTGGCACCCAAGCCATCAAAGCTTCTGAAGCTAAAGAATAGAGCCCAACAAAAAGTCATCTGATTACAAACCTTGGGCTACAAATCCTAATCACAAATTCACTCCTCTTGGAGAATCCTTGGAATCTTCCATGAAGACTCTATTGGTGAACAAAATCATCTACTTGCCTGAGATAAAGGTCTTTGATCCCAACCCAAAACCGAAATGGTGGAGAGAGAATGATTCCTATGAATTCCATCGCAATAAGGGTCATAAGACTAATAACTATGTTCGCTTGAAGCACATCATACAAGACAAAATTGATAATGGATAACTCATGATTGATAATCATAAGAGCAATAATGATCATACAGCATTCACGGAACCATTTCCTAAACATGGTAAAGAAGATTCTTCTTCTCAGCCTAATATGGGTGCTAAAGTCAATTATGCCTACTCTAGAAATAATGTTGTTATCAATATGGTTGAACCATGTCTATCTGAGAACTGCAATGTCATCACAATTGTAAGAAAAGATAGAGAAAATCAATCAGGTAATGCAGTTACTCAATCACAAGCTCAGGCACATCTACAAGGATAAATATCAGATTCATTAAATGTCCCTAAGGTGCCTTTCAATCTTTCATTTGCTTCTAAACAAAAGGCTACGTCTAAATCTTCAAATCCTAAGGACACAAGGCCTACATCATATAGTATTGTCCAACAACTCGAACACACAAATGCAAAAATCTCCATGTTTGAGTTGCTTAAGATATCTCTAGCTCATAGAGCCATTCTAGACAAAGCTTTGCTCAGATCCAATGTTCCTGATAACCTTGATTTAGATAGATTCCAGACTATGGTTGGTCATCTTATTTCTCCATAGTATATTTCCTTTTCAGAGGAAGATGATAACTCCTTGAGTCATCTGCATAACCAGCCCTTACACATTGAAGTCTTGATCCAAAACCATTGTGTCAAATGTGTGTTGATAGATGGGGGTGTTGGTTTAAACATTTGTTCTTTTAGCTTGATTACACAATTGGGATTTTCAGAAATGGTCATTGTTCTTAGAAAGAAGATAACTATCAAAGCATATGATGAGCAAGAAAGATCTTCCAAGGGAACAATTTTCTTACCTATCAGAATAGGTCCTGTTATCAGAGATACTATATGTCAAGTTCTTGATCTACCTTTGGATTACAATATCCTTCTAGGGAGACCTTGGATACATGAAATGAAAGCTATTCCTTCTACATATCATCAATGTTTGAAATTTCCTTATGAAGGAGTAGAAGTGATGATTCCAGTAGATCTATATACAACTTGCAATGCATTGAAAGAAAGTGCTGATAAACTTGTTCCTAATAACAGAGAGTCTTCCACTAAGTAGCTAGATATTGCTTCAAAATTCAAGATGGAAGACATTTCTAAAGAGGTTAAGATCAAAGAAAATGGTATGGGAGAATATACTATAGAGTCAGTCTTATCTTTGACATCTCTATCTCGCCTAAGTCCTATGGACAAAATCTGAAACAATCTAAAATTGAGTCTAAAGAACCTCTCAAGTCGTATAAGGGAAATTTTGTTGTAGAACAAGTGTCTAAGAAAGAGTTTGAAGAAGATGAAGCTATGCTTGCATGGTTGTACAAAGATGAACCCAAATCTCAATTTGTTCAAAAATGTGATGCTAAAATACCGAATATCCCTTCTAAGTCATATGGCCCAGGAGATAAATTGATCACAAAAAGGGATATAAAGGAAAAGGACCTCTAAGACTATAGGGTAAAGGTATTTTGTCACCTCTTGATCATCATGGATGAGAAAACAAGAATATAATAGGTCTAGGATATAAGAAGAAACCTTTTTGTCTTAGCAAGAACTCCCCACATGTCTTAGAACAGATTGAGTCATCCACAGTAAATCAACTAAAGGAAGAAACAATAGAACAATCTAATAGTGATGATTTAGAAGCCACTGAAGATCTCATTCCTTATGAGCATTTTCCTAAAGAAATAAAAGACCTCCTTGAAGCTGAAGATGATCCAATAAAAAGAATTAATGTAGTAGAAACATAAGAACCTACTATAGAGAAAGAGATAGTTGCAACACAAGAACTAGCTAATCTCAAAGGCAATCACATAGATAAAGAGGAAGGTGGTAGTTATTCTAAGATAGATTCCCATGAGTATGAATTCAAATCAGAATCTGAGGGTAACCCTTCTTGGGGTATTCACCCTAATTTTACTCATGTTCTTAGATTTCCTAGAGGCATAGATGAAGAATAAAATGACTATGAATGGGGAGCCATTCCAAAAGAAGATGAGCTTATCACAGAGAAACATGTTGATGTTATTCACCAATATGCACCTAAACCCAACATAAGTCTAGAGAGAAATGATGAACTTGTTGAGTCTGATCCATGGATGGCTGAAGTGGAATCCCACAATGACATTGAACGTATTCACGAATTGAATGTCTCAAGTTGTAATATCACCTTTGAACTCAAGCATCAGGTTACAACCAATGATGATAGATCCATATCCATAAACACTATTTGCCTATCTTTCATGACTTTGACTATCCAAAATCCTGAACTTCTTAACCAAACCTCTACAAATATGAGCCAAGGTATTTATACCTTTCCCAATGACTATGCCCTTGCTTGCTACCTCAATGTAATTGAGCCTATGAAGACTTCCATCAGTGAATTGAGCATTAGCATGATGAAGTCAGACATCAAGTATCTTAGTCAGAAAAATAAGAATAGAAATAAAAAGAAAAGGAGTTCTGAGGGTGAAAACCACTTTGTGGCAATCTTAGAACCTACAAAAGTAAAAATAAAAGACATATATGAAGGTGAAAACCTCTTTGAGGCACCTAAGGATGAGATATTTGATGTCCTTCTAAGTCATTTACATGATAGATCTCTATTTCTAATTGAGTCCACTCAATCTATCAACTTGGGAACAACAGAGGAACCACAGTTGATTCATGTAGCATAATCTTTATCAGAAGAAAAGAAGCAAAAATTTACAACATTCCTAATAGAGAAGAAGATAAACTTTGCATGGAAATATTCAGATATGCCAAGGTTGGATCTTGATCTTATAATGCATCATTTATCTATAGCTCCAAATGTTAAACCTGTTAAACAGAAATTGAGAAAGATGCATCCACATGTTGCACTCTTGGTAAAAGCTAAATTAGAGAAGCTCCTAAAATTTGGATTCATCTATGTTATTGATTATGCTGAATGGATCTCTAATATTGTACCTATTTCAAAACTAGACAAATCAATAAGAGTATGCACAGACTTGAGAGATGTGAATAAAGCATGCCCTAAGGATGATTTTCCACTACCTAACATTGATATGATAGTGGACATGACCGCGGGCTTCGAGATGTATTCTTTAATGGATGGTTTTTTTGGATATAACCAAATAAAAATTTCTCCAGAAGATCAAGAGAAAACTACTTTCACATGTGCATGGGGCACCTTCTACTGGAATGTCATGCCATTTGGGCTTAAGAATGTTGGTGCTACATATCAAAGAGCTATGACATCTATTTTTCATGACATGATGCACCGAATTGTGGAGGATTATTTTGATGATACTTTAGAAAAATCTATGACAAGATCTAAACATTTAAATGACTTGAGCAAGATACTAGATAGAATGGAAAAATTTAGTCTCAAACTAAATCCTAAGAAGTGTGCTTTTGGTGTCAATTCTGGAAAGCTTTTAGGCTACATTGTTTCAAAGAAAGGAATTGAAGTAGATCCAACTAAAGTAAAAGCTATCATGGAGATGTAACCTCCCAAGAACATTAGTCAAATGAGAACATTGCAAGGGAGAGTACAATCTATCAGACACTTCATATCTTAGCTAGCAGACATATCATAACCTTTTACAAAGACATTACATAAAAGTGTGACCTTTGCATGGAGCGAGGAATGTGAAAACAATTTTAATCATATCAAGAAATATCTATCAAATCCTCTTAACTTGATGCCTCCCATTCAAGGGAAGCCTTTGATCTTATATGTCTCCACTACAGATACATCACTGGGGGCATTGCTTGCACAGCATGATGAGAACAAGAAGGAAAGAGCTATATACTATATCAGTACAACATTGGTGGCATATGAAAAGAATTATTCTATGATTGAAAAGGCTTGTCTAGCTGTGATCTTTGCATCACATAAACTAAAACATTATATGTTGGCACATACCATGTAGTTAGTAGCTAAGATTGATCCACTAAAGTACCTACTAAGCAAAGCTTCCCTCACGGGTAGATTAGTCAAATGGGTCATGCTCTTAAGTGAATTTGACATTGAATATGATGAAAGAAAAGCTATTAAAGGCCAAGTTATTTCTGATCAATTAGTAGATGCACCTTTGTTTGATGACACACCAATGCAAATGGAATTTCCAAATTCCTCTATCATGACTCTTTCTTCTAGAGAATGGCAATTATTCTTTGATGGCTCCTATATGCAGAATGGATCTGGAGTAGGTATCTTGTTTATCACTCCTCAAGGATACTCCATTCCTAAGGCATTCAGACTTAAATTTCCTTATACAAACAATATTGTTGAATATGAAGCCCTTTTGAATGGTATGAAAATAGCAATTGATTGGAGAGTAACATAATTACACATTCAGGGAGACTCACAACTTGTAATCCATCAAGTCAATAATGTGTACCAAATGAAGGATGAAAAGCTCATTCCATACAAGAGAATGGTAGATGATATAAAGAAATATTTCATATCTATCACATTTGAGAAAATACCTAGAATAGAGAATAAGGTTGTTGATGCAATGGCAACATTATCTACTTTATTATAGCATCCTGAACATGAGCTACGCTATGAGTTCCTGGTGGAAGCACTATCCTATCCTGCATATGACTCCCCTAATACCTGTATGATTTGCAATGTTCTAGGTCATGATTCCTCCTAATATAAAAACCTATTCTCCTATCTCAAAGACCAAATCATTCTTGATACCTTTAACCATCATGAAAAGAGATACCTTATCTATAATGCCTCTCAATAAGTCATTATTGGTCATGATCTATACAAACAAGGTCTAGATGGTACGCTACTTAGATGTTTAGAAGAGGAAGAGTCTCAACGTGTGTTAGAGGAAGTCCATGGTGGTATTGTTAGAAATAGGAAATACTGAGAGGGGGGGGTGAATCAGTATTTCACAAACTTTTTCTTTTGCCCACTTATGGATATAATAGATTACTTTAGTGCATACAAAGATTATCAAGCTGATTAACAAACATAGCAGTAAATAGAAAGAACTCATAACACATGATATCTTCTCGAGGAAACCTTGGCCAAAGGAAAACCCCGGTGGGGATGGTACCCACAAAGATCACTAATCAAAAGTATCTTGTTAGGGATATTGGACCCTGTTAAGAGTCAATTTACAATATATAGTAGATCTGTCCTGGTTAAAGGACTTTAGGCCTTGTTAGAAGCCTTAACCCTGTTAGGAGTTAGATTACAAAACCTGATCACCAGCTGAGCTCACTACCCAAACAGGTAATACAAAATGTTTCTAACTGTAGTATGGTACTACTTACAACTTCACATCAATAGCCTTTTTTTCTATCACAATATATAACTATCGTAAGTTATCCTTTTCTTTCTTTTTACACATCACACATTTACACTTTTTCATTACATTTCAAGTATGCCTTATATATGAGTTATTAGAGCTAATAACTTTATATGGTCAGCTTCCAAAATCTTTATCCAAGAGTAAACATCTAGGATGTCATCCCTTCATAATGTTAAGTCATTATTTTGACAAGCAAAAATAATTCCTTAACTCTTTCGCTAATACTGTCTCCAAAATTATTCTGTCAGCAAAAACTGTCTTCGGTAAACTTTGAATAACTTCATCTGTACTACTCCAAACTTTATGTGCATTGAGATGGGGTATCCTCATACTCTATAGAAGCTTTAGTTGACTGCACAAACAAAAATATTGCTCCAGTGGACGTCGCCAACTAAATCTTCATCGGGTGCTCTATCAGGATCACTGTATCCATACTTAGACAATTTCTTCCTTCAATTTGCCATACTTGCATTCCAAATTCTGTGCTTCTCAATAGAGATCATATGTTTCCATAATGACAACATCTATGCATCCACATTATCCAAATTGCCAACAATCTCCCCCTTTGTCATTGGTGGCAACATATGGGAAAATTGGCTAAGTGTGCAAACAAAACTTCAAAGTATTTACACAAAATTGTGGCCAAATGTTATACAACACATATACAATATTGTACTCCATAGAATAGCTCCCCCTATGAGTATCCTTCCTCAACATATTTACAATTTTCCACTATCTCTCCCCCTTTGACAACAATGACAAAGATAGGGTGTACAAAAATTTCAAAAAAAACTTTATACCTTGTTATCAGCTATTGCAAAGCCGATAGGCTTGCAACATAGTCACCAAACTCTAACTTCCATGATTCAAAATCTTTCTCCCATATCTTCCTAATGGATTTAGCAACATTGAGTAGAGTACTCAATCCGTATGCTACTATCTGACAAGCTTGCAGGGAATAAAAGCTAAACTTCTGAAAAGATGTCTTTGCTGAAAGACACTGCTCAATTTGGTCTTCAACAATTGAGGTCTTGATTGAGATATGCTCTCTCAAGATGTTAATCCTGATCATCTTTCTGTTCTTCTCCTCTGCTAACATTCTGATTTCATCATTTAACTTCCTTATGTTCTTCTCTACAGAACTTATCTTTACATTTGGGCTTGTCAAGGTGTTTATTTCAGCTGTAATTGCATCTATCTTCTCTCTAATCTTCTTATCTTCTTCAGCTGTTAGGATTTTTGATTTTGTGCATTGTATATACAAACTCTTTCCAGTCTCAAAATGTTTCCTCAAATTCTTTATGCATACATCCAAATTACCAATATCAGTTTGAATATTTAAACTTAAATTTTGTTGCATTTCTGCTTCAAAGTCTTCCTGAACTTTTATTCTGGCAATATCCTTTAAGTTAGAAAATTTAGATTCAAAAGAGTTTATTACTGTTTTAGCTTTCTCAAGTGGATCTGATTCAAATACCTTAGTACTGATCACACTCTCAATTTTCTTTGTCAAAACTCTAATTTTGCCTTCAAGGTCCTTCACCTTCTTATTCTTTCCAATAATTTTATTAAGAGATGTGATGAACTCAAGCTGATCATCATCTTCAACTTCTTTTCCAAGGTCTTCAAAAATTGAACCAATTTGTCTCTTCTTATTGTCAGATTCACTAGGGGTAGTGATCTCTGTCAAAATTTGTTTACCTTTAACTGTCTGCTCTGCTAGAACTAATTCTGATACAGCTGGTGCTTCCACTACCTCTGTATCCTTTTCTGATTCTATAATCTTCTCTTGCTCTTCTAAAGCCAAATTGTCAACAATGTTTCCTAGATCATGAAATACTACATCATCTAACTCTAGTGTCACTTTGGTTCCTTCAATGTCCATTGATTCTTTGCCAATATTGATATGTGAAGAAGATGGGACTTCTTCAATACCAACTTCCTCTGCATGTGGTTCCTCTGATTGCTTCTATTGAGGATCTGATTCAGCATGCTTTCTTGCAACCATAAAACTTTTTGCGACCTTGCAAAACATGATATTTTCTTTTGCGCACTTAACCATAGCATTAGTACAACATAAAAAACCTATATCTAACTGCACAAAACTTAACTCATTCAAATTCCTAATCTACACTAATCCTAAGTCCTAAACTATAGAAACTTACATAATTTAAGTACTTGAAGAAGGGTCAGGTAAAGATTCATCCTTACCATTAGTTACATTACCTTCCTAACTACTTTCAGTGCTGAATATACCTCCTTGATCTATGCCTTTATCAAATTTTACTTCATCTTTATTGCTACAGCAACCTTTCTCTTTGTTTCCTGCATTTTCATTCCTTCTTGCATTGTTCCTAGGGTTAGGGTTATGATGATAACCTCCATTGTTCATTCTGCAAACTCTTGCTGAGTGTCCAAACTTATTGCATATCTGAAAAATGATTCCATTGTTTTCAAATCTCTGTCGTTGCTGGTTAATATGTGACCTACAATTTCTAGCAATATGTCCTACTTTGTTGCATCTAAAACATACTACCACTTTTCTTTGATTCATTTCTTCAATAGATTTCTTATCTGCATTGTTAGTATTCTCAATCATTCTATCATAATTATTCAAAATTACTTTAGGTCTTCTACAGTCATTAGCTCTCTGTCCAAAACTATGACAATTATAACAATGTCCATTAAGAGGTTTAAATTGCTTACCTGTGCAATCTCTCTTCATGTGCCCAATAGTATTACAAGAAAAACATCTACCTTTGAATTCTCTTTGCATACCTTTAGATGATTCTTCCTATTTTGATTCTTCTTGCTTTGATTCTTCTTTCTCTCTAGGTGGTTCTTCTTTAGATGGATCTTTCAATGTGTTCTCATCTAGCTTCATTTCCTCCACACTTTTAGATGTCTTCAAATCTGGCTTCTTACTTTCATGGTTTGTTCTAAACATACTAAATCCAAATCCAGTCCTATCAAAGAATTGTTCTTCAAAAGAAATTCGTTTTTCAGTCTTATCACTATTTGAATATAGCCTTTCAAGTTGTTGTTTAGATTGAGTTAATTCACCTTTCACAATTTTATTATACTTCTCAAGTTCCACATACTGCACTTTTACTTTTTCAGATTCAGATGTTTCCTTTTCAAGTCTTGATCTTAGATCTTCATTCTCAATTTTCAATTTTTCATTATCAGATCTCAAATTTCCATCTTTCATACTAAGCTTCAGATTTACTATCTTCAACTCATGCTTAAGGATCTCATTTTCTTTTTCTAATTCATCACAATCTTCAACAAGCATATCAGATTTCTTTTCAGATTTCAGATCTTCAATCTTACCTTTTAATTTGTCAATAGCATTCTTTGCATCTTCATATTTTCTTCTTAAGGAGTTTCTTTCATCAGTAAGCATATCAATCTATTCAAGAGCTTCTTCAAGATTCTTCTGAAGTTGAACCATATCCATAGAGATCTTACTCAAGCTGCTAAGCTTTCCTTGAATGTTCCTTCTCTGAGTAACTGTGCTCTGATACCAATTGTTAGAAATAGGAAATACTGAGAGGGGGGGTGAATCAGTATTTCACAAACTTTTTCTTTTGCCCACTCATGGATATAATAGATTACTTTAGTGCATACAAAGATTATCAAGCTGATTAACAAACATAGCAGTAAATAGAAAGAACTCATAACACATGATATCTTCTCGAGGAAACCCTGGCCAAGGGAAAACCTCGGTGGGGATGGTACCCACAAAGATCACTAATCAAAAGTATCCTATTAGGGATATTGGACCCTGTTAAGATTCAATTTACAATATATAGTAGATCTATCCTGGTTAAAGGACTTTAGGCCTTGTTAGAAGCCTTAACCCTGTTAGGAGTTAGATTACAAAACCTGATCACTAGATGAGTTCACTGCCCAAATAGGTAATACAAAAATTTTTTGACTATAGTATGGTACTGCTTACAACTTCACATCAATAGCCTTTGTTGCTATCACAATATATAACTATCACAAGTTATCCTTTTCTTTCTTTTTACACATCACACATTTACACTTTTTCATTACATTTCAAGTATGCCTTATATATGAGTTATTAGAGCTAATAACTTTATATGGTCGGCTTCCAAAATCTTTATCCAAGAGTAAACATCTAGGATTTCATCGCTTCATAATGTTAAGTCATTATTTTGACAAGCAAAAATAATTCCTTAACCCTTTCGCTAATACTGTCTCCAAAACTGTTATGTCAGCAAAAATTATCTCCGGTAAACTTTGATTAACTTCGTATGTACTACTCCAAACTTTATGCGCACTAAGATGGGGTATCCTCATACTCTTTAGAAGCTTCAGTTGACTACGCAAACAAAAATATTGCTCCAGTGGACTTTGCCAACTAAATCTTCATCGGGTGCTTTGTCAGGATCACTGTATCCATACTTAGACAATTTCTTCCTTCAACTTGCCATACTTGCATTCCAGATTCTGCACTTCTCAATAGAGATCATATGTTGCCATAATGACAACATCTATGCATCCACATTAGCCAAATTGCCAACAGGTATTTATGGGTCACACTCAAATGGTTTAACACTAGCCCAAAAACTTATTAGGGCTAGGTACTATTGGCCAGAAATGGAGAAAGAGTCTATCAAGTTTGCTAAGAACTGTCAAAAGTGCCAAGTGTATGGAAACTTAATTCATGCTCCAGGGAGAGATTTAATTCCCTTCACTACGCAATGGCATTTTCATCAATGGGCATTTGATCTTATAGGATCCATACATCCTCATTCTTCTAATGGGTATACCCATATTATTAGAGCTACAGATTATTTCATGAAGTGGGTAGAAGCAGTCCCTTTAACACAAGCAACTGGAAAACAAATATATATGTTCATCTTGAACTACAACATATGTCAATATGGTATTCCACATTCTATAGTCACAGATAATGGTGGACAATTTAAGAACAAAGACTTGAATGATTTACGTGCCAAATTCAAGATTACACAACATTGGTCATCTATCTACTATCCTCAAGGGAATGGACAAGAAGAGGCTTCTAACAAGAATCTATTAAAAATCTTGCATCGTACAGTTAATAAAATAGGAAGAGACTAGCATCTTATGATCAATCTAGCTCTCTGGGCCTATAGAACAAGTATCAGAATGCCCACTGGGGCTACACCATTCTCTTTAGTTTATGGGTCTAAACCGGTACTGCCTATTGAGGTTGAAATCCCATCACTGAGAATCAAAATGCATGGTCTAGTAACTGATGATGACTATAGAGTGTCTAGGTTGCAAGAACTTGAACTACTAGATAAGCACAGACAAGAAGCATATGATCATCTCAAAGTATATCAGAAGAGAATGTCTAGGGGCTACAACAAAAAGTTAGACATAGAGAATTTCAGGTTAGTGATCTAGTCTTGAGAGAGAATCCTAAAAATCAATCACATAGAGAATGCAAGGGAAGTTTGAACCCAACTAGCTAGGTCCCTTTGTAATCACTACTACTTTTGGCTCTGGTGCCTATCAACTCTCAATGACTGAAGGAGAACAACTTTGAGAACCAATCAACGTTCTCCATCTGAAGAAATTCTACGCCTAAGGCATTCAGTCTAGATGGTAAAATGTCCTGAAAAATCTTAAAATTTGGAAAAAGTCTTGAAAAAATGAACATCTTGGTGAAAACCTAGCAATGGGCACCTTGATGATTCACAAAAAAAGTAAAAAATACAAAAACATCAAAAAATGGAAAAGTACAAAAAAATTTGAAAAATGAAAAATACAAAAAAATGAAAAAAAAAGGAAAAAGTGCCTTGGTGAAGACCTGGAAACAGGTGCCTTGGTAGCAAAAATAGAATCTCTACCAAGATGGTGAAAACCTAGCAAACGGGTGCCACTTGTTTCAAAATGCTCCATCTATCAGTGCAATCTTGGTCTTTCCCAGCTTTCAGTCTTGCTTTAGTTTGTACATATTTCCTAGTGTTTCTGCATTCTTGTTTTCAATAAGTCAGATTGTACACCAATCGGTTCAAGCGTCTGTATCCTATCAATGCTTAACACTTGGGGGAAATCAATGTCATATCACATGTTCTCTAGTGTACCTCAAACATGTCATATCCAGTCAAGGTCCTTTGAAGCTTCATCTGAGTCAGTCAGTCAGTCTTGTCTCCAGAAAGGATTTTGCATCTACAACAACGCAATCAAACACAAACTGAAAACAATCTATGCTTTTACATGCTTTTATCTCCTCGTATGCTTACTGATTCACATTGAGAGTTTTTCATATTATGTCCTTTCAAGCTCTTCGATGATGTCCTTTATAGGATTTAAAGAGTGGTGACTAGGGGCATAATCTTTTCTTTGTTTTATGCTTTATGTGAAAATCTAATAACTTTGGAAATTCTGGATTGAAATGGTGTCCATCTATAAGAGCCTCTATCTTGAATTGGATGGCCATGAGTACCTCAACCATTGATACCCAGAAAATTCAAGGAAGTTTGATTTAATTATTGTCTTTTTGAGTGAGTTCTTTCTCCTACTGTGAAACGCGATCTTGCCTAAGGATGTGAATGATAAAGGGTCACTACGGGTAATTCACACTAGATTTAGAATGATCTCTTGACTACTTGATGTGTTTGTTTCACAAGGCATATTCTGGTCATCACAACATTTATTTTCTGATGCTTATACAAATTGCTATATCAAAATGAACATGATATTCAGGTCATCCTGGCGTTTATGCCTTGGTGCTTATATCTAATCTGACATTCCAAAAACAAAATCAATATTCATATATCCATGGTTGTCTAGCCAGTGGGTGTTGTATTGATTCTTGTGCATACAATTCGATATTCATATGTTCATAGTTTTCTAACTAGTGGACATTGTATTGATTTATTCGATTACCTAAAAACTCAATGATGACAAATGGTCGACACATGATTAGTGACTAGGTCCTAGGTCCTAGGTTTACATTTCATTTTGCATGTCATTTTATAATTTGCATGTTTGCATGGTCTCACAAATTTCTTGAACACTTCAACAATTCTTCAAAAACAAAAATGCTAAACATGACACAAGGACTGAGCATTGTATGAAGGTCCCTCCAACAAAACAACAAGTAGAATCCATTTTCGAGATCAAAATCAAAATCTGAAATCATTTATATTGTCAACTACTTGAATAATCGACCTTCAATCATCAAAGAAATCCATTTTTCAACTTAACTGATTATCTTACATCAAACTATCAAAATTTCAACTTGGACAACCATGGTCAACTCATGGTCAAACCTAGTCAAACTTGGTCTCCAGGACTTTGAAACGATGCAAAACACATTCTTGAACGTGTATAACCACTTCTTAAATCAATTAACATGCTTCTAAACCATTCAACACTGACTTTTCTTGTCAGATTTCAATTATTATCCCAAAGGGGGCATGGTATTGCACATCATTCAAAGTCTATAAATCTAAATCTGTAATCAAATCTTTCCTCAGTAATCAAGACAACAACCACATCTAGTTATTGATTCATCAAACGACGTCATCGCTTCGGGAAAATCTATCATCGCTTGGGGCATATCAAATTCACAGAGATCCATATCAATTTGGTATCCTAATCTATCTTAGGAATTGTATCAGCTTTTCACAACCATCAATTCATTAGTGTTATTTCCTTGGTTCTTCATAACTGATGGGTTCAGGATGTGATACCAATATGATTCATACAAGGACATTCAAGTCTAGAATCGGTCACTCACTTCTTTGAAATCATAAGGTTCAGAATTAGGCATTTTGGCACTTTTTTGTAATCATCAGTTCATTGTTTCTATAGTTAACATTATCTTTGGTCAGTCAGGACCTAAATCTCAAATCTTGAATCTTTAAATCTTTCAATCAATTTCTATCTCAGAATTGATTAATCCTTCAAATCTTTCAAATCAGTTTCATACATATATCATACACAGACTATTCTTTGAACCACTATGCTTTGCATGGTGATTCAAAGAGGGCTAAAATGTAATACCCCAAAAATGGGCTATAGGTTCATTAACCTCCTACATCTTCAAATTCGAATGAAATTGACATCAAAGTCCTAACCTAAGGCACATCTGCACATTATTTAATCCTAATTGATTATCCTAAATTCTGCATCGGGGAATATTCCTTAAATATTCCTATTTATCCTAATTATCTTTGATTTCATAATTATTTGGCGATAAATCTTATTTATCCTAAAGTTTGATTAATTGAATATTCTAAATATTTAATTAATTAGATTTAATATTGCCACTTAACTATTTAATTAGATTTAATTAAATTATTCCTAAATTGTATTATTTGATTTTGACAATAAATATAAAATCTCATGACTAATTGATTAAATCCTTATTTGATTAATTGATGTCAATTGTCAATATTTAATAATATAGTTTTAGAATAAAGTTTGATTTAATAATTGATTAACCCATAAATCAATTGTTTTAATTTCAAAAATCAGTTAAGTTGAGAATAAATCACTTTATTTTTAAATTAATTTATAATTAAATCATGCACACTCAGAAAAGCAAGCAACTAGAAATTAACAATCAATTTTAAAATTCAAACTCAACATCTAATGATGAGTTGAAATTTTATCTAAAACTCTATTTTGAGTTAAAAACTGCTTTTGCATGATTTTTGTGAGTTAATAATCTATGATTTCCTAATAACTCAAAAATCAACCTGAGTTTATCAAGAGTGATTTATGGCTTTTCTCCTGCATCCTCAAAGCCCTGGATTTCTATAAAATCAAGGCTCAGCTCTTCATAATTATCAACACTCAAATTTGCACAATTACTCTGGCGAATTGGCAATTGAAGGATTAAGAACTTGCGATAGGCGATTTGTGAGATCTTTCATAGTTTATCATAATCTTTTCATAGTTTCATATCACATATTTCATCTTCATATCATTCTTAGATTAAAATTGCATTCCATTTCATTCATAGTAGCTTAGATTCATATAGTTTCTCATATTATTGCATAGAAAATCCAAAAATATAGCTTAACCTGCATTCATAGTCTTTCATATTTTTGCATTCAAATCCTTCATTTAGGTGTTGCATTGTCACCGATCTTGATCTGATCTAAGAGTATCATACTCGCATCTACTAGAAGGTAGTAAATCGCCTGGTTAGTTTAGTTTCTATTTGATTGCAAATTTTGGTTTTTGCTAACCTCTAATGTTTTACTGAAGTGTTGTGTCTACAAATAGGTACAAAATTCACGCACATAGTTGTAGGGTCAGAGAAGATCCCAAAAGAAAAAAAAATTAAATAGGTCCAAGGTGAGGAAATGAATTTTGGGATTGGATGGAAAATGGAAAAGTATGCCTAGAAGTGAAAGCCAACCTTGAGATAAAGAAAGAGTGGGGAAGGAGGAGGCCCATATTTGAATTACGTATGTATTTAAATGCAATATGAGGTCCTAACATAGAAAATACACTAAATGATGTCATGCAATATGGAAAATACTAGAATGGATAGTCCAAATCTACACTAGAACAACACAGCGGAAACCCAACTAGTGATTCTCAAATAGAATTTCATTCAACATGCCCAGCTATAAGGCCTTCTATGTTAGGGCCAAATACAAATAATTATAATAGTAATTCTGCAATCCTCTAGCTATTCCAGCTCTGTAACACATCAACCACTGATAGAAAGACTAAGGAAGATCTAAACTTGAGCTCGCAAGCCACCAAGCAATCTCCTTGTCTCCAAGTATGCAAACCACTAGATCTTCTATTACAAATATTAGAGAAATAATTTGATCTTCAAGATCTCATAGGATCCTATTATTGTCTCCTTTTTTTCCCTCCCAAAAAACTACCCAAACCTTCCTTAAATACATTTCTTCAACCACAAGCTGGCTAGAAGAAATAAATAAATCCTAAAACCTATTCATCTTCTATAACAAATAATTATTAAATACAATACAAGTCGGCTCTCAAATAGCCTTACAAATAATTAATTCTCCATGGTGACCTCATGATCTACCTAGGAGAATACAACATAAGCTACCAACATTAAATACATCAAGTTGGCCTACCTAAATCTCCAGGAACTCAAGTCGGTAAGCTAAACTACCGAGCGCCAGTAAAAACAACCAAGAAAGCACGTCAACTAAGAACCACAAGCATTGCCAAGCACAAGTTTTTCTGAGTACCATAATTTTTACTGAGTTTCCTTCAGCGATTGAAATCTTTAATGACTGGGCCCCTCGATCAAAGCTACAACCAAGTAATACAAAGATACTCCAACACACCAACATACAGGATCACCAACTACCCTAGGATGCTCCTGCATTAGACACCCCAGGTGTGAAAAGATGTTCTCAAAGGAAAGAAGAACATCTTCTGGGATTCAACACATAAACCTTGAATTGGTTCTTCACATACATGACCTCCAAGTCTTCACCTTGCACACTCTTCCACTTCTTCTTTCTCTGTCTTTCAAGTCTTTCTTCAACAATCCACAAGTTTTTTCTCCATACTCATCTCCAATCCTTTCAGGATCCTTCAAATCAACTCAGCTCCCAAAGATCAAGTTTCTCCTACCAAGTGTTGTATCTAGCAAAGACATCAGGGAAAACTTCGTATCATTCTTCTCAACAGTAAATAAATTCTTAACACAATCATGCACAGCCCTAAAATCATATTGCCAAGGTCTACCAAGCAATATGTGACAACTAATCATATCCACAATATCACACAATACTTGATCCTTATACTAGCCAGTCTAAAAATCAACAAGACATTGCTCCCTCACTTCCAAAGCATGAACATCTTGCAACCAACCAATCCTATAAGGATAAGGATGTCTCACTCTCTTCAAACCAAGTTTCTAAACCATCTCCATAGCTACAAGGTTATCAGTACTACCACTACCAACAATCACATTACAAATTTCACCTCTTGACTTGCACCGAGTCCTGAAAAAATTACTCATTTGACAAGGTTCCACCTTAGTACCGAGCAATGTTCTTCAAAATAGCAAGTTTTATGAATCTACCTTAGGTTCATTTAGTATGTTCTCATTCATCATAGTATTTCTTCGATCACCGATCTTCTAGGAATATTCAAAATATCCATATCATTCTTCACCATAATTATAACAAGTACCCTTAAAGGCAACCTTACCTATCCTCTTCCTCGATTCAACAGGTTTCGATTCAACTTCGGCAATCAGTTTATCCTTCACCGAGTGATCTTGTTTCTCCTTCTCTCAGGAATTACCATGTTGTCTCCTCTTCAACTTATCTTCTTCCTTTAGGGCATACTGATAAGCATCTTTAACTGAATCAATCTTTGACATACTAAGCTCATCCTAAATATTGAACCTCAAACCATTCACATACCGAGCTACATTTTCCTTACCAAGTTCTCTATGTCCAGACCAAATAGTCAACTTATAAAACTCCTCAGTATAGTCTTCCATAGTCATCTATTTTTGCTTCAAATTCTATAATTTCTTAAAAAAATCAAGTTCATAGTCGGCAGGTATGAACTGAGCTTTCAATTTAGTCACCATCAACCTTCACCGATTGATCTTCATTTCACCTTCATCTTCCCTATCTCTTTGCAATTCCTTCCACCAAAGAGCAACATATCCTTTCAACTTAGTCAATGCCAACCTCACTCTAAGAGGATCTTTAATTTCTTCAAGATCAAAGAATTCTTCTAACTCACTAATCCAATCAATCAAGTTCTTAGGTCTCAAAGTACCAGAGAAGTTAGAAACTTTCATTCGGTAACTAGTACTTAACCAAGCTCTGAATCTCTGCAATCGACCAGTTTTGTCCTCACTAGATCTATCCCTTTGATTAGCTCTATCACCCCCACTAGATCTAGCAGCCTCAAAGTCTTCAGCAACCTCCTCATAGCCATCTTTAGTACTAAGATTCCCTGACATACCAGCAATAGCCCTCATGATCTCAGAAATCATGTCATTCTTCATCAATTCCATCTCAGATCTAAAATCAGCTTTAACCTTCTCTATAATCTTTGATTATACAACACAAAGATCTATAATTTCCCTAGGATCCAATATTCTTAGAGGCATCTTCAAGATCTTAGAAAACCTAAGGCAACAAATCACCAACCCAAGGTCTTGGTGCAAATTGCTTCAACTCGGTGATCTGTTTACACACTCAAGAACTTCAAGCTCTGACACCACCTGACATAGTGCAATATGGAAAATACCAAAATGGATAGTCCAAATCTACACTAGAACAACAACACAATAGAAACCCAACTAGAGATTCTCAAATAGAATTTCATTCAACATGCCCAGTTGTAAGGCCTTCCAAGTTAGGGCCAAATACAAATAATAATAATAGTAATTATGCAATCCTCTAGCTAGTCCAGCTTTGTAACACATCAGCCACTAGTAGAAACACTAAGGAAGATCTAAACTTGATCTCGCAAGCCACCAAGAAATCTCCTTGTCTCCAAGTATGCAAACCACTAGCTCTTCTATTATAAATATCAGACAAACAATATGATCTTCAAGATCTCGCAGGATCCCATTATTGTCTCCTTTTTTTCCCTCCCAAACAACTACCCAAACTTTCCTTAAATACATTTCTTCAGCCAAAAGTCAGCCGCAAGAAATAAATAAATCCTAAAACCTAGTTGGCTTCTATAACAAACAATTATTAAATGCAATACAAGTCAGCTCTCAAATATCCTTACAAATAATTAATTCTCCATGTCTGTTTCACGATCTACCTAGGAGAATACAACACAACCTACCAACATTAAATACATCAAGTTGGCCAACCCAAATCTCCAAGAACTCCATTCGGTAAGCCAAACTACCGAGCGCTAGTAAAAACAATAGAGCAAGCTAAGCATCACCGAGAAAGCACGCTAATTGAGCACCACAAGCATCACCAAGCACAGGTTTTTTAGAGCAGTAGAATTTTTACCGAGTTCCCTTCAGTGACCAAACTCTTCAATGACCGAGCCCCTTGGTTAAAGCTACAATCAAGTAACACAGAGACACTCAAACACACCAACATACAAGATCTCCAACTACCCTAGGATGCTCCTACATCACTAAAGTAGGTACAAAATGGTCCCAAAATGACCACAAATTAGGTGCTCAATTTTTAGGATCATACAATACCAAGATGGACTTGTAGATTAAGATTAAAGATAACCTTTGTTGCCAATGTGCTACTCTACCTGGTACTTATTTAGGTCTCCTCCTCATGGTCAAAGAAGTCACACCTTTTTAGAATACTATTTTGGAAAGAATCCAAAATAAATTAGTAGGTTTGAAGGATAAAATTTTAATTAGTGTTGGAAAACTTCAACTACTTGCTACCTCTCTCCAACGTATATCAGTCTATTTTCTATCCCTTTTTAAAATATTAGGCACTATGGAGGAGAATCTTGAACATATACTAAGAATTTTTCTCTAGACAAGTGTTGAAGATAAAATGTGGATGACCCTAGTCAATTGTGAGACAATATCTAGACCCAAAAACCAAGGGGGTTTAGGGATAAGAAAACTTTCAAACTTGAATAAAGCCCTAATTGCCAAAGTTGGTTGGAATCTTGCACTTGAAAGAAATCACTAGTGCAACATTATGAAGGGTAAATATCTCAACCAAGTAAGCTTATATAAAGCCCTTCAGATAAAAAAAAATTGCAGTAGGGTCAAAAATTTGGAACAACATATTAAAATGCAAAGCTTTAATTAGAGAAGGTTTTAAATAGAAAATAGGAAATGGTAGGTTGATCAAATTTTGGGAAGATTGGTGGACTAGAGATAAAGCTCTTGTAGAAAATTCAAAATTCAGATCATTGATGGAGAGGGTGAAGACAACCTTTGGATTATTTGTTATTGATTATATCACACCCCTGCATAGATGGAAAGAGTTAGCACAAGGTTATGTTGGCATATATGATCTTCTCCCTAAAGTTCTTGAGCTATAGAATCTAATGAATGAGACTAGGCTCCCTCTCTTTCCTAAGGAAGACAAATTTGTATGGATGATGAATCAGAAAGGGGATTTTTTCATCAAATTTTCTTACAATATGTTGTTAAAATATGATGGTGATCTTGACTACTGGAGAAAGGTTTGGAATTCATAGCTTATCCCCAAGATTAATTTCTTTTGGTGGGCACATTTGCATGGTAAAATTAAATAACCCAAGATAATTTTTCTGAAAGAGGATTTTGATTCCGTAATAGGTGCATAATCTGTAAGAATGAGGAAGAAAATATTTCATACCTCTTCATACACTATCACTTTGTTATGCAAGTTTGGCAGGGTATTTTACAAAAGCTAGGACTTCAATGGGTTGTTAACAAGGATATTCAACAATTTATCTTTGACTAGAGATACATGTATGTGTGATTTGTTGTACTTGTTATCCTGTAACAAAAAACTTCAATAAGACATTAGATTGTTAGTTTCTTAAGCCAATAGGACATCAAAGAAACTATCAAATTCATCCTATTGCTCTCTAACTAGAAAGAGTGTACTTAAAGTCTATTTAGATCTCAGATTTAGACTCTAAACAGTGACAATTCACTACTAGAATGAGAGATTCAATGCAATTAACTAAGAAATTGAGAAATCAAACAATGCCATTAATTCATTACCAATTTTAAGCTTTGAAATTAAATGTGAGTTAATTAGCTATGTTATGAAATCAAAATGATAACATGTAAGTATGAAAGAAGTTAAGTTTATGTTTTGTGAGTTTAAAATTCATCTGTTATAGGAACCTTAGTGAATTCAACGGTTGAGATACTATTTGAGAGGATTGGTTGAGATTCATCCTCCTTTGATTGATGTGAGTTGATCCATGTGATTAACCTCTCATTAGCTAATTTTTTCCTTGTTGTCTCTTGAGAGGTGACATGTATTTTAAGTCATTTTATTAATTTGTTTTAATTAATTACTTTAGCCATGCATTTAATAGGATTGATTTAATTAAGTAGGCTTAGAATTAATTAATGTGATTTTTTATCAATTGATGATGTTTGAATGCTTGATTTAGGAATTTTATTAATTTATCAAATTATGTTAATAATCAAACAATCAAATTAACATAATCAGGAGATTGTTTCAAATTAGGGCAAATAGGGCCTCTGGTTCTATTAGCCTGATTTAGGGTGATTATATTTTCCCCTCTTTGAATTTCTTTGTGAGCAACACAGTGATTCAAAGAAAATATATGATGTTGAGTTAGAAATCAATTGGTAGGAATTGATGAATTTCAAGGAGATTTAGAGAACAACGGGAACCACTCTGAATTCTAGGAGATTTAGAGAGAAGTAATAACTACTCTGAATTCTAGGAGATTTAGAGAGTAGTAGGAACTACTCTAAATTTGAGAATTCCAAGCTTGAGAGAATAAAATTCCACATGATTGGAAAGTTATTGATTCTAAACTTGATAGAATAAAAATTGACCATACCGACTTCGAGCTTGATTGAACGAAGATTGATAGAAGTTAATCGAGATATCCAGTTTGATTTGGTGCGCTGAAACTGAATATGAAAGATCATGATGATGAAAAATAATTATTTTGATTTGAAGCGATGAAACTCATCAATGTTAATGAGATTTCATTTAGGCACAGGTAATAAACTTGATTTGAAGTTAATTACGCAATAATTTCAACTTGATTGAAGAAAAATTGTCATGCCCTTGGTGCAAAGACTTGATTGACTTTGAATCTTTGATCGACTTTTAAATAATCAATTTTAGGTATGATTATTCCCCCTCCGAACTGAAACTGGAATAAAAATTTGATAAAATCTATATATTCAAGCATTGATGAAGATATTCAATTGATAGAAATTAGTCTGGATCAAGTATGAATCTTTTAGAACATGTCAGAATTCAATTAGGGTTGATCTTAGTGTTAAAAGAGAACTATTTGACCAAGTTTGACAATCAAAAGATGAGAGTTGACCAATTTTGACTATTTTTTTACCAATATCCTAAAGTTAAAACTTGATGCACAAGTTAGAAAACCACTTCTGGTAAGCTTTTGTTCATCATTTAAACTCTGTTGAGTACTTTGAACCTATAATTGACTGATATTTTACATGTTGACTTCTGTTGACTATCCATCTGAATAATAACCATTACTGAATGTATATTCCATGTTTCTATTGTAATTTCCATTCATTATATCCCTGTTCAAGTGTATTTTGACCATAGTTGACTTTCATTCTCCAAGGTTGACTTGGCTTTGTAACTCTATTTTTACTATTCTAAAGTGATATACTATTGGCAAGTTGACTTTACTAAGAATATATGACTATTTTTGTGTTGTCATTATGGAAACAAAGTCATATGAAGTTTTGATAGTCAGTGCACAACATTGAAGATCATATTTCAGCTAAGTATGGAAGATAGTGCAAACAGTGAAGCACCTGATGATCAGAGCATCGGTGCACATGTGTATGATCGAGTTTTAGTATGTACCCTTGGATATAATCTTTTGAGTATGTTATTATGCTAATTCTAAGAATGCATGGTTAGATATGATAGTATCAAGAAGTTACAGCAAGTCTAAGTGACACTGCTAGTTAAGCAGTAGAGCAGAATAGAGCATGCAGCCGATAGGAAGTTTTTTGTTTAGCGTATATCATTTTGTTTTGTAAAGGCTATGTACCTATTTTAATAGTGATGTAAACATGTTATTATCATTGTATGTAACCATGCTTGAGCCAATTTATTTGGAAGCATTGTATGTGTTAGGTTTTAGGCTGACTCAGTATTTAATTTTGGTTGCGCCCATTCAACATGTATATATATATGACATGCACTTTTGTATTTACAAGAGATAGTAGAGGAGCATGGAAGATATAAAGAAGAGAAGAAGTATGCGAGTTCAGTTAGTATGATATAAAGATCTAAAATAAGTTAGAGTAATAGCGCACAAAAGGAACTAATCAGATAGTAGAGTCACAATAGTAGTTCACCCTTCTAGATATAGTGTGTATCTGATAACCAGGTGGTTGTATCCTTCTTCATTGAGCAGTGAGCTCTAGAAGTGAGCCATCCACCCCTAACAAGATTTGTTCTATCAAACTCCTAACTGAGTCATTGTACTCAATATTATAATGACTGCTCCTAATAGGGAAAAGGAACTCTAACAAGTTCATAAGACTAGTGCAATTATTCATGGGTGCTAATCCCCACCAGGGTTTTCCTTTGGCCAAGGTTTCCCGTAAACATATCTTGCGTTATGTGTTATGATTGATTATTTTATTTTCTTTAATATTCATTTCAATATTTAAGTAATTGGGCTAAGTTTCAAGAAGTAGAAAAACATTAATTGTAGAACACTGAATCACCCCCCCCCCCCCTCTTAGTGTTCCCATTCTTAACAATTGGTATCAGAGCTCTGGTCCTCTAAAACAAGTTTAACCACTTGAGGAGATCATGGATAAAAAAGTAGTTAAACATCTAAAGAAAAATCTTGAAGTAGCA
This sequence comes from Chamaecyparis obtusa, assembly GCA_027943335.1. Taxonomy (NCBI): domain Eukaryota; kingdom Viridiplantae; phylum Streptophyta; class Pinopsida; order Cupressales; family Cupressaceae; genus Chamaecyparis; species Chamaecyparis obtusa. Next base: position 420,291 of record BSBK01007724.1, read on the forward strand.
CTTGAAGATCTTAACAAATCTAAAAAAGAAATTGAAGAACTGAAAATGAAGGTTAGTGGTTCACAAGTATTCATCAAGAAATTGAGAAAAGACTTGAAAGATTGTTCAACAAATGACTTGGGGAAAATGGTCAAAAATCTCAATGAAGAAAACACATCTTTGAAGGATCAGATTGAAGATTTGAATGAATAGTTAACTGATAGCAAGACAGCCCATGAAGAACATATCAAAGAAAACAAATAGTTGGATAAAGAACTCATGCAAGCAAACATGAAAATCTTGGAGTTAGAAAACATCAAGAAAAAGATGGAATCTAAGTTGACAAAAGCAAAGAATCATATTGACAAATTGCACACAAGTACTGATCTATTAGACTCACAAATATATGCACAAAGAATAAAAGGAGATTCCAGTGGTATTGGATTCAATGAAGCATAAATTCAAATCAATACAATGCAAGAAAGAATGAAAGCACCAAAAGAATCTATAGAAGCTAAGAAGACTGAAAATCAAATTGAAGCTAAAGAAAAATCACCTAAAGATAAACACAAGACAGTAAACCAAACTTGTTATGCCTATAACAAGTATGGACATATAGCAAGAGACTGTAAAGAGGTAAGACCTTTCAATGGTTATTATTATTCATGCAATAAATTTTGTCATTGAGCTATGAATTGTAGATCAAATCAAAGAAGTCAAATGCAACACAATCAGAGAAATCAACCACAGCAAAGTTCTAGAATTCCTCAGAACATCACATGTCAGATATGTAGTTACAACGGTCACATAGCTAGACAATGCAATATGGTAACTCACTTAAATGCAACTAGGAATACAAGGCCTCTAGTTATTTTTTACTCTTGTAACAAGGTTGGACACATCTCAAAGTTTTGGAGATCACAAGCACAAAGACAAGAAAGGCCTAATAAGTCTCAAGGATCGATATTGGATGAATCTGGAGAAGTCAAGTTTATGAAAGCTATAGAAGATGTGAGAAAGATTTGGATGGAAGTAAAGAAATATAATGTCAATGACAAAGTAGTGGATGCATCTGCAATGGACGCACCTTCTACTTATGGATAAATGACCCTCAAGGTCATAGGGGTAGCTAGATATGCTTTAGCCCTACACGGCTGGTATACTCACCCTCAGAGTATGCACCTTTGGTTTTAGTAGTTTGGTTGCTAGATGATGTAGTATGCAAGATTGCATAGCCTGATTGACAGCAAGAAATAAGATTAGAATTCATCGTAGGAACCCATGTTACGGTGGCAAGCATTAATTACATATTTGATTTATTAGTCACCAAAGATCTATTATCTTCACTCTTACATTCGAGATCAAGCCCTTGGAGAGAATGGGAGATTAAAGCAGCAAGTATTGAAGGATTGAAGTCATTTCATCAATGAAAATGAGTTAAACTACTAGCGAAACCCTAGCTCAGATGCATCATTTCAGAAATCTCTTGAAACCCTATTTGAGCATTGAAGCAAGTAAGTAATGGCAACTCGAGTAGTCTTTGATGTCATAGAAAGGAAGAGATATGTATTTAAGAAGCATCTATTTAAGTCAGTATTAGATGATTTAGAAGGAGAATTTTCTAGAACTCCGATGGGAGTTATGCATGTCGAGGATATTTGCGCCTACATCTACTATAAGAAAGATTCTGTAGGATTAGACTGGATAAGGTCACACATGGAATCAATGGTTAATCCAGACTTTACATTCAAGGATGAATTTGTGCACCTCTTAGATAACCCTATCATAGAGTATGTGACTGTGTATGAATTATATGAGTTAGAATGGATCAAGATCTTACTAAGAAGAATTCATGATGATTTTTTTTGGATTGGTGAAGTCCATAACCACATAACAACTAATCTCATTCATGACATGACTGGACTTTCTAAGACCAGCACCATTCTTCTAGCAGGAAAAGATATCAAAAAATAAGTTGAGCAGGCATGTAAGTCTAGGAGTGATAAGTGTGGCATGACTATTGAGCCCATAGAGGAGAAAGACATTAAAATCATGCCTATGATACTTGGATACAAGTTCCAGCATGCAAATAGAGTAAATAATGTATCCACAGCTACAATTCTAGAAGCAATAAGGAGAGAAAGAAAATAGAGAGTTTAACCTTTGTGAGATCTTGCGCACATAGTTGTTAGACAACATAAGAGCTATAAAGCATGATAAAAGCAAAATATTCAGATTTGCTTCATTGATTATATACATGTACTTTCATATAGTTGGTGAAGTTTCTAATCTCTATCTTGACAAAAGCATACCTACCTTACCTCAAATTTCATTTAAGGAAACATCAGAGAGCACCTTAAAGGATTACATGGATTTGGAGATAAAAACATTCAGAATCAAGATGCAAAGAAGGTACATGGTGCCTAAGAAGATAGTGGAGAAATACAAGGACACTATATGCTTCATGGTGGAAATAGATACTACATGCATGGAAGTAGTTGAGCCTAGAAAAAAGTGGATTCATCCACTTGGTTATGAAGTTGATGAGCACATTTTGGAAGGTTATGCACAAGTCCTCCTATCAGCGCCTAAGGATCCCAATGAACCTAGATGGGGCACATATGAAGAGAAGACAAGACAAGTTGATTTTGCCTTATACACTGTAGCGACAAAGAGAAAAGCATCTAGAATTACCTCTCATATTCTTAAAATTCATGGTGTCACCCAAGAAGACATAGATAAAGCAAGGGAAGCCAAGATTGCTATACAACTTGAGAGTGCACCCTCATCTAAAGTCAAAATAGAAAAATTTGATGATTCGAAGGAGAAGAAGAGTAAGACTGATGTTAACACCTCAACACCCACAAGTACATTTGATCTGGAGTCCATTCCACCTCCTAAGCCAAGCAAGGTGTCTAGAAGGAAGAAGAAAACTAACGCAAGTCACCCTTCCTCAAGAACAACTAGAAGTAAAGGAAAGAACACTCAAGCACCTCCTGAGGTAGGATTCAGACCGAATTTGGAAGTTTTGAGAAATGGAGTTGTTGATCAAGGTAGAATAGATCAGATTGAAAAATTATATGACAAGTATCATGAGGTTGATATATCAGAAATTCATTCTATGATTATCAAGCATATGATCAAGTTCAAAAAGTCAATTTAAGACAATCATTCCCGATCATGTATGTAATATTTTGGATTCACTAAAAATACAAGCCATAGAGGAGGATATGAGAATTAGGGAAAAGACTTTGGATGACAACATCCCTATTTGTTGACTAGAAGAGAAAATATTGCTATTAGATTTGGTAAAGCCACATCTAAGAACAAAAATTAGAACTCTGTAGATAATGAACAAATGTTATGATTTGATTGCGAAGGAGACATAGAAAGCATTTGAAAAAGAGTTTTTGGATAGACACGTGTACCCAGCTTCTACATCTACACCCAAAGCCACTTCAGTTCCCTTTGAGCATGCAAAAGAATTAGAGATTCCTAATGCACCTATGACATGTCCACAAGATTATGTGACCAAGGCTGAAGCTAAGGATGAAACAATTGTGATTGATGATATTGAAATCATCATGGTGGCAATAGATAATGATCTGGATAAGTTTGAGGAAACTTTTATGAGTACTGAAGAAGTTGAGATCCTATGCAGTGAAGAAACACCTATGCAGCAAGAAGAAATCCTAATTGAAGACATAACATGACAAGAAGAGAAGGAAGATGAACTTAAAGAAGAACCTATTATTGAGATTCTAATTAAGGTAAAGAGTGAGAGTATGGATGTAAGTCAAAGCACATTTCTTACTTCTAAGTCATCCATATCATTGTTGTCAAGTTTGACTCCTGATACAACAAGCTTAGACTCATGGGGAGAAGAAGATCTGATAAAGATAATTGTGTTGGCTATGGAGAAAGCTAAAGAAAAGAAAGTAATGAGGAATCCTCTATTTGTGGAATCGGTTAGCATACTAAATAATATATTTCCTAAGGATAAGAAATTGATTAATGTTCACTCAGTGGATGATGTTAGCAGTATCTTGTTGAGTTTCAAAGAAAACTTTTCAAGTCTAGAAGACTCAACAACAAAAATTGCAGAAGATAAATAAAATAAGAAAAGACTAAATGATTTGATAAGAAATTTCTCACTTGACCTAAACTCCCTTAAGATTGGTAAAGCAATGCTGAAAGAGTTAGCAACAAAAGGAAGAAAGATGATAGGTGACTGCATGAACAAAGATAAACTCACCTTAGACCACTCTAAGAAGATTCAGGAAGTAGAGTCTATGATAGCAGCAGTAAGAAAATCAGTTGAAGATACCTCTCAAGACATAAACATGTGCAATAATGTTTATCAAGGATAGATAGACAAAATAGAGAAGGCAAAAAATGAGATTGCAAAGATAAGGGCTAGACAAGCACAGCTAAGAAATGCACTAGTGCCCTCACTAGATGTACTAAATCAGAACATCAAGCATATAGATGCTACAATTGTGACATATGATCAAGGTCCCTACATGGATTTAGAAAATATGGAGAAGCTCACATATGCATTATGTGACCATCTTCAAATAGTTGATGCACTTAAGGTGTTTTGGCAGCAAGAAATTAAAAACCCTTCAAATTGCATATCTTGATGTATATTATGTGTAAGTACTTAAAGATTTCCTTTTTTGAGCACCTTTTTCATTAATGTCAAAGGGGGAGTAGAAAATATGGTATAAGGGAGATAGAATAGTATATGATGGACAGTATGCAGAGAAGGATAAGATTATAAGATAGCAAAATTTTTGTGTAAAGTTAAGTTTAGCAACTTCACCATATTCTGTTGTTTCCATTAATGACAAAGGGGGAGATTATTGGCAAGTTGACTTTACTAATAATATATGACTAGTTTTTTTTTGTCATTATGGAAACAAAGTCATATGAATTTTTGATAGTCAGCGCACAACATTAAAGATCATATTTTGGCTAAGTATGGAAGACGGTGCAAACAGTGAAGCACCTGATGATCAAAGCATCAACCCACGTGTGTATGATCGAGTTTTGGTATGCACCCTTGGATATAATATTTTGAGTATGTTATTATTATAATTCTAAGAATGCATGGTCAGATATGATAGTATCAAGAAGTTATAGCAAGACTAAGTGACACTGCCAATTAAGCGGCAGAGCAGAATAGAGCATGCAGCCGATAGGAAGTTTTTTGTTTAGTGTATATCATTTTGTTTTTTAAATTCTATGCGCCTATTGTAATAGTGATGTAAACATGTTATTATCATTGTATGTAAACATTCTTGAGCCAATTTATTTGGAAGCATTGTATGTGTTAGGTTTTAGGCTGACATAGTATTTAGTTTTGGTTGCGCCCATTCAGCATGTATATATATGACATGCACTTTTTATATTTACAAGTGATAGTAGAGGAGCATGGAAGATATAAAGGAGAGCATAAGTATGTGAGTTCATTCAGTATGATATAAAGCTCTAAAATAAGTTAGAGTAACAGTGCACAAAAGGAACTAATCAGACAATAGTATCATAGCAGCAATTCACCCTTCTAGATATAGTGTGTATCTGATAACTAGGAGGTTGTAGCCATCTTCATTGAGTAGTGAGCTCTGGAAGTGAGCCATCCACCCCTAGCAGGGTTTGTTCTATCAAACTCCTAACCGAGTCATTGTACTCAGTATTATAATGACTTCTCCTAACAGGGCAAAGGAACTCTAACAAGTTCATAAGACTAGTGCAATTATTCGTGGGTGCTAATTCCCACTGGGGTTTCCCTCTGGCTAAGGTTTCCCCATAAACATATCTTGTGTTATGTGTTATGGTTTATTGTTTTATTTTCTTTACTATTCATTTTATTATTTAAGCAATTGGGCTAAGTTTCAAGAAGTAGAAAAACATTAATTGTAGAACATTGATTCACCCCCCCCCCCCCCCCCCTCTCATTGTTCCCATTCTTAACATATATCATCTATTTTGATTTCAGTTTTGATATGAATCTCCTATGACATCCTGCTATGAAAATTCTCTAGGTCATTAGGGTCCCCAAGAGGCTTAAATAGAGCCAAAAGGGTCATTTTAGTATTCATTTTCACTTTTCACCTTAGTAATTTCAAAGATTTGATTAACGAAATGGTGGTCTCAGTTGAGTGACATCGATTTGAGCTTGGTAGATGTCACAAGAGGCTGACTCATTATGCAACTTTGATAAGTACTTTATAATGCTCCCTGTGAATATTTCTATTTGAATTTTTACTACATTTCATGCATTTTATAGCCAATTCATTTAGGGTCACACCCGGTAAGAAGGGTCGCATTAGGGAAATCCTGTGTCGCATCTATTTTTTTAGCCAAATTTTGGATCACATACTGTAAATCTCATATTGCACCCTGATGTGTCACATGTGATCATTTTGTGCGTATTTTTTAATTTGTCCATTAGTTTTCTGTATTTAGTTAAAACAGAGTCACATTTGAATTCTGAATCACAACCTATAAATCCTGGATCACATACCATATGCTAAGGATCACATCCTGAATTAGGATTGCATCCTATGAATCTTGAATTGCATCTAGGTTTAAGGATCATTTTTTATTTTATGCTTAGAATTTATCTAATTTAGGTTGTTTGCCTGACCTGTTTAGCTAATTTGCCTTCAATTTTTCTTGCCTAATGCTGATATAGTGTAAATATCATATTTGCAAACCTATTTTAGTACCGTATCTTTCCAAAGTTTGAGACCTACATAGGTTTTGGAGCTCTTAGAGCATCTTACTATGGCAGAGCAGTGTGTTGTGATGCGATGTGGACTTTGGTGTATAGCAAATTTACCTAATATCCAGGTGAATCAAGGATTGCTGATTTCTCTTGTTGAGAGGTGGCATTCTAAGAACAAAATCTTCCACCTACCTATCGGGGAGATAACAGTCACCCCCAAGGACATATGGTGGATCCTCCAAGTCTCAATCATGGGGGTTCACATTGAGAACAAGGCTAGTGTGACCATAGCTATGGCAGATGCTCGTCAACTATTCTAGAACATCACTATTCCATATCAATATTTGTCTTCAGACCACATGGTGTACTACTATTAGTGGCTTCCTCTGTACCTTTCTAGATTGATTGGCATCCTTCTAATGTTTAATAGAGGACAACATGGATTTATGTATGGTTGGTCTAGATTTATTGAGGATATGATCCGATTACATTGATGTTTTTCTTGGGGTAGCTGCATTTTGGCTCATATGTACTGTGAGTTACACAAAATTGTATACTAGCATTCTCGTACCATGACCATTGGGACCCTTGTGTTATAGATTTGGGCATGGGATCATATCCTAATGACACGTCTGATTTTTTATCGCCATAGGGACCTAGAGCTTCCTTATATTTTTATGTATTCTGGCCTTATCCAGCAACCCCACATAGGAAAGATGGAGGATTGGAGGTGGGTTCTTGATGATGTTACTAATGTGATTCAGAGACCATACCTAGACTATGAGGAGTGGTGCACATATTCTTAGTAGATGCCTTATTTCTTCCAAAGAAGGTAACTCATTGGGTGTACTCAGTACATTATTGAACCCTTCATTGTGACACATGTGTTAAGGCAATATGGGTGGGTACAGGGTATTCTCCAAGACTTAACGGTATATGCTTGAGTCAGAGATGAGGAGAGTGAGTGGGGAGATCATCTAGTAGATGAAACTACACTACATGAGATTTCCTAGATGGTTCTTGTTGCTTCCAAGATTATCTTCCAGAGTTATATGATGGAGGTATCATAGAGGGCTTCCATGCTCATTATTCATAGCACCCATTTGCCAGATTTACAGTGCCTAATGAGATCGCTCCTTGTATTGAGGATGCTTTAGACTATGATCCCATTGAGGATGGTCCAGGATGAGCCCCTGCTAGTAGGGGTGGGGATAGAGGGAGAGGAATGGATAGGGGTAGAGGTAGAGGAGATGGAGATGATGGTGGAAGAGATGGTGGAGGAGACAATAGTGATGGGGGTGGAGATGGTGGGGGTGGTGGTAGAGGGAGATGATGGGAACCTGGAGGAGATGGAGACTAGAAGGGTTGACAAAGGAGATTCAGGGTAGTGCCTCCATGGAGAGATGTTGGTCCTCTTTTTCTACATCAGCAATAGTAGAAGAGGGATCTTGGAGAGAGTAGTGGTGGAGGAGGATAGAAACCACCTCAAGGTCCTCCTTTAGATAAAGACATGGATCCTTTATCTTAATGTGAGAAGGAGAGGGCTTCTTTGAGGATAGAGGCTGCCAGTTTATAGGCTAGGCTTGTTGACTTGAGAGTTTACAGAGATGAGAAGATAGCTACACTCATAGCAGAGAGAGACATATACTCTCACATGGCTTCCCACTAGGGAAAAAGAGCCACTTATTATTTTGGTTTATACTATTTATCTATTCTTGCATCACAATGAGCTCCTTTATATTCTATTATGGCACAACAATTTGAGGGTGCAATGTCACCTCCTATACCTACTAGATTTGATGCTCCTCCTCTTGATCCTCCTCAACGTGATGAGGGAGGGAGCCATACATGATGATTTATTGTACTCTTGATGTATCATTTTGACATACATGTATCTCCTGATATACATTCTGATGTACTCTATACCATTTTTTATCAATATACTATCTGATACACTTTGGACTCTAATACATATATTATCATTTGATTCCTTTTTACCATGTTGATACTATTGTTGTCTTATTTTTGTACATGTATCTTTATCTTGATAGGTCTATCTACTTTGGATATTGATCTCAACTTTGGCTATACTTGGTCATGTGATTAGACAGATTTGATTCATTGACTTCATTGTATTATGTCGCTGATATATGTAGATATTTTCTTTTATTTTTTATGAATGTATGGATGCAGATGCATTTATTTTGATGTACTTCCATGTTATGCATGTATATGATATGTGATGTATGGACATCTCTTTCATTTATTGATGAATGATAATGGATGCATTAATGCAAGTGTATTTATGATACTGACATGATTATATAGGTGTGTGGATATCAATGATAGAGACTCAGTCATTTGATTTGATCTTGATGATTGTATGATGTACTTGGTCAAACTTGTAAATGTTGATGTTTTATAATTTTATTCATATTGATGTTAGTTAATCACATTCATGCTGACATGTTGATGCAACCTAAAATGAATGCAATTTAGAATGTATGCATCTAAATTAATCCATGATACTAAAATTAAAATGAATTTAATGCAATTAATATGAAAATGCAACTAAAATGAACTTAATGCAATTAATATGAAAATGCAACTAAAATGAACTTAATTTAATTTAATTCGATTAAAATGAAATGCCCCTAGATTAAGACCCCTAGGATCATCATTGTTTATTCAAGATAAGCCTTTTTATCATCATATATATTTTTAGTTCAGACCTAATAGGTTAGTACAATTTTCACTAATAGATTTAGCAATCATGAAAATATGAATACTTTCCTTTTATATGTCATGTCAAAAGTGAACCTAAACATTAAAGCATATAAGCCATAATGTTTTTTCAATTACTTCCTATTAATATAAATTGTTTTCTACTCTTGTGCAATATATATATACCCACAATGACCTTTTAGTTATTCATATCCTTGGGTATAATCTCATTTTTATGCACATTACTAGGAAGTTGTTTCATTTTCAGATTAAAATAGACAAGGAAATAAACCCAACCTCACCGAATCTTTGAAAGGAAATAGGGTGAGGTATATGTGGTGTTCTGATCATGATGGAAGCACTTATCATAGACACGCATTCCATATGATCACCTTAGATCACAAGATTCATTACCACAAGTAGAAGACAAAGAAAGTGTTATACCCGGGTCCTTATTTCTCTATTCATTTTTAGACATCTTCGAGTTACTCAAGGAACACAACAATCATAAATTGATAACAAGTCATAGAAAACTAAGACAAATTCATGATTACCTCATTTAGTTTCTGTAGTCCATGGACATCATCGAGATAGGTCTTAGAAATACATGATCCCTCATATATGTCAAAATATTTGATTGTTATTGTGTAGTGTTAAGAAACACATTTGTTTAGTTTGCAAGCACTTGTAGAAAAAATTATCAATCATAGATGTTTCTTTCATTATTGTTCATGTTTAGTGTAGTAAATGTCTTGCATGTTTAGTGTTAGTGTTAGAAACACTCTTATCTCCATGCCTAGTGTTTAGGAACACTTTTTAGGTCCAAGTATTTAAGAAATATTGTTATTGTTTTAGGTTGGTGGTATTAAGAAATACCTTTGGTTCTATAGTTTATTATCAGTTGTGGACTAGGGATGACTGACACCCTAGCAGAGAGTCCTAATAGTGACTAGGTGACCTTGTGGATTTCATAACCATGACCACTTCACCCTAGGAAGACAACTTTCCTAGGACTTTGATATAGACAGATTCTATTCTTAGGAGAATAGGATTTTCTGATAACATGGCTAAGGATTTGATTATCACAAAAGCGACTGGAAGTTATATACAAAGTGAACTTTAGATTGGCTAAGCATTCAAGTAGCGTATTGATAGATAGACTGTTGATTACAAGTCGTGCTTGTTTACCAAGTTTTCATCACTTGGACAATTTTTTTATTTTTGCTATCATGGTGCCTGATTACCAAGTTTTCACCTAGATACTTTTTTGATTTTTTTATTTTTTTGTACTTTTTTTGTTTCTATTTTTTTTTCTTTGACTCGCCAAGGCACTTTTTTTACAGGTTTTCACCAAGATGGCCATTTTTTCAAGACTTTTTCCATTATTTTTTATTTTTCTACTATTCATTGTTTTTGTTTTTTCTTCAAGATCAATATTTTCTTTTTTATGTATTTCTGTAGGAACTCTTTTTTATTTTTCTTTTTTGTATTTCTTCAGGAACTCTTTTTGTTTTACAGGTGTTGTTAGGAATAACAGTCCACAATACAACTGAGAGGGGGGGGGGTGAATCATTTGTATGATAGATTATGAAACTTTAAACTTTGAATAGTAGTAGTATCAAATCCAATGAACACAATAACACAGTATTTTGTTGTCAAGTAAACCTTGTTAAAGGTAAAACCTCAGTTGGGATTAACACCCACTAATGATGTATTGAGAGTATAGTATCCTTGTTAGAAGATCTAACCCTATTAGGATTTGATTAAAACATTACAATACACAGTCCTTGTTAGAGGATAGACCCTATTAGGAGTCAAGAAAAAGAAGGGTGGGCTCACTACCCAAAGAAGGTTATGTCCACCTTCAGAACTCACTTCTCGCAACACAAGTGTATATGAAGAAATACATAATCTTTGAGTTGTCCGATAGAAGTTGTCTTTGTTTGATCAGTTCCAATGAAGTATACAATTATCCTCTTCTCTACATCCAGTAGACAAAAACTCGCAGCTTCCACAATTATCATTTTACATTACATTCATTCTCTGCATATCTTTTCACAAGAAAAGATCTTACATATATACCCTATTAAATTCTTCATGATCAGGTCAGCCAATTAGGCTTTCCTAATATACAAACAATTGCATAACTTCTTGCTAAGATACACACGGTATCTAAAAGAAGTAGACAACAATTAAGGACCGACATCCTTCGATCAAGTTTTCCATCCATAATATATGCTACATCTCTGAATCAGCTTCCAAATAGGTCTTCTCTAGAACACACGTGACAACTGACATCATGTCCTACTTTATGTACCTTGTGTTGACCATCGAACATTCTTTAGTACACTAACTATCATTCCTTAAGCTCTCATACACTAAATCCATACCTTCTGTAAGATACACTCAAAACACAGAGACTCACTCTGTCAGCTTCCACTATCTGTCCAGTAACCAGTCTTCACCAAAACATTTGTAACTTAGCTAATACACAAAATTACATTGTGTGATCTTGGATATAAGATCACAACATCTTCATGTGCATCATTTGATCTTGGATATAAGATCACAGCATATTCATGTACTCTCATTTGACTTCACACATTTTGAAACATTTGTACAGTGTATGTACACTATAATAACCAACCTGTTCTCTTCATAGAAACATATGTTGACATCAGTGACAAAACATGAATGACAACAACAGAAATTCCAACATCACTCAACATAGTGATTAAACATATTAAATGTATCAACAATCTCCCCAATGCATAAGCAATATCCAAAAATCTCCCCCATTGGCATTGATAGAAACATATGGGAAAATCCATCAACCCAAAAAGTATTCTCTCAGTACCTTTACCGCACAGTCTTTTTCCCTAATACATAGTCTCTTTCCTATAGGATTTTCACATAGTCTATTTCCCCCTTTGACAAAAATGGAAAAGGGTGCCATAATTTATCAACTATCTTCAACACCTATCACCAACGATCACTCCCCATGAGGAGTAGATCCCAACATCAAGTCTAGAATATGATAAGGCTCTGAAAACCTCTGGACTTATGCATCCCTACATCATTTAATTCACACTAGGAGGGGCCTAAATTCCAAGTATACCTCTGAGATATTCAAAAGTATCTTTTGGAAATGACTTTGTAAAGATGTCTACTATCTATTCCTTTGTGCTAATGTAATCCAATCTTATTTCCTTCTCTGCCACCTTGTCTCTCAAGAAGTGATACTTAATAGAAATATGCTTAGTTGTTTAATGCATCATAGGATTCTTTAACATGTTTACTATACTAGTGTTATCACAATGGATAACCACCGATTCATCAAAAGTTATTCCAATATCTTTCAACATTTGTTTCATCCAAACAATTTGAGTGCAGTTAATAGTAGAAGCAACATACTCTGATTCTATAGTAGATTGAGCTATACAATCTTGTTTCTTACTTAGCCATGAAACCAACTTTTTCCCAAGGAAAAATGCACCTCCACTAGTACTCTTCATGTCATCAATATTCCCTACCCAATCAGCATCAGTATAAGCATGAAGTTCAAATTTATCATTCCTATCATACCATAAGCCATATTCACTTATTCCTTTTAGATATCTAAATATCCTTTTCACAACAACTAGGTGTGTCTCTTTAGGTTCTGCCTGATATCTAGCCACAATTCCAACAACATCAGCAATATCTGGTCTGGTGTGAGTGTGATATTGTAATCCTCCAACCATTGATCTGTACTTGGTTTGAAAAATTCACTTTGTCTCATCATCATTTGTCAACTTATTACCAGTCGCCATGGGTGTACCAACTGGTTTACAGTCTTCCATTCCAAACTTTTTAAACATTTCTTTACAATACTTTGTTTGAGAAATATAAATGTCATTCTTTCTCTGATTTATTTGCAGGCCAAGAAATAATTTTATTTTGCCTATCATGAACATCTCAAATTCATTTTCCATCTCTTTAGAAAATTTCTCACACAATTCATCATTGCCTCCAAAGATAATATCATCAACAAAAACTTCTATTATCAAAATTCCATCTTCACTAATTCTTAAATATAAATTACTATCAACATTACCTTTTCTGAACCCAAGGCGAAGTAAGTATTTGTCTAACCTTGCATATCAAGCCCTTGGAGACTTCTTCAGTCTATACAGTGCCTTCTTCAACTTGCATACCATGTCTCAATTTTCACATAGAGGAAATCCACCAGGTTGTTCTATATACACTTCTTCAAGATCCCCATTCAAGAATACAGATTTCACATCCATCTGATATACCTTGAAGCTCTTATGTGTAGCATAAGCCAAGAATAATCTCACAGCTTCTATTCTAGCAACAGGAGCAAATGTCTCTTCAAAATCTATGCCTTCTTGTTGTGAATAACCTTTACATACTAATCTTGTCATGTTCCTTACTACAACTCCTTCTTCATTCATTTTGTTTTTGAAAACCCACTTAGTTCCTATTACATTTTTGTTTTTAGGTCTAGGAACCAATTCCCAAGTGTTATTTTTCTCTATTTGATCTAACTCTTCCTCCATAGCATTTATCCAAGATTCATCTCTACAAACTTTATCTGTAGCCTTTGGTTCAACTTGAGAAATCAAACAAATTTCTTCTCTAGCCTTTGATCTAGTCATTACTCCTTCGTTTGTATTACCAATAATTTATTTTTCAGGATGGTCTTTCTTTCCATACCTCAGAGTCTTAGGAATCTTACTAGCCTCATTTGTATCATCATCACAAGTCTCATTTTCACATTTAGCCTCAATAAGTTCTTCTTTTGTAGCAGCAGCCTCCTTGATCTCTATATTCTAATTACAATCATTCATTCTCTCTTGTATCTAAAACCTTTCATCTATCTTAACATTGTTACTTTCAATCATCTCTCTTAATCTCAAATTAAAACATTTTTAAGCCTTGCTCTTAGTATATTAACCAAGGAAAATTCCTTCATCACTTATAGCATCAAACTTTCCTATCTCATTATCTCTCTTGATATAGCATTTACTACCAAATATTTTGAAATATTTTACAATAGGAGTATGATCAAACCATAATTCATAAGGAGTCTTACTTGTAACTTCTCTAATTTGAATTATGTTCAAAGTGTACACTTTTGTCCCAATAGCTTCTCTCCAATGCATATGAGATACATTTCCTTCAAGTAACATTTTCCTAGTAGCATCAAGTATAGTTCTATTTCTTTGCTCTACCACCCCATTCTGTTGTGGAGTCCTAGGAGTAGATGTTTGTCTTTGTATTCCATGCTCTTTGCATTATGAATTAAATAGATCTTAAGTAAAATCTCCACCTATGTCTTGTTAGGAATTAATACTGAATATATCTTATGGGGGAGTATTCACAGCCATTCTGTAGCAGTTGTTGTTGCATTCATGACTCTGATTGTCATTGATGTCAACACAGTGATCTACTGAAGATTAGCAAAGAAGCAGACAGTGTTTGAGTTAGCACACTTGGGATATTGAAGATGAAGCTATGCCAAGTTTTGGACTTACTCTATGATGTTCTATGAGATTGTGGTTAAGAGCGCAGATAGAAATTCATTTATTCATGATAGTTATGAGGAAATAAGTGGAAGCAGTATTTAGGCAATGTTCCTGAGTAGCGGTTTGTGGAAATCGGATGATATCTCCTAATCAGGATAGAATCTAATCATATGCAATTATGAGGTAGTTGAAGGCATGATGTTAGTGACATAGATGTGAGCACAAGATTCGAGGTCACATGAGTGAAGAATTATCTTAATTGGAAGCCGACAATTTTGTGTAGTTTTGATGTAATGTGTGGAAACTTTTATTTTGTAATTTGTATGCCAACTCATTTGTAATTACTTGAGTGTGGTATAAAGGAAGGAATTTTTTCCTTGTTGTAATGTGTGTATGTGTGTAATGAGAAAGTGAATGAAGGAATTGTGAAAGTGAATTTGTCGAAAGAGGATATGCAAAGCTTAGAGATCTGGTATTGAGATTTGAAGAAGCAGTTGGTGCGGTTTGGCACAGTCAAAGAAGGAGTATTGAATTGTTGAGATAATTAATCTTGAGGTATTATTTTATTGAGTAATACTAAGATTAGTTGGATAGTGAGTTCAATGATCTTACCCTAAAGCTATTTGGGCAATGGGTCCTTTTGTCTTCCATAAGTCCTAACAGAGCTTGAATCTTTTAGAAGAGATTCAAAGTCTCCTAACAGGGACTCATATGTACTAAAAGTATTTCATAAGACTCCTAACAAATTCCATCCTCTCACAAGGAACTTTCATATTAGTGCATCTTTTGTGGGCATCATTCCCACTGGGGTTTTCTCTTTGATCAAGAGGTTCCCTAGTCAACATATCTTGTTTCATTGTGTTATTGTGTATGTATATCTTTCTATGGTTGTTGATTACATTGCTTACATGGTTAAAATCTATTAAGGTTGATAAAAGTTATATTTATCTAATAACTGATTCACACCCCCCCCCTCCCAGTTATCTTGGTGGACTTTTCTTTCTAACATGTCTGACCTCAAACATTTTATCTTTAAACTTGATTCATTTTCTACTTTTGCTTTGAATATCTTGAATTTTTCAAATGCTTTTGATTTTTCTTTCAAGTAAGTGACCCACATCATTCTAGAAAATTCATCAACAAAAAGTATAAAATACCTTTCACCATAGTATGATCTTGTCCTTGTAGGTCCACATAGGTCTATATGTACCAGATCCAGCTTTCCTTTTGATGTATATCCTTTACTTTTGTAATTGCTTCTAGTCTATTTTCCCATAACACATTCTCTACATACAGTGTTAGATGGTTTCACAATCTTTGGTAGGTCTCTCACTAGATTAGTCAAGCTTGCCTTCACAATATTATCAAAGTTAACATGAAAAAATCTTGTGTGCCATAACCAACTGTCATCTACCTTCACAACAAAATAAGAGGCTCAAGATGTATTTAATTCAAATACATTACCTCTAGATTTAGTACCAGTTGCAAGTAGCTTTCCTGCCTTACTTCTCATAAAACATTTACCATCAGTGAATTGTAATTAAAAATCTTTTTCCATCAGTTGTCCAACACTCAATAGGTTATGCTTAAGTCCATCAACAAGTAGTACATTATCAGTATTAGTCTTTCCATCTAAGGTAATAGATCCTACTCCTATGATAGGTTTAGGAACATTGTCTTTGAATCTCACAACAACACCATCATACTTTACTAATTTAACAAACTTGTTTTTGTCTCCAGTCATATGATGTGAGAAACCACTATCTATAATCCATTCAAATTTCTTGTCAACATGTGATACTAAAGCTTTTTCCTTGTTCACTGGTTTTTCATCTTTAATAGCAATAAATCCAATCTCCTCATAATCGAAATCATCATCATCAAAAATACCTTCACAAGCATAACAAAATTCCTTATCCTTTGAATACGTAGACTTGAAAAACTTAGGTTTGTGCTTACAAACTCTTTTAGGAAATCTAGATGCAAAATGACCTATCTTATTGCATGGAAAAACACTTTAAAGGTAACTTTCCTTCAAATTTACCCTTACCTCTCTTTTCTCTTCTAGCAATCAGTGCAACAAGTCATCCATCTTTCTTTCCTCTACTTGTATATGTTCTCATTCCTTAGCATATTCACCAAGCTCTTATTTTAGGTTCTCACTACTGGTGCTCGGTAGTGCAGACATTATCTTCTTGTGTGCAGATGCTTTAAATGCATATTCAACTTTTGGTACAGAATCTCCCATTTCTGTAGCTTCAAAAGTAGTTAGCTTTGCAATCAACATTTCTTTGCTAAAGTTTGGAGTCAGAGGTACAATTTCTTCTATAGTCAAAGCTTTAGTCTTGTAACCAGGTGTCAATGATCTAAGAATCTTCACAATGACTTCTTCCTCTTCATAAGTGCCTCCAAAATTTCCAATTCCAACCACAACCTCTGTAACCCTTTGTACATAAGCCCTGATGCTTTCATCATCCTTCATTTGTACCTTTTCCATTTTGGTTTTCCAGTTCTATAACTTCGCTTGTTTGGTAAACTTATATCCTTCATACCATGCTTCTAATCTTACCCAAATCTAGTGTGCTGAATCTAAATCTTTAACCTCGGTAAATTCTCCTTCACAAAGTGCATTGATCAATGCTTCCCTTATGAACATGTTGTATGAGAATACCTTCTTTTCATCATCAATAGCCTTTGCTAGTTCATCCTCAACCATCTAGTAGTTGATGCCTAAACATAGAAAATGAGTTCGCATCTTGTTCTTCCAACTATTAAAGTTTTTAGGATCAAATTTCAGACTATCCTTCCTATAGAATGCCATCTCCAAGATCACCTCAAGTTGTTAAGATTTATCTCTAAGGACCAATAGCTTTAATACAAATTTTTAGGAATAACAGTCCATAATACAACTAAGAGGGGGGGGGGGGTGAGTCAGTTGTATGGCAGATTATTAAACTTTAAACTTTGAATAGCACCATTATCAAATCCAATGAAAATAATGAATGCCAACACAATAACACAATATTTTTTGTTGAGGAAACCATGTTAAAGGTAAAACCCCAATGGGTATTAACACCCACTAATGATGTACTGAGAGTATAGTATCCTTGTTAGAAGATCTAGTCCTGTTAGGAGCTGATTAAAACATTATAGTACATAGTCCTTGTTAGAGGACAAACCCTGTTAGGAGTTAAGAAAAAGAAGAGTGGGCTCACTACCCAAAGAAGGTTATGTCCACCTTCAGAACTCACTATTCACAACACAAGTGTATATGAAGAAATACACAATCTTTTGAACTGTCTGATAGCAATTGTCTTTACTTGATCAGTTCCAATGAAGTATACAGTTATCCTCTTCTCTATATCCAGCAGACACAAGCTCACAGCTTCTATAATTCTCCTTGTACATTACATTCATTCTCTCCATATATTTCACAAGAAAATATCTTACATAAATACCCTATTACATTCTTCATGATCAGGTCGAACAATTAGTCTTTCCTAATAGACAAACAATTACATAACTCCTTGCTAAGATACACACGGTATCTAAAACAAGTATACAATAATTAAGGACCGACATCCTTAGATCAAGTTCACCATCCATAATATATGCTACATCTTTAAAGTTGACTTCCAAATAGGTCTTCTCCAAAAAACATGCCATAGGTGATGTCATCCTACTTTATGTACCTTGTGTTGACATCAAACATTCTTCAATACACTAATTGTCCTCCCTTAAGCTTGCATACACTAAATCCATACCTTTTATAAGATATACCTAAAACACAAAGACTCGCTCTATCAACTTCCACTGTCACAATCCAGTAACCAATCTTCACCAAAACATTTGTAACTCAACTGATACACAACATTACATCATGTGATTTTGGATATAAGATCACAACATCTTCCTGTACTCTCATCTGACTTCGCACGTTCTGAAAGATCCATACAATGTTCGTACACTATAATAACCAGCTTGTTCTCTGCATAGAAATATATGTTGACATCAATGAAAAAATATGAATGAGAACAACAGCAGTTCCAGCATCACTCAATGTAGTGATTAAACATATTAAATGTATCAACAATCTCCCCAATACATTAGCAATATCCAATAGGTGTTTCCTTAAGAATGTCAGGCATAGAACCATTTTAGGTGGAGAGTATTTATTGGATCTAGTAGTAAATCTCCCTCAGGTATAGCCACTTGGTAGGCTCCTTATCCAAATGAAGTTGTGATGACAAAGGGACTCAACCAGTTGGGTTCAAACTTTCCCTTTTTCTCTCGGTGTTGTTGATTCTTCATATTTTTTCTTAAGACTAGGTCTCCTACCTAAAATGTTCTTGGCTTTACTTTCTTGTTATAACCTCTTGATATCCTCTATTGGTAGAATTTGGGATGATCAAACACCTATTGTTTGTGCTCATCTAATAGTTCTAGCTCTTTTAATTGAGCTACTCTATAGTCCTCATCAGTGACTAGATTTTTCAATAATACCCTCAGTGATGGAATCTCTACTTCAATTGTCAATATAGCTTCAGACCCATATACTAGTACAAAAGGAGTTGGTCAAGTTGGTGTTCTGATGCTGGTGTGATAAGCCCACAATGCTGGATTAATTTGCAAGTGCCAATCTCTTCTTTATTTGCTCATTGTTCTATGTAAGATCTTCAAGATTGTTTTGTTTGATGCTTCATCTTGTATGTTACCTTGAGAGTAATAGATCAAGGAACATTGTTGAGTGATTTTGAATTGTAGACACAAGTCATCCATGTATTTGTTTTTAAATTTCCCTCCATTGTCAGTCACAATTAATGAGGTTATATCATACTTACAAATGATGTAGTTTAGGATAAACATTGAGATTTTCTTTTATTGATCATTGGCTAGTGGTATAGCTTCAACCCATTTTATAAATTATTTAGTTTCTGTAATGATATACTTATGTCCATTGGATGAGTTTGGGTAAATCTGCCCTACTAGATCAAAAGCCCATTGTTGAAATGGCTAATATGTAATGAATGAATTAACTCTCTAGCTGCAGCATGTATCAAGTTGTCATGGACTTGGTATTTCTTGCATGTGTTGGCATATTGAATAGCATCTTTTTCATTATAGGCTAGTAGTATCCCACTCTTAAGAGTTTCTTAGCTAATGAAAAGCCATTCGAGTGAGACCCACACATACCTTAATATACTTCCTTTAATGCACGACTTGAATCTTCATTCTCTAAATATTTAAGTAGCATACTATCTAGAACACGTCTATACAAGTCATTAGAAATGATTAAATAACACAATCTTTCTCTTATGAGGCATTTTTTTTCATTTCTCAAATAATTTTTAGGGAAGGTTTGGTCTTTAAGATAGGAATAGATATGGGCATATATGGATAAGACTTGGGTTTCAATAACGCATATAATTTGGGAATTAGGTGAGTCATAGGATGGAAAGAGGAGTTCTTCTACCAAGAAGTCATAGTGAAATTGATTCTTCTAGCAATAACATGGATTCTAAGGTAGCCATCGCATATGTAGCTCTATTCTCTAACCTTGGGATCTAGTCAAATGTGATATAGATAAAATACTTCTTGAGGTCATCCACCATTCTCTTATAGGGCATTATCTTATCATCCTTTGTTTGAGAGTCATTATTAACCTGATTAATAATAAGCTATGAGTCTCCATAGGTATGTAACTCAATGATTTTTAATTTTAATGGTAGCTTTAATCCATTCAATAGGGCTTGATATTCTGCTATGTTATTCATGCATGGAAATATCATCTTGTATTCCTTTGGTATTTTGTATCCTTGTGGAGTAATGAACAAACATCCATCTCTCGATCCTTGTTGTGTAAAGGAGCCATCAAAATACATCTTCCATGGATGTTCCGTAAGGTGCATGATTGCTTCATCAGGGATCTATATATGCAATAGTTTGTCATCTATCGATGGTGCTTCAATAATTTGATCATCTATCACTTGTCCCTTGATAGCTTTTTTGTCAGAGAAGGAATATTGAATTGTTGAGAGTGGCAGGTCCTTGAAAGAAAATTTTAACATCTTAAGGAGATCCATGGCGAATTTCAGGAAAGAAAGCCCTAAGTTTGATGGAGTAAATTTTGACAGTTGGAAAGAAAAGATGAAGACACATCTACTGTGTTTAGGTCTAGGTTATTGGTTGATTACAAAGAATGAGAAGACTATCATTGATGAGGATAACATTGAAACATGTACTAATGATGAAAGAGATCTATTCATGTATAACATACTTGCTAGAGAAGCACTCTTGTCAGCCCTTCTGGAGAATGAGTACAGTCAGGTAAAATATTTGAAAACGTCTCATGAAATTTGGTTAGCTTTACAATCTACTTTTGAAGGTGATGAACATGTAAAGAAAGTCAAATTACATAATTGGATATGTTTTTTTGAAGATATAAGAATGATGGAAGATGAATCTATTAGAAGCTATATTGGTAGAATGTCAGAGATTGTTGTAGGTATAAAATCTTGTGGTGGAACAAAGATAGAGAATGAAGTGATATGGAAAATTCTGAGGACATTGACTCCTGCATTTAAGTAGATAACACAGATGATTGAACAAGTCATACCTTGTACTAAGAAATTTACAAGAGAGACCCTTCTTGGAAGATTGGAAGTAACTTCTGAGATGTGAATACCACTGCTAAGCATGCATTTTCAATAATTGTGTAATCCAACTCATAAGAAACTAGATTCTTGCTAATATAGTATACAACCCTTTCTTTCTTGGTTTCATCCTCTTGTGCTAGCAATACCCCTAGTGATGTGTATGTGGTTGATATGTATAGTAGAAGTAGTTTTTCATTGATCAGATCTATCAGGAAAAGGATTTGCTAAATATTTCTTAACTTGAGCAAAGTTTTTCTCACATTGTTCATCCCATGTGAATGTGACTCCTTTATGCATTGAATCTTTGTGAAAGGTTAAGCTTTATCTGCTAATTAGGATATGAATCTCCTTATGGATTGCAACTTACCTTGAAGTGTCCTCGTCTAATTGATATTCCTATGTGGTTACATTTTAAGGATTGCTTTTCCTTTTGCTAGATCAACTTCAATTCCTTTCACTGCAACTAGGAAGCCTAGAAAATTTCTTGATGATACTCCAAATGGGAACTTCTTAGGGTTTAGCCTTAGTTGAAACTACTCCATTTTGTAAAATATTCTCCTCAGATCCTCTATATGTGTTGTTCTTACTTTTTATTTTGCTAATGTGTCATCAATATAATCTTCCATATTTTTGTGCATCATATCATGAAATATTGTTGTCATCGCCCTTTGGTATGTTGCACTTGCATTATTGAGACCAAATGGCATCACATTCCAAAAATATGTCTCCCATGCACATGTAAATGTAATCTTCTCTTGGTCTTCAGGGGAAAACTTGATTTGGTTGTAACCTAAGAATCCATCCATTAAGGAATACATATCCTATCCTGTAGTAAGATCCATGATCATATCTATATTTTAGGGAGCAGAAAATCATCCTTTGGACAAGATTTGTTTACGTCTCTAAAGTCTATGCAAACCCTTATAGATTTATCCTCTTTGGAGATAGGAACTATGTTAGATATCCATTCTATGTAGTCAATAGCTCTTATGAATCCAGCTTTCAATAATTTCTCTAGTTCTGCTTTGACTAATAATGCCACATTTGGGTTCATCTTTCTCAACTTTTGTTTTACAAGCCTTACTTTAGGAGCAATGGATAGATGATGCATTATTAGGTTTGTATCTAGTATGGGCATGTGTGAATAAGACCAAGAAAAGTTGATCTTCTTTTCCTTGAAGAAATTAGTGAATTGTAGCTTCTCTTCTTTTGACAAAGATTGAGCAATGTGGACCATTTATGGAGCTTCTACTATTACAATATTGATAGGTTGTGGTGGCTCAATTAATATTGAAGATCTTTCTTGAAAATGATCTGGAAGAATATTAAGATTCTCATCCCTTGGTGCCTCCAAGAGGTTTTCACCAGTGGATACGTCTTTTTCCTTTACTATTTTTGAATCTTATACTACTACAACATGGTTTTCACCATCAAATTTCTTTTTGTTTTTATTTTTCCTTTTTAGACTAAGAAAATTGATATCCCCCTCATTCATTCTTACACTCCTTGCACTAGTGGAAGATTTAAAGGGCTCACAAGAGTTTAGATAACAAGCTATAGTATAGTCATTATCAAAGGATAATAGGCTTGTGGGTGTGGATTCATTTTAGTCGATAAGCTCATGATGCATCAAGGGAAAAGATTCATAGGGTTTGAGAGACAACACCACATTATTATCGATGTTATTAACTTGCAAGATGATTTCTGTTGAGTTTTCTTCCAAAGATTTTTTAAGATTATTAAAGTCATTATCATTATTATTGGATTTCAGGTTAGTATTATGTGAATCTAACCCTAGTGACCTAGCATTAGAAATTTACCCTTATTCTATTTGAACTCTAGGAGTGTATTTGTGCACCAAATCTACCTCTATGTCCATTGTGGCATCAGAGAGTATGTCCCATTCATACTCATGTGAATCAACTTGACTATCATCTAAGATTCTCAAGAAATGGGCAATAGTCATTGGTACATCCTCTTCTTCATCAACATTGTTTTCTTCTTCTTGATTCTCTCTTTCTAGAAACAATGTTTGTAAAGATGTTATATCTTTTTGTTCTTCAAAATGTGGCATGTTGATAATATGAGTGATAGAAACCAACTGCCCCCAGTTAGGATGTCTTTGTTTTCATTCTTGTTCTAGTTCTTGGTCAGGTCCTAGATTGGTGCTAATCTCTAACAGTGGATCTCCTTGCAAAAGTAGTAACCTCTCATAGGAAATTGGTTGTCCTTCTATTTCTTCTTCATCATCTAAATCACTTGATTTATTGAATATGGAACCATCTTCAGCTATGGGATGAGATGTCACTTCTTTGAAACCTACTCTATTTTTGTCTCTAGGATTTCTGAAGTCCATGTGTATTGGTTCCATAATTCCTTACTTATTTTGACCCAATGGTCCTTTGCCTTTATGGCCGATTTGTTTCATGATGTCATACCCTTTTCCATACTTGTTAGGTGCTATCTTTACATTTTTGACATTCCCATCATGTTCATCTTCTTTTTATAGCCATTATATGACAACTTTTTCTTCATTTTCTTCTTCGAGAGACACCTTTTCTTTTACCATTCATGTTCCTTCATGTATTGTCAAAGTATCACCTTTGGAAGGTGTGAATGTTGATGAAGGTCTTCCTTGAGATCTAGGAGATAAGGGTAAATATGTCATGGATGTCAAGGAATCTATTTTGTATTCTCCCATTCTTGTTTCTTGAATATTAACTTTCTTTGTAAAACTTCGTAGGACCATTTCTTTAAAATTTTATGCTTTGTGACCACTTTCTTTTTTGTGTGGAATCATACTATCTACTTTCTTGAGAATATTGCAAGGATAGGTTGTATCAACTAGAATGGTTACATATACTCCATTGTGTGGAGAATTTATGCATTGATGATAGGTAGAAGGTACCACTTGTATTGTATGGATCCACTGTCTTCCAAGAAGAATATTGTAGGCAAGCGATAGGTCTATAACTTGACATATTTCATATTTTTCCTCTGGTCCCACTCTGATGGGTAAGATAACCAATCCTTTAGAGGATCTTTCTTCTTTATCATAAGCTTTGATAATTATCTTTCTTCTTGGATCAATTGCATGCTCTGAGAACCTCAATTTTTTTACCAGATTATATGTACACATATTCAAACCAGTGTCTCCATCTATCAAGATATGTTTGACTCAGTGTTTATGGATTAATACCTCTATATGTAGTGGTTGATTATGCGGATGATCCAAGGACTTATCATCTTCCTTAGAGAAAGACAAATAGTGTAGGGAATTTAGATGACCAACCATAGTTTGGAATTTGTCTACATTTTAGTCCTTAGGTACATTAGTAGTAAGCAGGGCTTGGTCAAGAATCTCTTGATGGGCTAGAGAGATTTTCAATAGCTCCAAAATGGAAATTTGGGCATGTGTATGGTGAAATTGATCTACTAGATTGAACTTTTAAGGTAATGCCAATTATTTAGGAACTATTGTTATAGTAGGTGGGTTTGATGTAGAAGCTCCTTTAAGGGTGAGATTAGCTTGACTCCTTGTCACAACATTGGAGGATTCTATCATATCTTGTACTCCCTTGAGAGTAATCACATTGATGGATTGTTTGCAAGGTTCTACCATATGAATCCCATTATCATTATATGTGTAGGTGTAATTAATTTTATTACTTTTAGAAGGTTCACCTTTTTCATAATTAGGCAATGGGGTTTGAAATGCTTTGTGATTTTTATTCATATGATGTCCATCCACTTTAACTTTTCCTTCTTCAATTAGGTCCTGAATGACATGTCTTAGCTTCATGCAGTTATTGGTTTTGTGTCCTTTATTGTGATGAAAATCATAGTATTCATTATCGTTCCACCACTTCGATTTCACTTATGGTTCCCATGGTTTCTAATCTAGGATTGTAATAATCTTATTATCCAAAAGTAACTTCAAGACCACCTCTAGTGGATCTCCCAAAGGTGTAAATGTTCACTTAGGTCTTGATAACCAAGGCTCATTCTAATTGTTATATTTATTAAAAATTTTAGAATTCGTTGGTGTCACCATCATTGGAGCTCTTACTAGCTTGTAGACTTGTAGAAATATTAAACACCTCAGGCTTTGGTCTTGCATTAGGTGTATTCACAACTCCATCATTGACCACATTCTTATTCTTATTTCCATATTTTTACTTATCCTTATTGTTGTTAGAATAGTAGTTATCTTTATTCTCCTTGTAGATAGTGATTTCTCCTTTCTTAACCAAGACTTCTTCAATCTTAATTGCACTATCAATCATCTTATCATTCATTTTAGGCACCAAATTGTTAATGAAGATGTCCATCTTCTCACTCTCAAGTATTTTTAATGAGTATCTTGCAAAGATCTTTCTCCATCATTGTAGAAATGTTAGGAATGGTTCTCCACTCTTCTGCTTTGTATTGCACATGTCTAACATGGTCACTGTGTGTTGTATATTGTATGAGCATTGTTGAATAAACTTCTCGACTAGTTCTTCAAATGTTTTAATTCTTGTGGGTAATTTGGAAAACCAGTCCATTGCTTGTCCACCCAAGCTTCTTGGAAACAACCTCATCAAGTAGGTTTCTTCAAGCATAAATTCCATGCTTAATGTGCAAAACTCCCTCACATGCTCCTGAGGATCCATGTTGCCAATATATTTGTCGCATTTAGGAATTATGACATGTTGTGGAAATGGTATCATTCTCACATCCTTATCAAAAGGGAAAGGACAAATATGTTCCAATGAATATTGTTTTGTTGGTTTGTCCTTTTCTTTCTTCAAATCTTGTATCTCTGCTTGCATAGCAAGTAACTATCACATTAGTATAGTTATAGGAGTAAGATCCTCTTTTACTTAAGTTGATTGACATCATAGTCCTTAGGTAATTTCACTCCTTAAGATGCCAACTCCAAAAAGTATTTTTCCTTATTTTCATCCAATGTTCTCTCGAGTAACTTTTGGAATCTTTTTCATCTTTGACATCTTTTGTATTCTTGTTTGGTGGGATCTCTATTGCTATCAGAATCATAGTGATATCTTTGATTATCTTCTTCCCCTTGATTGGCTTGTTCTTCTTGATTGTGGTGATCATTGTTTCATTCTTCCCAAGTGTAATTATTTTGATTCAACATGCTGGTAGTACTAGGAGTCACTGTATGAGTATTACTAGGAGTAGAACCAATTAAAGGATTTATCCTTGATGTTTCTCCTTGTTCGAATGTTAATAATGAAACTTCATTTGAAAATGGATTTCATTCTAGATGATAAGACTTGTGTCTCATGTTAACCATGAGATCTTGATTAGGTAATTATTCAAGTATCCTAATGTGTCAAAGGGTCTGAAAATTTTCCAACTATGTCCATCCAAGGTTGCAGTGTGGGTTTGAAAATGTGATACGATCTAGTGTTAAAGGGGGAAAATGCCTTGTTTGTGAGTTGGCAACCAAGTGTAAAGGGGTTTTGGTGTTTTAAATCTCCAACGTCTAAGGGTTAGAATGCCATGTTCATGAGATGGGAACTAATTATATTTGATGTGGATTGGACTACACAACTTGATGAATGAGGATTAAGTCCAAATAGGTAGGTGAGGCACACTCAAGAATTGACCATCTCAGACTTGTATGTTTACTGGTTAAGATGACATAAGTTGACAAAAGACTCAAAAGGGTACTTCAAAATCTAAAAATCTAGGTTTTGGCATGTGCAAAAGTTCTCTTTGACCCAAATGCAATTCTCTATATGTGACTTCCAAGGATGTTAACCAAATGTGATCCAAAAAATCTCAGATGCGATCCCTAATCCAAATGCAACTCAGGGTATACCAGATGTGAGCCTGTTTTTACTAGATGTGACCCAGGATACCAAATGTGACTCGAGATACCAAATGTGGTCTTCTAATGGTTTGTCCAAGGAAAATTTTATCAATTTTTCCAAAAAATAGGATTTTTCTGTTTGATTCTAGGGATGTCAAGTGTTTGAAATGATCTTTGATTGTTCATTCAGGGTTCTTATCTTTGATTTTAATTCAAACACATCAAGAAGAGTTATTTTTAGAACAAAAACACACCTAGTTTGCCCTATAAATTTGGAATAGATTGGAAATACTTGTTCATTATCTTAGGAACACACTCAAAGACCCCTCAAAATATGATAGTCCAACAACGCACAATGGATGTTGGAGGCCATATTATCCGAGTAGCAATGTCTAGGAGGGCTCGATATGATGAACTTCTTTGGGAAATTACTATTTTCCTTACACAAGCATTACCAACCTTTCGAGGGTAATCTCTGTGGTTTATAACATAATGGATTTAGTAAAGGTATCCATTCATAATCATCTCCCATAGTCTCGCAAGCGAGATTGATGCCTATAGCCCTATGAGTACTCGAATTTGTGTAGTCTCGCAAGAAATATTTAAGCAGCTCTACTCTACACAAGATCCAAGCATGTCCAAGGAATGATCAAATCATGGCTCCAAGGGAAAAAATTACTAAGTCTTCTGAGATTTTATCTCAAGGAAGTGTCTTTATTATAGTGAGGTGGAAGGGTTGGCTTCTACCTGTTCTCACTTGGGTCATTCCCGAGAGCTTTTTACCTCAACTGACAAGCCCTCTAAAGATAATAGAAAGAAAGTAAAGAGGATTGGTGACTTTGGAGTCCATATTTATGATTCTCCACTAGGGAGAATAGCATACTCTCCTATCCATGCCATTTTCTCCTATCAAACACATCATGCAAATGTATTGTAAATTTACTCCAAATTTGACTTCAAATCCCAATCTAACTTTTGAGTTTCTAATTTTCCCAAAGTGAAAAGAGCATAATCCTCTAATAAAGTTGAAAATTGACCTCACATTGTAATTAAATTCCTATTAAATCAAGAAACATAAGCATAGTATTTGGTTGAATCTATAAGGCAACCTACAAAACCATGTTGGATATTGCTAATGCATGGGGTGGTGATTGATACATTTTATATGTTTAATCACTATGTTACTAAATGGGCACTCATATTGTTGTCATTTGTGGTTTGTCACTAATGTTAACATATGTCTCTATGAAGAGTACATGTTGATTATGATAGTGTACAGACACTATATAGATGTTTCAGAATATGCGAAGACAGATGAGAGTATAGGAAGTTGTTATGACATTATATCCAAGATCACATCATGTAATGTTGCATATTGGATGAGTTACAAATGTTTTGGTGAAGACTAGTTATTGGACAGTGACAGTGGAAGCTGACAAAGTGAGTCTCCATGTTTCTGGTATATCTTACAAAAGATATGGATTAGGTGTATGCGAGCTTAAGAGATGAAAGACAAGGTATAGAAGGATGTTCATTGATCAACACAAGGTATGGAATGATGGATGATGTCATTTGTGGCATGTGATCTGGAGAAGACTTATTTGGGAGATGACTTCAGAGGTGTAGTATGCATTTTGTTTGCAAATGTAAATTAAGGATGTCAATCCTTAATTGTTGTAATGGAATCATTGTATACTTGTTTTAGGTACCATGTGTATCTTAGCAAGAGTTTATGTAAATGTAATTAGGAAAGCCTAATTGGTCAACCTGATCATGTAGAATTTAATAGGGCATATATGTAAGATCTTTTCTTTGGAAAAGATATGGTGATAATATATGTGATGTAAAAAGGATTGTGAAAGCTGCAAGCTTGTGTCTGCTAGATGTAGGGTAGAGGATTACTGGTGAACTTCATTGGAACTGATCAAGCAAAGATAGTTGTTGTAGGAAATTTCAAAAGATTGTGTATTTCTTCATATACACTTGTTGCGAACAGTGAGTTCTGAAGGTGGATTTAACCTTCTTTGGGCGGTGAGCCTAGGAAGTGAGCCCCCTTTCTTTTCTTGATTCCTAACAGGGTCTGTCCTCTAACAAGGACTATGTATTGTAATGTTTCAATAAGCTCCTAATAGGGCTAAATATTATAACAAGGATTGATGCAGGAGCATTTTGGGTTCTTAGAGATCTTTCTTAGTCTTGGAGGAATTCCCTATAAGAGGGATATAATACTTTGTTTTGGGCAGCTTTCTGATTTTCTATGTTGCGATGATCTGTGGAGATCTCTAGCATGTGAAATGTTAGGGTTTGTCCCTTGATGTTTATGGAGACTATGTCTAAGATCACATCTCTTGAGGTGGCATGGTTTGGGAGATCTTGGATGGACCATTTCAAAGTTAGAGTTGTTTTCCTTACCGTCGAAGCCGTATTTTCCTACTTTTTGGGTGTTGATTGCACGATGTGTAGCTATTGATCCTTAATAAATCAGCCTTTGTTCTCTTAGGGTCTTTAAGAGGACCTAAATTAATATCTTCTCCTAAGACCACAAGTCCTAATTCATTATGAGTTAAAAGTTATGATCAGTTTTCTCGGGTATCAATTTTCAACCTGTTTACATGCGAAACGTTGAGTTTTTCATCTTGCGTGGTTTCGTATGATGAGATGGGATCTTTCTAAGTTAGGGAGATGTTCTTGGGTCATGTGTGGACCTAAATGTATCTTCTCATTATGTTTGGTTATTTCTTTATTTAGTTTTGGTTTACTCTTCCAGGCTGGAGCTATAATGTAATTAAATGCTTGACTGGCCGACTTGTGGCTTAGCTAGCTATATATTGAGAACTTGGGTAGATGTTTAAGAGATTAGTAGTAGAAGAGATAGTAGAATGTTGGAGTATCATAATTGGATCCTGTGAGATCTTGAAGATCAGATTTTTTTTCTGATATTGTAATAGTAGAGCTAGTAGTTTGCATACTTGGAGACAGGGAGATTGCTTGGAGGCTTGCGAGCTCAAGTTCAGATTTGCCTTAGTGTTTCCATCAGTTGTTGATGTGTTTTAGAGCTAGAATAGCTAGGATATTTTTGAGATACTTTGTATTTTCATTGTATAAGGCTGAAACTCAGAAGGCCTTACAGTCGGGCATGTTGAATGAAAATTCAGTTGAAAAATTATTCTTGTTGTGTAATTCTACATTATGGTATTTTGCTACTTGTTTGGACTATCCTTAATTGGATCCTCATTATCATGACTATGTCAAGTGGTATCAGAGCTTGAAGATTTTGAGTGTGTGGATAGATCATCGAAGGTGAGGAAGTTTGCACTAGGACCTTGGATTGAAGATGCCTTCGAGGAGAGCATATTTGATGTGAGAGATGAAGATTTCCTTGAGTGAACAGATCACCGAATTGAGGTAGGTTGTGAAGATGGATAGTAGATCAATGATTGTGTGGAGGAAATTGGAATCTTGTAATCAGATCATCGAGTAGAGGCAGTTGCACTTTGAAAGGAACTTGATGGATAAGTTGGGTCAGTTTTGGCCTAAATTCAATCTAAGGATTTAAGAGATGATTAAGTCTTGTTGGAAGAGATTTGTCTGGCCGATTAAGAGGATTATTCAGATAAGAAGACACTTTGATGTTATGGAAGAGGTGAAGGATGACTTTGTTGAAGATGATAAGATCTTAGTTGTTGCTTGTGGACTTGAATTGTTGGTTGACAGTAATGAGTCTTGTGATGATTTGCAGAGATGGGATGCTGATGATGAGGGATTTCATATTGATGTGGATCTAACTTTGGATCTACTTGTTGGGGAGTTGGATACTCTTGTTGCTAAGATGGGTTGTGGTGATCAGTGGTATGATGATTGGATTGTTGAGATTCATATGATCCTGATGTTTGAATGGATGAAGCATAGATGGCTAATTTTCTAATTTGTTCTCTTGTCCTTGATGGATTGGAAGCCTTTGGTGAAGATGAAGTTGATTGAAGATAATTATTTTGAGATTAAAGTATGGGAAAAACTTTCTATTTACCTTGGTAGTTTGATGCAGGAGCATTTTGGGTTCCTGGAGATCTTTCTTAGTCTTGGAGGAATTCCTTGTTAGAGGGATACAATGCTTTATTTTGGGCAGCTTTCTAAGTTTCTGTGTTGCGATGATCTATGGAGATCTTGGCATGTGCAATGTTAGGGTTTTTTCCCTTGATTTTTGTGAAGGCTATGTCTAATATCACATATCTTGAGGTGGCATGGTTTGGGAGATCTTGGATGGACCATTTCAAAGTTAGAGTTATTTTCCTTGTCACTGGAGTTGTATTTTCGTTCTTTCTGGGTGCTAATTGTGTGATGTGTAGCTATTGATCCTTAATGAATCAACCTTTTCTCCCTTATGGCCTTTAATAGGACCTAAAGTACTATATTTTCCTAAGACCACAAGTCCTAATTCATTATGAGTTAAAAGTTATGATTGTTTTGTTCAAGTATCAATTTTTAGCCTATTTACACGTGAAACGTGGAGTTTTTCATCTTGCGCGATTCTGTATGATGAGATGGGATCTTGCTAAGTTAGGGACATGTTCTTGGGTCATGTGTGGACCTAAATTTATATTTACATTATGTTTGGTTATTTCTTTATTTAGTTTTGGTTTACTCTTCCAGGCTGGACCTATAATGTAATTAAATGCCCGACTGGCCGACTTGTGGCTTAGCTGGCTATATATTGAGAACTTGGGTAGATGTTTAAGAGATTAGTAGTAGAAGAGATAGTAGAAGGTTGAAGTATCATAATTGGATCCTGTGAGATCTTGAAGATCAAATGTTTTATCTGATATTGTAATAGCAGAGCTAGTAGTTTGCATACTTGGAGACAAGGAGATTGCTTGGAGGCTTGCGAGCTCAAGTTCATATCTGCCTTAGTGTTTCCATCAATTGCTGATGTGTTTTAGAGCTGGACTAGCTAGGAGATTGCTGAGATACTTTGTATTTTCATTGTATAAGTCTGAAACCTAGAAGGACTTACAACTGGGAATGTTGAATGAAAATTTAGTTGAAAACTTATTCTTGTTGTGTAATTCCACATTGTGGTGTTTTGCTGCTTGTTTGGACTGTCCTTAATTGGATACTCCTTACCATGACTACGTCCAGGATACTATACTCTTAGTACATTATTTGTGGGTGCTAATTCCCACTGGGTTTTTTACCTTTAATAGGGATTCCCCAAGACCAAAATATTATGTTATTGTGTTGGCATTCATTGTGTTCATTGGATCAGATATTGTTGTTATTCAAAGCTTAAAGTTTAATATTCTATCATACAAATGATTCACCCCCCCCTCTCAGTTGTATTATGGATTGTTATTCCTAACAAACCACACATTAGTAGTTTTAGTTGCTAGTTTTTCTCTATCAAATCGACCTACAAACCACAGTTAGGCTGGAAAAATTAATCAGAATCACAAAATTCACCCATTACTCATTAGGAATCTTAAATTTGCAATTAAAATTATTGAATGTGATCCTATTTTAACACCAAATGTGATCAATAACTAGATGTGATACAAAGTTTACCAGATGTGATCAATGGTCCTAAATGTGACACAAAGTTTACCATATGCAACTCTGACCAGATGTGATATGAGAAAGATCGAATGTGACCCAATTTTGACATGGTGCAATCTTTCTTCCTAAATGTGATCCAAAGCTCTAGATGTGGTTCTAGTTTTGGTAAACAATGACAAAATTGAGTTAAAAAGATAGAAATCCAAGGCTCAACCCCATGGTGGGTGCCATAAATTTGTGTGTGATTTGTTGTTCCTATTATCCTGTAACACAATACTTCAATAAGACATTAGATTGTTAGTTTCTTAAGCCAATTGGAAATCAAAGAAACTATCAAATTCATCCTATTTCTCTCTAACTAGCAAGAGTGTACTTAAAGTCTATTTAGCTCTTAGATTTAGACTCTAAACAGTGACAATTCACTACTAGAATGAGAGATTCAATGCAATTAACTAAGAAATTGAGAAATCAAACAATGCCATTAATTCATTACCAATTTTAATCTTTGAAATGAAATGTGAGTTAATTAGCTATGTTATGAAATCAAAATGACAACATTTAAGTATGAATGCAATTAACTATATGTTTTGTGAGTATAAAATTCCTCTTTTATAGAAACCTTAGTGAAATCAGCGGTTGAGATGCAATTTGAGAGGAGTGGTTGAGATTCATCCTCCTTTGATCCATGTGAGTTGATTCATGTGATTAACCTCTCATTGGTTGATTTTGTCCTTCTTGTGTCTTGAGATGTGACATGTATTTTAAGTCATTTTATTAATTTGTTTTAATTAATTACTTTAGCCATGTATTTAATGGGATTGATTTAATTAATTAGGCTTAGAAGTGATTAATGTGATTTTTTATCAATTGATGATGTTTGAATTCTTGATTTAGGAATTTTATTAATTTTATCAAATTATGTTAATAATTAGACAATCAAATTAACATAATTAGGAGATTGATTCAAATTAGGGAAAATAGGGCCTTTGGTTCAATTAGCCCAATTTAGGGTGATTACAATACCCAACACACCGTCCTCTCATAAAAAAAACTTTGGCTGTGAATCCCCCCATGTTTGCTAGTTTATTTGGAAAGAAAGGAATAACCGAATCTTCAGAGACTCTAAAAATATGGTTGATAACTTGCTTGTGGCATTGCATAAACTAATATTGGAAAATATTTATATTAGCAATAGGAAAACCCCCAGTTATCCTCCTACTAAATGGGATTGTTTTCCAACTAATAACTAGAAACTACTAAGGCTTTTTTCTAACTTTGATAATACCAAGAGATTAGATAGGTTTAACACCAAATGATGACCTCCTCTGCCTATTTTGTACAAATTGAATTTTGACAATGTTGCAAGATAGGGTAAAGGTGTTAGTGGAGGAGTGATAAGAGATCGCATGGGTGATTTAATTGTTGCTAATAATTCAAGTGACTAAAGGTTTGATGAAAGAAGGTTGGGTTGTGGAGGGAATTTTAGAAGATGTTAGAGCTCTCTTGATAGGATTTAAATCATCTACTATACAATATATTTATAGAGAGGTAAATGTGGTTCTAGACATTATGGCTTCTATGGGCCTAGTAATTGAAGGATTAACATGCTGGAGGGAGGAACAATGTGTACCCTCTAACATGAGGTATTTGTTAAGTAAGCATAAACCCCCTAGGGTCTCTTACAATGGAAACTAGTAATTTTATTTTTTGTGGTCTGTTGTGGAGTATCTTGTTTATACTCTACAAGGCTAGTTGGGAAATAAGCTCTTTGAAAAGTTGTCCATTAATTTTTTAAATTTTGAATCTTATGACAAGGCATGACAATATGGATTTTTCATGTTGCCAACTTGTCCTCCCATCTTCCTATGAGATGATGATGTGGCCTCTTAATGGTTGTGTCAATATCAACGAGACTTTCTTCTTTGAAAGATGACATTATTTTGATAACAGATTGAAGGATTTCATAAGATTGGAAAATATGCTCGAAATACATAAGTTTTTTAATTTCTATAATAGTGAAAAACTATTCACACACTTGGGAGGCAATGTTGGTGGAAGATGTAGGTGGTGACACAAAATATTATGAGTGCATTGATTACTCCCCTTTATTATGGGTTCAAGTGACCTTTTTCACTACTAATTTTAATTTAGGGGTTTTGCATAACAAGAATTTTCCTGCTCTTGAGTGTGGCACCATGGGAGTATACATAGTACAAGTTAAGCCTAACAAACTTGATGACTTTAAGAATAATGCCATGGTCTGGTATATTTGCAAGGAAGTTGGTATAGCATAGTTCATCAAGAGTATGGCGAGCCGCGATGATAATCTTTCTATCCAATTTTCTTCCCCATGGACTAATAAGAGAGTTTCAATGGGTGGGATTTCTTTTGAAATCATTAAGGATGTGATAGATAAAGTGACTAGTCTTTCTACTTTAGGGAGAAAATGGAAAAAGACTAGCAGGGTCTCGGATATGGAAATCTTGAACCAATTTTTTCATGATGGTGAAACACCTATAAAGAACCATGGTGGATACAACTGTGATCAACTACCAAAACCATGGGATCGGATTTATTTGATGGTTATGAAGAAATTTACACTTGAGGGTATATTTGGGGTTGATTGTTTCTATGATATGTCATTTCTTAATGATTTTAGAAACCACAATGCCATTTATTTTCCTTTCTTTCTTCTCCACTCTTTGGAGAATTCTGCCAAGAAAGTTGTTGAGACTGCCAAGAATCAGGGCAAGAAGTTGATACCCTTACACCAAAGACTTATCCTCAGACTTTACCATTTCCATCTATCCCTTTGCCCACCCAAACCCATTATTTTTCAAGAGGCTCCTATTTATATCACCCTCCATCTGTAAGCATTATGGATACCCCTAACCCAAGTAAGAAAAAGGCCTCAAAAACCCTACTATGAAAGCTCGCCATGATTCTTCTAAAACCCCTCCCAATATTGGCACTAAGGAGAAGAAAATAAAATAAATTTCTATCACAATGAAGGCCAAGGCTTCAAAAAATCCCAAATTTCCCATTTATGAGATTGACTTTGACATTGATGTAACAGAGGAAACTAGTACCCCTTGTCAGTCCATGAGACTTGTTACTCGGCTTGTGGAAAAGGGGAAAAAAAGAAAGTAGATTCTGAGTTAGAGGAGGGAGAGGAGAGCAAGAATGATGGAAACGAGAAAAAAGAGAAAGATGCTAAGAGGTAGGTTTGTTTTGAGATGATCAAAAGCTCATCCTATGTCTCTGAAAGCCTCAAAATGGATTCCCTGGACCTCACCCAAAACTTGGTGCCAAAGGAAATTATTAAACTGCCTAGGACTGATAAATGCACTACTCTTTTAGGTGTGGAGTGCGACAAGTATGAGGTCACTTCGTAAGGGTTGAATAAAGTCAATAAAAGAATTGTTGTATAGGACAATAAGATACATAATGTCTCCCGATTTGTATTAAAAATCATCCATAACTCAACAACTTCTTTATGCCTACTACAAAAGAACACACTTGGCAAGGAGGACAATGGTGAAGGCAAATACATGGAGCTCTAAAAATTCCTCATGAAGGATTAGGCGATGGTGATGCTCAACAAATGATGCTAACAAAAGGAAGCTTAGGGACTTGGTCCCTTTTTCAAGTTTTAAACTCCATTTTTAATTTCAGGACTGTTATCTCTTATGTTGGTAGTTTCTATGTTTTTTGGTATGACCCTATTTAAAGACTTTAAATACTACGTTGATCAATAGAGTAGATGTTTTTTATATTTGTAGTAGCTAATGTGACTAGAGATATTGGTTACTTTATACTATCTTTAAGTTGGTTCAATTATTTTTGATATACTGTTAGTTTGTTGAAAATGTTAATCTGCTAACTGACGCCCATTGAGTTGTTGTATTCAAGGGACAACACCCTAGTTTTGCTACTTTAAATATTATAAAAAAAAAAAAAAAAAAGACATGGAAACTAATAGCTTTTATCTTCAATAATTTTAATGTCAAAAAAGAAGGTTTGGACATGACAAGAACCACTCTCACATGCTCTAACTAATGCATCATGCAATGTATGATTATTTGAAGAATTATTTTTATTATTTATTAAAAAAATAATTTCTAGGTATGATCTTTTTTTCTTTTTTTTTCTATTGCACAAATAGTTTTATGTTGGCATTAAGTATGTTTGTCATTAGTGACAACACTTATTCAAACTCTGTGTGTTTACCGAGTAGAACAATGTTTACCGAGCTTCGCAGTGCTTACCGAGTTATCATTACCGAGTGATGAGATAAGCAGTGTTTATTGAGTGCCAGCATGGTAAACAGGGAATTTAGTTTCTACTAAGTGACGCTATATCTATCGAGTCTCCAGTATATACTGAGTTTGAAACTACAACCGAGTGCTGAGTATGGACCGAGCCTCCACTTCTACCAAGAGCATGATGATGTTGAGTAACATAGTGGATGCCGAGTATCAGAAAGTCACCGAGTTAGTTTGCAGTATACAAGTAACTATATTTGGGCTGACTTAGTAATATTTGTGTTAGCTTGTTTAAGAGCCGACTTTGTAATTTTTTTGTAATTATTTTGGATTGATATATAAACAATGTTTTGTATCATATTTAAGGTGTTAAGAAGTGAGAAGTGTGAAAAAGAGAAGAAAGGCAAAGACAAGCGAATTACAAAGGGCTACAACAGTATAAGGAGTAGCAGAGACATATCTATCATAGAAGGTGATCAATACATCAAAGAATCTCAATTAGCAAGTACAGTTGCAAGTAAGAGATCTACTATTTCATCCTAACAGGTGAATCAGTCCCAAATCCTTTAACTGGGTAGACTTAACAATCTTTGTAAAATCTCTTAACCGAGTTCATACTTCATTGTATGTTTGTAAATCCTCTAACAAGGTGGACCTAGCAGTCCTTATTGCTCCTAGCAGGGCAGATCATCAGAAGTGATCATTGTAAGCCTTAACAGGCAAACTTTATACTATAGTATTGAAGTTTTGTGGGTATCATCCCCACCCTAGTTTTACTTTCTATTTGGAAGGTTTCTGGGTCACCAAATCTCTGTGTTCAAAGTGTTATGAATGTTTTATTCTTTCTGTTACTCATGCATGCAGTTAGCTTATCGATCTAATGTTATTGAGAATATGGTTAAGATCTGAAATTTGTAAAAGTTTTGAAGTTACTGATTCACCCCTCCCCTCTCAGTAACCTGGCTAGTCTTGAATATTTCCAATAGTTTTAATATTTAAAAATAATGTTATATGTATTTTTATTTTTTATGTATTAATGATATTAGAGTACCTCAATCATGAGTGGACTTTTTTATAATGTGTAATGCAAGTAATCTAGTTTAGATTTACAAATGACTCACATTATATAAGATTGCTTAGTGTTTCTATAAAAAAAGACAAAAAATAGTGATATAAAAGAGGTGTTGATAGGTAATGCCAAGTAATCTAGTTTAGGTTTATAAATGACTCACATTATATAAGACTACTTAGTGTTTCTATAAAAAAAAGGACAAAAATAGTGATATAAAAAATGTGTTGATATATATGGTACTCTACAAAATTCAAACTTATAACCTTTCTTCCTTTAGTAAATAAAATTTTCCCAAATCAAATTTTTTAAAAATGCATTTAAAAACAAAGATTAAGATATGGGTCCTTATCAAAGTAGTGGAAAATTACCATACTTGTAGTAGTCAAAGCATTGAGAGGCCTAATTTGTTGACAGTTAGAATATTTTACCCACAAAACTCCAAAGTTACAATTAAGAAGAAAGAGATAGAGAAGAGAGAGAAGAAGAAACCTTATGAAGTAGATGTTGTAATCCACCACAATGTTTGATTAGGAAAAGAGAGAGGAAGAAAACTTGATAGATGAATATGGATCTTCCTTCTTGATAGAAAACTCCTTTTCTTGGCCTCCAATGGGGGAAAGAAGCTAGATCTATGGAAGAAAACACCTTGATTGCATGAGAGGAATGCAAACTTGAATGCTTGAATGGTTCTTGATGGCTTCATTGCACTTGAATGCTTGATTGCTAACTTTCTTGCACTTAATTGATGGATGACTTGATTGCCTAATAATGAAAGAGCATAATAATGGGTCCATCAAAGAGGGGAGAAGATGCCCTTTTATACTTAACTCCCTCTATTCAAGGATCAATTTGATCAAGGTTGACCACAAATCTAAATCTTGAAGGAAAATCTTGTCATCAATCCCCCTAGCCAAAAGTTTGGCCCAAAACTTGAGGGACAAGTAAGGTACTCAACTTGTTCCTAGGGAAAAGTCAGTTAGTTGACTTATCCTAGGAAAAATTGGCTCTAATTTCAAGGGGATGTCAGAAAAGGTGAAAAGGAGTAGGGGAGAAAATGTAGGTTGTTGCAGGGTTAGAGCAGATCCTGAAAGTGGAAAAAAATGAATAGGTCCTAGGTGAGGAAATGAATTATGGGATTGGATAAAAAATGGAAAATCATGCCTATAAGTGAGAGCTAACCTTGAGATAAAGTGAGATTGACGAAGGAGGAGGACCCATATTTGAATTAGGTATGCATCTAAGTGAAATATGAGGTCCTACCATAAAAACACACTAAAGTAGGCACAAAATGGCCCCAAAATGGGCACAAATTAGGTGCTTATTTTTTAGGATGATACATTACCAAGATGGACTTGCAAATTAAGATTAAAGATAACCATAGTTACCAATGTGCAACTCTACTTGGTACTTATCTGGGTCTCCCCCTCATGGTCAAAGAAGTCACTCTTTCTTTTTGGAATACTATTTTGGAAAGAATCCAAAATAAATTAGTATGTTGGAAGGGTAAACTTTTAAGTAGTGTTGGCAAAAATTAACTACTTACTACCTCTCTCTAAGGTATATCAGTCTATTTTCTATCTCTTTTAAAATCTTAGGCACTATTGAGGAGAATATACAAATAATTTTTCTCTGGACAAGTGTTGAAGATAAAATGAGGATGACCCTAGTCAATTGGCAGACAATATGTAGGCCCAAAGACCAAGGGGTTTTAGGGATAAGAAAACTTTCAAACTTGAATAAAGCCCAAATTTCCAAGTTTGGTTGGAATCTTGCACTTGAAAGAGATGACTGGTGCAACATTATGAAGGGTAAATATCTCAACCAGATAAGCTTATATAAAGCCCTTGTGATAAATGAATTTCCACTAGGGTCAAAAATTGGAACAACATATTAAAATGCAGAGCTTTAATTAGAGAAGATTTTAAATGGAAAATAGGCAATGGTAGGTTGATCAAATTTTTGGAAGACCAGCGGACTAGAGATAAAGCTCTTACAAAAAATTCAAAATTCAGACCGATGATGGAGAGGGTGAAGACATCCTTTGGATTTTATGTTGTTGATTATATCACACCCCTGCATAGATGGAAAGAGTTAGCACAAGGTTATGTTGATAGACCTGATCTCCTCCCTAAAGTTGTTGAGCTATAGAATCAAATGAATGAGACTAGGCTCCCTCTCTTTCCTAAGGAAGAAAAATTTGTATGGACGATGAATTAGAAAGGGGATTTTTTAGTCAAATTTTCTTACAATATTTTGTTAAATTATGATGGTGATCCTAATTGCTAGAGAAAAGTTTGGAATTTGTAGCTTATCTTCAAGATTAATTTCTTTTGATGGGAGTCTTTGCATGGTCAAATTTTAATCCAAGATTATTTTTCTAAAAGAGGATTTTGACTCCCTAACAAGCGCATATTCTATAAGTAGGAGGAATAAACTATTTCATACCTCTTCATACACTATCACTTTTTTATGCAAGTTTGGCAGAGTATTTTACAAAAGCTAGGACTTTAATGGGTTCTCAACAAGGATATTCAACAATTTATCTTTGACTGGAGATACCCAACACACCATCTTCTCATAAAAAAACTTTGGCTACAAATCCCCCCATGTTTGGTGGTGCATTTGGAAAGAAAGGAATAACCAAATGTTGAGAGACTCTAAAAATATGGTTGATAGTGAGCTTGTGGCATTGCATAAACTAATATTGGAAAATATTTATGTTAGTAGTTGGAAAACCCCCAGCTACCCTCCTGCTAAATGGGATTGTTTTCCAGCTAATAACTAGAAACTACCAAGGCTTTTTTCTAAGTTTGATAATACCAAGAGAATAGCTAGGTTTAACACTAAATGATGACCTCCTCTACCTACTTGCTACAAATTGAATTTTGATGATGTTTCAAGATATAGGGTAAAGTTGTTGGTGGAGGAGTTATAATAGATCACATGGGTGAGCTAATTGTTGCATACATTGGCAACTTAAAAGACTCTACTAGTAATCATGCTAAGGACATGGCCCTTCTATGGGGGCTTAAAATAACTTTGTCAATTGGAATGAATTTTATTGAAATTGAAGGTGACTCTAGGTTGATAATTCAAGCGACTAAAGGTTTGATGAAAGAAGGTTGGGTTGTGGAGGGAATTTTAGAAGATGTTAGAGCTCTCTTGATATGACTTAATCCATTTACTATACAACATATTTATAGAGAGGGAAATGCAGTCATAGACGCTATGGCTGCTATGGGCCTAGTTTTGAAGGATTACGATGTTGGAGGGAGGAACAATTCTTAGCCTCTAACATGAGGTCTCTGTTAAGTAAACCTAAAACCCCTAGCGTCTCTTACAATGGAAACTAGTAATTTTATTTTTTGTAGTCTATTGTGGAGTATCTTGTTTATACTCTACAAGGCTAGTTGGGAAATAAGATCTTTGAAAATTTGTCCATTAAATTTTCAAAATTTGAATCTTATGACGAGGCTTGACAATATGGATTTGTGTTGCCAACTTGTCCTCTCATCTTCCTATGAGATGATGATGTGGCCTCTTAATGGGTGTGTCAATATTAATGAGACTTTTTTTATTGAAAGATGGTATTATTTTGATAACAAATTGAAGGATTTCATAAGATTGCAAAATATGCCTGAAATACATAAGTTTTTTTATTTCTATAATAGTGACATACTATTCACACACCTGGGAGGCCATGTTGGAGGAGGATGCGGGTGGTGGCACAAAAATTTATGAGTTCATTGATTACGCTCCTTTATTATGGGTTCAAGTGACCTTTTTCACTACTAATTTCAATTTCAGGGTTTCGCATAACAAGAATTTTCTTGCTCTTGAGTGTGACACCTTGGGAGGAGATAGGGTGCAAGTTGAGCCTAACAAACTTGATGACTTTAGGAACAATGCCATGGTCTGGCATATTTGCAAGGAAGTTGGTATAGCACAGTTCATCGAGAATATGATGGGCCACGATGAGAATCTTTGTATCCAATTTGCTTCCCCATGGACTAATAGGAGAGTTTAAGTGGGTGGGATTTCTTTTGAAATCATTGAGGAGGTGATAGCTAAAGTGGTTGGTCTTTCTACTACAGGGATAAAATGGAAAAAAACTAGTAGGGTCTTGGATGTGGAAAGCTTGAACCAATTTTTTCATGATAGTGAAAGCCCTAAAAGCACAATGGTGGATACAACTGTGACCAACTGCCAAAACCACGAGATCATGTTTATTTGATGGTTATGAAGTACTTTACACTTGAGGGTAGATTTGGGGTTTATTATTTTTATGGTATGCCATTGCTTAATGATTTCATATTTACCACAATGCCATTTATTTTCCTTTCTTTCTTCTCCACTCTTTGAAGAATCCTTCCAAGGAAGTTGTTGAGAATGCCAAGAACTAGGGTGCCAATAAGATGATACCCTTACACCAAGGACTTATCCTCAGAGTTTACCATTTCCATCTTGCCCTTTGTCCACCTAGACCCATTACTATTCAGGAGGCTCTGATTTCTAGCACCCTCCATCTACAAGCACTATGGATACCCCCGACCCAAGTAAGAAAAAATGCCTCAAAAACCCTACTCTAAAAGCCCATCATAGTTCTTCCAAAACCCCTCCCAATATTGGCACTAAGGAGACGCTGGAGGAGAAGAAAATGAAATAAATTTCTATAAAAATGAAGGCCAAGGCTTCAAAAAAGCCCAAATTTACTATTTATGAGATTGACTTTGACATTGATGTAACATAGGAAACTAGTACCCCTCGTCGGTCCACAAGACTTGTTACTCAACCTATAGAAAAGGGGGAAAACAAAAAGTGGATTCTAAGTCAGAGGAGGGAGATGAGAGTGAGAATGATGGAAAAGATGAGAAGAGAAAGATGCTAAGAGGCAGGTTTGTTCTGAGATGACTAGAAGCTCATCCTATGTCTCTGAAAGCCTAAAAATGGATTCCTTGGACCTCACCCAAAACTTGGTGCCAAAGGAAATTATTAATCTGCCTGGGACTGATAAAGGTACCACTCTTCTGGGTGTGGAGTGTGACAAGTATGAGGTCACTTCAAAAGAGCTGAATAAATTCAATAAAAGAATTGCTAAACTGGACAAGAAGATACATAATGTCTCCCGATTTGCATTAAAAGTCATGCATAACTCAACCACGCCTTTATGCCTACTGCAGAAGAACACACTTGGCGAGGAGGACAACAATGAAGGCAACTACAAGGAGCTCTACAAATTCCTCACTAAGGATTAGGTGATTGTGATGCTCAACAAGCGATGCTAACAAAATGAAGCTTAGGGACTTGGTTCCTTTTTCAAGTTTTA
The DNA here is from genome assembly GCA_027943335.1 of Chamaecyparis obtusa. Classification (NCBI taxonomy): domain Eukaryota; kingdom Viridiplantae; phylum Streptophyta; class Pinopsida; order Cupressales; family Cupressaceae; genus Chamaecyparis; species Chamaecyparis obtusa. The sequence continues at coordinate 463,951 of BSBK01007724.1, forward strand.
AACTCCATTTTTTATTTCGGGACTATTACCTCTTATATTGGTAGTTTCTATGTTTTTTTGGTATGACTATATTTAAAGACTTTAAATAATATGTTGAACAATAGAGTAGATGTTTTTGATATGTGTAGTAGATAACATGACCAAAGATATTGGTTACTTTATACCATCTTTAAGTTGGTTCGATTATTTTTGATATATTGTTAGTGTGCTAAAAATGTTAATCTGATGACTGACACCCATTAGGCTGTTGTATTCAAGGGACAACACCTTAGTTTTGTTGCTTTAAATATAAAAAAATAAAGAATAGAGACATGGAAAATAATAACTTCTCTAACATGCTCTAACTTATTCACTATGCAATGAATGATTATTTGAAGAACTATTTTTATTATTTATTAAAAAAATACTTTATAGTTATGATATTTTTTCTTTTTTCTTTTTTCTATTGTACAAATAGTTTTAATATTTAAAAATAATCTTACATGTGTTTTGATTTTTATGTATTAGTGGTATTGGAGTACATCAATCATGAATGGACTTTTTTTATAATGAATAATGCAAGTAATCTAATTTAGGTTTATAAATGAGTCACATTATATAAGACTACTTAATGTTCTTATAAAAAAAGACAAAAAAAATAGTGATATAAAAAATGTGTTAGTATATGTACCGTACTCTACAAAATTCAAACTTATAACCTTCCTTTAGTAAATAAATTTTTCCCAAATCACACTTGTTTAAAATGCATTTAAAAACAAAGATTAGAGACATGGGTCCTTATCAAAGTAGTGGCAAATTACCATAGTTGCAGTAGTCAAAGCATTGAGAGGCGTAATTTGTCGACAGTTAGAATATTTTACCCACAAAACTCCAAAGTTACAATTAAGAAGAAAGAGATGGATTAGGGTTTTAGTCCAATTCCAAGCCAAAGGCATGGCCCTCTAAAGTAGACATAACCAATTGTTTATAAAGCCAAGCTTTCCGTGCTAGACTTTTGTGGGACATTGGCCACATCCTTTCCAATTGAGCTTTCTAAAAATAAAGGACTTTAGGGATTAAAAAGGGGAGGAAATTTCTTGGCAGACAAAAATTTAAAAAAGAAAAAGATTGGGAAGGGCTCCATTAAGGAGACGTGCTATCCTAATTAATTAAATAAAAAGAGGGCTAGTTAGGTTTAGCCAGAAAAATACGGCGGGAAGAGGAGAGAGGAGAGAGAAGGCCCACTATAACTAGATGCTTTAGGACAAACGTAGCGCTACTTTTGGCGGCTATTTTCGTTTAGCGGCACTACATTGGCGGTCATTTTAGCTGCTTTTTCCAAAGTTGGCTCATTTATGAACCCCACTGCCCTGTCTCTCACACGCGCGCGTCTTTCACGCCTCGGGAGCTTAACCACCATATGGCCGGCCACTTTGGCAGTCTCGCTAAATTTAGCGTGGGGGGCAGCAACCACTCAATTAGGTCTAGAGTTAGTGGAAACCCTGCTTCAACTAGAGTTCCGCCAAATAAAGGAGAGAGCAAACAGGGAAGTTACAACACAGTTATATGCTTCTAATGCTCTGCATTTTCGGAGCTTCAATCAATTTTTTTGTGTAGTGGGAAGAAGAAGAAAGAAGAAGAAACTGGTTGTTTGATTCTAAGGAAAAATTTGATTTGGATTGCTTGTTGATCTGTGATAGAAAGAAAAAAGTCCTTAAAACATGCTGCAAGCCCTGGATTTTTGTTAGATGAACTGCTGTAGGTTTTGTTGTGTGTTTTTATTGTGGGTTCTTGCTAAGTTTTTATGGCTGCTCTATCTTCATCCAGCTATGATTGCGTCTCCAATCTGCTGTGTGGGGAAGATGCCAGCAATGTGGTGGGGTGTTGGGATGAGGGTGATGATGATGAAAGAATCTGTGGACAGGGAGTTGATAAAACTAAATCTAAATCAAAACCCATCTTCCCTGATTTCCCAGTGCAGGATGATGAAGAAATAGCAGTCTTAGTTGAGAAAGAATGTCAATATATGCCCTTGAAATGGTATCAGGATCATCGGATGGATTTCGCCTCTGTTCGTGCAAATGCCATCGGATGGATTCTTAAGGTATATATATACATTTTGTATTGTGCATTTTGAGGCCTTTGTGGGATGTTTGGATGCCTGAAATTGTGTTTTTTCTCTGGCTTTTAGGTTCATGCCTATTACAGCTTTGGTCCTCTCACGGCCTATCTGTCTATAAACTACCTGGATCGGTTTCTTTCCAGATATCAGCTGCCGGTATTGCTCTTTCCCTTAGCATATCACTTTTAGCACATTTTGAGTACCTTTTAATCGTATTTGGGAGACATTTCCTTATCTTGTTTCTGAACAACACCTTTGCTGCACTTTTCTTTTTTGGGCACATTGTTATCTGTTCTTTGTTTTTGATATTGACTTGGCGATTGCTGTGCATACTGCTGGGTTTTAGATCGGATTGATTAACAGTAGGAAAGGGCATGTTCTTTAGTTGAGTAAAATTTTTTGTATTGGGCGTTCGGTATGAACTGTTGGGTTTTCTATTCGAAGTCATTGGGTGTTGAATCAGAGTTATTGGGTGTTGGGTTTAAGATAGAGGGTATGGAATTTGAGCTGTTTGGTCTTTGGAATTAAGGTATTGGGCTATGAATTTTAGATGGGTTTTGCAGTTTCTGATTGCATTTTCTCCTTTTTGGATTGGATTGGATTGATTTATAGGATGGCAAGGCCTGGATGCTGCAGCTGTTATCTGTAGCCTGTCTTTCTCTGGCCGCTAAAATGGAGGAAACCGATGTTCCACTACTTCTAGACCTCCAAACAGGAGGCCCCAAATTTGTTTTTGAGGCAAGAACCGTCAAGAGAATGGAGCTAATGGTGCTTGCTACTCTAGAGTGGAGAATGCTATCTGTTACACCTTTTTCCTTCATAGATTACTTTATCCACCATGGTGGTAATGATGGTGGTGGCAGCAGTAGCAAATCCCCAATGATTCCAAGAGCTGGCGAGCTCGTTTTATCCACCATCAGAGGTATGCAAGCACAAAATGTGGCAATGGCAGTTCAGTTATATCTATGTATACTAAACCCTCCCGTGTGTACTAAAATCAGGCTTTGAATGAATGCAGGGATTGATTTTTTGCAGCATCGCCCATCTGCAATAGCCGCTGCAGCTGTGCTCTGTGCAGCAGAGGAAACTCTGCCCTCTGCAGAAGCTGCACGGTACAGAAAAGGGGTCCTGTCATGCTCTACTGTAAATAAAGTAAGCAAAACAGTTTAAAACTCAAAACAACCCAATAATCCAATCTTTAATCCTTCAATTATTGCAATCCATAACACATGATTGAACTGTGATTAGCAATTCTGTATAATTCCGAGTACAATGAACTACAATCGATCAATGAAATCATTTGGGTAGTCTTTCCCTGTTTTTCATAATCCAAAGTACAATGAACTACAATCGATTAATCAGATCATTTGGGTGTTTTCCCCCTGTTTTTCTTTCAGGATTGGATCCTGAGATGTCACAGTCTAATGCGGAGACTTGTAGTGGGAAGGGCAAAATCTGCATCTTCATCAATTCCGCAGAGTCCAGTGGGTGTTTTAGATGGGTTTTGTACGAGCAACAGCACGACAAGCAGGGCATCTTCATTAGAGGAAAGCTTGAGAAGTGTGAATCTGTACGCATCAGTCGCTGCAAAGCGCAGAAAGCTTAACGGCTACTGCAACACTTCAACTCTTCAACCTAATCTCTGCACCTAAGCATTTATACAACAAAAACAGCAAAACCAGAAGAAAAAAATTGAAAAAAAAATCAGCCTTCTTTTTATTTATTTATTTATAAGCCAGCCGGAGGATGTTATTGGGTCTGTTTTTTTCCCCACCTTAACATTATCTGTACATCGACAACAGCAAAATATTTATTCAGAATTTCTCGTCGGGTCCGGTTTTTTTTGGGGTCGATATTCACGGGCGTCGAAGTAAGTTTAAAAGTTTTTTTTGGGTGATGGTGAGAAGAAAAAAGAAAAAAAATTACAGTCGTTGAGTCGATCCACTTCACTGAGTGGCTAACGCTGTGCAAATGTTATTATTAATTTAATCAGAGCGAGGAAAAATATCTCTGTAAATGTGTGATTGAGAACGATTTGGTTATGATGAAGGGCATTGTACTCTGTTGATTAGAGTCAAGCAGCAGCATTTACTTATTAACTGTACTGCAAACTCTTTTTAATCAAGTGATAATTTGCTTTGGCACTGTGCAAAGTGGTGATATATGATATATATACATTGTATATATACGTTTACGTCTTAGTGAATTGACGGCGGCCAAGACGGAGTGTACAGAAATTAGGTACGTTGGATTCTTTTTTAAGTATGGCTACGACGCATGGGGTTTCCAGAATTTGCTTTTTATAATATTATTTTATTATATTTTCTATAAAGAATTCATGTAATTTGCTTGTAGAAAATGAATTTATGTTTCTTTCTTTTGAGCCTTCATTATAAAGTTTCTAGGAAATAGTGCACATTTGTTCTGACGAGTGAAAAGGACCTTAGTATTATTGCAATCACCGTGTTTGAGAAAATCCAAATCCTTCACTACATTTTGTCTTTTCTTTTTTAATAATGTTTTTTGTTGAATGTTTTGCTTTTTCCTAAAATTGGGGGGTATGCTCTGGATTATAATCTCATTTAATACGTGGAATATATTTTGTATGTAATATAATATTTTTATATATTAAAATAAGTTCAAGACTTTGAAGAATGATCATAGTAAGTTCAAGACCTGATCAAAATTGGAGTATAAGATGATTTGAGTGCAAAATGAAGGTTTAAAAGTAGAATTTTAGTTTATATTTTATTAAATAATTCGAGTATGACTATTAAAGCATATAACCAATAGCTAATTCTTGTCAGGAGTGCAATTATCATGACTCCTCTTCTATAGGTTTAGGTCTAAAATCATTAGCAATCATTCTAATATAAATTCAAAGTCATATATCTTGTCACAAGAGTATTTAAAGCAATTTTCTTCAAAAAAAATATGTAATATGCAACATCATCTCCCGTTGCTTGTGAATTGTCAATGAAATCTTTGTATCAACTTCTTAAGGATTTGAGCTGCTAAAAACAAAGGGTTTGCCTCAAATATAAAGCTTCCTTGTGCTTCTTAATATAACCCATATATTGATACAAACCATGATATCACTTGTTTTTTTAAGAATGGTTTCCATATAGTACTAGGTCAAGTTGCAAGAGGGATAGATTTGGATGATGTGACATGGTTTAGGATAGGGGCACACAATGTAACCTATCTTTCTCTACTTTATTTCCTAGCTTATTGGTCAAGATTTGATTGCTATCATTGTTTAAATATCTTGAATTATATTTAAAGAAGTGGAGATAGGTAGATCCTATGGTTCAAAGGATAAGCTTGTTTGATTTCCACACATTTTAGTGAACTCCAACATTAATACTCAACTTAAATCTTTCACATAAGTAATTTTTATTGCTTTTTCAAAAGTTAGATTAATTGTAATATTTTTTTGGCATTGGCCAATTCTATAAATTTGTAGAATTTTATTAATTCTAGATTTTGTGAAGTCCTAGATCACACTCTTCCTTCTATATAGCTTCCTCTTGTAATTCCATTTATGATCTTTGCTCAATCACCACTTTTAAAGGAGGATCTTGTTATCCTAGATGATACAAAAATCATCCTTCACAAATATAACTTTATACAATGACAATTCATTCCTAAATCATGAAACACGGATAGGCTTACAAAACGTGATCACATAGTTAATGACTTGAGAAAACTAAATTTGGTGTTAATTGTGCTCCTTAATTATACAACTCCCCAAACATGGTATTGCAAAAGATTTTGAACATGATCTTGTCACTTTAGCACCCATTAGACAATTGGACACTTTAACTTATCTTTTAGTATTTTAATGCGAATGCATATTATGAATGTCTTTCGACAATAGACCATTTTATTAAAAATGTACATATTTTAAGAAAAAAATTCAAAATTTCATTGATGATGATATAAACTTCATTGAAAGGACAAATGATAGACATAATGAATTTATTGCTCTCATAACTTAAAAACTTACAAACCTATATTGATCAAACAAACAATTAATGAATCAAGGAGCATCAAGATGAAACTTTAACTTACCCTATATTGATCAAACAAACAATTAATGAATCAAGGAGTATCAAGAGGAAACTTTAATATCTATATATGAGGATTGTATTAGTTTTTTTAAAGATCAATCAAATACACATGCCTCTCCTACTTTTACTTTTCTCCCTATGAAATCCTAAATAATGGTTATTATGGGTTAGCCATCATATGCTTCATTTAATTTATTGCTCTCATAACTTAAAAACTTACCAACCTATATTGATCAAACAAACAATTAATGAATCAAGGAGCATCAAGAGGAAACTTTAAATTACCAACGTATATTGATCAAACAAACAATTGATGAATCAAGGATCTTTAAGAGGAAACTTTAATATCTACATATGAGGATTGTATTAGTTTTTTCAAAGATCAATCAAATACACATGCCTCTCCTATTTTTACTTTTATCCCTATGAAATCTTAAATAATGATTATTGTGGGCTAGCCATCATATGATTCAGTTCCTACAAGTGCATATATGAAATTATACTTGATATTAGTTTGACATTCAATGGGTGTGTTAAGAAATCCCTTTTTAATTGTCAAAAACTTGAGAGTGCTCACAGGATCAAATAAAGATACTTTAAGGTGTATGTTTTAAATTTGCAAGCAGATACAAGGGAAATCAAATAAAATTCAACATTATTTCAATATTATGTTAGATTAATATATTCTTATATTTTTCAATGAACACTTAGCACTCATTGCATCTAAGGTTAAGCACTATTTATGGAAGATGAGTAATAAGTGTTCCATTCATTCTCATAGAAAAAATGAGTTCTTCCTAACTACTAGTCATGAAACATAGGTCAACAATTTTGACTCAAAAACTACATTAAATTTTAATAATGTCACAATCAAAATAATAACTAATTTTATTAAATGATACAAACTTTACAAATACATTTACTAAAAATTTAAGAAATAACAATAAATAGACTATATTGCTTAGACCAAGCCTAAGAATAAAACCAATTGGTTAATTCACCTAATTCGAAAATTCCTAGAGTTCTTATCCTATTAAATAGGAAGAAATTCACTCTGTAAAGTGTGATATATACATCGTATATATGATTACGACTTGGTCATTATGGGCATGGTATAGTGATGCATAGAAGACCGGTAGATTGGAATCTATTTTTTTTGAATGGGTAAAATGTAGGTATCTGAATTACCTTGTTTTTGGTAGCCTTTCAAAGCTCTTATATATCATATAGTTTTTCTTTTTATAAAAGAATCCACACTTTCGTTGCCCTTTGACACCTATCGTTCTCTCCCCTCAATTTTTCGAGGGAAATGATTATAATTTGCATTTAACAAATGCATTTGTGTTTCTTTATTTTAGTTCTTGGATAAGGAGCTCAAGAAAATAGTGACTTTGTCTTAGTAGTCATTCTAATAATTCAAGCATGCGTACTAGGTCTACAACAAATCCTTTGACATATGTAGCATGAAAACGACCTTGACAATAATGCAATCACCATAGAAAATTAGAAGTATCTTGAAAATGATACATGTATGAAAATTATAGATGAAAAAATAAAGTGTATGATATATATCTTAATAAATTAAAAAGCTTTCTTGGGATTGTATATTGCAATTTGAACATGAGAGATTATTTTAAAAAATTGAGTATAGTGGAAATAAGAAATTTAAAATATATTAATGGTAGTTTTAAAAAAAAAATTAAAAATATTTATTTCAAAATTTTAATGGATTTTTGCATTTTAATTTAGATTTTGAAAGATTATATATATATATATATATATATATATATATATATATATATATATATATATATATATATATATATATATATATATATATATATATATATATATATATATATATATATATATATATATATATATATATATATAAGATTAAAAATCAAAATAATTTTAAAAAATTAAATATTGTCATCAAAACAAAGAAACTAAGATAATTGACTTAGTAAATATTAAATCAATTAGGACAAGAAGTAAATAACAAGATAGGATCACATGAAAACTAATAATTCATAAAAGGATTCATGTGACCTAAGTAAAATTAACATATGAATGGAAATTACTAGTGAGCTAGTTAGGTAAAATATATTATTCACATAGGGTTGACTCCATAGTGCGACGACAAGACATGCCATTGCAAAGCCATGTTGAAACAATAGTACATGATCGAATCCTACAGTTGGAAAAATATTGGCAAGAGAATTCAACATGGACCAATGCCGGTGATAAGAGGGATGATCATTGGACCATGTTTGTGGAGGTTCTCAAGCTACATCAAGGATATATTGGTTGCTATGGGTGTTAATGCCGCTGCATGAGTCACGACAGACACAAGGCATAGTAGCCACTTTTTTTTTCTTTCCTGAAATTAGGTAGACCTGAACTTGGAAGAGAAATTTGAGAGTCATGCACTAAAAAGTAGATGTGCAAAGAACAAGAATTGTAGTACTTTGAATCTAGTTTCTTAACTACTAAAGTTTTTAAAAAATAGCTTAGATTAAAAAGGTCAAATCCATTACGCATGAGAAACTATTCCTGATTTTTTCAGGAAAACATAATAGTGTCTGGCGTGTGCATAAAAAAAAATATAGTTAGATTTAGCATTTTGCAAAACCCTTTGGTAGAAAGATAAATAAGAGAGAGCTAGAAGTTGTGTATTTTTTGTAATTTTTTGTTGAGTATTTTTTAAATGATTTTTTTGAATTGGGCACATCCTGAAAATCAGGTGTCTGTTTATGCACTAGACATATATTGCATCAAAATAACTAAAAATGATTTTAAAAAAAAGTGTATAGAATCAAGTGCTCAACAATAATATGTAATTTATTTTAAATTTGGTCAAATAGATCAAATGTTATTAAGAAAATGGTACACATATGTCTCTGAGAACTATGGAGACAATGGTAAAGAAAATTAAACTTTAATATGTTAATGTTGTCCAAAAATTGAAAAAACTTATGTGGTTAGAAAGCTCAAAAGATGTGTGAAATTATGGGGGTAATTTTACAAATACCCAATTGATGATGTGTAAACCTGATGATGAGGAAGATGAGAAACCTGTCTGAAAGAACAAAAGACGTGAAGAAGAAGGGAGATGGAGGGAAATGAAGCTCCCGATCCTTTTAGGGTTGTTATTGGAGCCTATTACCTAAGCATAACACGATCAAGTTTTTAAGCATTTAAAAATGTGACAGTGTTTTTAAACATTAAAAAATGTGATCATGTTTTTAATTTTAGAAAAACACAATTGTGTTTTGAATGTTTAACAACACGTCCTATTTTTAAATATTCAAAAAAATGATTGTGTTTTTCAACATTAAAAACATGATCGTGTTTTTAATGTTTAAAAATATGATCATGTTTTTAAACTTAAAAAATATTATACACATATAGGGACACATATATGTAAATTTAATATATATTTATGTGTGTGTGTAAAATACATGCATATGTGTATGTGTGTATATAGTGCTTCAAATTGGATTATCTATTGAAATTAGCAAGCTAGGTCACCATATTTAGCTGGTGATAAAAGTTTTAGAATTGGGAAAATTCTTTCATAGAGGTGGAACTATTGAAAAACCTCACCCATTTGGAAATACTAGTAGACTTGAGCTATTTATGAGTAATGTGCTCAAGGAGTAGTAGACATTCCCAAGCTAAAACTCATCACTACATATTTTGAAATCATAACAAGGCTTTACAAATAACAAGGAGTAGTGGATATGTTAGAATAACTGAGAGGAGGGGATGAATCAGTTAAGTCAGTTATCCTATAGTCCCAATCTCTCAGATATACTTATCAAAAAAATTTCAACAATTTTTGCAACTTGGTAAGATAAAATATCAATATGTCTGTTCATTTACTGAATAACAGTAATTATCCAAACTGTGATTACCGATTAAATCAACTATGCAGTATGTAAAGTATGACATGAAAAATAATCATAACAAATAACTCATAACACAATGATTTAACGTGGAAACCTTGCTAAGGGAAAAACCACCTAGGACCGGTAACCCAAAATATTTCACTCTTCTGAAGTGAGCTCGGTTAAGAGCCAACCCTATTAAAGGTTACAAAACACACTGTTAGGTGTGACCTGGTTAGAGGATTTATCACTAACATTTAACTTTTGACCAGCATTCACTATGGGGTCAACAAGATAACAATTAACATTCAAGGAATGTCATATGGTAATACAAAAGATGGTTAAGTCTACTTAGATAAGATATTTTGCTGAATCAATGGTTAAACTGATATAGTACTGATTTGATTCAAATACAACTCAATTGCAAATATTCAAATCTATGCTAAGCTCATAAAACTCATTCGATCATTAATCAATTCACTTCCTCATATCTCCCCAACTTACTTCTCTCGGTGAATAGTTCTCTAATGCTTGGTTATGCTTGCAACTCGGTTATGTGTGTAACCAGTTTGATTAGGAATGCATGAATAATGTTATCACGTGAAATCTCTGCACTCTCTATTTGTTCAGTATGTTTCAACAATGAAACTCATCTCTCTTATATTGACGTGTAAACCATTTTCATATCAGCCATTAGATTTTTCCTCTTAATCTCCTTTGTCCATTTTGCCGCTTAAACCTTCCTCGGCAGATGTGTCATTAACACGTTTCAATCTCTTCCATTAGATCTTCTCTGAATTTTGTCAGCCATGGATCTTATAACAAACTTCATCTTTTACCTCGAAATCATAACAATTTCCAACTCATCAATTTTAGTCAGTTGTTCTTAGCATTTAATGTTTTCATCCATACTCGGTTAATACTGTAATGTGTCGGTGATAACTAACTCGGTTAATACTGTCACTTAGTATACACATGATGACTTAGTGTATACATAAATCTTCAATTACCGATCACACTAACTTGTTTAGTTATGATCTCTTCTTCATAATAGAGTAATATAACATGCCCAAGTCAACAATATAATGCCATAGACTCATCAATAAGTTACGCAGTGTATTCTTTATCCTTATCTGTCATATCCATCTTTTCTTTATGTAAATACCTCATTTCTTCATCATTTCTTTCTTCTAAAGATGTTCAGTTGTTTGTAACTATCATGATAAGTAAAATCAAGACTAGTTGACATCAATGACAATATATTGACTGATTTAATCATCTTACATTTCACTTTGTGATGCAGGGGCATCCAAGGTTGAGGTAGGGGCATTCTTTGTCCTTAGTGAAACTGCATAGGTGTTTGCATTTTGGCTGGTTTTACTTGGTTGCAGCCTTGACCATCAGTCTCGATCATTGAAGGAAGCTCGGTCACTGAAGGAACTCGATAGTCTCTGGCACTCAGTGAAAGTGTTACTCGGTCATGCCTGTGGTGCTCGGTCAACACTGGTGCTCGACAATGCTGGGCATGCTCGGTTAATTCATTGATGCTTGGTAGTTCTAGCTCACCGACTGGAGTTCTGTGTGATTTGTTGGGCCGACTTGGTGCATTTATTTTTTGAATCTTTTGTTGGATTTTCCTAAGTGGATCTGGAAGCCGACATGCCGAATTAAATGTTTGTATACCATTTGTAAGATGACTTGTATGACATTTAATATTTGTTAGGAAGAGTTAAGGGTTTCATCTTGCCGACTTGTGGCTGATGATTAGTATTTAAGGGGTGTTTGGGTAGATGTTTAGAGATGACTTGGAAGACTAGAATCTTGAAAGCTGAAGTTGGTGAAGTTGTGGAAAAGATCTTGTATGATCTTGCAGATCAGATTTCTATTTGATAGTTTGTAATAGTAGAGCTAGTGGTTTGCACACTTGGGAATAAGGATATTTCTTGGAGGCTTGCGAGCTCAAGTTTAGATCTGCCTTAGGGTTTCCATCAACTTTTGATTGTCTTCAGAGCTGAACTAGCTGAGATTGTATTGGATCTGGTTGTGGATCTTGTAGAATTGTTTCTGATTGTAATTAGCCCTAACCTGGAAGGCCTTACAACTGGGCATGTTTATGCAAATTACTTGAAACAATTATTGTGTTATTTGTTGTGTTGTGTATTCCGCGGTGTAATTTTGAAGCTACAAGGTCTGAACTATACTTAATTGGATCCTTTTAGCCTTGGTCTGTGTCAGGTGTTATTAGAGTAGAGTTGATCTTGTGGGAGCTGAGCAAAAGTTAACCTAGCAAGGCTGATCTTGTGAAGTTGATCTTGTTGGTGAAGAGATCGTATGATCTTGATTGCAGATCCATGGCACTGAACTTGTGAAATTGTGCCCTAGTTGTTTGCAAGATTATAGATTGCGATCTGACTTGTTTGCAACTTGGAGATTGTCACAAGGTGGTCGGTGAGGGTTTGTTGTAGAGGGTTTATTTTGCATAACTTTAAGGATGCCTTCGAGAAGATTGGACCCTAGAGTTATTTTTGATCTCTGTGATATTGTGGAATCTCAGATCATAGAGAAGGTGAAATCAGATTTTAGATCTAAGATGGAATTGATGAAGAATGACATGGTCACCGAGATCATGAGAGCTGTTACTGGTATACCTCAGAATGTTGGTACTGAGGATGGCTATGAAGAAGCTTCTAAAGACTTTGAACCTGCTAGATCTAGTGGTGATGACCGGAGGGATAGATCTGGTGGAGACAGAACTGCTCGGTTGCCTAAATTTGATGCTCAGTTTAGTAGTTACCAAATGGAAGTTTCTACTTTCTCTGGTACTTTGAAGCCCACAATTTGATTGATTAGATTGGTGAACTTGAAGATTTCTTTGAGATGGAAGAAATTGAAGATCCTCTTCAGGTGAGATTAGCACAGACTAAGTTGAAAGGACATGCTGCTCTTTGGTGGAAAGAACTACAAAGAGATAGAGAAGATGAAGGTGAAATGAAGATCAATTGGTGGAGGTTGATGGTGACAAAATTGAAAGCTAAGTTCATACCTGTTGACTATGAGCTTGACTTGTTTAAGAAGTTGTAGAATCTCAAGCAGAAGGATTTATCTGTTGAAGGTTATACCGAGGAATTCTACAAGCTTACTATTCGGTCTAGAAACAAAGAAATTGGTAAGGAAAAGGTTGCTCAGTATGTGAATGATCTGAGATTCAATATTCAGGATGAGCTTGGTATGCTGAAGATTGATTTTGTTGAAGATGCTTATCAGTATGCTCTAAAGGCAAAAGATAAGTTGAAGAGCAAACAATCTAGTAACTCTTGAGGGAAGGAGAAAATTGATCACTCGGTGAAGGATAAACCGACTGATGCAGAAGATGAACAGAAACCTGTGGAACCGAAGAAGAAGACATGTAGAGTTATCTTTAAAGGTACTTGCTATAACTGTGGAGAGGAAGGACACCGTTCTTTTGAGTGTACATAGAAGAAGGTTGACCGACGAACTGTTGTGGTAAATGAGAACATTCATAATGAACTTGAATCAGAGAACTTTCTACTTCAGCGAACATTGCTCGGTACAAAGGATGAACCTTGTCAAAGGAGTAACTTGTTTAGGACTCGATGTAAGTCTGAAGGTAAACTCTATGATGTTATTGTTGACAGTGGTAGTACTGATAACCTTGTTGCTGAGGACATGGTTTAGAAACTTGGTTTGAATAGAATGAGACATCCACATCCTTATCGGATTGGCTGGTTACAAGATGATCATGCTCTGGAAGTTAGAGAACAATGCTTCATTGATGTTCAGATTGGCCAGTATAAGGATCTTGTGTTATGTGACGTTGTGAAGATGAATAGCTGTGATATATTGCTCGGTAGACCTTGGCAATATGATTGCAGAGCTATTTATGACTATGTGAAAATGTCTTTACTGTTGAGAAGGATAACAAGAATTTTTCACTAATGCCTTTGATGGATACAACACTCGGTAGGAGAAGCCTAAGTATTGGTTCCCGAGTTGAGTTTGTAGATCCAGGGAAAATGAATGATCAGTTTGGAGAACCAACCTGTATGTTGTCTAGAAAAGACTTGAAGAGACAGAGGAAACTGAAGTGGAAGAATATGCAAGCAGAGAATATGGAGGACTTGTATGTGAAGAACCAATTCGGGATTTATGTGTTGAATCCTGGAAGATGTTCTTCTCACATATGAACATCTTTTGGAACCTGGGGTGTGTGATGTAGGGGCATCCAAGGTTGAGACATGGGCATTCTTTGTCCTCGGTGAAACTACATAGGTGTTTGTATTTTGGCCAGTTTTACTTGGTTGCAACCTTGATTGATGGTCTCGATCATTGAAGGAAGCTTGGTCACTGAAGGAACTTGGTAGTCTCTAGCACTTGGTGAAAGTGTTACTTAGTCATGCCTGTGGTGCTCGTTCGACACTGGGGCTCGGCTATGCTTGGTGTGCTCGGTTAATTCACTGATGCTCAGTAGTTCTGGCTCACCAACTGGAGTTCTGTGTGATTTGTTGGGCCGACTTGGTGCATTTATTGTTTGTATCTTTTGTTGGATTCTCCTAAGTGGATCTGGAAGCCAACATGCTGAATTAAATGTTTGTATACAATTTGTAAGCTAACTTGTATGGCATTTAATATTTGTTAGGAAGAGTTAAGGGTTTCATCTTGCCGACTTGTGGTTGATGATTAGTATTTAAGGGGTGTTCAGGTAGATGTTTAGAGATGACTTGGAAGACTAGAAGCCTGAAAGCTGAAGTTAGCAAAGTTGTGGAAAAGATCTTGTATGATCTTGCAGATTAGATTTCTATCTGATAGTTTGTAATAGAAGAGCTAGTGGTTTGCACACTTGGGAACAAGGAGATTGCTTGGAGGCTTGTGAGCTCAAGTTTAGATCTGCCTTAGGGTTTCCATCAGCTTCTGATTGTCTTCAGAGCTGAACTAGCTGAGATTGTATTGGATCTAGTTATGGATCTTGTAGAATTATTTCTGATTGTAATTGGCCCTAACCCGAAAGGCCTTACAGCCGGGGATGTTTATGAAAATTACTTGAAATAATTATTGTGTTATTTGTTGTGTTGTGTATTTTTTTGTGTAATTCTGAAGCTGCAAGGTTTGAACTATCCTTAATTGGATCCTTCTAGCCTTGGTCTGCATCACTTTGATAGCTCGATGATCTCTAATAACTGTCTCTATCGTTAATCAAGATATTCAATCAGTTGTAGGTCATCAAGATATTCCCAAGCTATAACCTCTCTCTCTCTCTTTCTTTCACCATATCTTTCCCCCTATTTACCCTCTATCCCTATCTCATGTCTCTCACCCTCTCCCCCTTCTCTCACTTTATTTCACATCTCTCTCCCCCTAATTTCCCTCCTTATCACTCTCTCCCCTCATCCCTCCTCTTACCATCCTATATATATATCTCTCTCTCTCTCTCTCATGTTTCTTCCCCATCTCTCCATCTTCTCCCCCCCAATTCTTGACACTTATGACACCTTAAGACATCGTAAGACTCATTACCCCTTAGGACCACTTACAACACCTATCACTCCTTAAGACATCCTAGGACACCTTAAGACCAACTATGACACCTAGAGACCCTTAAGACATCCTATGAGCCATTAGTGTATCCTAGGACCCCTTAGGATCTCTTAAGATACCTAGGACCCTTAGCACCCCTTAAGACTCCTAAAAATCATTAATGTATCCTAGGACCCTTTAGGACTCATTAATGTATCCCAAAAACCATTAATGTATCTTAGGACACATTAATACATGTACGGGGAGACCTTAGGATCCCTTAAGACATCTAGGACCCACTAATGTATCTTAGACCCCTTTAAACCCACTTAAGACATGGTAGGACCCATTAGTGTATCCTAGGACCCCTTAGGACCTCTTAAAAAACCTAGGAACCTTAGCACCCCTTAAGACTCCTACGAACAATTAATGTATCCTAGGACTCCTTATGACCCATTAATGTATCCCAAAACCCATTGATGTATCCTAGGACACATTAATACACACAAGAGGAGACCATATGATCCCTTAAGACATCTAGGACCCCTTATAACATCCTAGGATCGCTTATGACCAATTAAGAGACATATGACCCCTTAAGACATCCTATGACCCCTTATGACCTATTAAGAGACATATGACCCCTTAAGACATCGTAGGACCCCTTATGACCAATTATGAAACATATGACACCTTCAGACATCCTAGGACCCCTTAGGATGACTTATGGCACCTAGGACCCCTTAAGACATTATAGGACCCATTAATGTATCTTAGGACCTCTTAAGGTACCTAGGACCCCTTAGGGCCCCCATGATCCATTAATGTATCATAGGATGCCCATGGACCTATGAATGTATTTCAATGTCCATTAATGTAGCCTAGTACCACCTAGCACCCATTAATGTATCCTAGGACCTGTTAACACATACAAGAATCCCTTCAAACACTCAATATACCTTAAGACATCCTAGAACCCATTAATGTATCTTAGGACCCCTTAGGAATAGTTAAGACACTTAGTATCCCTTAAGACATCCTAGGAAAAATTAATCTAATTATGTATCTTAGGACCCCTTAGGACCACTTATGACACCCAGGACATCTTAAGGCATCCCATGACCCATTAATGTATCTTAGGACCCCTTAGGACTACATAAGCCACCTAGGACCCCTTAAGGCATCCTAGGACCCCTTAATGTATCCTCAAATTCCTTTTGACCCATCAATGTGTTCTAGGACTCATTTACACCCATTAATGTATGTTAGGACCCCCTAGGAACCATTGATGTATTCTATAACCCATTACTATATCTCATGACCCATTAATACATATGACAACCCCTTAGGAATATTACGATAAATAATATTGATGATAGGAAAAACACTTATGGAGAAGCTTTCTTTTTAGGAGAAAGGCTAGTGACATGGTTAAGGAAGAAACAAAGTTGTATTTCACAATCTACTGCTGAAGCTGAGTATGTAGCAACAACTATGAACTATTCTAACATTGTATAGATCAAACAACTAATGGAAGGTATGCATGAAGAGATTTTTGATCCTATTACAATCTATTGCGATAATACTAGTGCTATTAATATATCAAAGAATCCGGTGATGCACTCCAAGATAAAGCATATATCTATTAAGTATCACTACTTGAGAGAACAAGTACAAGATAAGCATGTGATATTGGAATATGTGAATTCTAAAGAACAAATAGTTGACATATTTACAAAACCATTACCGAATGATGCTTTTGAGTATCTTTGATGTTCTTCCCCTATGCAATGTACATTAAGAAAAGATGCATGTTTTGCATCAATTCAAGAACTCATTAGAATATCTATTTTGTGAGTTGATGATAGTATTTCACTCTTTAGGTGAATCCTGAAGGTGTGAAGGATGTTTATGATTGCAATGGAAAATCTATACACATGAGGTATAATTTGACAAGTTTATGTTTCTTTGGCATTGTTGTCAAAGAGGGAGAAGAGAAGAAGAGAAGAACTGAAGAGGGAGAATAAGAAAATTGATATAAGGAGATGAATTAGTATATGTCAAAGTGGGAGACAAATCAGAAGAGCAGAAGAGGGAGATGAGCATAGCAAGGATATGATTGACTCTAGAGGGAGAAGTCTACAAGAATAATTTTACTAATGTACCTGATGAAGAAAGTCGATGGAATCGAAATGGAAAGTGTTACTGACAAAAAAAATAAAGATTACAGATGGGAGATCAGAAAAGAAGAAGTTACTACTTAGAGAGAGTATAAAATATGAATGACAGTGAAGTATACCATCATCAATTGAACACTCAATATTAATATTTTTTTTGGTGTTGCCATCAATGCCAAAGAGGGAGATTTTTACTATAGCTGATAGTAATGTTGAAGATTATTTATCTGATGGAGATGATGATGAAGACTGACCAAGATAAGAGGTATACATGATGATAGTAGAAATGTTATATCAATTATTGTCTTGTCATTGATGTCAAGCAATTGATTTCTATTTTATATTATGTTTCCATATCATTCGGTAATGATAGAAGTTGAATGAGTTAAGGAGAAGGGGAAATGAGATGCTATGAATTTGAAGAACATAAATGGGCAACTGATACAGATCAGACTATGTTAAGAGAATGTTGATATAATTGTTTTTTACCTAACATATGATTATGTTAAGTTGGTAAAACATGGTAATGAAGATTTGACAACTCAGTAAGGTAGAAGGAAAATGAAAGGTCACTCGGTAAAGGGAAAGGAACTCAAGACACTGAACAACAAAGAAGGTTTTAGGCACCAAGAGAAGTTAACCAAAATTTTGATGAAGAACACTGAGCAAGGAAAATATATCAAATATGTACGGAATCGACATTTAATGATTAGATATGATGAGTTGGATGATCATGATGATGAGGAAAGTTAGTTACAAAGATCTACAGCTATGAAAATTCAAAGAGAATATCTACGACAAGATCTAAGCGACAAAAGAGATGGAATAAGTTACTAGAAAATTTCAAGTTCCTAGGTGAAAGGAAACATGTTACCGAGATTTGATTTCAAGGTATAATGAAATGAACGGTCAAGGTTGACTAAAGGAAAATGTAATAGATGAGATTCAGAGGTAAAAAATGTCTATACAAAGGATGATCTTATATGGATAAATGGATGAAAAACTAAATAGTTGAAGGGTTGCCGACTATTGCAAAGGAGAATGAATAGAGAGATTTCGAGCATGAAAAAAAAGATTTGTTGAAGTGTTAATGCCAGTGGATGATGAAGAATTGAAGTGAAGATTAAAGAGCGAACAAAGGATTTGATATGCAAAGATAGTTGCAAATCTATAGGTCAATTTTATTACTGTTTCTTATTAGCATTTGTAATAGAAAAATCTCTTGACAGAGTGGACTTAACATTCTTATTGTAAATCCTTGAGAAAGGTGACATTCTAGAAGAGTGTTCAAAGCCCTATAACAAGACCACTCCTAACAGGGTGAAGATCATAACAGATCTAAGGTAAATCCCTTAATTGGGTCACACCTAATAGTGTGTATTGTGATCTTTAACCGGATTGGCTCTCAACTAAGCATACTTCAGAAGAGTATTTTCTTGGTGGGTGAAAATTCCCACAATGGTTTTTCCCAAAGCTGGGTTTCCACATTAAATATTGGTGTTACATGTTGTGAATGATTTGTATGAATATTTTACAGATTATTATAGTTTATTTATTGTTATCGGTAAATAGTGAACTGTGTTGTTACCGAGTTTCTACCGTGTTAATTAGTAAAAAGGTTTTAAAGTATTTGGAATCAGGGATTACTGATTCACCCCGCCTCTGTAATCCAACAAGGACCACTCAAGGAACCCCTTAAGACATCTTAGGACCATCTCCATATCATATCTCCCCCCTAATTACTCCTATTT
Source organism: Chamaecyparis obtusa (assembly GCA_027943335.1). NCBI lineage: Eukaryota > Viridiplantae > Streptophyta > Pinopsida > Cupressales > Cupressaceae > Chamaecyparis > Chamaecyparis obtusa. The sequence continues at coordinate 483,478 of BSBK01007724.1, forward strand.
ATCACTCTCTCCCTTCCCTCATCTCACCATACCATTCCCCCTCTCTCCCTTCCCCTCTTTCTTCCCCCATCACCATCTTCATAGATTCCAACCTAATTATCCTCTCTCTCTCTCTCATTAACCTATTTAACTCTCTCCCCTCCCTCTTCTCACCATCTCTTCCCCCTATTTACCCTCTCTCCTTTCTGTCACTCTCTATCACATGTCCCCCCGTAATCACCCTCTCTCACACACTCTTACATACATATTTATATACATACACATATTATATACATACATATATTAAATATACATATTTATGTATATGGCTTCATGTTTTTAAACTTTAAAAACATGATCATGTTTTTAAACATTAAAAATATGATTGTGTTTTTAAACATTAAAAACGTGATCATATTTTTAAACATGATCACTTTTTTAATGTTTAAAAACATGATCATGTTTTTAATGTTTAAAATCAAAAACGTGATCGGGTTATTTGAATATAGGCTTGGTAATTACCAAATCATAATCTGACCATTTTATTTGAATTAAAAGAAACTTGATCAGGTTATTGGCATTTTTGGTTTTTTTTGAGTGGTTAGCCACTTTTTAACACACCATCTTGGTGCACTTACCTTAATGGGATTCATAAGAAGTTGTAGATGTGTGCACAACGAGGGGAGACATAATGTGTTCAGTTGTGCCATTGTAAGGGAGACATAAGGATGTTTGGAGAGATAAGGGTGGGGATGAGGTCGAAGAATTAAGGAGGCTTGTGGTGGTTAGAGAGATAAGGGATCTTAGACTGATAAGGGAGGTCTTTCACGAGGATAGAGCATGGAGATATAAGGGTTTGGAAAGTATAAGGAGAGTCGAAAGTAGGTGGTATATTAAATGGAGAATATCAAATATAGGAGGCGATGATACCTCAAAAGATACACAAACCTCAGGGAGGGGTCCCCCAATTGTGATCCCATTGGTTTAAAGCTCTAGTCAAAAGAGATTATAAATAAAAAAATCTTATTCACACCAAGGCGCCCCTTAGGGAGTAGTAGAAAATTGAAAATGATGCAAAGATGATGATTATGACTATGGTGTTGAGAAATATATATGGTCTATGGGGAATTTAAATATCTATCTAAACAATGAATATAAACTCTAATGGATGAAATACAAGTCTTGAACTACTACAACATGAAACCATTATGCAAATATGAAATTATGTTTCCTTAATATGGAATTAAATCATTCGTAGATCTATATTATATATGATGTAAAAATCAACCTACATATAATTCTTAATAACACAACCATATGTGAAATAACAACAATAAACAATGTATAAGATCATCATAAGATAAAAGAGAAAGGACACAAATATGAAACATAAGAGAATCATATAATATATGATTTACATAGTGAAATCCTTGCATGAAAAACCTCCACCAAGAAGAGAGGCCAAGTATGTATTATCTCTGAATAAATGAGATTAATATTGGCAATATATGTTGTCATTGATGTAAAATTGATATTTTATAGTGTGTACAATCACTAAGAATATAAAAGAGGTATATGTGGTGAAAATTGATGTGTCTAAGTATGTGTGGAGGTCTTTGATGTGCTTGATGGTACATAACAATGTTGAAGATACTTGAGCATAATTTTCCAGACAACTAGAGATAAATAAGATAGTCCGGAGAATCATTTGATAGCATCATTTGGTTTGAAATAGATGACATAGGTCAAATAGTTTGTATGGTTCTTTCCAGACTTTTTTATACGATGCATATATTTTAGTCAGAGTCTACATGATTTGAGTATTGATATTTGGATGTCGAAGTTCATCATTTTGATTGGGAGATTGAGGAAACTCACCTAAGTGTAGATATGCCTGATTTTGTGTGCACATGTATTGATAATTTTACTTTGGATTTATTTTCATTGCATGATATAGCTATATAGTTTTCTAATGATGATAAGGATTATGTAAGACACCATTGTGCCAAGTTTCATGAGCTTGTCACTTGTATAGAGGAAGTTATAAGTATTTGTAGTTTGTTAGTGGTCTGCCAAAATATTGCACCTTAGATGGCTCATTGGAACACTCCACATTCTACTACAATTTTGTATGGCTATTTATATACTTTTTTTATATGATGTAAATATTTTATTCAAAGTCTACATACTTTGAGTATTGATATTTAGATGTCTAAGTTCATCATTTTGATTGGGAGATTAAGGAAATTCATCTAAGTGTAGATATGCTTGATTTCTTGTGCATATGTATTGATACTTCTACTTTTGATTTCTCTGCCTTGCATGATATAGTTATGCAATTTTCTATCATGATAAAGAATATGTCAGACACCATTATGCCAAGTTTCATGAGTTGGTCACCTATACAAAGGAAGTTATAAGTCTTTGTACTTTGGTTAGTAGTCTGCCAAAATATTGCACTTAAGATGACTCATTGGAATGCTCCACATTCTACTACAATGATAAATATGGATTTTTAGTTTTGAGAAGATGCTTATGAAATTTTTTTATATTAGCATGATGAGTTTCAAGGGTGTTGGCATTATAGTGCATAATATATGTTTAATTCTTGCAATTATGTCTATCTAGTCCATGCAGGAGTTATTAGTTTGATGATATTTACCTTCAGGATTTTCTCTTGGTGTTTTGTGTCTTCATGAATTATCATGGAAAGGTTGTAGATGGTATTTTTTTCCATTATTTTGATCTAAACAATGTTTTGAATATCTTCCTGAAGGTATGTAGGTTGATGAAAATATCATCATTATTTTTGGGCTGACTAGTTATGTTTATTTTAGTTCTATTTTCTTCCAATATTTGCATTAGCTGCAAAAAAGTGTTAAGATATGATTAAGGATGTTTTAAGAGACAAGTTGATCCACAACCTAAATTAGTGATCAAGGAAAAGACTTGAAGGCCAACCTATTTTAAGTCACAATGTTTCATTTGCTAATTCATGTTGGGCCAATTTAATGGATGATTTGTAATTATGCCAAGGATATATAAGGAAGGAAAATCCATTTGAGAAGTGTGACTTGTAATTGGGATGTGATAATTGTTTGGAAGTTTGTATAATATGAAAGTAATGACACTAAATTATCAAAGATGTATGAAGTGTAAAAAATTAATGTAGAAGATTGTTTAGGCTTTAAAAGGGACTACATCATTTCTCATGTAGACCATTTTAGTATGTATGGCCTCCCATGCCAGATCTTTTTCAAACCTACTTCCACTAGCTCAAAACCATATAGAACCCTAGTCCTTGACCCCACCTTTATTGGCAGGTCAAGGTCGTCTAGGACGACCTTGTCCTAGATAGGTCCATTGATGTAGAGTGGACCAAAGAACTTAAAGTTTCCCTTTTACCCTTTATCTTTTCCACTTTGACAATCCTTAACCCTTTAAGAGTTGTCTTGTTAGTCTCCACCTATTTTAAGAGCCACCTATAGACCCAAAGGCTCCTATATGTCCCCTCCTACTAGATCCTTCTAATGAACTATCTTGACTAGGTTCCCCCTATTCTAGTCAAGTTCATGATTTCCCTTCCAATCTCTTATGAATGAATTAGACCCTTTAGATAACTATGATCAGGCATAGAGATAGTGTTTTGAACCTTTCCCTTGATTTCAAGCTCACCCAAGACCCTTGAAATTGGTCCTACACTGGATTTAGGCCTAATTTCCAATTAGATCTCCAACCTCATTTTTTTTCTCTTTAAATCCTATATTCTCCAAACAACCCACTGAACCAATGTTAGTTTAGGATACTCTTTTGGACCCTTAATAATATATATCAACTAGGGTTCCTAGTCTCAAGAGAAAGGTAGTCAATAATGACCATTCCCAAAGAACTAATAGGCCTAATAGGCTTGTTTTCAAAAGTAACCCCTATCAAATAGAGTATCCCATCTCTGCAACTATTTGTGTACCTCTATCCCTATGAAAAAAATCTCCAATCAACCCTTAGATTTGGTCTAACCCACTCACAAACTTCCCCACAACTCCCGCTGCTCCAATTTCATAACCAACTACATTAAATGGCTTCTAGCTTGCAAATGAAAAGAGATAAAACTTTAAAACCAAATGGAATACAAAGATATAATATTCCTCTAATAAAATATGCAACACATTCACCATGAACAATCTATATAGGTCATACAAGTTCAAAAAAACTACGAGTAAACTAGGAAAACTTCAAAATTTTTATTATTTCTTCTCCCCAAAAGTATCACCAACCATTGAATTTGATATCCTAAGGCTTATGCGGCCATTTTACCCCTTTCAAAATGGCTCCAAAAAATTTTTGATTTGGTTATCCATTAAACCCCATTTTGACAACTTTTAACAAAAGTTGCTCAAAAGTTGCTTGTAACTTTTGAGCAACTTTGCAATTTTGGCAAACTTGCTACCTCAATTGGCCGAAGGACTAAATGAACTTAAAAATGGTTCATAAATGAAACCAAACACCTTACAAGACCAATTATACCATATTCCACCCTCCTAGGGACTTGTTGACTAGTGTTGACCTATGACGTTACAAAAGGGTCATTAGCACTAATCAAAGATAATCAAATGGTCGTAAGGACCTTATTACAAAGTAGGAATCCTCATGAGGATCCATGTTCCATTTTTAATTATGAAATCCATGGGCGCCCCTACACCAGCCATCAAAGGTAGTCTTCTCATGATAATTGAGGCCTAAATTGAAATGGTCTAATGATAAGTTTGTAAGAGCAAGTAAACTTCTTCCATGTTAATTGTCTTCAAAATTACAAACCCAAAGTGCTTGGTAGATGTATAAAAGAAATATTACCCCCCATTCAACATTGAGCCATCTCAATTACATATCAACTAACTTTTAAGCATCAAGAAATCAATGCATTTTATCCTATCATGTATTCTTTAGATCTAGAATTGTTACAAGATTCAACAACTTTTGTGACAACATGTGTTTATGAATGATTTCCTTTTAGTTACTATGAAGTCATGTTATTGCATCAACATTTGTGATCACATTCAAAGAACATCACATCAATAATGTAAAAAATATAAATATTTTAGATATAGCCTTTACTATAGAACATAATGCTTTTCTATTCAATTCAAGTTATTTCAATTTCTTAGTTAATTCTAAAGTTAGGGTTTGACCTAAGGAAACCTCCATCAACCCACTATTTATCTTATTTATGTGTGTAGGTGATAAGGTACAAAGACATGAATCCAAATTTAGATCGAGGAGATCAAGACCTAAAAATATCACTTTTATAGATCTAAAAAGCAGGGTCAAGGCTGCTCCACTCAACGTCATCCTAGGACAAGGCTGTCCTAATCAAAATCATCCCTTAGAACTTAGACTGGATTTTAACAACAGGTTCTTCTCTATATTTTGTTCCTGGATATACCTTTATTACACACACACACACTCAATTTTTATAATTTTGTATTCGTTGAAAACCCTAATTTTTCCATCTTTTATCCTAGCTTCCATATTTCTTTTTTCATAATTGACATATTATTTTAAACTCATCATGATCAATCTTGCACCAAATATCTTGATCCAGCTAGATCAATCCCCTCAAAAGTAATTGAAGCAGAAATAGATCAAGTTTCCTAGTTTGTACATACAAGCTAGTGAACTCTAATTCTCTACATCACATTTTGGTGAGCTTGACACATCTTACATTAATCTTAATTCTGATTTGGATGCCTAGATCTGATTTGTATGCATCTAATTGGCTCATATCTGCACTCATTTTAGAAATATATCATTTATAAACTTTTATTACATACATTTTTGAAGTCGAGTTCACCTTTTGGTAAAATTGACTCTCCTTACATACTTCTAATTTTTAGATTTGATTTGGGTGTATTTCATCTTTTATGATTAAATTCACTAAATCTAATTGTTTTTCTATTTCACATGTGATTACACTGTTTCCTATTTACATTTGTCAAAATCATATGTTAGGCAATGACTTCTTTCATTTCATGTTACTTGTATTCATTCATAACACTCTTACATATTGCATCATGTTAGAGTTTCAAAGATATTTCGTACTTGAAAATTATTTTTTAAAATTTTCATCCATATTTCATGTTGTTATATATGATATAATTATTAAAGAAACTCATGAAATGTGTAGATCTCATATGAAATTTTGTAGAAAATGACAATCCTAATTAATACTCCTATAATGATCTCCCTAATACAGATGCAACATTCAAGAGTAGTAATAATCCTCTGCTCACAAGGACACTTTAGTGCAATAGGGAAAAGATAAACATGATATTTTTAGTACATCAAGCACTCTAGATCCTCTTTATTCTCCTAGATGTTATCTTAACCATAAACATATTTTAAGGTAAGATGATGTTATGCACTTTATTCATGATCTATCTCCTAACATAAAATTAATAAAATATGAAGATTTAGATGAGTCTACTTCTTCCCAACCTAGTAAAGTGGATGTAAATAATAATGATAGGATTACAAATCTCCTTATAGAGATCAATCATCCAACCATGCATCCCTACACAAAACCTTTTATAATCCTCATGATGAAATCATTACACCTTAAAAATTAAGGACATACTATGAAATAGGTTATTACATATATTTAAGAAAGGCTATATTGGACAAGGTCTTAGAAAAATGGAATACTTGGAAGAAAAGTCCATATAGACCCTTTTCCCACATAATGTACTACAAAAGGCTTATGATTTTCACCTCAAGAAAATATTACCTATAACCTTAATTTAGATGACTCAATCATTTGTTTCTTTCCTAAACTAAGAAGAAAACATAGATCTAGTACAAATGATTCTCCTTCTACATCATATCCTCAAGATCAAAACAACATACTCGATGAGTATCATGTAACTTACTTGAAAAGTCTTATACCACAAGAAATAAACATTACACTTCTTGAAGATCATTTGAGGTTAGAAAAAAGAATCTTGTGGAGATTTAAGGACAAAAATATTAAATTATATTTTTACCATTTTCAAAAGAATAAAAAACTGAAGGATGTGGATTGTCTTTTTCATCGTAGTTTTCTCATTCTCTTTTTGATTGTATTGTATTTAGGAAATTTGTTCAAGATTTACATGATAAATTTCTTATTCCTATTACAATGGACCTCATAATGTTTCTCAGTATCAATGTAGAGCCTTATCACTCTCATCATCTATTATGTTTCTCCACACTATGTAATATTAGTAGCTTACCTTATTGGGGGTTCTTTGTCTTGCACTTTCATACACAATCTTACTTTGTGAGAAACATAATAGTATTTTCCTTGTCTCTATGCTTGAAGAGTTGTCTTTCCAATATTCTATCCTTTCTAAGGATGCACTTTATCTTTGTTGAGTGACATATTTTATAATATGGCATCCTTTATTGCATATAATTGTTTGTTACGCTTATGGATTCTTTCTTTTTCAATATGTGTACATCCTTGATTACAACTTCATATTCCTTTCGTGAAAGTATAGGTATATTATAAAGGATCTCACTTGGGACCAGAAGTGCGTCATCCTTTATGGGAAAGGTGTATGTTCTTATTCTCCTTCTCCTCTTTTGGCCAATGATGTTGTTTTTGTCAAATATCTCTTCTTAGAGGTAGATGTCTTTGGGAATAGATCTATTCCTCCTCTCCTTGTGCATCCCTCCAAAGGATCCCTTAACATTTTTTGCAAGATATTATTTTTAAAACTCCTTTCTTACCTCAAAGGAGATATGCCTCTTTGGCTTGGATTGTATGCACATTATTTCCTAAAGGATATATCCTTAGTGTTGAAGCTATTTATCCTTGTTCTTCCTTCCTTAAGATTCCACCATAGTTCTATGTTTCAATCTTAAGAGGGGACATACATATGGGCCCCTTTTTGATAATGTTGTGGTATTTACTTATGAACAATATGATTTTTTTGGTTATCCTTTTTTAAAATATATTTTAAGATGAATCAAATAGCATAACAAAACTTGTTAGATTATTTAACTCTTCTTAGCACCATTTTTTTTTTCAGATTTCCTTGCACATAATGATTCTCTTGTTTATCCTTGGCACTGTATTGTATGGAATCAATGTTTCCTTTCTTTCTCCCACATGATCCATAACATAACACACCTTCCTAGTTGGCTAGATCACAATTTCTCATCTTATCTTTGATTTACACTCCTGTGCTTTCCATATGACCACTTGCACTATTACAATAACATTCCAAGAATGATATTAGTGGTTGAGACATTTTGATTATTTGGGTCTCTTCAACTAGTTGACTTGGAGCCTTAGTTTTTAGTGCTAGCCCTTTTTGTGTAATTTTTGTCTTTGTTGTATTTTTCTTTATTTTGTGTTCCCTTGTACATGGTTGTATGAGCTAAAATCTTAGGGTTTTGGGGCTTGTTCTTTTGAACTTTGTGATGTCTTATCTCTTTATAGTCTCTCTCTCTCTCTCTCTCTCTCTCTCTCTCTACTGCTTTATCATGTCTATGCATGTAAACTTATACTCTCGCTAAAGTGGTGGATAAATTTAGCATCATAAGTTTCATCCCTATGAAATTTTTTGCTCTCTTAGGCCTCATTTGTGTGTGTATGGCATCCCTTGCCTAATCCTATTCAAACTTGCTCATACTGGCTCAAAATCAGATATTTCTACTCCCTCTTGGACCCTTGGTCCTTGAACCCACTTTTATTTGGAGGTCAAGACTTCCTAGGGCGATGTTGCCCAAGGATAGGTCTTCTCCAAGTAGCCTCATCCCAATAATAAAGGAAAAAAATTAAATGGTCTAATGGCTAGTTTGCGAGAGTAGGAAAACTTCTTTTGTGTTGGCTCTCTTTGAAACTACAAACCCAAAATTCAAGGGAGAGCTAAAAAATAAAGATTACCCCCTCATTTGATATCCAACCATCTCAATTACACATCAACCTAAAAAATTGAAGCATAAAGCGCTTAAGGAATTTCATCATATCATATTATTTAGAACTAGCATTGTGGAAAGCTTCAACAACTTTCATGCAAGCATGCATTTATGAATGATTTCCTTTTATGTATTATGGAGTCATGCTATTAAATCAACACTTAAGATCACTTTCAAAGATAATTTCATCAATAAGGTATAAAATAAAAATATTTCAAATCTATCCTTTATTATATAACATCATTGTTGGTGTAATTAAATATTCCTAATTACACTTTACTTAATCTTACTTAGGTTAATGCATTGCATAGTAGTTTGTGATTGAGACACCTAGGAGTTTGCACCTTAATTAAGCACATGGTATTGGAGAAATTCTACTTTTGGTGTGAGATCCACCTTTAGTGCTCTTATCACATTTTCATCCTAATCCCATTGCACATACTTGATTGTATAATGGAGGATGATCCACATTTGGTGGACATGTGATTACAGCTAGCATAGGTGATAGCTTATCAGCTCCTTATCATTCTCTCTTATCTCTTTTCCTATATAAGGAGGCCTATTATGTAATCATGTACATCAAGGTGAATTCATTGGATTAATTCAATATCAATCATTGCATTCATATCATCTCTCTTGTACTTTTCTTTAACTTCTAGATCATTGGTTCAATCTTTGTTATTTGCAAATTCTTACATGGTATCAGAGCCATTGGAGCATTTTTATTAGCTGATTTGAAGAGATCTTGTTGCAAGCTTTGAAGGTCTAGATCTCAGATCTGAGAACTAGGGTGTTGTAGAGGTGTCTTGGAGTAGATCTGACCTCACCATTGCGTCTGGGAGGCTGTTTCAATTAAGATCGACTATAAATTCGCATATATTCAGTGAAAGTCCAAATCGAGGTAATTTTTTTTTTGCAAATCGGACTGTACAGCCCGATCTGCACCTCTACGGTACAATTTTGGTTTTTTTTATTCCAATCCTATTTCAGAATTATTTTCTATAAAAATTTTGTTATCGGGCCCGGTACGTGCCCTACATTTATTACATGCAACAAAGAATATTCTTTCTTTATTCTGGCATCATCAACATTCAACAACCAAAAGTATCATGCAGGCACTGCACCTAAGGCCCGACTTGAGCTCAAGCCTGAAGGTGAGCTGCAAGCCAAGCTCGACTCATTTTGTTTGTTTATAGTGCGAGCGGTTTCCATTATATACCGCAGGGTATTCAAATTCCCTGTGAATGTGAGACTAAACTCAAGTCCCTTAGTCCAAGCACTGCTGCCCCAACAACATTCGATCTCACCATTGTCCAGTAGCAACCCAATCTCCACCGGCTAACCTCCGCTACGTAGGCTAACAATGACCGCATGGTCAGCACCTCGTGGCACCACACAACTACACACTCAGCCTACCTAACGTGAATCAGACGATGACATGTGGCAGAAGTGCCACATCACCCTACCACATCACTAGTCTTTCCCAATAGCCACATCACCATACGGGACTCTACAACTTTTCCATGTCATCATCTGTATAGTACATATGGTCTGTGTCAGTGCCACATCAGCCAAAGGGGTCAATTTTTGCTGATGTCATCATTATATGAGCCTTAATTTGACGGCCATACAACCATAAAAATAGTCAATTTGGGCTTTCTGGGACATCCAAATAACCATCAATTTTAACACTGTGTTATGCTAACGTCATCAGGGTTTGGAATATTTTTGCCTTCACCATTGGATTTTTTCATTTTGTAGTCCAACTTTAGAGGGCCATATCTTGCTCATTTTTGCTCCTTTTTTCGAGTATTTTTTTTTAAAAATTGGGTATAATTTCCTAAAGAATCCAATGGTAGTATTATTTTTGCAATTTGGTTGCCAAATTTATCAGAAATTGCAGATTTTTTGGATTGTTCTCGTCTATTCTTGATTTCTACAACTTCTAGGGCTTCGTTTGGGTACATACGATAACATTTTGAGCTGAATTTTTTTTTGAAAGTGCATGATTTTTTGTTTACTTTCCATATCTACAATCAATTTTTAGTGATTTGGGGTGGATATAACACTTTCATAAATAGGTCATTTTGTGGCTAAATTTGCACTTGGTTAATCCTTGGATTTTAGTTTTTTGATTTGCATCAGTCATTCGAAGGAGTTATCAGTATTTATTAGTCATTATTTGGTTGTATCATGGATAATTCAAAAGTCAAAATCCTCACTCCATATAACTACCATGAATGGAAAGTATCTTTAAGTGATCATTTGTTGAGTATTGGATTGCTTAGAATGACTCTTGGGAAGGATCAACAACTACAAATAGGTGTTGTAGAAAGGTAAAAATGGTTTGATCGAAGGGATAAAGAACTTGGCTCTCTTAGATCATCCATCTCTCACGACTTGCACTTTCATATTGCATCTTGCACACATCCTCAAGATGCTTGGGTCATATTGGAAGGACTCTTTAGTAAACTTGATCGAATGAGAAAATTTAGATTAGAGAATGAGATCATAGCTCTAAATCCTAGTGATTTTGACAATATTCAAGACTTTTTCTCTAAGTTCAATTCTATTAGATTGGAGCTTTCTTCATGTGGCATTGTTAAAGGGGATGACCACTTGATATTTTCTATTCTTTCCAAGCTTGGTCCTGATTATTCTATCTTTGTTTCTATATTCTATGCTACTATGGATGCTCTTGCTAGTGCATACAAATTTTCTTATCTTGATGAATTTGCAGTGCAAATCACTAGGGAAGAAGAAAAGTTAGCACACATGGGTCAATTGAAGCCTTCCACACATCAAGCATTGATTGCAAGTGAGTCCACATCAAAGGCTTCTAATGGAAAAGTAAAGAAACAACATAAGGATCTAAAGCCTCATGAAAAAGGCAATGAATCTCCTTCACACAATCCTACTGAATCCAAGTCCTCTTTAAGAGATGAATCATCTAGAAGAAAGAGGGATAAATGTGCATATTGTAAAAAGATAGGACATGATGAGCATACATGTTTTCAAAAGAAGATTGATGAGATAACTCACATTATTCAGAAGCACAACCTTAAGTTTCCCTCATCAGTGTTTACTCCTTCTACACATTTGGTAGCTTCTACATCTCCATCATCATCCAAAGATAACGGTAATGGACAAGCACTCTTGGCTTCCACACATCCCGAGCAAGGTAAATGGCTTCTTGATTCAGGTGCATCACATCATATGGAATATTATATGGATATGTTTTCTTCTATTGAGCCTTGTAATTATCCTAATATTTTGATGGGTAACAACACATTCATGAGAGTTTGTGGGAAAGGTTCTATTCCCATGGGAGAGGGGACATTTAATGATGTTCTTTGTGTACCATCCTTGACCACTAATCTCCTTTCTATTTCCCAAATTACACATGGGGCACAGGGTAAAATTGTTGAGTTGACTCCTGATTTTGTCTACATTAGGGACATGGAGACTAGAGATATCATAGCTATGGGAGTTGTTGATCATACATCATGCTTGTATTCTTTTTCATATTTTTTTGATGATGATGCTGATATTCATGATGTACACATCCCTTTTCCAAGAGATAATTATGAGGAGAAATTTGAGCACTTGAATCATTTTTTTGTTGAGACAAGTGTTGAGCTTCCTACTCCTCCACCTCCTATTTCTTCAGACATGGGCTCTACTATTCAACAAGATGATCCAAGTATTTCAGCTCTTACAAAATGTGAAGACTACTTGGATGCATCTTCAACATTTTTTGATTCTCATGATGCACATTTGGATGACATACATGAGGGGGTTTCTCTTTCCTTTGATGATAGCATCATAGTTGGGGATACTTCTTCACCTTATTTGGAAATTGGCGATCTTGATTCTTCTCCTTCTTCACTTGATTTGTCACATTAGGATAGATTATTTGACTTGGAGATTCCTATTCACTCTTCAAAGATTCATACATGGAGATCTTCATCTTCCTCCTTCCATTTGCACAAGGATTGGCTTCTTCATCATTTGATGTATCTATTTCTTCCTAAGGGGAGATATGTTTCTTGTAGACATTGATTGATCTATTGTTTATAGGTACTCTTCATCAATATGGGAGCTTCTACATTATGGGGGGGATATCATGTCTCCAACTATCCTTCTTATGGGGGATAATTCAATGTATATACTTGATGTATGTAGTTCTTGGGGGGTCTTGAGTACTCCATCCATCCATGCATCTTGTTTTCTTCTCTCTTTTTGGGGGAGGGTTTTTCCCATGAGGTTTTCTCTTTTTCTCCACTTTATGAGAGTTATGCATTTAATGTATTGCATTTTGTACATGGGTACATAACATGGCCTAGTTGCTGGGACCCATCTTGCATTGTGATTTTAAGTGCATTACCCTAATTTTCACTTAAGGGGGTGTTGGTGTAATTAAATATTCCTAATTAAACTTTATTTAATCTTACTTAGGTTAATGCATTGCATAGTAGTTTGTGAATGAGACACCTAGGAGTTTGTACCTCAATTAAGTAAATGGTGTAGGAGAAATTCCACTTTTCATGTGAGATCCACCTTTAGTGCTCTTATCACATTATCATCCTAATCCCATTGCACATACTTCATTGCATAATGGAGGATGATCCACATTTGGTGGACATGTGATTACACCTAGCATAGGTGATAGCTTATCAACTCCTTATAATCTCTCTTATCGAATTTCCTATATAAGGAGGCCTATTATGTAATCATGTACATCAAGGTGAATTTATTGGATCAATTCAATATTGATGTAGGAGCATCCTGGGTGTAAGAGCAATCTTGCATCACCCAAAAATATTTATGTTTTATATTCAATAAAGGTTATCTTGAGCCGACTATGATGTAATGAAATATAAAATAAAAATAATTCTAAGTTTGGTCGGCCTTATTGGCTAAAATTCTGGAACCTTCCCAGGCGGTGAAAATCGCCTATATAAGGAAGGCTGTATTATTGTCTTAGGCAGTTCAGAATAGTTCTGGGTAATAGTTCGAGGCTTTGTCCTACAGAATATTGTAAGGGAATGCCCATGTGGCTTTGCATATTGTAATTCTGAAAGTTTGTAATTCCACATTTGTGGAGATAATAAGAAGCCAATTTTCTGTTCTTGCATATTATTGTTGTTGTTTCTCTATTTCTGTTATGTGTTTGTGGTATTAAGGGGAGCACCCTTCATCAAGTGGTATCAGAGCAGGAGTTCTTGAGTGTGTAAACAGATCGCCGACTGTGAGGCAGTTTGCACCAGGACCGTGGCTAGGGTTTCAGCGCGCATCGCGAAAATGCCTCCATGAAGGGAACGTGGCGGAAGAGCTGGTGTTGTAACACCTGAGGTTAGAGAGCTGTAGAGACAAGTGCGAGCATTGCAAGAAGAGATTCGCAGAGGAATGAATCTTAATGTCAGAGACGAAAGCGAGGATGAAGCCGAAGAAGAATATCAAGAAGGAGAAGTTGAAATTGTGAACCATGAGGAAGAAAGACTTTTTCGGGCGATTTCCAAGATTGGGAAAAGACCTAAGATTGAGGTTCCTACATTTTCTGGAAATCTTAACCCAGAGGAATTGATCGACTGGATCAATGAATGTGAAGAATATTTTGAGTATGAAGATGTTGAGGATCCTGATAGGGTCAAATTTGCGAAGGCCAGACTAAAAGGTCATGCGAAGATAAGGTGGCAAGAGATTCAGTTGGAGCGAAATAGAAGGGGAAAGGAGAAAATCACGAGATGGGATCGGATGGTGGATAAATTGAAGCGACAGTTCATTCCTGTTGATTATGAGCTTGACCTACTGAAAAAAATGCAGAGTTTGAAGCAAGCAGGAAGATCTGTTCAAGAGTATACAGAGGAGTTCTATCGACTTCTCATCAGAACAGGCCATGCAGAAGCTGATAAGGAGAAAGTTGCCCGATACCTTAATGGGTTAAGGCCAAGCATTCAGGAGGAGCTGAATCTGGTTCGAATGAATAGTATTGAAGAGGCATACCAGTTTTCCCTAAAAGTAGAGGAAAAGCTGAACAAGAAGTTTGAGAGCAGACAAAATGAAAGAGGTCACGGTGGACGATCTGGTGGACGATCATATGGTGGCCGAAATGAAGATCCGAAAAAGAAGGATGAGGCCAGTAGCAGTCAGAATCAGCGAGGAAATAATTCCAATCGCTTCCAGGATCAGAATAATAGAGATCAGAGAGGAAGAGGAAGAGGACAAGGATCTGGAAGAGGTGGCTTCCGTGGAACGTGTTTTCACTGTGGAGAAGAAGGTCATAGGGCATTTGAATGTCCTCAGCGCCAAGGCAGAACAGACAGGAGAAATGAAGGCCAGGCCAGAGTTGCACATGTAGATGAAGATGTCAGATCATCAAATTCTGAAGATGCTGAAAGAGGAGAAACATTGATTAACAGAAGAGTCCTATTGAGTGGTGAGAATGAACCTGAGCAAAGGAGGAGCTTGTTTCGCACCAGGTGCAAGTGTGAAGGTAAATGTTGTGATGTGATTATTGATAGTGGAAGCACTGACAATTTGGTGTCAGAAGAGATGGTGACAAAGTTGAAGCTCAAGAGACAGAAACACCCACATCCATATTGGATTGCCTGGGTACAGGATGACCACAGGGTCATGGTCAATGAACAATGCCTGGTGAAGTTCAAGATTGGCAGATACCAAGATGAGGTATTGTGTGATATCATATCTATGGATGCATGTCATATGTTGTTGGGTAGACCATGGCAGTTTGACAGATGTGCTGTACATGATGGTCGTGCGAATACCTATTCCCTGACAAAGGATGGAGTGCGACATAAGCTAAAACCATTGAAGGAAACTAAAGAAAAGGTATGTGGTAATGCAAGGATAACTTTTGTTGATGGAAGAAATTTCCTAGATGGTATGAGGCATGAGCATGTATGTTTTGCTTTAATTCCAAAAGCTGGTAAAGAGGAAGTAGAAGATGTTCCTGTAGAAGTTGAAGATTTGTTGAATGAGTTTCAGGATATTGTATCCGATAACATGCCTGATGGATTACCACCAGTCAGAAAGATCAGTCATCAGATGGACTTGATCCCAGGAGCGAGTTTTCCGAATAAGGCAGCACACAGAATGACACCTGCAGAAAGTGAGGAGTTGAATAGACAAGTACATGAACTGTTACAGAAAGGATTGATCCGTGAGAGTCTGAGTCCCTGTGCTGTACCAGCAGTATTAGCACCAAAGAAGAATGGAGAATGGAGGATGTGCATAGATTCTAGGGCAATAAACAAGATCACAATCAAGTACAGGTTTCCATTGCCACGAATGGATGATATTATGGACTGTTTGAGTGGAGCTGTGTATTTCTCAAAGATAGATCTGAAGAGTGGATATCATCAGATTCGGATCAGAGAAGGAGATGAATGGAAGACTGCCTTCAAGACAAAGGAAGGACTATATGAGTGGTTAGTCATGCCTTTTGGGCTAACCAATGCACCGAGCACTTTCATGCGGCTCATGAATGAGGTTCTAAAAGAATTTTTGGGTAAGTTTGTCATTGTTTACCTAGATGATATTTTGATCTTTAGTAAGACATTGGATGAGCATATGATGCATATTCGTATGGTATTTGAGAAGCTGAGAGAAGAGAAATTGTTGATTAATTTGAAGAAGTGCAGTTTTGTGAAGAAAGAGTTAGTGTATTTGAGATTTGTAGTTTCAGCAGAATGTCTAAAAATGGACCCAGAGAAGGTACAGGCTATCCTTGAATGGCCTACTCCAAGGAGTGCTACTGAGGTAAGATCTTTTCATGGTCTAGCTAGCTTTTACAAAAAGTTTATCAGAAATTTTAGCAGTATTTGTGGACCCTTGACTGAAACAATGAGAGGGGATAGAAAAGAGTTTAAGTGGACTAATGGGGCAGAAAAGAGTTTTCAATTATTGAAACAAAAAGTTACAGAACAACCTGTTTTAGCACTTCCAGATTTTAATAAGGTGTTTCAAGTAGATTGTGATGCTAGTGGTACTGCAATAGGAGCTGTTATGAGCCAAGAAGGTAAACCTGTTGCTTATTTCAGTGAGAAGTTAAATGATGCCAAGAGGAAATATTCTGTTTATGATCAGGAATTTTATGCTATAGTTCAGGCATTAAAGAAGTGGAGACATTATCTGCTTCCTAAGGAGTTTGTTTTGTATACTGATCATCAAGCTTTGCAATATTTGAATAGTCAGGGAAAGTTGAATCAGAGGCATTTGAAATGGGTTGAGTTTTTGCAGAGTTATACATTTGTTTTGAAACACAGAAGTGGAAAGTCTAATAGGGTTGCAGATGCTCTTAGCAGAAGGCAACTATTGCTGACAGAGATGCAGATTGAGGTGGTTAGGTTCAAGGAACTCAAGAATTTGTATCCAGAGGATCCTGATTTTGGTGAAGCTTGGAAAGCTTGTACAGAACCTGTTACTCTAGACAGGACAAAATGGTTGGATTTCATCATCCAAGATGATATGCTATTCAGAGGGAGTCAGTTGTGCATTCCACGAAGTTCTATGAGGGAGAATCTCATCAAGGAGAAGCATAGCGGAGGATTGGCTGGACATTTTGGTCGTGATAAAACCCTTGCTTTGGTTGGTGAGAATTATTATTGGCCACAATTGCAGCAAGATGTGAAGAAGTTTGTACAGAGTTGCAGAATATGTCAGATGGCGAAAGGAGTGAAGCAGAATACAGGGTTGTATCAGCCATTACCTATACCAGAGAAGCCTTGGGAGGATATCAGTATGGACTTTGTTCTTGGTTTATCGAGGACACAGCGGGGACATGATTCAATTTTTGTAGTAGTTGACCGATTTTCAAAGATGGCGCATTTCATTCCCTGCAAGAAGACTAATGATGCTGTTCATATAGCAGAATTGTTTTTCAGAGAGGTAGTGAGACTTCATGGTTTGCCAAAGACCATAGTTTCAGATCGAGATACTAAGTTTGTTGGATATTTCTGGCGTACATTGTGGAAGAAGTTAAAGATAGATTTGAAGTTCAGTTCATCACATCATCCACAGACTGATGGACAGACAGAGGTGGTGAATAGGAGTTTGGGAAATTTGCTGAGATGTTTGGTTGGAGATAAGCCAACCGGATGGGATTTGATTTTACCACAGGCAGAATTTGCATACAATAATTCTGTCAACAGGAGCACTGGTAAATCACCATTCCAGATTGTATATGGAAGTAGTCCAAGAAATGCATCTGAATTAAGGAAGATAGATAAAGGAGAAATAAGTAGTGCTGAAGCTGAGGATTTTGTAGAACACTTGAAGAACATCCATGGGGAGGTGAGGAAGCATATTACCAAGATGAACGCACAGTATAAGGCTAAGGCAGATGAGAAAAGGAGGTATAAGGAATTTCAGGTTGGTGATGAAGTCATGGTTCATTTGCGAAAGGAGCGGTTTCCAGTTGGTACATATAACAAGCTGAAAATGAAGAAGTTTGGACCATGTAGGATACTGAAGAAGCATGATTCAGGAAATGCATATGAGGTAGAATTGCCTACTGAGCTAAATATTTCACCAGTGTTTAACATTTCAGATCTGACAGAGTATCATGAAGGAGGTGTTGAAGATGAGATCACAGCAGCACAGTGGAGTATTCCAGCAACTAGTTCAGACACTAAGGAGATCGAAGATATACTGGACAGTCGTGTTGGCAGAAGCACAAGGAACAGGACATATGAAGAATATCTGGTCAAGTGGAAAGGATGACCTGTTGAAGATTCATCATGGCTGACAAAGGAGGAGGTTAGCCGTCTTGGCTTTCCTCTACACACCTGAGTCGTGACAGGGTCACTTCTCAAATTACCCCGGGTGTCTGATGCAGGAGCATCCTGGGTGTAAGAGCAATCTTGCATCACCCAAAAATATTTATGTTTTATATTCAATAAAGGTTATCTTGAGCCGACTATGATGTAATGAAATGTAAAATAAAAATAATTCTAAGTTTGGTCGGCCTTATTGGCTAAAATTCTGGAACCTTCCCAGGCGGTGAAAATCGCGTATATAAGGAAGGCTGTATTATTGTCTTAGGCAGTTCAGAATAGTTCTGGGTAATAGTTCGAGGCTTTGTCCTACAGAATATTGTAAGGGAATGCCCATGTGGCTTTGCATATTGTAATTCTGAAAGTTTGTAATTCCACATTTGTGGAGATAATAAGAAGCCAATTTTCTGTTCTTGCATATTATTGTTGTTGTTTCTCTATTTCTGTTATGTGTTTATGGTATTAAGGGGAGCACCCTTCATCAAATATTAATCATTGCATTCATATCATCTCTCTTATTATTTTATTTAACCTCTAGATCCTTGGTTCAATCTTTTCTATTTGCAAATTCTTACAATCATGCTTTCCTTTTCCATTCAAGTTATTTCAATTTCTTGGTTAATTCCAAAATTGGTGTTTGACCTAGGAAAACCCTCATCGATCCAACTATTTATCTTCTTTCTATGTGAAGGTTGTAGGATAAAAAGGCACATCCAAATTTAGATCAACAAGATAAAGACCTAAATATCTCCCTTTTGTAGGTACAAAAAGGCATGGTCAAGGCTACCCTACTCAATGTCGTCCGAAGACAAGGATACCTCATTCAACATCAACCCTCATATTTTGGCCTTGATTTTGGTAGTAGATTCTTCTTTATCTTTTTCTCCCAGATTTATCTCTATTATCTACATACTAGGTTTCTATAATTATATATCTTCTAAAAACCCTCATTTTTCCATCTTTCAACTTAGCTTCCATATTCCTTTTTCATAATTGCAATATTATTTTCAACTCATCATGAGGGACTGTTGAACCCATTTTGTGCCCAATATCTTGAGACAATTGGATCACTCCTATCCAAAGTAGTTAAAATGAAAATATATCTAAATTCATACTTTGCATATACAAGCTAATGAACTCTATTTTCTAACATTATAATTTCACATTGTTTCATTATAAGTACTTTTGTATCTTTCCCCAAAGAAGTGATATTCAATTTGAAAGTTTATTGTATCTTTCCCTAGCATAGTGAATCTTAGTCTGAGAGTTAGGGAACCATTTTCTTCCTTGGTTGTAAGCCTAAATGATTTAGAGGCTTGAAGAACTCCACAAATTGGACAAAAAGACTCTACACCTTGTAAAACAATCCCAAGGTCTCACCGTGTACCCAAGGGAATCCACTTGCTCCAAGAGGTCAAATGACTTCCAAATGACACAAGGCCAACCAAAAGAATTCCTAGGGTCCAAAAAAGCCCAAAACAACTTTTCTTGACTGGTTACAAGTTCCCTTTAAGCCACTTGATCAGATATCTCAAAATGAGTTACTAACCCCAAGCAATCTTGCCTAGTAGCCCCATGTTTCCTGATTTTTGGACTTTTGGACCAGACTTTACAAAACATTTGAAAATTAAATTTTTGATTCAGATACCCATTTGGAATTTATAAAACATATGTTAAAATGGAGTATTACTCTTTTGGACCAACTGTGCATAAAATTGCTGCCTCCAGTATTGCCACTAGACCTAGTTGGGCCACTTTACAAAGGAACTACCAAAAATACTTATCCCCAGACACTATAACTTTCAAAAGTCCCTATTTATACCCCCAAAAAAAGGATTATCTTATTGGTTTTCACCTAGAAACTTCCCATATGGTCAAACTCAAAATTCCTCACCAAATGGCTCCAAAAACTAGGGCCTTCTAGAAAATGACCCAAAACTCACTTCCAAAACCCCTCCTTCAGGATTAACCACTTATTTGACATGTAATTTTTTTGTTTCAAACAAAAAAATGCCCTCCTTAAGCCCGATCTCTCGCTGCTACACTTATGGCATCAAATTCCATGCATTTTCATGCACCCAAGCACTCCAACTTGCCCAAATGGATGATCAACTGCATTCTCTATCTTATTCCTACATTATTATGCATAATTACATATGATACATATCATAAATCCATCCCCATGTCACAGTTAGAACAGAAAGGGGATGGTTACACCATTTTGCTTGAGAAAAACAATGTGAAAATGGCTATCTACAACACTTATTCTATGTAACTGAAACTTCCATGAAAAAATCACTTAAGATGAATAAAAAAAACTTAAAATACATCCTTCAATACATTTCAATGACAAAAAAATAAGGAAATACAATAAGATATCAAAATATGCAAAGGAAGTTATGAAATTCTGAAATTTTATTGCATTTCTAAGAAAATCTGCACATTCTCCTTTACCAATTCGTACCATGCCTTTTCCCTATCATTCCTGGGTGTTTATAACTTCCAAAACCAATCCCAAGTGGTTGGAAGTGATTACAATTTCTTTAAAACTCCTAAACATATTTTCCCACCAAAACACAACTAGCCCTTAATATTCAAACATTTGAATTATTAACTTGTGTTTTTGTTATATTCATTTCTTAATACTTATTTGATTCTACTTATAGGGTCTATTTGAATCCATTAGACACTTCTAAATCCTAATTAGATCCTTTGGGTACTTATTGACCCAAATTACAATATTTTTGATGTCCTAGTCCTCTACTTGGACCAATAGGACTTAAACACATTTTATTGCAATTTTTATTGTCAATTGCCATTATTGGCTCTAATACACCCCAATTCACATTTAGGGATGACTTTAGTCCTTTGTATTTGACTGGCTTAATGGTGGACCTAGGTGTCTTCATAGGTGCTCCTACACCATACATCCCACCTTGGAAAAAGTTCTTGTCCCAAGAACTAAGGGACTGTGTCTTTGTGCCTCCCATCTTCCTTGTAGGTGGCTCTCTCTTCTTCTCTTTGTGAGTCCTTTGTTCAACCTCCAATTCTATCCTCTTACCCTTCACACCTGCAAACAAAGATTGAGAAACAAAAGAAGGAATAGAACTAAGATCAAATCTGTCATCATGCTGCTGCAAATAGTGATCTTGTGTGTCTACAAATTGTCTTTGCAACTGCCTCCTTGGATCAGATTGACTCCTCCTTGTGTCTTTTAATGACACCTCTGCAATTTTCTTCATTGATTTCTCCAAAGGACACCACATTGTGCCAATGAGGACACCATCTCCATGCCCTATTTGCTGTTTTATAGTCAATGCCTCATGACTTTCCACAAACTTGTCTTTCAAGACCAATAAAGTTGTCTTAGAATCCTACTCTTTAGTCACCATCTTTTCATGCTTTGGAACCTGCAAATCAACATATGTTTTTGCACCAAAGATAATGATGCTACCAACTTCTTCTACCTTGCTTGGAAGAGGTTTAAGGGTGAATTTTCTTCCCTCCTTGTGCACCACATACTCATTTTTTAAACCATAATGAATGGTCTTCCTTGAAGCCTGCCATGGCCTTCCTAAGATGATGTGACAACATGTCATGGGAACTATATCACATAGAACCCTATCAGCATAACCCCCAATTGAAAAATCTACATATTCTTTCTCCTTAATCACAATATTCTGATCATTACTAACCCAAGAGGCCCTATATGGTCTACCAATAGGAAATTTAGGCAAGTTTAACTTATTTACCATCTCATAGGACACTATATTGTCAAATGAACCAGAATATATGATAACCTTGCATATTTTTCCATAGCATTTACAATTTGTTCTAAAAATAGATACTTTGGGTGTATGTTGAATAGGTGACCTTCCCATCAAGAGACACTCACCTTCTTTAGGATACGCATAATCATGGTTTGCTTCTTCTTCCTCTTGATGTTTGCTGTCCTCTTCTCCTTGAGTCAAATGGACCCTCTTATCATTCTTCTTAGCTTCTCTTTGAGGACACTTGTAGAATGGGTGCCCTTCTTCACCACACTTGTAGCGATTTCCATGAAAGCTCTTTCCTCTACCATTTCTTTGTTCTCCTTTCTGATCTGAGACTTTCTCTTTACCCTTCTCATTTTATCCTTGGCTTGGATTCACTCCTTTGCCCTTGTTTTGTTGTCCTCTTGAACTACCTTGCCTCTCTTGCCTTCTTTTAAGCTTGTCTTCTGCTTTTATTGCCAACTTGTAGAAATCTTCAAGAGTCCTTGGTGTGGCCATGCTCATCTCATCCTGGATGTTATACCTCATCCCTCCAGGATATCTAGCCACCTTCTCTTCCACATCTTCATCATGAGAAGCTCTGATGTCAAGCTTGTGGAATTCCTCTGTATACCTTTGGACATCCATGTCTTTCTGCTTCAACCCTTGAATCTTCTTAAAGAGTTGAACCTTGCAGTCCTTAGGTAGAAACTTCTCCCTCATTTTTTCCATCATTCTAGGCCATGATGTGATCTTTGGTAGGTTTTTCTTGCACCTTTCTACTTGTAGGCAATCCCACCATAACAATGCATGACCCTTAAGTCTTGCTTTTGCAATCTTCACTTTATGCTTGTCTTCAATGTCCTCATAGTCAAAGTGGTTCTCAATAACACTGAACCAATCAAGGAGCACTTTCTCATCCATCTTCCCATCATACATTGGGATCTCTGCTCTGACTTTTGATTCTCCTCCTTTAACTACCTTTAGGATCTTTACTAGTCTAGCATCCTCATGATCCAACCTTTCTTCAATAGGTTCCTATTCTACTTCACCTTCATCATCAAAAGAGTTTAAACCCCTCTTCTCAACAAGATTGGTCAACCTTTCAATGAATTCTTCCAATCTGTTGTTCTTTTCTACTTGCTCCATCACAATCTTAGCAAGCTCCGTGTTTGTCATCTTTGGAGGCATGTTTTCAGCCTCTTCTTCAAAATCTTCAAACTCTTCCTCAGACATACACACCTAACCTTCCTCCCAAGGTTATTACTTTCTCTAATACCAATTGATGCAGAGGCTTGAAGAACTCCACAAATTGGACAACAAGAGTCTACACCTTGTAAAACAATCCCAAGGTCTCACTGTGTACCCAAGGGAATCCATTTGCTCCAAGAGGTCAAATGACTTCCAAATGACAAAAGGCCAACCAAAAGACTTCCTAGGGTCCCAAAAATCCCAAAAAATCTTGTCTTTACTGGTTACAAGTTCCCTTTAAGCCACTTGATCAAATATCTCAAAATGAGTTACTAACCCCAAGCAATCCTGCTTAGTAGCCCTGTGTTTCTTGATTTTTGGACTTTTGGACAAGACTTTACAAAAAAATTGAAAATTAAATTGTGGATTTAGATACCCATTTGGAAGTTACACAACATATGTTAAAATGGAGTATTACTCTTTTGGACCAACTATGCATAAAATTGCTGCCTCCAGTATTGCCACTAGGCCTAATTGGGCCACTTTACAAAGGAACTACCAAAAATAATTATCCCCAAACACTATAAATTTCATTAGTCCCTATTTATACCCCAAAACAAAGGATTATTTTATTGGTTTTCACCCAGCAACTTCCCATATGGTCAAACTCAAAATTCCTCACCAAATGGCTCCAAAAACTAGGGCCTTCTAGAAAATGACCCAAAACTCACTTCCAAAACCCCTCCTTCAGGATTCACCACTTACTTGACATTTAATTTTTCTATTTCAAACAAAAACATGCCCTCCTTAAGCCCGATCTCTCGCTGCTACACTTATGGCATCAAATTCCATGCATTTTCATTCACCCAAGCACTCCAACTTGCCCAAATGGATGATCAACTGCATTCTCTATCTTATTCCTGCATTATTATGCATAATTACATATGATACATATCATAAATCCATCCCCAAGTCACAATTAGAACAGAAAGGGGATGGTTACACCATTTTGCTTGAGAAAAATAATGTGAAAATGGCTATCTACAACACTTATGCTATGTAACTGAAACTTCAATGAAAAAATAACTTAAGATGAATAAAAAAAAATTCAAATACATCCTTCAATACATTGCAACAACAAAATAATGAAGGAAATACAATAAGATATCAAAATATGCAAAGGAAGTTATGAAATTCTGGAATTTTATTGCATTTTTGAGAAAATCTGCACATTCTCCTTCACCAATTCGTACCATGCCTTTTACCTATCATTCCTAGGTGTTTATAAAAAATTTTATAACTTCCACAACCAATCCCAAGTGGTTGGACGTGATTACAATTTCTTTAAAACTCCTAAACATATTTTCCCACCAAAACACAACTAGCCCTTAATATTCAAACATTTGAATTATTAACTTGTGTTTTTGTTATATTCATTGCTTAATACTTATTTGATTCTACTTCTAGGGTATATTCGAATCCCTTAGACACTTCTAAATCCTAATTAGATTCTTTGGGTACTTATTGACCCAACTTACAATATTTTTGATGTCCTAGTCCTCTACTTGGACCAATAGGACTTAAACACATTTTATTACAATTTTTATTGTCAATTGCCATTATTGGCTCTAATACACCCCAATTCACATTTAGGGATCACTTTGGTCCTTTTTATTTGACTGGCTTAATGGTGGACCTAGGTGTCTTCATAGGTGCTCCTGCACCACTAAAACAAGCAATTGTATTACTAGTTTTCTATATTGCGAGTTAATTATTGAACAATCTAGATAATTAAGAGGGTGTGGTGGGGGGTTGAATCAATTATCATAAAATAATCTCCTTAACCTTAATTTATCCAAGTATATCTTAAATTAACCATATAGACAAAAAAAAAATGAAAATGAAAGCACATAGAACAACATGCATGATGAACACTATATTTTTACATGGAAACCCAAGATGAGAAAAACCATAGGGAAGATAATTCTCATGAATAAAAACACCGGTTAAGGTGATTTTTAAAAAGGCCTCACTACCAAGATGCTCACTACAGATAGGCTCACTATTGGTGGGCTCACTTCCCAGCTATTACAACTAATAAGAAAAGGCTCACTGTCAATAGAAAAAGGCTCATTGGAAAAATAAAGAATAATGAAAGGAATCCACCACTAAAATAACTACACTAGCTACAACATTGAAAGAACCTTAATATATTCTACCTTTGGCCACACACTTTTTCATACTTCATAACATCAATATATATACTTTTCAGATTCACATTCATTACACGTGCACACAATCATCAAACATAATCATCTTTTACTTATGCCATGTCATGCCTCCATTAACTTTTAAGTTGGCCAAACATAATTTGAATTAGGTCACCACAAAAATTCTTGTGGTGGAAAGGAATGAAACATGGACTACATATAACCTCCTCACTCAAATTAATATGCTACACATTTACCATAATATCATGAGCCAAATAATAGAATATACACATTATAATGTAGACAATATTCTGGAGCATGTCATTATGTTGCAATATAAATGGGACTAGGACAAAAAATAATAAAGATAGATCATCAGAGTGCAACATTCAAAGCATGCTAATCTAGATTACCAAAGTCTCAAAATAGAACCTCATCCAAATAGCCAAGATATGTTGACATTAGGGGTGGTTTATTAGTTGGTGAGTGGGAGGAGATGCCAGGGCCCTTGAAAACCATTAACAAAAACAAAAACAAGAACAACAACAACAAAAACAATGCATTCCAACTATATCCCCCTTTTTCATTGATGGAAACAATCATCAACAATAAATCGAATAACTCAATATCAACATTGAAATACCTCTTTTATTCTCCCCCTTTCACACCAAACACAAAGGGAAAAATTCCCCTTGAAAAACTTACTCATCTTGCCTTAAGAGGAAGCTACCAAAAATTGATCTAGATAAGAATGAACATATAATACCCTAGACCAATGCACACCCTGATGCATTTTACTATAGACTAGGAAGGGGAAGAACCCCTAAATTTTGTTGGAGATACTCAAAAGCATCCTTACACAATGGTTTTATGAAAATATCTACTATCTACTCTTTTGTAGGTACATATTCAAGTCTTACCCCATTTTCTAACACTTTCTCTCTCAAGAAATGATATCTAATGGATATATATTTCATTCTAGACTACTGTATTAGATTCTTGGAAATATTTATGATACTAGTATTATCATACATAATTGAGATTAGTTCATTAAATGATATGCCAATATCCTTCAATATTTGTTTCATCCATGGTACCTGAGGGAAACATGATGATGTTGTAAGATATTCAACATTAGCAGTAGATAGTGAGACAAAGTCCAATTTATTACTCAACCATGCAACCAGCTTTGCGATAAGGAAATAAGCCTCACCACTTGTACTCCACCTATCATCAATACATCCAACCCAATCAACATCAGTATAGGATATCAAAGTGAAATATGAGTCCTTTAGATACTATAATCCAAAATATTATGTATCCTTCAAATATCTAAAGATCATTTTTATTGTGCAACAACATGTGATTATTTTGGTTCTTGCTAAAATTTGGCTTCTAAACAAACATACATAATTTACGGTCTAGTAGCAATCAAATATAACAATACTGCAATCATTGACCTATACTTACTTTCCTCTTCTTTAGGTGAATCATCTTCTTTTTTAAACTTGCATCTGGTAACAATAGGTGTACAAACTAGTTTAGAATTCTCCAATCCATACTTCTTCAATAATTATCTGGTATACTTGGATTGAGAAATGAAGACTCCTTTACTATTATAATTTACTTGTAATACAAGAAAAAAATATAACTCACTAGTCATAGATATTTTAAATTCTTTCTGTATTTCGGCTACAAATCTTCTACACATCACCATTTCCTCCAAAAATTATGTCATCAATACAAAACACAACAATATAAATTTGATTTGAGTATTTTTTTTTTAGTATAGGTTACTATCAGTAGATCTATTTTGAAATCCTTGTCCAATCAGATACTTGTCTAGTCTTCCATAATAGGCTCTAGGTGCCTACTTTAATCTATATAATTCTTTCTTCAATCTGCAAACAACATCTAGATCACTTTCTGACTTAAATCCTTATAGTTTCTCAATGTATACTTCTTCCTTCGATTCTCCACCTAGAAACACTGATTTTACATCTATTTGATAAACCTTGAAATCTTTAAAGGTTGAAAAAGCTAAGAATGTCACGATCACTTCCATCCAAGAAACAAGGACATATGTTTCTTCAAAATCAATACATTTGATCTAAGTGTAACCTTTGCAAACCAAATTTTCCTTGCTTCTCATTACCTTTTCCATTTTCATCTTTTTTTTTTTTCAATTTTTTTTTTTTTGGAATATCGACTTTGTTCCAATTACATTGTTTGTCTGCTGATTTAGGCACAAGTTCTCAAGTCTAAGTTTTCTCTATCTAATCAAACTCTTCTTCCATTTCTTTTAACCAATTTTGATCATTGCTTGCTTCTTCCACAATCTTTATTTTAATTTTGGAGAGTAAACATAATAATACTTGTTCTTGAGCAACTTTACTTCTTGTGATGGTTCATTTATTCTTATCTCCAATAAACTACTTTTTTGAGTGATTTGTTTGTACATACCTTGGGGTTTTAGTTGTAGATGCCGAAGCCTCCTTTATCTCTTCTTCTTTCTTATCTTATTTTCCTTTGTCATCAGAGTCATCTGATTCATATTTAATATGCCTATCAGGATTTAATTGAATATCTTTATCAACTTTCACATTCACACTTTAAATTATCTTGTTTAGTCTCTTGTTGTAGCACCAATACACTTTTCTTCTTGTAGAGTAACCCAAAAATATGCCTTCATCATGTCTACTATCAAATTGGGCCATGTTTGTTTCATGTATGTGAAGTTTTTTTCATTTCAAATCATACCAATTGTAATGTCCCAAAAGGGTACAAAAACAAAATAGACTATAACTAGACCAGATATTCCAATCTTAAACAAACCAAATACAAAACTATTTTTTATTCCATTGTGAAACTAATAAAATTACCCACGATTCTGAGATATTCTGAACCTTATTCTACTAATAATGATTATGTGTTGGGATTTATGGAATGATTTTCTTGATATGACTTTATGGTGAGGGGAAATCCAATTCATCACTTAGTCTAATCCCCAATATAAATGTATGTGCAGGACTCGAAACTTAAATGTAAGAAACCTGAGAAATTAATCCCAAGATTGTCATCATCTCTTTGAATGTAGCACTTCAATTTTTTTTAAAATAATTTATTATGGGATATCTTCCATGCCATAGTTCATATGATGTCTTTCCATACCTCCCAAAAATTACTATGTTAAGAGTGTATATTGATGTGTGTATTGCTTCTCTCTATTAAACCTCTAGCAAGTCTTCTTCTTTGACCATTATTCTAGCTACTTATTGAATTGTTTGATTCATTATTTTCACTACACTATTTTGTTGTGGTGTTCTAGGAGTAGATAGTTGTCTGTAAATGCCATGTTTCTCACATAAATTGTTAAATTCATCAGAAGTAAACTTTCCTCTATTAGATCTTAAACACTTGATTCTTCTGTCAACTTCATTGTAAACTCTTGCCTTAAATATCTTGAATTTTTTTAATGCCTTTGATTTTTCTCTAAAAAATTCTACCCATGTCAATTTGGATTAATTGTCAATTTAAAGCATGGAGCATCTCTTACCTTATAAGCTTCTTGTTCTAGTTGGACCACATAGGTCAGTGTGTACAAGGTCCAATAGTCCAGTAGTTAATTTTTCTTTTCTTCTGAATGATTCTCTTGTTTGATTTCCTTCTTGACATCCTTTGCAGATAATGTTGTTTGATTTGGTCAATCTTTCTAAATCTCTAACTGCACTTGTTTAACTTATTCTTACCAAATCATCAAAGTTGATGTGACACATCCTCTACTTCCAGAGCCAATTGTCATTGAATTGTGACAATAAACATCTCTTTGTAGCTCCTTCTAGTTGATACATGTTATCACTTATCCTTTCCTCAACTACAATAATAGCTCCAAATCTCTTCTAGATCTCACAACCATCATCCTGAAATACAACACTATAGCCATTTTTTCACATATGTCCAAGACTCAAAAGATTATGATATAAAACCATCACATAGTAAAAATTATCAGTGTTATGTTTTCTATCAAAGTTAATAGAACCAATTCCAACAATCTATGCTATTTGATAATCTCCAAACCTAATAGAACCACCATCATAGTTCTCAAGTTTTACAAACTTACTTTTATCACTAGTCATATGATTTGAAAAAAAACTACCAATAAACCATTCATCTCTATTTCTCCTAACTTTTAATGCAGTTTCAATGTGAACATTGGATTCCAAACAAATTCTAGAGATATCAGATCTAGGTTCATCTTTTTCCACCAAAAAAAATCAATCTTCTTGATCTAATTCATCATCTAATATATTGGCATTTTCATTGACATAATAGGCCTTCTTATTGAATATTTTAAACTTTTGTCTTGTTTCTTTTTTTGGACACCTAGTTGCTAAATGACCAATCTTTCCACATCTAAAAAATTTAAGAGGTAAAATACCTTTGTATTTATCGTTACCTTTCTTCATTTTCCTTGTAGAGTTTTCCTCCAAATCATTTGAACTGTCACTATTTGGATCTTTTGTCTTTGTGTCTTTAAAGGCTATTTTAGGTTTCTCCTTTTCTTTTCCAAAATTCCTCATCTTAAATGTGGTTAGGATGCCAAATAGTATCTTTGGTGTTTTTATTCGAATCATAAACCTCCTCAATAGCTAAGATATTATCATTGTAGCTCTTTGATAAAGTCACCATAATCTTCTCCATAATATCTTCATCAATCAGAGTGTGTCCTTGATTTTTGAATTCATTTACTACACAATCAACTCTCTGAAAGTAGCTTTCTATGTCTTCACCTTCTTCCATTCTCAAGTTTTCATATCACGCTTGGCTATCAACTTATTTGATAATTTGACCCTATCATTTCCTTCATAGATCTCTTTCAATTTTTTCCAAACTTAATAAGCAATGTTCAATGAAATAAATTTTTTTAACCCAACCTTTGATAAAGCACTTGATGCAGGAGCATCCTAGGTGTAAGAGCAATCTTGCATCACCCAAAAATATTTCTGTTTTTATATTCAATAAGGGCTATTTTAGTGCAGAGCTGCTATTTATGGAAAGTTACTATTTTTGGTAATTTTTGCATGTGCTCAGAATGATCTGATTTCTTTCTTGGAGGTTCATTTTGGTCATGTAAGTCTGCCAGTAAAGTTTCATTGCCAGATCAAGTGTATATTGCAAGATATTGAAGATTTTCGGTATTGGCAGCAGGGTACAAAAACTTTGAACTCAGTTTTGAAGGCTTTAGAGGCCCCGGATGAGGTTGAAAATTTGGGTGATAGGCACTTGTGCCAGTTAAGCCTGTAGAGCGCTTCGTGGCATTTCTGAAATGGGGTTATAATAGCCGATCAGGTCAATTGGTGATGACTTATGGTCTTCGGAAGTTGGGCCACCTGAAATGGCGAAAAATAATTTTATTCAAAATTTCCGTTCGGGTTTCAAAGGTTATCTTGAGCCGACTATGATGTAATAAAATGTAAAATAAAATAATTCTAAGTTTGGTCGGCCTTATTGGCTAAAATTCTGGAACCTTCCCAGGCGGTGGATAATTGCCTATATAAGGAAGGCTGTATTATTGTCTTAGGCAGTTCAGAATAGTTCTGGGTAATAGTTCGAGGCTTTGTCCTACAGAATATTGTAAGGGAATGCCCATGTGGCTTTGCATATTGTAATTCTGAAAGTTTGTAATTCCACATTTGTGGAGATAATAAGAAGCCAATTTTTCTGTTCTTGCATATTATTGTTGTTGTTTCCCTTTTTTCTGTTATGTGTTTGTGGTATTAAGGGGAGCAACCTTCATCAGCACTAAAGATTGCATACCTTTCTTTTTCATTCTCTTCATAGGTTGAGATCTCATCCAAAGTAGTGGGACCATTTTCCAGTGCAACATATTTTGTGTCAACAACTTTCGAAGTATTGTATCTTAGGGAAATCAGGTAGCCTCTCATCTGTACTTTCTATAAACTATATTTAGATCCATCAAACACAAGAATTATTAATTTATGCACCATCAAATCTACATCA
Source organism: Chamaecyparis obtusa (assembly GCA_027943335.1). Taxonomy (NCBI): domain Eukaryota; kingdom Viridiplantae; phylum Streptophyta; class Pinopsida; order Cupressales; family Cupressaceae; genus Chamaecyparis; species Chamaecyparis obtusa. The sequence goes on from BSBK01007724.1 coordinate 515,386, forward strand.
AGCTGTTAAGCTCTCTTTCGAGGAACCAAAGCTGTAATGTCCCTGCTAGGGAACCCATAAGGAATTAGGTCTATGACCTAAAATTACAACTAACAATTTTTTTTCTTAACATTCTAACATATCATCATTAATATTCACAAGTAAATTCCTTAAGGTTCCCTTAATGAATTCATTTACCATTATCAAGTATTACTTAATCTAACGAATTCTATTTCCGTTTCAACTTCAATTTACATTGAAACATTGCTTTCATTCTACTTCAAAACCAATTTCCTTAGTGAATTAATTGAACTCATTTTCTTTACCAAACCAACACAACATTTACTTTTAGAAATGAAACCAATACACATTACTTATCTCATTCGCTAATTACATTTATTCTTTCCTATTTATTTACTCCTTAACCTTATCTATGCTCAAATCAATTGCACCATGAAAACTCAATTGAGCTTTTCCATTAAGGGTCCTTACTTTCTATTTTCATTTCAATATAATGATAGACATAGCGTAAAGTACTTAACTATATATTGCTAACCAACATAAAAAATTTAATGAATCATTTTTGCCACAAGTTTAACTTCCACAAATTATCATCTATAACCTTGTATAAGTCTAGTTAAGAATTGAGATTAAAACCTAGTTTGAATAACCACACATTACTCATACTGAACAATACATTTAAGAATCTCATCTCATTACTACTTTCAATATCATACATGTTTCTTACCCTTATTATTTCACCTAGAAATAACCTTAAACCCTTAGCACATCTTTTCACTATTCCACATATCAAAACGAGTATTCCTTAAGAAGTTTACAACTATATAAGTTCTTTGCAAAAGCTTACATAGAATCATTACTTTCTGTAAAGGATAAAATATGGATGAGGTCCTAGAACAATGGTTTGCACATGAAAGAGACACCAAAACCAATATTTTATACATACATGAGATTGTATTGATATGGAAAGTAAATTTAGAAGACTAATGTTGAAGCGAATAAATAAAAGTACTTACCTCTGAAAAAGAACCTGCTAAAAAACCCTATCAAACTTTCTTAGAAATTGTTGATTTCTACACTCTGGAACTGAAACTGTGAGATCTACAAAACCCATAAATATTTTTTTGAGATCAGGTCATCTCTGCCCTAGGTCAGGGACGAGGTCATCTTTGACCTAGGTCAGTATCTAGGTAGTCCCTGACCTAGGTCAAGGTCTAGGTCATCCTTGACCCAACTGCTTTGATAGAAATTCTATTCGCAGATCCTAAAAGTTCACCGAAAAGAGTATCCAAATTTGAGCTCCGATTTGCAATCCTGTACCTGTACCTACAAGAAAAAAAGATTTTTGTTATTTGGATGGGGGGGTTTGCCTTGGTCAAACCCCGGTTTGGAATCAACCTTAATAATGAAATTGAAATGGAGAATGCTAGCAAGTAGTAGAAGTAGATCTAAAAATGAAGCTATGAAATTCAATAGATATGTAATTGCATTTCAAATGTAATCAAGTATGTTAATATGAAAGCTTGAACATGAAATTAACAAATGTAAATCAAAACCTCCATGGTTTTAAGCTTGGAATCCACCTTGAGAGAAGAAGGAAATGGATCTTGAAGATGAACAAAGGATCATGAAGGAAGATCACAACACCATGATGGATAGATCTAGGGTTTTCAATGATGAATCTTGAATGCTTGAACCAAATCCCTTCAAAGGCTTGAATGCTTGAATCCTTGATCTTCAATGGAGAACTTGAATGCTTACTTGAAAATGGTTGCTTGATCTTGCTTGAGAGCTTGATATGAGATATGAAAACTTGATGTGAAAATGAGAGAGGAAGGCCTCTTTTTATAGTGATCTAGGGCACAATCCTCTAGAGGGACCACCTTGGAGAATTAAATTACAATTAGGTCCTAACCTTTAGAAATATACCTAGATTAAATGCAATTAAAGATTTACCATCCCAAAACCCGAAATGGCCAACCCGAAGGCAGGAAAAAGAATCTTTCTAAAACCCAATATTTGAAAATCAGAAAATCCTAAAATTTGAACCCTGGGTCAAAGATAAGGTAGACCCCACCCTAGGTTAGGGTCGAGGTTGTCCCTGACCTAGGTTAGGGTCTAGGTCATCATTGACCCTCAAGGTTGTCTTTGACCTTGAGGTCAAAAAACCTAGGACCTCAATCTAGAATGCTAGGAAATGCAGGAATATATAGAAAACAGGGACAAAGAGAAGCAGAATGGGGGGAACAAGTTAGATCTAAGAAAAGATATGATCAAGATGCTTGACATGAACCTAGACTACTTACTCAGAGGGCTAAACAATCTTATCATGGAAGTCCTTCCATTTTAAGATGATACATTAAGCTCCCACTTTAGCAAGCGTATGGACTCGATGAAAACTCTTGGTAAAGGAGAAGAAAGAAAAGATCCAAGTGGATTCATAATGAGATAAAATAACACCTAGCTAAGGACACAAGCCCCCAGGATAAGGATTATAACTCAACATACACACATGAGGGTGTGAAAAGAGAAAACCAAAAGAACAGGGGTTAGTACTAAATGACCCAAATCAATTAGCATAAGAAACCTCACTAAGAAATATTTCCTATACTAATATCATATTTGGAAAGCTATTATAAGAGCATAAATGATTACATAAGAAAGACAAGAGAAACACTATAAATAACATAGCTTCATGATCCTGTCCTACTAGCATGAAAGCAAAAAGAGAGAAAGGAGAAAGTGATTACCTCACCTAGTAAGATGCCCACCTTACCGTGAATCATCTTGGAGGGAGAGACCAATAGGTAGCAAGAATCAATAGCTCACCCAAAAATAGTGCTTTGAAATTGTAATGCATCTTCTGATGTCTTATGGAATACCCATAGATCCACCTTATTGTATCACTATGAATATGAAATGTGTGTCTCCTCAGGATTTAGCAACTTATGTGCTTTACCATCGAAAGATTTAGCATATTAGAAATGCGTGTCTTTTCAAGATTTAGTAACTTATGTGCGTTACCTTCCAAGATTTAGCATATTGAAAATTAAAAATGCGTGTCTCTTCAGGATTTAGAAACTTATGTGTGTTACCTTCTGAGATTTAGCATGCTGCAAAATAAAAGGTTAGAACAAAAATGCATAATACAAAATAAGGGAGGCCATATATATGCTCCCCTCCTTAATATGGAAAAAACATACTATTTTGACATGTTAAGGAAAGAAAAGAACAAGGATAAAGCCTTCTTCAACATCAAGACAATATCCACAGACAACACCTAGTCCAAGCCAAGAAGGTCACAACTCCTATGAGGCCATGGAAGGGATGAATGCAAAGAGATATCATGCAAGAATTGTTAAAGTAACCCTTGTGAGGGATATGCACACTATTCAGTTTCCAAGGTGAGAGATATATCAACCATGGAAACCCAATGTCTAACAATGAAATAGGTTGTGATCAAGGATAAAGATCCTCAATGCAAACCAAAATTTTCATGTATGATTAGATACCACATAATAGATAGATACTGCTTTAATCAAGGAAAGAGGTGAATCTTGGAAAGACAGAAAATAATAAGATGACATCCTTTCCCCCCAAGTATAGGAACAAGGATGGAAGGGGACCTATTATATTGCTCACAACACTATACAAGAAAACAAGCCCCCAAGGATTAGGCTAACATTGTTTACATAATGTGGAGCTCCATAATAGGAACATACATGTTATTTAGAGAAAACAAGATTGAAATACAACTCATTGCCACGTGATATATAAATAACATTACTATTAATGAGCTGCCTAATCTTATAATGTAAAGCTTGCCATTCAGTAGTAGAGTGATCATGAAATCTATGATACAAACAAAAAAGGAAGAGTCTTCAAGTGTGGACTACATTTCTTTTTGTGTTTAGGTCTAGTAATCATCTTAGCATGAAGGAGTTTAGGCAAAAGAACTTCTTGGTCAAATTCCTTCATAGGTTCATCATGTTTTGAAGTGTTATTTGAGATGTTGTGAACATTGATTTATTGTTGAGGATTAAATCTCAATCCATAAGAATGCTCATGCCCCCTAGTGTGTAAGGGCATTTGAATTCCTTGTGTATGCTTACCACATGCTTGACCATTAAATCCTTGTTTAACTAGGAAGTGATAACCAGGACCATAACAAGAAGCCATATCAGGAGTCAATGGAACTTCAGTAGTCACAATATCATCCTTAGTAGGTTTGACAGATTCATTGTGGGTAGAAGCAGTGACAAAGTTATTATGAAGGACTTTAGAGGTAAAAAATCATTGTTCAAATTCTCTTTGTTTCTTCATAAAATTAAGATCATTAACCTTATACTCTCCAATAAAGGTAGGACTAAAATCCAAGGTTCCCCAATCATCACTAGGAAGAGCATTAGAGGAAGAGGGATTGCTATTAGGAATATGAGTAGTGTGAGTTTGAATATTTAGACAAGGATTAGGTGCATCATCCGCATGAAGTGAGTACATCTTGTTATTATGTATAAACTTGACTTTCCGGTGAAGGGTGGAAGGAATGACATGCATCTCATGAAACCAAGGTCTACCCAAAAGAAGGCTATAATTGAGAGGTCCAGGCATAACATGAATAGGTGTATCCAAGATGATAGGTCCTACTTTGATAGGTAAGGTAATGATGCCTAAAGTTTTCTTAGCAATGTTATCAAAGCCATAGATAGGTACATTTTTAGGTTGAATAGTTAAAAGATCGATGTTAATCACTTTGAGCATGTCCATGCTAAAAACATGAAGCCCAGATCCATTATCAATCAAGGTCCTATGAATGATACTTTTATTGATACTAAAATCAACCATAAGAGCATCATATGGATTCTGAACTTCTTTAGAAGGTAAATCCTTTTGAGTGAATACAATGTCAGGAGGACCCGGGGTAGCATGCATGCATTGTATGAAGTTATTGATGTTCTCTTGATTAGGAGGTGGAGTAGGAAGAGTTGCTAGAGCTTTTTGCAAGGCTTCATAGTAGGTAGGTGAAGTTTGAAGAAGCTCCCATAAAGAAATCTTGGCAGGGGTATTTTGCAATTGGTTTATCAAATTATACTCCTTACTAGGAAGACGGGGTGGAGGAGGAAGAATAGGTCAAGAAGGTGGAAAAGAAGTAGAAACCACTGGATTATGTTGAAGGTTATTCCTTGTATGATAAGTGTGAGCTATCAAATCTTGATCATTGAAAGACTCCATAGGTTTTCCTTTGATAGTAATGCGAGGACAACCTTTGACAGTCAACAAGGGTTTAGGATAAACCATATTAGTTGTCTCAACACTACAAATAGATTCACAAGAAGGAAGAAAAGAAGACATCCTAGGAGGAGATGAGGTAGGATCTTGATTCTCCATAAGATCATCACTGATGAAATACAACTGATTTAGAACCTAATTGAAGAATCTATGATTAGAGATCACTGAGTTGCTGATTAGATATGTAAGATGATTAAATCAGTAATATGTTGTTATTGATGTCAACTTGTTTGAAAACACTTATCTTGTAAGTTACTATACCTAGACATATGTAGAAAAGGAGTAAAAGAGATGAAGAACAAAAATATCTACATGAGGAAGATGTATATGACAGATGAGGACAAGGAACACATTGGGTAACTTGCTGATGAGTCTATGACCTTATGTTATTGACTTGATTATGTTTCATTCATCTATGATGAGGAAAAGAGCTAAAAGACACAAGGTAGTGTGGTCAGTTGATGAAGCATCACAATAGACACCGAGCAGTGTAGTGTATACTGAGCACAGTATAAACCAAGCTTGTGTTCACCAACACATTTCTTTGTTAACTAAGAAAGAGAAAGGAACTAAATGATTAGTTTAGTCGATAAGGATTGATGAGCTGGAAATTACCTCAAACTCAGTGTTGGAGATAAATTTTGTTACGAAGATTGACGGCTAACAAAATTCAAGAAAGATCTAAAGGATCGAATCAAAACATGTTACTAACACATTAGATGAGAAAGGTTTAAGTGGTAAAATGGACGAAGGAGAATAAGAGGAAAAATCTAATGGAGGAGAAGAAAATGGTTTACTTGTCTATTTAAGAGACTAGGGTTTTGTTATGAAACACATGCTAGAAGAAGGAGACTGCAGAGTTATCACATGAACAAGTTTTCATGTATGCTTGATCAAACTGGTTAAGGAGAACCAAACTGCAAAGTTTACCGAGCATCAGAAAGCTATTACCAAGTGACAATAAGTCATTGATTATTGTTGATACATAATTGATATATTGATCAGAGGATTTGAATGAGCTTAACATAGATTTGATAATCTGAAATTGAAGTTGTGTTATGATCAAATCAATTGCTGTATATTTTAACCATTGTAAACAGAGAAATCTCTTAACTGAGTGGACTAGGAAAGTATTTTATGTATCATTCATAGAATGAACATTGTTATCCTGTCAACCCCATAGTGAATGCTGGTTGGACGATAGCGGTTGGTCTAAAATCCTCTAACAAGGTCACACCTAATAGTGTGTTTGTAACCTTTAACAGGGTTGGGTCTTCACTGACCTCACTTCAGAAGAGTGAACAATTTTTGGGTTGTCAGTCCCAGGTGGTTTTTCCCTTCATAGGGTTTCCACGTTAAATCTCTTGTGTTATGCATTTATTGTGATGATTTTTTGTTATCATACTTTACATATTGCATGTTGGATTTGGTCGGTAATCATTATATGTTATTGACTGGTAATCAGTAAAAGCACAGACAGTATAGTATTTTATGTTACCGAGCTACAAAAGTTTAAGTAATTTGTTTTTGGATTATACATTTTGATTTGGGACTGTGAATAACTGATTCTCCCCCCTCTTAGTTATTCTAACACATCACTAATAGGGAGATCATTAAGGGAATTTATATCATTCTCCGCTAATGCCTCATCACTAGAAGAAATCTTAAATGCAAGTAAAGAATCTAAAATATCATCTTCTTTCACTAAAATGTCTAAATGTGTTTTAGAAAAAGAGTTATCATCATGTATGAATATGTCATCCATTAATAAATCACCCTCTTGTATCAAAACTTCTTCATGAGGAGGGGATAAATCAATGTCTTTATCTAAAGGATCGTCCACAATGGTTTCATGAGGAAGAGAGTAATAAACATCCAAATTCAAAGGTTCATCCCAAATAGGAGGATTATCATCTCTATCAATAAAGGACATTGTAGGATCACCATAAATCACTAAATCTTGATCCCTAGAGGGGAGGGAAGGTAAATTATATTCTAAAGTAGGCTCATAGAAAAGACATGTATTAGGAGAAGAGTTAACATCAATCCTTAACTCATCTCCATAAAGAGAAATATGATGGAGATATAGATTAAGGTCATCTTCTTGCTCTAATATATCCTTATAAGGTAATGCAACATCACATGTACTAAATGAAGTCTTTCTAGGTGTAACGCCATGCAATGGTAAGGTAGGAGGAGGATGTTGTGTAATCCCAAAAGTTTTGGAAAACATTTGAAACAACTTGTGCAACATGATAACAAAGAAATGCATAGAAAATAGATCTAATATATCCAAATGCATTCAAATTTATAAGCATGGAAAGGAAATCAAACACAATAGGGCATCTAATTCCACAAAAGAAAGAGTATTCGTAAAATGGGTTCACCAAAATTGTAAAGGATAAAATATGGATGAGGTCCTAGAATAATGGTTTACACATGAAAGAGACCCTAAAACCAATATTTTATACATACATGAGATTGTATTGATATGGAAAGTAAATGTAGAAGACTAATGTTGAAATGAAGAAATAAAAGTACTTACCTCCAGAAAGAACCTATTGAAAACCATGTCAAACAGTCTCATAAATTGTTGATTTTTACTTAATTGAACCGAAACTGCGAGATCTACAAAACCCAGAAATATTTTTTTGAGATCAGGTCATCTTTGCCCTAGGTCAAGGATGAGGTCATCTCTAACCTAGGTTAGTGTCTAGGTAGTCCCTAACCTAGGTTAGGGTATAGGTTGTCTTTGACCCAACTGCTCCGACAGAAATTCTATTCATAGATCCTGAAAGTTCACTGAAAAGGGTATCCAGATTTGACCTCTGATTCGCAGTCTTGTACCTATACCTACAAGAAAAAGAGGTTTTTGTTTTTTGGATGGGGGGGTTTTCCTTGGTCAAACCCCAGTTTGGAATCAACCTTAATAATGAAATTGAAATGGAGAATGCTAGCAAGTAGTAGAAGTAGATCTAACGATGAAGCTATGACATTCAATAGATATGCAGTTGTATTTAAAATGTAATCAAGTATATTAATATGAAAGCTTGAACATGACATTAACAAATGTAAATAAAAACCTCCATGGTTGTATGATTGGAATCCACCTTGAGAGAAGAAGGAAGATGAACAAAGGATCTTGAAGGAAGATCACACCACCATGATGGCTAGATCTAGGGTTTTCAATGATGAATCTTAAATGCTTGAACCAAATCCCTTCAAAGGCTTGAATGCTTGAATCCTTGATCTTCAATAGAGAACTTGAATGGAGAAGAGGACTTGAATTCTTCCTTGAAAATTCTTGATGAAATGCTTACTTGATCTTTCTTGAGAGCTTGAGATGAGATATGAAAACTTGATGTGAAAATGAGAGAGGAAGGCCTCTTTTTATAGTGATCTAGGGCACAATCTTCTAGAGGGGCCACCTTAAGGAATTAAATTCTAATTAGGTCCTAACCTTTAGAAATATACCTAGATTAAATGCAATTAAAGATTTACCATCCTAAAACTCAAAATGGCCGACTCGGAGGCGGGAAAAAGAACCTTTCTGAAACTCGATATCTGGAAATCAAAAAATCTTGAAATTTGAACCCTAGATCAAAGACAAGGTAGACCCCAGCCTAGGTTAGGGTTGAGGTCATCCCTAACCTAGGTCAAGGTCTAGGTCATCATTGACCCTCAAGGTCATCTTTGACCTTGAGGTCAAAAAACCAAGGACCTCAATCTAGAATGCTAGGAAATGCAGGAATATACTTAAAATAGGGAAATAGAGAAGCAAAACGGGGAAACAAGTTAGATCCAAGAAAAGAGATGATCAAGATGCTTGACATGAACCCAAAACACTTACTCAGAGGGATAAATGCTCTGATCATGGAAGTGATTCTATTTTAAGATGATACACTTTTAATTTCATTTAAAACTCAAGAGAGATAGGGTAGGAATTACTTAAACATAATCCATGCTTGATTACCAACACTCAATTCCCTTTTCGAGATTCCTAAATACTAACTTTACCCATATACATAGCTTCTTTCTTACAATTCCCATTTACAACATAATTAGAATTACAGTTGTTGCACATGGCCTAGAGGCGTATAGAAAGACAATTACGTCAAGTTTCCCAAAGGATTACATCTTTACACCTTGATTTAAAAAGATAGAGATACATGATATAAGAACAAAACTTCACTACTGAATAACTTAGAATCAAAGCCATGACATGAACCATAGACAATACCTCGAAAGAGATTTTCCACCCAACCATGTGAAACTGGTAAGTTCCACCCCCCGTGCTAGGAGATAGAACCAAGGTACTCGCAAGACCTTAAGGAAATATAAGTCTCAAAAAACCAATAAACCAAAGCTCAAAAGAACAAGAATAAAGCACATAAAATATCATCGCACTAATGTAATCACTTGAAAATGGACAAAGATCAAATCAAAGAAAATCAAGGACATAATTGAATCAATTGAATCACAATGCATAATTAGCCAATCAAAATTAAAATCAAGTCTTAATTCGAGATAAATCAAAATTGAGAGCATTTTAATCAAGTGTAATCAAATCAAAGTGCAATTAAATTTATTAATTGTATAGTCTTGGATTAAATCAAATTCAAACCATTCAAGGGGTACATGGTTAAAGAAATCAATTTAAATTAATTAATAAATCCTAATTTCCCTCAACAATCACAAAGGGAGGAAATTCAATCAACCAATAGGATTTGAGGAAAGACATTCACATGGATCAAGCCAAACTCAATCTCAATCACTCAAAGTGAAAGAGAATATTGTCCATTGATCTTGTCTACTTGTATCAAGCTTTGAGGACATAAACTTTGCATTGTCTTCAAAGGGTGGAACCAAAGACTCAACCAAGGCTTAATCATGATCAACTACACTTCACCCCCTACCATTGAAAAAATCTATGAAAGGAAGACCAAAACCTTCATAATTCATAACCACATATTTGAGAATTGCATTGAACCTCTTGCAATTTGAGCTTAGAAAGACAATTTAAATTTAATTGAACACTTGGAATTGAACAATTAGCTTTAGCTTTAATCATTTATCATTCTCATTCTAGGACTATCATTAATGGAAGCTTGCTGAGAGCTTTGCATTAAAATTTCTTAGTTAGAGAACCATATGATGCTTAGTTGTCAATTTATAGCTTAAATATATTGCTATCTTGTGGTTTATTTAGTTTTTATATCAACTATTGTCAATACTAATCCTATGAAGATACTTTCCCCAGTATACAAAATAGTGCCCACTATGGGGCAGAATGCTTCACTTTGCTAAACGTTTAGAACTTTATCATTTTTGTCAAATTTGTAGGTGTTTAAATCTCAAATTTTTCAAGAAACAACACTTTTGATAGGTTAAGCAATGCTTTTTCTCGATTAAATGACACTTTCAATCATTGTTTCGATGCTTCTGTGATAAATTTGTGCACCTTTGCGCTGATCTGCAGTGCTTTTGATCTTTCTAATTTCTATCTCTCATTCTTTTTGCACTTTTGCATAAATAGACAACACATTTCTCCTGACTACTGAGCTCTTTTGCCTTTATTTCACCACCTTTAATCAATTTTGTAGTGTATGGTGAAAATGTGACCACACTTCTATGAATCATTACATGCAAGGGAACTCAAGAATGAGGCCTCACAAATCGATCCATAGCTCCCTAGGCATGGAGTGTAAGGGTTTTAAGAATGCTCTCAGCTAGAGCTATTTAGCCAATAACCTTGCTAGTAAACCATGCAATGGGAGATTCAATGAAGACAAGAGCAAGAATGCCAATATCCCCAAGAATCAAATGAAATGCAATGCAATGCAAGCTAGCTAAGAGTGAAGATGCAAGCTAAGCTATGGAAATGAAAGTACAATGCAAGCTAAGCTATGAAAATGAAAGATGCAAGAAATGAAATCTAACTATGAAGCAAGAAAGCCATGATGATGCAAGAATGAAGACAAGAAGATAGAGTGTTGATGAAGATCCAAGATGAATGCCAACAATGCTCCAAATCTTCAAACCCTAGATGCAAGAATATCTCCAAAAGCTCCAAGATGACCTAGAAAACCTATAGCATAACAATAACATAAAAATTGTGTGTGCAAATGAGGAAGAGAGCTCTCCTTTTATAGGGAATGAAAAAGGAATGGGCCATGGAGATTAAGAGGCAAAAGATTTAATCAACGGTGGAGAAAAAAAAGAAGCTTGATCCTTGTGCACAAATATCCTCCAATAAGAAAATTAGAAGCATTTACTTTATGTTGAGCATTTAATTTATGTCCATGTGAGACAAAAAGTACTTTTTATTTTATTTTATTTTTATTTTTCTTTATAAATAAGAATTAAATACTTTATTTGTGCAACATAGGATAAGAAGAGAAGGTGGGCTTTTTATTTATTAAAAGGGGAGGAAATATTCCTTTTAAATAAATAAAAACTTAGGATAAAATGGTTAGCCCATAGAAAATAATTGAATAAATGATAGCACAAGGATTTGATCAAGAATAAGCAATTTATGATTTAGCAAAAGGGGCTAATAGTCTAGGTGACCATTTTTAGGTGTATACATTTTGCCCCTCTTTGACTAATGTGTGATCGATCTGGGAACACATGTAGTCAAAGAATAGATCAGCTAAGAAGGCAAGCAGACAACCAAGAAAGCAAGGAATAGCGATTTTGACAGATGTGAGATCGATTTGGGATCACATGCAGTGAACGAATAAAATAGCCAAGAAGGAAAGCAAGTAGCCAAGATGGCAAGAAGATAGTGATCTGACTCCAAAGAATGAAGTACAAAGAGATAGAAAATCCTGCATGGTCAGCCTGGTAGCGACAGTACTGAACACTTAGGAAAGAGATAGCTAATAAGATATGATGTGTCTGCCCCCTCGGGATTGAAAGCAAAATCAAGTAGAGGGAATGCAGAAGCAAGAGCAACATGATCAAATCACTAGAAATCATAATCGAAGATGAAAGATAATAGAATAACCATCAACCAATGAAGGGATGCCCCACACATGGGACACGGGGCACGAACCTATCGGTCCCTCAACCTGTAAATGCCATAGAGGGGGGAATTGGAACTTGGGATTTGAATGAAAGACTAGAAGGTTGAAAGAGATGGGGATGAAGAGGTTATGATGCCCCAGTGAAGATCAAAGGATCAGGTCTCAAAAGGTCAGCCAACTATGCGGAAAAAGGAGAAAGGGTCAAGGTGAATGTGGATTTCGGTTTGGATCCCGAAATGAAGAGAAAATGATGTGAGATGAAAGACAAGAAAGTGAAAGACATGATCGGGAAGAAGCGAAAGGTGAGCGCAGCTGATTAACAAGTCCATGAAAAATGAAAGGAGAGCTCTCTCCATATGCAAGATGCAAAACTAAACTAACATGAACCTAAGAAATGCAAGCTACATGAAAAGTGGTTTACTTGCAAGGTTACAAAGCCAATAGACATCTAATATTCATCATCGAGCATTATTGGTAGCGTCTCAAGATCATACAATACACACTAGCATAACTATGTGAATATGAATATGATCTTTATTAGATAGGAATGTGGAAATCTCACCTAGGCATCAAAGACATGTAGGTCAAGATGACTAGCACAGTGAGATTACCTAAGTTTAATATAGCAAGATTATACTCGCATTGAGACACAAGGAAAGTCAAGATGGCTACAAGTATGCACTTGCACAAAAATAGTCAAGGATAATACCCTGTCAATCCACAGTGTCAAGTAAGACCAGCATAAATGCTCATGACAGTTAGGATCAACAAAATATACCCACAAGCAGAAAAAGCAATAAAACATGTTCTCATACCCTCAGTCTTCTAGCTATGCATCATCGAAAACTTCTCAGGGAGAGACCACTCAGCAAAGAAATCATCATAGACAGCATGCAAAGAAATAAATTCAAACAAATCTCAGCAAGTCAAGTGCATGTGTGTAGGTCATAGAGTCAAACTTTGAGTATTGCATCTGCAAATGAGAAATATCGCATCATACTAGACTGCAGGTAGGACATCTGATAAGTGTTGAGAAACACTCGATGCAAGGGTAGTGTTGAAAAACACCATTAGGGTGGTGTTGAAAAACACCATTGGAACCAAGTTGCCCAAGAAACCCAGACGCACAAAGAGACCCAAGATAAGCTTAAAGCAACATATGCCCCCTAGACTAAGACAAGAATCAATTCCAGGCTAGGAGAGGCAAAGCGAGAAGTGGAGCGAAAGAGCGCCATGCAAGACTGATAGACATAGGTGCAGAGGGTCTCAAGCAGCGCCTGTTTCTAGGTTTTCACCACTTGATAGATTTTTTCAGGACTTTTTTATAATTTTTTTGTATTTTTGCTACCAAGGCGCCTGTTTCCAGGTTTTCACCAAGGCACTTTTTCTATTTTTTTTTGAATTTTTTGAATTTTTTGATTTTTTTGGTGAGACATCAAAGCGCCTATTGCTAGGTTTTCACTAGGATGCTCATTTTTCAGTACTTTATATGCTTTTTAGGTTTTTTTCAGCATCATATATGATTTTTTTTTTGTAATTTTTTTAGGATCATAAAGTATATACAAGGAATGCCCCAGACAGGAACGGGCATTAAAGATCTGCTTCCTTTAATGTAGAGAACTGATAGGCCCCAGGCCCAAATGCTACAGCTGTGATGATAGGAGGTCTCAACCAGTTCGACCAATAATAACCAGCCCTAAGCAATGTCTGAGTTAGTGGAGGATCATTAGAATGTGATCCACATATGCCATCATGGATTTCAGCTAGTACTTTTTTTGACTCCTCTATTTCTAGACACCTAAGGAGAGTTCCATCTAGACCCTTCCTATACAAGCCACCAGAGACAAAGGCAAAGTGTAAGGGATGGCGGAAAGAATGGCATGGAGGAGTATGAGGTGGAAGACATGGAAAGATGGTAGGATTGTAAGATTTATGAGCAGGATAGCGTAATTCATCCACCAGGAACTTGAAGCGAGATTTATGCTTTTTCATTTGTAAGATGGATATCAAAGTAACCAAGGCATTAGAAACTCTTTTCTCAGCTTTAGGAATGGGCTGAAGTATAACAGTTATAAGATCATGCTTGAAGTAATGCACCATTTGTTTGTAGAGAATCAGCTTCTCATATTTTATTTTGGAGTCATTATTTTTGAGAAAATTTTTATCTTTAATTTTCTTAGGTTCGGATACCGCCACAATGTGGTTTTTGCCATTCGACCATTGCTCTTTTCTTTTGACTTGATGACTGTGATGCTTGATTTCTGATTCAATCTTTTTTGTTGCTAGTTCGCTGGTGGAAGAAGTAACAGGTGTTGATGCGAGATGAAATGGAGTGACCGGTTCAATAGCATTTATGTGAGGGATGTCATCTCTGGTAACAAGAGAGGTTGAGCCTATAGGGTAGGCTCCAAAAGTAGCTAGATCTAGATTCGTCATAGGAGGACCAACGTAGTCCACTAAGGCAATACGGGGAACAAACTCATCAGATCCAACACAAGACTCATCAACTACGTCGGGTGGGTTACGAGAAATATGAACTACATCAACATCCATATCTATCATGGAAGAATCTTCTGAAAGAGGCTTAATATGCTGAGAAGTAGAAACACTCATGTCGTTATGTGATAGATCACCTCTTTGTAGCAGTCGCTCAATGTTGTGACGTTGTCTATCATAGTGCAATGATTCTTTAGGAACATAGGTTCTAGACATAGAAGACTCAGCAATATCATTAGTAGGCATACATGCTTCCCCCCAAAGAAGTGAAGTAGAAGGAAGATCATCTCCCATGTGAGCCATAGTGTGTAGTGGTGACTCATCTGTATCTGTGTCTGAATTACTGAGCATGGAAGTATTTCTGGAATCTTCTCTATAGATCCATTCTTGAATAGCTTGTTCTTCTCTTTCTTCTTCTAAAGGAATGGATGAAGGAATGAAAGTATCAAAGATCACCATAGCAGAAGTGGAAGGCTTCATTGTATCAGAAGGTTTCCCATATGACCTAGGAGAAACAAGTATAGAAGCAAATGAATCTAGCGTATATTCACCCATACCAAGGCTCATCATCTTAAGTGATTTCTCAGCAGCAACTAGAGACGTACTAGGATCAACAGAAGGTTCATTATGAGGAACAAATTTTTCAGCAGTAGCCAGAGCATTAATAGCAATAGTATGGTCTCCAGGAATCACAACTTCAGTGCCATTGTATGGAAATTTGACGCACTCATGAAAAGTGGAAGGAACAGCCTGCATGTCATGGATGCAAGGATGACCAAAAAGAATGTTATATGTGAGTGGGATGTCCAATACTTGGAAGCTAATATCTTTTGTGATAGGACCCACTCGGACAGGCAGTGTGACAAGACCTTTGGAAGATCTTTCCTCTTCATCGTAAGCTTTTATAGTAATCTTCTTCTTGGAATCCACATCAAATTCTAACAAACCCAACTGTTGTATGATGTTGAAAGAAACAATATTTAACCCTACACCATTGTCTATCAGGACTTGGCGGACTCAGGTGTTGTAGACTAGAACTTCAATGTGTAAAGCCAAATTATGAGGGTGAGTAATAGATATGTCATCTTCTGCAGAAAAGGAGAGAGATAGTGGAGATGAAATGTGGTTGACCATAGCCTGAAATTGATCTAGATCAATGTCTTTGGGGACATGTGCTGTATGCAAAGTTTTCTCAAGGATTTCTCTATGTGAAGGGGATAACTGAAGCAACTCAAAAATGGATATTTGGGCTGGCATCTTTTGCAAATGTTGGACAAGATCATAGCTAGGGGTGGCTAAAGGAGCCGCTTGTTTGGAAGGCAAAGCCTACTTGGGATCTTGTGTAGTTTTAAGGACAATCTTGGCTTGCCCCCTAGTAACAGCATTCAGTGTCTCACTTTGGGAAGATGAACTACCACATGTTTGCAAGACCAATTTTGGCTTACCATGATTGGATTTATTATCATCTTGAGATCTTACCATAAGAACACTCTCAACGGGCTCTACCATGTTGATCACAGGTGTATTAGAAGGATACGTGTAATTGATCTTAGCATCATGATTCTTCTTATGTGCTTGAGAGGTTTCCCCCTTATCATGCTTAGGTAGAGGATCTTTGAAAGCTGTGTGATCAAAATTTCTAGTTAAGACATCAGTGGAGATTGTGCCATTCTCAATAAGATCCTGAATATCATCCTTAAGCCTAAAACAATTGTCTGTCAGATGTCCCTTGTTTCTGTGATAATGACAATAAGAATCCTCTCACCACCAATCAGGCTTATCTAGTGGATCCTAGTTACCAGGTTTATCAGGAAGTGTAAGATATCCATTATCAACCAAAGTCTTAAGGATCACATCATAAGGTTCTGCCAATTTGGTATAGACTTGCTTTCGAAATGACTTCTTAGGCTTATCTGCATACTGAGGTTTAGGAGCACTGCAAGTGTTGGCAGCTTCTTGTTGTTTTTCTGCATAGATAGCATTGGAGAGATTGAAAGCAGGCTCTTTAACTTTAGGAGCGTCAACAACCCCATCATTAACAACATACTTGTTCTTATTCCAAGGTTTGTTCTTGTCTTTGCCATTGCCTTTAACATCTTTATTAATAACAATATCCCCTTTTCTTATAGCTACATCCTTAATTTGATATGCACTTTCAACCATGTCATTGAAAGAAGGGAATAGTTGTTTTCTTAGATCATAATATAGCTCAGGCACCAGAGTGTTGACAAAAATGTCAATCTTTTCTCTCTCGGGTAGCTGACGAGGATATCGAGAATATAATGACCTCCAACATTGTAAGTAAGTTGCAAATGGCTCACCTTGATGTTGTCTTAGATTACCAAGATCTATCACGGTGACAGGTTGTTGGATGTTGTATGAATAGTGTTGTGTGAAGCGCATAGCTAACTCATCAAAAGTCTTCAAAGGAGGTGTCAACTTTGCAAACCATTCTAAAGCTTGTCCTCTTAAGCTTCGAGGGAATAATCATAGAAGATATGTGTCTTCATGAAGAAAGTCCATACTAAGAGCATAAAAGTGACGTACATGATCATGGGGATCACCATTTCCATCATACTTGTCATATTTGGGAACCTCAATATCCCTAGGAAATGGGACCATGTATAGATTTTTATCAAAAGGAAGAGCACAAATTGATTCTACAAAAGAGACCTTTGGAGGCTCTCTTTCTATTGCCATTTGGGTAAGGTGTTGATTTGTCCGACGCAGTTCTTCCTGAAGGACTTCCAATTCAGTTGGTACTCTTTGTTGGAAAATTTGTCTAACATCATAGCCAAGAGGAAGCTTGTATCCTCTAGAAGTCATATATTGAAAATATTGATCGCCATTACGCTCTAAAAGCTTATGCATCATTTGTTGGGAGACCACATCTTGTTCAAATCTCATAAGATCCTCACTAGAAATCTCATCATCTTCCTCTGCCTCATGTTGAGAGGGAGGAGGTCTAGGAGGTGAAGAAGGCACACCAAAAGTAGGTCTTAGAGGAGATCTTGGTGGCGTGTTGTTGCCATTGTTTCCATTGGTAAAAAGAGGTCTATGCTCATGATTACTAGTCTCAGGTTGCTCATGAAATGTCCCTCTATAAGCCATGCACCTAGTAGCATCCATTCTTTGTTGATTGTGTTCTTTGCCTAAGCGTGCTTGGTTATCCTTGTGCTTAAAGTGTGCTTGCAACTATTGAAATTTTTCTTGTTCAGTCAAAGTGAGTGAGACACTGTCTGTGTTTTTGGGGGTCTTGAATGCAGAAAAGAGGAAACCTCCTTTGTACCACGGAGTAGCCTTAGAATCCTTAGATTGGTCAGAACTAGAACTATCATTGCTAGCGGGTGCTCGTGAGCATCTAGTTGGAGAAGGTAACTGTGTATAATTAAACGGAGGGTGATTCTCCTGCTCAAATTGAGATCGAGTTGTAACCGGCATGAAAAGAGATGTTGGTTGACTAATAGAATGAGACAAAGTTTCTCAGATATGAGATAAGCAAAGCTAATAAAGATCACTTGTCAAAGTAGAACAATAGAGAGATGGCTCGTCAAAAGTGCTCAAGCACTTACAACAATCAATTGACTAAAGCCAAGCAGCGAGCAAGAAGCTCAATAAGCAAGTAGCTAGAGAGGTAACCGTGATGTGACAAGTGATCAAGAGTAGCATTCGTTAAGCTCAAATCCAATAATTTTAGCTCATTTGTTTCAGTCTAGAACAAATCTAAGCATGTAGATAACAAACTAGCTTCAGATAAGAATAGAAAAGGACACTCTACGATAGGTTAAAATGCAAGTTTAGCAGCTCTGGATTGCAACAATGATAGGACAACAGAAATGACCCAGGTGATAGTTCTCAGGCAAATAGGGTGATACTTCACCTTAAGCCAGATGATAGTTTCCAGTAAGTGGGGTGACACTTTTGCAGAGTCGTACGACTCTATGACCAACGAACATAAAAATATCAGTTTGAAGTGTTTTAAAAGATCAAGTAAGTATATCAATAGATTTTTATCATGGATCAAGCACATAACACAACAATCAAGGAGTTCAAGCAAGTAGTTGTCTTCAAACAATGAGCAATGGGCAAAGCAACCTTGCACATGAACAAGAATAGTGACTTAGTATTTTTACTCCTTAAAGATTCTACTTGTGTATGTTCTTCAAATGTTTTAGTAGGCACATAGAACACAACAACACCTTAGCAAGCTATCTACAAGGATACACATGGCTTTCTAAGAGGAGTCCTTGATATACACAAGGTACGTGAGGCCCAAATTTGTAGATGAGAAGAATCCAAAATCACACAGCCGGGGGGAGACGGTAACCCAAATCTCCTCCTTCACTTCTCAAAGGTATAAAGTTCTTTGAGGCTTAGCCAAGAGTGATATCAAACTCAATTCCCAAGAGAGGTGTCTTTCGATTCACCTCCTGCTATTTATACTCTGCCAGAACACAGGAGTTAAGGTCATCCCTTGAGGTGGTGTGTCCCCAAGCAGGCCTTCTAGAAATAACAACTAAGTAATTCACTATCAAAAGTATTTAGAGCACTAGAGGTGGTACATTTAACCCTTCAAGTAAGCATGAGATGAGTCCAAAAAAGTGGAACATTTAACTCCTCACACAAACTCAAAGTGAGTCCACACCTTAGAAAACAAGTAAGTTCCAAAAAACACAAAAGGGTTGCCAAGTGGAGCACTTAACACTTCTTTCCTGTTGACCCCTCCCCTTTAATATGGTGCTGGGATTGCAACCACAAGGCAGAAATGAGGGGTCGGTGGATTAGCGAGTCCAATAACCCAAGATAGCAATCTAGATCAATCACAAGTACTCTAAAGTTGCTTATCAATACTACTCACAAATGAAAAAGGGGTGTACCAATGGAATATTTAACTTTCCAAGCAAACATAGAGTGAGTCCACAAGGTGGTGCATTTAACTCTCTATGTAAATAAGGAATGAATCCATGCCCCCAATCACTCAATGAGATATTTGATATTGGAACCAAGAATTACTTAAGGTTTAAACACAAGCATTCACTTACACAAACTTGTATGAAAGCAAATCTATGTTCATTCATTTCCCATTAAGAGCATCAATTGAAATGTGTTCTATGAAAGCATGTAAACACTCAAGCCAAACACATGAGAGGTTCAATTTTAATCTCAAAATCCAAATGTTGTAGAGATATAACAAACTACCTCAAGTCCAATGCAACACGCTTAGTAGATTTTAAGCATTTTCCATGAAAGCAAGAGCACCTTCAAATGAACAAGACAAGAGAACAAGCAAACAAGATATGCAATATATATCTAATTTATGCAAACCCTAAGGTTAGATCTGAAAATCAATTGTTAGGAGCAATGATAACCAGCAAATAATCCAAATGATAACTCATATCATGCAATGAACAATGAAAAATAAGTGCATACCCATCACAAAATTTTATTTTTTTTGCATTTGACCTAGTCAACAAGATCTGATTTTTACCACATGAATTCAGACCCTAAACTCAAAATGTAGAAAAGAGACCTCTGTCAAAAAATAGAGAGCTTTCCAAAAATATAAAAATTTTAGAAAAATCTCTTCATTTATGCCCTAGAGAGCTATTTTACCAAAACATACCAGATTTTATAAATCAACCAAATGAGCTATGATATGATTTCTAAATTAAAAACATAGTGAATGGAACCCTTGTAGAATTTGAAGAGCTTTCCAGAAATATAAAAATTTCCAAAAAATATGCTGATTTGCGCCAAAAATCGATTTTTTATGAACAATAAAGAAAAAATCATAAAAAATACAAATTACCTCTAAAAATTCTGAAATTTTTTTTGGAGCTTCTCTGATATGTCGCCAACGTACAAAAGAATTTTCAGACTAGAACACCAAGCCATTTGGGAGATATGGTCAAATCTTTCAAATCTAAGGTTTTTTTCATTTCCAAACAAATCTGCACAAGGGTTAGCTCCAAAAATAATCAAAACCAGCATGCAAGAGGTGGGTTGCCCCACGGTGGGCACCAAAAATGTATGGAAAAAATGTGACCACACTTCTATGAATCATTACATGCAAGGGAACTCAAGAATGAGGCCTCACAAATCGATCCATAGCTCCCTAGGCATGGAGTGCAAGGGTTTTAAGAATGCTCTCAGCTAGAGCTATTTAGCCAATAACCTTGCTAGTAAACCATGCAATGGGAGATTCAATGAAGACAAGGGAAAGAATGCCAATATCCCCAAGAATCAAATGAAATGCAATGCAATGCAAGCTAGCTAAGAATGAAGATGCAAGCTAAGCTATGGAAATGAAAGTACAATGCAAGCTAAGCTATGAAAATGAAAGATGCAAGAAATGAAATCTAACTATGAAGCAAGAAAGCCATGATGATGCAAGAATGAAGACAAGAAGATAGAGTGTTGATGAAGATCCAAGATGAATGCCAACAATGCTCCAAATCTTCAAACCCTAGATGCAAGAATATCTCCAAAAGCTCCAAGATGACCTAGAAAACCTGTAGCATAACAATAACATAAAAATTGTGTGTGCAAATGAGGAAGAGAGCTCTCCTTTTATAGGGAATGAAAAAGGAATGGGCCATGGAGATTAAGAGGCAAAAGATTTAATCAACGGTGGAGAAAAAAAAGAAGCTTGATCCTTGTGCACAAATATCCTCCAATAAGAAAATTAGAAGCATTTACTTTATGTTGAGCATTTAATTTATGTCCATGTGAAACAAAAAGTACTTTTTATTTTATTTTATTTTTATTTTTCTTTATAAATAAGAATTAAATGCTTTATTTGTGCAACATAGGATAAGAAGAAAAGGTGGGCTTTTTATTTATTAAAAGGGGAGGAAATATTCCTTTTAAATAAATAAAAACTTAGGATAAAATGGTTAGCCCATAGAAAATAATTGAATAAATGATAGCACAAGGATTTGATCAAGAATAAGCAATTTATGATTTAGCAAAAGGGGCTAATAGTCTAGGTGACCATTTTTAGGTGTATACATGTAGCACTTATGCAAGTTATTTGTGCACCTTTGCATTTTTTGACAGAGCTAAAACAGTGCTTTTAATATGATTAGCAGCTCTTTCAAGCAATAAAATAGCACTTTTAACTATTTCATGAGTGCTTTTGTGTAAATTGTTAATCTGATTAATCTAACTGTGGTAAAATGATTTACTGTATTCTGTAGGATGAATGATCACAAAAAGGCGAGAAAACAAAAGAGCCAATTTAATCATGAAGGCAAGGCTTTGGCTAGGAAGATCAAGAAGGAGAACTTTTCTCACATCAAAGCAGTTCTTGAGGAGTCACATGAAGAAGAAAACCAGGTATATCAAAATTATCTTAAAATTGTAGAAGCTTACAAAACAAAATTTGTTTCACTTAATTGGATTTTTACTTCTTAGTTCAAGTTTTTCTCAAAATTTGTAAATAAGGTTTTTAAGATTCAATACATAAATTTTTCTTCTTCAAATTTGATTTGGTTTTCCTCATTGTGATTGTTTGTGTTGACTAACTTGCTGGTGGAAAAACACATTTGGAAAAGAGCTAGTGCCAAGGTAATGATAAAAATGATGAAATCACTACAAAATGCCCCTAACTTTGGTTAGCTACAAGGAAAGGTAAGCCTTAAACTAGTCAATATTTTCCCTTAAATTGTGGCATTGGTGCATTTCAAAATCTAGTAATTACAAAACCTCTCTTTGTTTGGAAAGTTTAGCATTTAGGCCTATGCTCTTCACTTCTTCTAGTGAATCAAAATGCCAAAGGTGTTGAACTTTTTGATTAATAAGAAAGGTTGAGGAATCAAGCACATAAAATCAAAGCCCCTTGTTTGTGGAAGAGAGTAGAAATACTCAAATCCCTATAGTTAGTGGGTGAAATCAATTGAACATTACTTATTGTGTTTGGAAAATTAAGGAAAAGTTAGGGATATGCTCTTCATCTTTTGGTGAACCAAATTCCCAAAAACTTGTTCTTAACTCCATTTTCTTTCTTTAACATGAACATGCTAGAACATTAGTGGGCTCACCTCCTAAGTTTTGCCTTAACAAGGCTGGTGAGAGGGACAACCTAAAGTGGGATAAGCTTGCTTTTTCTGCGAGAATCCAACCCACTATAAAATGAAATGCATGCATCCTTAATGAGGTGTGTGACAAAAGGATTTTAAATTTTTTGAACTTCCTCTAGTAGTCCTCACGGATTGCGCGAAATCATACTTTTGTGCATGTGGGAATCCCCTTAACATACTTGGGGGATGAAAGTTTAAAGTCCATTTTGAATGGAATCTACACTAAATCATTGATAAAATAGCAAGACCACATTTTAGAGCCATGTTTACGAAATAAAGCTTGTGCTAGGTAGGTGCTTGAAGTGTCTTTTTGTGAAGAACCCATGACAACGTTCTTCAAATCAAACATTTTGTGTTAAGTGGGTAAAAAGAGACAAGTGAATGCATGATTGTTGTGTTTGAAATACATAAACAAGTGAGAGATATATCCATTGAAAATTCATCTTAAATTTTTAGTCTCTTCAATTTAAATCAACAATTCTTGAATCAAGGATCAATTTAAATCAAACCCTTGTTGGATGCCGGTTTCCACATGGTCTCACACATATAGGGTATCATTAAAAGGAGATAGCAATATTGTTGCAAACAAAGGGAAAGAAGTTGAGTACCAAAGTCTTTTTAAAGATCCTAATCAAGAAGAAATTTTTCCAAACCTATTTGAACAAAGACTTGGAGAGATGGATAGAAACTCGGCATATCGTAATCATAATACCAAAAATGCCAATCATAATGCTAAAGAAATACTTGAAGAAAAAGTTGAGAGAGTTGCCCAAGATCTAGAATTCCTAGAGGTCATGGAGAAATTGATAGATAGGGATAGGGAGAATTTTTTCCTAGACCTAGCCCAAAAGGGAGTAAAGCTTCCTTATGACTTTGATATTGAAAAAATCAAGAAAGACCAATAGAAAGATGACCCCACGAATGTTATAATGAGGTAGATAAAGGCCTTCCAAGACCAAATTGATACCATGAAGAAGACATCTGAACCAAAAGCCTTTTCCATTGAAGCTTTGTGTCCTTTCCCATTCGACAAAAGCCTAGTTATGGTATCTTTTCCCTTCAATACCATTTTTCCTAAATACGATAAGTACATGGGTAAAATAGACCCACAGGATAATTTAAGAGAGTTTTGCACCCTAAGAAAAGAGTTCATGCACAATGATACATATCTAATGAGACTCTTTCCTAGAAGCTTAGGAGGTCTTGCAATGGACTGGTTTTCAAAACTACCCCAAGGAATAAAGACCTTTGAGGAGTTAGCCTCCAAGTTCCTAACCCATTACTCTTATAACATTGAGCACAAAATCACAATGCTCAAGTTATGTGATACCAAACATAAAGATGGAGAGTCCTTAGAATTCCTACAAAGGTGGAGGACCATTTTCGAAAGGTATCCATGAAGTATCCCCGAGAAAGAGAAGATGGAAATCTTCACCAACAATTTGACCACGGAAATGAATTATAGATTACAACTTCAATGTCCCCCAACATTTGAAAAAATCATCGAAAATGGGATTAAGATTGAGGATGCTTTGGTCAAGAGGGGTGAAATCAAATTATTTAAAGATAACAAATTCAACAACAACAACAACAACAACAATAATTATGTGAGTAAATATTTCAATAATCAAGGGTCCAACAATCACAATGATAAATCTAAATCATGGATAAAGAATAACAACAAAAACCTTGTGAATGATGGAGTGGTGGAGGCCCACAACTTAAAGGAAACTCATTTTATCCTACCATATGGAGCTAATTCTTCAAATAATGTTAATCAATCAAACAAAGCTCCATTTAATTCCATTCATTCTAATAACAATTCCAATAATTCCAACAATAATGCTAATGGGAACAAGTCAAAACCCTCCTACTGCAATTATAATAAAAATAAATTCACCTACTTAGGTGAACCTTTGGAGAATGTATTAAGGACCTTGGTTGCCAAAAATGTCATCACATTGCCCGATATGAGAGATTGTGAACCTCAAGTTAAGCCTCATTGGTGGAATGATGCCCATCAATGCAAATATCATCAAAATACAGGTCATCCAACAAATGAATGCATGAGGTTAAAACACTTGGTGCAAGATTTAATTGTCAATAGAACCATTAAAATTGAAGGGCCTCAAAATAATGAGGATCATACGGCCTTCAAGAACCCCTTTTTGAATCATGAAAAGGGTGAGTCATCTAATGCTAATCAAAATAAAAAAAAGGCAATGCGAAAGTGAACTTTTCTCATACTTATGATAACATGATAAATACTCTAAGGGAAGAGGATCAAACCATAAATGTTATCATAGTGAAGGATAAATCAAGGGAAGCATCATCCAATGTTGTCACTAGGGGGCAAGCATAAAAAATTATCCTACCTACCAATGCTCCGAAGATTGTGTTATCAAACCAAGCTTCAACCTCATCATCAAAACAATACAACTTGGTTGATCAATTACAAAGAACTCCTGCTCAAATCTCTATTCTCGAGTTGCTCAAATTATCACCAATTCATAAAGATATCTTGGAGAAGGCCTTATTGGAAACTAATGTGCCTCTAAATTTGGAGGTAGAAAAATTTAAAAATATGGTAGGATACCTAATTGCACCCCATTGCCTATCATTTTCTGAGCAATATAAAATGTCCCTTAATCATCCTCAAAATCTGCCCTTACACATAGAAGTGTTGATCCATAAGCATAGAGTGAAAAGAGTCCTTATAGATGGAGGAGCCGGCCTAAACATTTGTACCCTTAGCTTGGTGAAAGCCCTAGGATTTTTTGAGGAGGCTATTGACCCTAAGAAAATGATAACCATAAAAGCCTACGATGATGAAGAAAGAGCCTCAAAAGGAGTCATAGTGTTACCCATAAGATTTGGTTCCATGCAAAAAGAGACCATATACCAAGTGTTGGACTTAAAGTTGACTTACAATATCTTTCTAGGAAGGCCATGGATCTATTGGTGCTCAAAAATGCTGGTCATTTTGAGGCAAACTGACAGGCACAATAAATGCCTCTGCAATTCTGGTTCAATCGAACCAAGGTTGGTAGGCCTAAACTGAATATACTGTCTAACTGCACAAACAACATGCATAAACAATAAAATTTCTTCCAAAGAGGTTACTGATCCTTGGAACATAATGTAATGGAATATCTTAATAGGTAGATAGTTAAACTAATGCTATGAACTAACACTAAACCTAATCTAATGTTTTGTAAATAAAGTAGCAGATTTTATTTGATACAAAAAGATAATGAGTCTTAACTAAATTTATAATAAAGACCAGTGCCTATTCTTTATCCTCAATATGATTACTATGTGTGATTTCTTTAATTGATGATCAATGATAAAATTCCTCTAGTTCAATCTATTAACGACAATGTGACACTTTGAATCAAAACATATAACTTTGGAGACAAATTTAAAATAAATCGATCACTTCAAGAAAATGATTAATTAACAACAACAAACTAAAAAGGAAGACAACTATTCAAATGGTATTTAATCCTCAGAGGACAGACCAATTGAATCCTGTAGTATTCAAAAGGTACGCTTAGCCATACACAATGAGAAACCAAGTGAATATAATTCTACAATTCCTATTTGATCTTGCGGTATAATAAATCAAATATCTTAAAGAAAGTAAAGATACTTTATCCAAAGAATCAATTCAAAATAACATAGAGGAACAGATATCACCGATGAATTTTGAACAAAGATTTTGTATTAAGCTTGAAAAAACACTTGATCCGCATGTATTGATCCATAGTATCCCATAAGGTTTTGGAAAAAAAACATGCACAGGTTTCAAATATTTCAATGTTGATAAAAATGATGATGTCCCTTCCCTTTACAATTAATTTAATATAAATATATATTTCAAAGGTTCCCTATGAAAGGACATGCCCTTTCACAGGACCTAATTATACAATTAGCCCTAAAAATAAATAAAATCAAACATGACAATATTTGTTTTGGGAAGAAATCCCATATAGTATATGTGTGCCGTTTAATAATTAACACCTTAATTTCCTGCACACAAAATAACTCAACATTAGTTCATATCAAAAATAAAAAACATTAAAGAAATGCATTAATCTTACATTAATACTATATACTACTTATTAATAATCAATTAGAAAAAATAAAAAAATAATAATCAAAAATCAAAAATTAAAATTTAATTATATTTTAGTCCTAATGACTAAATCACGAAGGATAATGTGACAAATAAACACATTACATACAAACTTATCCTTTTAATTTTTTTAAAAAATAAAAGATATTGCACTTTAAGAGTACAATGCATTTAATAATAAAAATAATGATAGCCCTAAAGATAAAATCGAATTTAACTATAACAAACAAATCTAATCCTAAAAGTGAAAACAATCTTCTTAGGGTCAAATTTTGTTAGGTACATAGTTACATTGATAAAGTAAATCTTTATAACATAAGAATAAAAATGTAACTATTAAAATAGAAATAATTAGGGGATTAAAAATTTATCTCCCCCAAAACAACCCTAAATTATTTCTAAAGAATTAACTCCTCTATAAGAATTAGGAAGATGAAAGAACCCTAAAATTAGAGTGAAGAAAATTACCTTTAAATAGTTTGCAATTAAAATATAAAAGGTAATTTTAAAAAGAAATACATGCATATTACATTATTAAATAATAAAAACCTACTCATCTAAATTGGTAAAATTATTAATGTTAAGCATATCAAGTAAAAATATTAACGGAAAGGACAAGATTTCACACCAAAACCCTAACAAATTAATATTTACAAATTTCAACCCTTTATACTATATTTTCACTTTTAGGGTTTTGGGGGGAAATTACAAGTCAACAATAAAATAATAATTAACAATTATGAAACATTAAATTCATAACTCCCAAACTTAATTCATTTTAACTTTTAACTCAAAAAGATATAATGTTTTCTTTAATTTATACATTTATTCACACACATTTTTTCGAAGAATAATGTAGAGTAGTTGGTAAGGGGAGTAGGTTTGGGTAGTTAGGTAGGAAAGAAGGAATGGGTCGAGAGGTCGAGTGTTCAACTCCCTCTCCACATTCTTTTTTCCTTTTATCATTAAAATAGACAATATATAAATAGATAATAATCATATTATTATAAAAAGTGATTAAGAGGTAGATAACTCCCTACGTGAAAGGTTATTTTGATCTCTCACCTACACATACAATAAAATAAGTAAATACTTTTCCCCTAATCTTCTCGAAGAATAATGTAGACTAGTTGGTTAGGGGTGAGGGATTAGGTATGTAGGCAAAAAGGTTGGCTTGAGAGGTTGAGTGTTCAACTTCCTCTCGTTGCCTTTTTGGCCTCATTTCATATATTTATTTTTTATTTTTAAAATTATCAATATCAAAAAACAAAAATGCATAAGATGAAACATTCGCAACCTAATATATGAGAGTGAGAAACAATAAATGAATACACCTTATATCTATTTCAATCTTTCTATCATAGGAGATTTACAAAATATAACCAATATGTATTATACTTCCTTGACATCCTATTCCTTTAGGAGCTGAAAATTTTGGTGCCAACAGTAGCTCTAGTTGGGGACGTGTGTCCATATCTGGACATAGTGAGAATCCAACGTTCTGTGGAGGAAGCAGACCACTAAACATAAAGGATTAACGATATAAAATAATAATAAATAAATAAGCTGAAATATAAGGAATTAAATTGAAAATAAAACAAACTCAGTTATCTATCCAACAATAATAATTCTCATGCTGGAAATAATAAAAGTTTATAGAGAAAAATAAAAAGAATTGATTTCTAAAAGAAATACTTACCTGAGCAGGTAACCTTACCTTTGTCAAAAACCTTGTTTTGGTCATATAAAATTTTATGCTTTCTTGAAATGCGTTGAATATAATTCTCATGCCAATCATCACAATTCCCAATGCAATAAACCTGTTCACCATGTGACTCATTTTCTGACTGTGAGATATCTTCTTCACATTCATGAGAGATTTCATTTACTTCACAGAATGGATTAACACATGGCCTATATCTAGAAAAATCTTCATTCTTTTCTAAACCCTTTGTAAAAAGTTTTCCTTCACCACATGTTTCACTCATCTTTGCACAAGGCTGATCCGATGTATATGTTTCCTCAATTTGTTCACGATTTTCTTCTTTGTATAAAATTTCATTAGGGCTCTTTGTAGATTTTTCAATGTATTCATTTTCTTCCATTAAATCATCATATACAATTTTAAGAAAAAGATCTACCTGTTCATGAGTTACTCCTAAACTGCATATTTTCTTTGAAAAACTTGGCCTGATATCAAAAGGTATTTTGCAAAAGACACCCATCATCCTCATAAACAAACTCACCATATTTTCATTATCATATCGCTCTAAAGTAATAAAAACATACAAGGGAGATAATGATTTATCCCCCTGGTGTTGATTTACCTAATGACCCTGTTGATCAGTGTGGGGTTGCATCATTCCTCCAAAATGTTGATAATGCTGCTATCTAGAATGGCTAAATTGTTGATTATTGCTCACATTATAATGTTGTGCCTATTCTGTGCCAAATTATTATAACAATGACCTTGTTGATTTTGATAATTCGTACCACTTTTCATGTTTCCATTATTTTGATAAGGATCATGGTATTCGTGGTTTTGATTATTATGCTGTATAGATTGTTGTTGATTATTGTTCTTATTA
This sequence comes from Chamaecyparis obtusa, assembly GCA_027943335.1. Classification (NCBI taxonomy): domain Eukaryota; kingdom Viridiplantae; phylum Streptophyta; class Pinopsida; order Cupressales; family Cupressaceae; genus Chamaecyparis; species Chamaecyparis obtusa. The sequence goes on from BSBK01007724.1 coordinate 545,006, forward strand.
TTCGTATTTAAGTTATTATATGGTACATTTTCCTCATTCATCATATATTCATTCTGTCTGCATTGCCTTGTTGGATCATAATTATAAGCTCTTATGCAATCTTCATGCCCTTGCTGTGTGGGATGATACATATTCTCTCCTTGCATATCGTTTGTGTTCCCATCTCTTATCCGCTGCTTTTGGTTCTATGGCTGCATATATTCATATCATTGAGATTGACCTTTTACATTATCAGATTGAATATCTTCACTCCACATATTTTGCAAATGACCATGTAATCAATTTTCATTTGAGTCATGGGCATGTTCTTTCATACTTTCCCTCTTATGCGAATTATATTTATCACTTGCATGAGTTTTTATTTTATAGCATTCATCTCCTTCATGTGAAAATCTTACAAAATTCCTCTAAGGCTGCGTGGGAGTCTTCTCACTCTTCCACATGTTATACATTTGATGCCCGTTCCCTTGGTCTTGTGCAAGACTAGCAAACTGCTCACTTGTTCTTTGTTGATTATCATTTTCATTAACCGTATTTATATGTTGCTTGCTATTTTGTTCATGCACAGGTATATAGATATACCCTCACAGATTTTGGTGATAGTGAGTCTCTTCTTTGCAACACAAATCATTATTATTTCTATTACCTTTCTCTAGCTGCGCATGGTGATCACTGAATTGATTATTTATACCCATTTGCTGCCGCGTGAATGGTATATAATTCTTACCTTGTGCAAATTCTGGATTCTCAGGCTTCTGGTAATGTATGGCATGGTGAGTGAGTTGCACATCATGATGTGCTGGATTATATTGCAGCGCACCATAGTTTCTATCGCCCATAGCATGGTCTTGGGTGTCTTCATTGTAATGTTCATATTTATTATTATATTGCTCATAGTTTGTATCTTCATTTCTTTCGGCATTAATATTTCCAACATAATTACTTCATTGTGGACAAACATCTTCATTCACATTTTTGAAATTATCATAAATATTATTATCACCAAAATCATTTTTACCATGCCCAAACTTGTAAAAATTACCTGGCATATGTTTATCTTCAGTCTTAATAAATTCACCATGCTCCCAATCATGCTGTACAGTTGTGTGAGTCCTTCCTTCATAATATTTATTTTCATTTTTCTTCTCATGCAAATGTGAACTTGGATATTTGTAATAAAGTAATTCATTATTATTTTTACCATAGATATATCCTTTTCCATTTTCCTCAGCATGCTGGTCACGGGAATAGCAATTAAGGTCTGCATTACTATAGTTTGCGTAGATCTTCTCATCCTCCTTCTTTGCTTGATAATACTTATTATCGTTATGTTGATGTGCTTGAGTACCTTGCACATCATACATTTGACATTGCTGCTTATCATTATTAATCAACTATAAATCTTTATGCAAATTGGTTTGATGTTGTTGTATACTCTTACCACTCATGCCCGCTAAATTTGGATAAATGATATCCAATATTTTAAACCTTTTGCCGTGCATATTATACATGCATTGATCCCTTTTTCCATGTGTCAACTCACTAATTTGTTGTGTTTTACCATAACCTACGTGAATATCTCTTCTGCAATACTCATCATCTCCCCGCGCAACTGGTTTTATGTTGTTATTTTGCAAATTATTATTCTTTGTGCAATGCGTTCTAATATTAGGCATGCCAAATGGAATTTTAACCTACTGCATGTTCCATGTTTCTTCCTTATGCTGCATATAATACTCACCAGACACATTACTGTCATTAACTTGCTGCTGCATATTCATTTGGTCTTGCGTCAAGTTACCTGTCTGCTCACGCCAACTCTCATTGTATTGATTTTTATTATATTCATGACAACCATTGCCTTCTTCCGCAAACTTGTAATCATATATTTGCTCACATATATTGTCAAGCTACACTCTATAATACGTATTCATCACACTACGTGGCTGTTCATGCTTTCCGCTATCTCCATGGAATTGGGCGTATTCATTTTGCTAGTTTCTATAACATTGCCAAGCCTCTTTCTACATAGGCTGTGGATTATCCAATTGCTCCCATACTTCTTTATTTTTATCATACACTTTACCACCTTTGTTTTGTGTAGGCTAGAGAATTTCATAATGCTGACGTGGATGCTAATTTTGATGGCATGGATTATCATTTTGTTGTGTATCAAAACCATTATTATATTTACCTTCTCCTTGCGCACACTGTCTGCTGGATAAATGTGATACACCAAATGACTGCCGCTGATTGTGATTATATATCTGCTGTGATGTTTGGTTTTCATGATAAGTATTATCATTAATATTATATATTTTACCTTGAACCATTTCACTTACATAATCCTCTTGTGTAGGTTTATGTGTATGGCCTTCAACATAGCATTGATTCAATGTGAGCACATCTGCCTGCTTGAATTTCATATAATCTTCATCTTGTGCAAATTTTGAATCATCTGGCTGCTCACGTGGTGGCTCATGTGTGCCTTCATAGCCTTACGTATGGTTATGAGACTGCTTACATAAGCTAGCTGATTGCTGTTCATGACTTTGCCCAACTTGAGAGTCATGTAGTTGCCCACACAGGTATTGACTTTGACAATATAAATTATCATTTCATTTCTCATATATATGCACTTTAGGATAATATTTATCCTGGCCAATATTCTCATCAGTTTGATAATTATTAACATGATGGTCATGTGAATAATTAAAAACTTCATTATCACTTTCATAAACTTCATCCTCACCACCTCTTTGCAGAAAATGAATGTTATTAACATCTTGAAAATATCTGCCATTATCTAACAAACCACAGACACTTCTGTCATGCACATTTTTAAAATTATGACAAAATTGATCATTATTTTCCCTCCAATATTGTGAACCCTTACCATACTGGGGGTGATCAAAATTATTAAACAAACTATATGCTTTTGCATTATGCACAAGATGTCCTTTTTGCATTATGAATCATTCTTTAGGGACCTTCTCCCTAACATAGGCTTCACCTGGAACCAAATTTTAGAGTCGCCACCTCACTTCCTATGAGGAATCAATAACTGTTCTGAATCCTTCTTCCAGTAGAGTCTTCACAACTTAACTAGAGGTTTTGAACCTGACATTCACTGATATCTGTCCCCAATAGAGTTGCCAATTTGTTGGTGCTCAAAAATGCTGGTCATTTTGAGGCGAACTGACAGGCACAATAAATGCCTCTACAATTCAGGTTCAATCGAACCAAGGCTGGTAGGCCTAAACTGAATATACTGTCTAACTGCACAAACAACGTGCATAAACAACAAAATTTCTTCCAAAGAGGTTACTGATCCTTAGAAGATAATGTAACCGAATATCTTAATAGGCAGATAGTTAAACTAATGCTATGAACTAACACTAAACCTAATCTAATGTTTTGTAAATAAAGTAGCAGATTTGCTTTGATACAAAAAGATAATGAATCTTAACTAAATTTATAATAAAGACTAATGCCTATTCCTTATCCTCAATATGATTACTATGTGTGATTTCTTTAATTGATGATCAATATAAAATTCCTCTAGTTCAATCTATTAACAACAATGTGACACTTTGAATCAAAACATATAACTTTGGAGACAAATTTAAAATAAATCGATCACTTCAAGAAAATGATTAATTAACAACAAAAAACTAAAAAGGAAGACAACTATTCCAATGGTATTTAATCCTCAGAGGACAGACCAATTGAATCCTGCAGTATTCAAAAGGTACGCTTAGCCATACACAATGAGAAACCAAGTGAATATAATTCTACAATTCCTATTTGATCTTGTGGTATAATAAATCAAATATCTTAAAGAAAGTAAAGATACTTTATCTAAAGAATCAATTCAAAATAACATACAGGAATAGATATCACCGATGAATTTTGAACAAAGATTTTGTATTAAGCTTGAAAAATCACTCGATCCGTATGTATTGATCCATAGTATCCCATAAGGTTTTGGAATAAAAGCATGCATAGGTTTCAAATATTTCAATGTTGATAAAAATGATGATGTCCCTTCCCTTTACAATTAATTTAATATAAATATATATTTCAAAGGTTCCCTATGAAAGGACATGCCCTTTCACAGGACCTAATTATACAATTAGCCCTAAAAATAAATAAAATCAAACATGACAATATTTGTTTCGGGAAGAAATCCCATATAGTATATGTGTGCCATTTAATAATTAACACCTTAATTTCCTGCACACAAAATAACTCAACATTAGTTCATATCAAAAATAAAAAACATTAAAGAAATGCATTAATCTTACATTAATACTATATACTACTTATTAATAATCAATTAGAAAAAATAAAAAATTAATAATAAAAAATCAAAAATTAAAATTTAATTATATTTTAGTCCTAATGACTAAATCACGAAGGATAATGTGACAAATAAACACATTACATACAAACTTATCCTTTTAATTTTTTTAAAAAATAAAAGATATTGCACTTTAAGAGTACAATGCATTTAATAATAAAAATAAAGATAGCCCTAAAGATAAAAATAAATTTAACTATAACAAACAAATCTAATCCTAAAAGTGAAAACAATCCTCTTAGGGTCAAATTTTGTTAGGTACATAGTTACATTGATAAAGTAAATCTTTATAACATAAGAATAAAAATGTAACTATTAAAATAGAAATAATTAGGGGATTAAAAATTTATCTCCCCCAAAACAACCCTAAATTATTTCTAAAGAATTAACTCCTCTATAAGAATTAGTAAGATGAAAGAACCCTAAAATTAGAGTGAAGAAAATTACCTTTAAATAGTTCGCAATTAAAATATAAAAGGTAATTTTAAAAAGAAATACGTGCGTAGTACATTATTAAATAATTAAAAACTACTCATCTAAATAGGTAAAATTATTAATGTTAAGCATATCAAGTAAAAATATTAAGGGAAAGGACAAGATTTCACACCAAAACCCTAACAAATTAATATTTACAAATTTCAACCCTTTATACTATATTTTCACTTTTAGGGTTTTGGGGGAAATTACAAGTCAACAATAAAATAATAATTAACAATTATGAAACATTAAATTCTTAACTCCCAAACTTAATTCATTTTAACATTTAACTCAAAAAGATATAATGTTTTCTTTAATTTATACATTATTAACACACATGTTTTCGAAGAATAATGTAGAGTAGTTGGTAAGGGGAGTAGGTTTGGGTAGTTAGGTAGGAAAGAAGGAATGGGTCGAGAGGTTGAGTGTTCAACTCCCTCTCCCCATTCTTTTTTCCTTTTATCATTAAAATAGACAATATATAAATAGATAATAATCATATTATTATAAAAAGTGATTAAGAGGTAGATAACTCCCTGCGTGAAAGGTTATTTTGATCTCTCACCTGCACATACAATAAAATAAGTAAATACTTTTCCCCTAATCCTCTCGAAGAATAATGTAGACTAGTTGGTTAGGGGTGAGGGATTAGGTATGTAGGCAAAAAGGTTGGCTTGAGAGGTTGAGTGTTCAACTTCCTCTCACTGCCTTTTTGGCCTCATTTCATATATATATTTTTTATTTTTAAAATTATCAATATCAAAAAACAAAAATAAATAAGATGAAACATTCACAACCTAATACATGAGAGTGAGAAACAATAAATGAATACACATTTTATCTATTTCAATCTTTCTATCATAGGAGATTTACAAAATATAACCAATATGTATTATACTTCCTTGACGTCCTATTCCTTTAGGAGCTGAAATTTTCGGTGCCAATATGATCCACGAAATGCAAGCCGTTCCTTCAACTTATCATCAATGTCTAAAATTTCCATATCTAGGGCAAGAGATAATGGTAAGTGGGGATCTAAACCCATTCCAATATTGTAATAATGTCAAGCCTATCAATGATTCGTTGGTTCCACACAATACTAAAGGGTCTATACCTAATCAAATGGAACAAGGTCGAAATTCTAAGGGCATCCCCTTATTGAAAGGAAAAGAAAAGATAGAAGAAGAGGTTGTTATTGAAGATACACCAAGACTCATTAACGTAACTACACCAACTAAAGGAAAAGAGAAGGTTAATGAGGATAACATTATTGAAAAACCAAAAGAAGACCAATGCAAAGCTATCCAAGTATACACTAAAGAGGCCCATTATCAAAAGATGGACCAAATGATGAATAATTTTGATAAGAAATGTAAGATAAGTAGAAAGGAGTAGGTGAATATTCTTTATCTATGATGTACTTACCTTTATCACCCAAGTCCTTTGGAAAACCTCCAAATGTACCCCTTAAATATAATGATAACTTTGTGAGGGAAAGTACATCATCTTCCATGGATGAAGAAGACAATGAAATCCTCAACTGGTTATATAAAGATGAAGAATCAAGTGCGCACATCAAACATATCCAAAATGTAACGATTCCCACACATCAATATGGGAAAGGGTTTTGAATCATGCAAACGATGGGTTATAAGGGTCAAGGACCTTTGGGCATGAAGCATGAAGGGCTCATTGAACCCATAGAATCAACATGGTGAGATTCCAAGGAGAAAACATGTTTAGGGTATCTTGAGGAAGGATACACTCAAAACCATTATCCCAAACTTTATGATCAAATATTATAATTAGAATCTCATAGTGATGAGGATTCTAATGAATGGGAATGGGAGACTTTATCCGATGAGTCATGCCAAGATAAGGATATTGATGTCATTCATACCTATGTTGTTACCAAAGATAAATGACCAATAACAGAATCAAGTTCAAATCAAGCATCTAGTTCTAGTCAAGTGATCCTAAATGATGTACCAAGCATAGCAATAGAGATAAATCAATGGGTAGGTGAACCATATGTTCCTTCATGGAGACCTACTATGGAAGAATCAAATGTTAGGTTTAATCCACATGATTTTTATCCAATGAAAACCTTAGAGGAGTCTAGCGAGGAGGACTTTGATCCTTCTTATTTAGAACATTTAGAGGAAGCCCATGTTAGATATTTTCAAGATACAATGTATGAACCATCCAATAATGAGACAGACACCCTAAATCCAATTGAAACAAACCTAAGTGTTGACCCATTGACTCTCATCCGCCCAGACCTAATTGAATGGAATGCCATTGAACCAACTACCCTCCCAATCTTCTTAAATTACAACATGGTGTCCCAATACCTCAACACGGTTGAAACTTCTTCTATCAAAGAATATCAAGAAGAAATGATCAAAGGGAGCATCCAAACTTCTAATCTGAGAAAAAATGAAAAAAACAAAAAAAATAGAAAAGGAAAAGAATCGAGTGTTGAAAACCACATTGTGGCAACATTAGATCCAAAAGAAAGAAAAAAAGAAATAAAGGATGTTTCCAAAGGTGAAAACCCAACTAAGGCACCTTAGGAAGGAAGTTTGGATGTTCTACCAAAACATTATGAAGAAAGATCTCCGATCTTAATTGAGCCAATAGAAAAGATAAATATTGGGTCAGAAATAGAACCAAAGATCATTCACCTAGCGGCATCCCTATCTAGTCAAGAAAGAATAGAATTCATCAAGTACTTTAAGGGAAAACAAGTCAACTTCACATGGTCTTATGAAGAGATGCTGGGTTTAGAACCAAATCTGATAATGCATAATCTAAATATCAAGGAAGGAGCCAAACCTATTAAGAAAAAGCTAAGGAAGATGCAACCTCATATAGCACTACTTTTTAAAGTAGAGTTAGAAAAACTATTGAAGGTGGGATTTATAAGGACCATTGATTATGAACAATGGATCTCAAATATAGTGCCAGTATCAAAAGCAGACAAATCCATCAGAATTTGAATGGATTTTAGAGACTTAAACTTGGCATGTCCTAAGGATGATTTCCCACTTCCAAGTATTGATGCCATTGTGGACTTAACAATGGGACACTCTATGTTTTCACTCATGGATGGATTTAGTGGGTATAATAAGATAAAGATAGCACCAGAAGATCAAGATAAAACTGCCTTTACATGTGAATGGGGTACTTTTTGCTTGAATGTCATGCCTTTTGGCTTGAAAAATACTAGAGCGACCTATCAAAGAGAAATGACTACAATATTTCATGATATGATGCATAAATTTATGGAGGATTATGTGGATGACATACTAGCTAAATCCCACTCAAGAAAAGAGCACCTACCAATTTTGGTGAATTTTTTTGAAAGGCTAGAAGAATTCAAAGTGAGACTTAACCCAAAGAAATGTGCATTTGGAGTCCAATCTGGAAAACTATTAGGCTACATTGTATCTACAAAAGGGATAGAGGTAGATCCCACTAAAGTGAAGGCTATCATGGAAATGGAAGCACCTAAAAACAATAGTTAGATGAGATCATTAAAAGGAAGGACACAATCCATCAGGAGATTTATCTCCCAACTAGCTGAAAAATGTCATAATTTCACCCAACTTTTGCATAAAGATACAATTTTCAAATGGGATGAAAAGTGTGAAGAAGCCTTTAATCTATTAAAGAAATATCTCATGAATCCAAAAATCTTGATGCTACCTATCAGAGGCAAGCCCTTGATCTTATACATTTCAGCAACAGAAAATTCATTGGGGGCACTTTTAGCACAAGATGATGAAACATGAAAAGAAAAGGCAATTTAGTACATAAGTAGAACCTTGGTCAAATACGAGCTTAACTATACATTCATGGAAAGGGCATGCTTGGTTGTAGTTTTTTCTTCCCAAAAATTATGCCATTATATGCTAGCCCACAAGATAAGGCTCATTGCCAAAATTAACCCTTTAAAGTACCTACTTAGTAAAACAACATTGAATGGAAGGCTAGAAAAGTGGGTGATGGTACTAAGTGAACTCATATATGTTTTTTTATCCTCAATAATATTATTTGTAGATATGGAATACCTCATGCTATCATAATGGATAATGCAAAGAATTTCAAGAACAAAGACCTAAAGGAATTATGCAAAAAATTCCACATAATTCATCATTCTTCTTCAATTTATTACCCCCAAGGTAATGGACAAGCTGAAGCAACAAATAAAAACATTTTGAAAATTTTGAAGAGAATGATGGACAATTTAAGTAGAGATTGGCACATCAAAATAAACCTGACCTTATGGGCTTATAGAACAATCATAAGAATGCCAACAGGAGCTACACCTTTTTCCTTAGTCTTTGGAAAAAAGCAGTTTTACCTTTGGAGGTAGAACCTCCATCTTTGAGGTATCTCTTCATGGTTTGAAAAATGAGGAAGACTATAGGGTGGCTAGGCTACAAGAACTAGAACTCCTAGATGAGAAACAAAAGTAAGCATTTGATCATTTGAAGGTGTACCAAAGTAGAATGTTAAGGACTTACAATAAGCACATCAAGTCAAGAACATTTCAAATAGGTGACCTAGTTTTACGAGAAAATCCCAAGAATCAAGTAGAACAAGAAAAGAAAGGAAAATGGGAAGCAAACTGGTTAGGACCATTTATCATTGTTGAAAACTTTGGGACTGGCACCTATAAGTTAGCAGATTGTGATGGAGAGGAGTTACAAGAATCTATCAATAGCATACATCTAAAGAGGTTCTACACATGAGGTAGATGAAAGAGTATAAAGAGTATCACATGAGGAGCATCATATTTATTGTACATAATCAAAAGAGACCTTGAAAATACCAAAAAACATTTGAAAAGAAGAAAAGATAAAAAGTAGTGGAAAATTCAGCATGAAGAAAGCAAAAACATTCATATATGATCCTCAAAAAGATGCTGTCTTGGTGAAAACCTAGAAAATAGGCACCTTGATGATATGAAAAAAAAAAATCAAAAAAGAGAAAAAGTGCCTTGGTGAAAACCTAGCAAATAGGCACCTTGGTAGCAAAAAAAGAGAAAAATCTTTAAAAATAGAAAAAAGAGCTAGATTCATTCAATTGGTGAAAAATTGGTAAACAGGTGCCATTGAAAGTCCAAGTCAATTGTATACCTAGAAGGTCACCTTGTAAAAATTGCATTCGCCAGCATCTGTATATATTGCATAATAAAGCCCCACAGTTGCATTTGCAAGTACCTCAAGATTTTGGTCTATAATCAACAAATTGTCCTAAGTCCCACAAATGAAATCAATATCAAATTGGGGGCAATCTACTTAAAAGGAGAAAAGGATTCATCAAAGCAAGCTTTATTTAATTAGAGAATCAATTCATCAAACTTGAAAGAGGAACACTTATTCAAATCTACACCCCAATCTAATTTGAACCTAAAAACACAAAATTTGATCCAAGAACTGAAATGACCTTATCTTTATTAGGATTAAAAGTATGAAATGGATGGAACTACACTTGAAATATGGATTTGAAAAATATTGCAAAATTTTTCTAAGTGTTGAATCAATTGATGAAATCATGTCTTTCTAGCGAATTGATGAAAGTTTTAGACTAGACAAGCTATGATGAAAGGATGATATTTTTCTTGATTTATGAATGACTATCTTAAAATCAAAGTTTTAAATCATGTATTATTTGTCTAAGGACGTGATCATCAAAGAATCATCGAGGACTTGTATAGAGGATAAAACTGAGATTTCTTCTTGTTTACGCAAACGGATAGCTTGGCTATTTTGATCTTCAATATCATAATACCAAAATCCACTTGCAACATAGAATTCAACAAAATCGATATTCACACTCTCATGATTGGCTTCAATCAGTGATAGTCATACCGAAGACAGATGAGAAAGAAAATAAAGAGGTGCAAAAAGTATTCATATCATCATAGTTGAACTAGTGATGGTTGTACTAAAATGGGATTCCAAAAATGCTCAATGATAATTATAAGCTCCAAATCTTGAATAATGATAGTTAGTTGCATACATCTTAGATTAAGTGCATTGTATATATATTGTTTTTCCTTTCTTAGCTTAATTTGCAAGGGGGGAAATAAAAAGGGGGTGTACGCAAATCAAAAATCAAAAGATCATCAAAAACCAACTATATATGATCGAGTGTGTTGGAAATCAAAAAAATCAGAATAAAAAACAAAGAGCATTTCAATAGTTCACTTGCATTAGTTAAAGTTACATTAAGTCATTCTCATTACACTTTGTATATATTTAGATGTGTCTTACATTTAAATCATTAGGTGCATTATATTGAGGCATTATCATTAGATTATATTCATCTCATTTAAGGTGCATACATTAAGTGCATTTCATTAGTTAGAAATCATTCATTTCATCCATTAAGATCATTTAACATTAGAAGCATCTCATACATGATAGTACCATTCATTCATATTACATATATCATTGAAAGATCATTGCATCATTACATCACATTTACATATCAAAGGAAATGCATTCAATAGATTCATTATCCATCTAATATCCATTGTAAACATCAATATCATTAAGTGATATCATTAAACATTGCATTCATCTATTCTATGTCATACGTAAGACAATCATTTAACCATCATTAGGACATCTGCATACATTTGAAAATTGCATTCTGAAAAGCAGAAAACAAAGCATTTAGAATATAGAAACATATAGAGCTGCATATCATCCAAAACATCTGAAATTGGTATCCAACACATAATGACATCATATATAGTCAAATCTATCAAAGAAAGGATCAGAGTCCATGGTACGATCATCATAAATGAATGAGAGATCAAAGTCTATAACATCATCATAAAAGCAATGTCTAAAGATCAATGTCCATTGAAGTATCAACATAAACAACATCAAATCAATAAAAAATGATATGATAAGGGTCCAATGTCTTGATCATAGTAATAGAATGTAACATCAAATTACAAATGAAACAATAGAGATATCTCATAAGGAATCAACTGATAGAGTCACCCGCACCATCAGTACCATCAAGATCAGGAGCATTATCAGGAGGCTGACTAGAACTTGCCTGTAACCCATGTTGGCTCATAGAAGAAATGAAATTCTACATCATAGAACTCATCTATGAAACCTACTACTGGATAGATGATATCTGACTCTGCAAAGAGGCAACATTTGATGCTGAGGCTGGGGCATGACCCTAAGTTGTAGAAGACTGTGGAAGTGGAATAGAAGAAGAGGATGTCATCGAAGAAGATGGATCACTCAAAGATGGAAAAAAGAAAGAAGAAGATGGATGCAAAGAAGATGAAGGCATCAAGGCAGAAGCATGTGCTTAAGCTGAAGGAGCCTGAGGAATAAAAGGAGGAATAATAGGAGGAACAATAGGAGGAACAATCGGCTGAACAGGAGCACCCTATGCCTGATCAAGTAATACCTGAGCTATATTTTCATCCATCTCTCTTTGTCATCTAGCTCGATGCCTCTATGCTAGAACTCTAGTAACTTGATGCAAAATCCTATCAACCTGTCCATCTCTACCCTAACCACCACCCCTAGGAGGAATAGGAGCATCAGCTAACACTGGCATCTATACTCTACCTGATCTAGCTTTGTGATGACCCCATCATCCATGTTGACCCCTACCACCACCTCTGCCATCATCCCCATCATCGCCATCATCATCACCATTTCCACCAACAGTGTCATCCCCATTTGATAACTTGTCAATGGTGGGATTCCTCTTAGAAGGATCAGTAAACCTGGGAAAAGGATATTGATGTAACCAGGCACCATACTCATCAGTAATACCAGCATCCATAACCTGTGATCTAGGAGACCAAGGACGATACCCAATTTCTTGTATCTCTCAAATAGCTATAGTAAAATCTACACAAGGGCCCCATAATGACCTCTTGGCTTGCACACGAGCATACATGGCTATGCCCTATGGCATATCCTGAACATGCCCATACTGATGGAAAACACGACGGAAGCAAAATATCTCGATAACAAATATAGAATGACCGATCATCCAGTGATGGCAGAACATGTAAGGAAGCTCACCATCATCCTCTGGCCAAGCCTCACATCTGAGATAAGGCCTCCAAATGACAGTATCCATGTCATCAATCTGATGTTGCCAATAATCCATCTTACCCATGTGGGTTTGGATAATGATACCACTGTACATCCATGCAAAATGCCAACCCGGCTAATGATCTCGTGCTATCACATGATGTGTCACTAGGAGGTGCTCCCAAGTCCAAAGCTATAATAGAATAGCTCCTATAGTCAAAGTGGTCAAGTGTCTATATACAATAGTATGTAAGTCATGATATAACTAAGCTAGCAAATAAGAAGTCGAACCAACAAGGATCTACCATCAAATCCTCCAGAATGGGACCCCACCCAATAGAAAACCCATGTCCATGCCTATCAAGAAGCAAGAAACCACTGATAAGAGTACTTAGAACAACAAGTAAAATAGGGGATGAAATGAACTGAGCCCACTGGATATGTTGATCACCAATGGAAGGATCCTCGAAGACTTGTTGACAAGCTGAGCCATCATAAACAGTATCATAGTACACGAGCTCTCCTTGAGTTGGCAACCGCAGAATACGATATACATCCTCCGGTGTAATTGTCATCTCACCTATGGGAAGATGAAAGGTGTTATGGTCTGAGTGCCAATGCTCAGCCATAGCAGTAATGAGACCTCGATTCACTTGGAATCGAGGAAGATACAATAGAAAAGACAAGCCACACCAAGCAATATGCCGATGATCTGAAACACTCAAATCAGGTATCATATCCCATGACAAAGCATACAAACCCTAGATACGTAAAGACCTAAGATCCTCCTACAAAAAGAAAGTTCAAACACATCAGCATTGAAATTAGAAATTACTTGGACTATCCTAAGTCAATCAAAAATTTATATAAACCTATCAAACCACAATCAAATTTCATGTTTCTACTCAGATAGAATGGAGATTTTATCCTCACCCATCATCTAAATCTAGATTGACAGATGATATTACAATTATAACTGACTCATACTGACATATCATAACTTGTTAAAAATGTCAAGATTGGGAACTTAAACTATCAATTGATCGACGACATGGAAGAAAAAGTGCAAAAGTGGACTTGAACAAAATTCAAAAATTTTGTAGAGTAAAAGCACATATTAATGGTGCAAAAGTGTAAACTATCAAAAGCACTGATGAAAGATATGAAAGCATATATTAATGTTGTAAAAGTGGGACAAAAAAATCAAAAGAACCCAAATATATAGTGGAAGCGCTACTAAAAGTTGTAAAAGTGACAAACATGATTGAAAGCGCACAAGGACATTGTAAAAGTGGGAAAGGGCATCAGTTTGACAAGTAAAAGCACTCCATCGATTCATAGAAGTGCATAATAAAAGTGTGGAAGCACACTTTCAAAGGCAAAAGTGCCCTTAAGTTAGGCAAAAGTACCCATTCAGGAAAACAAGAGAGAAAAAGGGCTAATTACCAGGAAAAATTTGGAAAAAGTTGAAATAAAGACATAAATAGAAAAAATGAAGAGGTACAAGTACTCATTGGAGGTCCTAAGCCAGGCAGATGCTAATAATGACAACATTTCTCAAACCAATGCTCGTGAAGAGGGACATACATCACGAAAAGTCAAAAGATTAGAGAGGGTAAAAGTCAAAAGTGAAAGGTAAAAATGAATAGTAAAAAGGGATTTTGACCCCTGTATATAACTTTTTGACCTAAAAAGAGGTAACTTTGACCTAAGAGATGACCTTTTCATCACAATTGACCTAATAAAGTGATTTTATCATCAGAATAATTAAAACAAGGGCATTTGAAATCAAATGGATCAAACATCAATATCAGAGATACAAATAAAATTCATTATAAACTTGAACATTATCAATATCAAATGATCAAAATCATCAAGAATCAATCATGGATCTAATTTTATTTCATTTCTAAGGGGGCATACCATCAGATGAATACAAACAATAGCAAGATTATCATCGACAATCGAGAGACCGACCATCAAATCAAAGCGAAAGATTTTATCAAGAAATTTTTCGTAAATCAATTGAATGGGGCATCGTATCAGAATCAATCATCAAATCAGGTATCGCATTAGGATTTTTCATCATAATCAAACATCATATCAGGGAGTAATCAAAGAATGACCATCATATTAGAATGATCATCAGAACTACATCAATTGAGAGTTTCATATCGATCAAATCTGTGTCAATTTTGTATCAAAAATCAAAGATTAACCATCAATGAATTAGGACCTATCATCAAGCAAGATCAGAGTATTCTTTGAATTGACATGTGTCACATGTCAACTCAAAGAGGGGCATTTGTAATCACCTGAAAATGGACAAAGATCAAATCAAAGAAAATCAAGTCAAATCAAAGCAAATCAAGGACATAATTGAATCAATTGAATCACAATGCATAATTAGCCAATCAAAATTAAAATCAAGTCTTAATTCAAGATAAATCAAAATTGAGAACATTTTAATCAAGTGCAATCAAATCAAAGTGTAATTAAATCAATTAATTATATAATCTTGGATTAAATCAAATTCAACCCATTCAAGGAGTACATGGCTAAAGAAATCAATTTAAATCAATTAATAAATCCTAATTTCCCTCAACAACCACAAAGGGAGGAAATTCAATCAACCAATAGGATTTGAGGAAAGGCATTCACATGGATCAAGCCAAACTCAATCTCAATCACTCAAAGTGAAAGAGAATCTTGTCCATTGATCTTGTCTACTTGTCCCAAGCTTTGAGGACATAAACTTTGCATTGTCTTCAAAGGGTGGAACCAAAGACTCAACCAAGGCTTAATCATGATCAACTACACTACACCCCCTACCATTGGGAAAATCTATAAAAGGAAGACCAAAACCTTCATAATTCATAACCATATATCTGAGAATTGCATTGAACCTCTTGCAATTTGAGCTTAGAAAGACAATTTAAATTTAATTGAGCATTTGGAATTGAACAATTAGATTTAGCTTTAATCATTTATCATTCTCATTCTAGGACTGTCATTAGTGGAAGTTTGCTGAGAGATTTGCATTAACATTTCTTAGTTAGAGAACCATAGGATACTTAATTGTCAATTTCTAGCTTAAATATATTTCTATCTTGTGGTTTATTTAGTTTTTATATCAATTATTGTCAATACTAATCCTATGAAGATACTTTCCCTAGTATACAACTAATAACACCGAGGTTAAGGTTCTAGGAGACCACCTAAGTGAGTGTCATCACACAACCTATATATTGGGATCCTTCTTGGAAACCATGTAACCTCAGTCCCCTCTTTGTGAATAGGGATCCATCTTGGAAGTTATCCCTGGTCTTGGTACTCCAATCAGGTCTATGTGGCCAATATTATATTTTCTTTCATTATCTTTTGAATCCCCCCCTTCCCAGGTTAATTTTTAAGGTTATCACTTTTTACAAACCCACCCATAGGATCATCTGACAACCACTTTAGGGTTCCAACACCTATGGTGAGCCAATCACTTAGGGTTCCTAGTCCCTTACCCCATCACAAGCCAAAAATACAAGATAAAATTTCTAAGTCCTAATTCATAGGTTTAGGAAACTCTCCTACGCACTCATGCCCTCAGAATGAGTCCTAACCTTATCCATATACATAACATGAACCATTAGAAGAATTTTTATCACAAGACATCTCAAGAAAATCATAAAACTTTCCACATGCATAAGTATAACTTTCCACAGCTTATTTATAGGTCTAGGGAACCCTCATGTGCACACAGGCCACCGAGACGAGTCCTAGCCTCATAAACTAAGCTCACGTATATGCCAAGTGCAAAAACATCATAAGTAAACCATATAACCTCAAAAAAGCAAGTAATGAACATACATAGGTGATATAAACTTCTACATGCATTAACACAACATTCCATCTATGGAAACCTCATGTGCCTGAAATTTGGCTTAGTCTGAAATTTTTCAAAAATCTCCAAAATCTAGAATTTGCATCTTAACTCCTATGAAGCTGAAACCTATCTCAAACATCCTGGAAGGTATTTATACAAATATAACTTAAAGTATAAGAAATTATTCTTATACTTAAATGTTATATTTGTATAAATCCTGCCACCAGATTGAGTTTTGGCCTCATAAAATGAACTTAAGTGCAAGAAAAGTACTAAAACAACATAAGTAACACATAATAACATCAACAAAACAAGTGAAGGAAAAACATAGGTCATACAACTTGCAGTCCAATCCTAAGGAATGAGCTAAAGATGTTCTAAACACAAATTCTGTAAATTTTGAGCCCTTGAAACCCCCCAAAAAAACCCATACAACTTTGTATATTTCCCCATACGACAATGTATGAATTCCCATATGACATTTGACCAAGTTTTGTATGGGTATGACCAAAATTTTGTACAACACTGTAGGATACTTTCCCGAAATTAAATTTAAAACTTCCTGAAAATACTAAAAACTAACTTTTTTAGGCCTAAAGAGTGCCTAGGAAAGGTTCCTTGAGGTCTACCTAATGCAAGGACCTTAGCACCACATCTAGAACACATCCTCAACATAATCTCAAACATCAGACAAACTTAATCAAAATCAAAGCAACAAATCACAGAGAGGCCTGTAAATGCAACACTGGAGAAATATGTCTGCATCTCTTTCCTAAACCTCCCCAGTCCTTCCTATTTCTTCCTAAACTTCCCCAATCAATAAAAGAACAATAGAATACATCATGCTAAACAATCATAAGCATTCGTATACTTTCTAGGAATATTTCACAAAAATAACTATACACCATTCATAAAATTACTTCCCAAAAATACAATTGGAATACATAGAAAGCATGACATAAATATGTTTCCCTTTTCAATTCATAGTAAAAAATCATACAATAATCAAATAACTTATCATCCATATGCACAAACATACATACATGAAGAATGGATATTCATCCCAATTTAGACCCTACCTGGGGTCCTATGGAGAATCCTCTTCCGACGACTAGAGCATTATCTGCAAATCTCCAAGCCTTGAGTTGGTAGCCTCTTGGATATCTTCCTTTGGCAACCAATCTTCAAAAAATCCATACGGACAAGCTCCAAAATTCCCTCACATAAAGTTTAAGAATTCCTCAAATAGAGATAGTAGCCCAAAATGATTTCCAGATCCAAAATCCCAAAATTTTCCAAAGTTTCAATCCACCGTCAAAACTCCTCTCTGGGCTTAATTTATCCCGCAACTATATGGTTGGAGGAGTTGCTTTACGGGAAGAAACTTCTCCAACTTCCATGGTTGGTTGAGGATTAATTAAAAATCTTCTCGTAACACATAATAAAGTTTTAATAAATTTAATTAAAATAGTCTCAAAAGAAAACCATAACAAGAAAACTCAACAAATAACTATCATGGAAAACACATAGCACACATGGAAACTAACTAGCCTAACTTTTAGGAGGTCTCGAGTTCAACTCCCTCCTAGATAGCTAGTTTTACTACAAAGAGCATTTATTTTTTTATTATGACTATTATTAATTTTATTTTCACTTTTATTTAACACATTTCATTAAATACACTTTATTTAATTCACTATATTTAATTATCATAAATAGCATACGATTTACACAATCAATAAAAACATACAAATATTATTATTTATATAAGCATAGGTATATGCGTGTGCACCCACATATACACATACCTATATAACATACATTCAATTATAACACATATATAATAAATATATATACATATACTTACAAGGACACATCTAACTCACATCATTAATCTCAAAACAACATCAAATCATAAATCACAAAACCACATCACATACTGCATTCAAATCCCCCAACTAGGGTAACCTCCTAAATGGAAATCTAAGTCCACGGGTAATCTTGGTAATTTTGAAGGCACACTCAGACCTATGTAGCTAGGTGCAGTCGATGCCTAGTACTTGCATCTTGCAACACCAACCAAGTACACCAATATATATATATATATATATATATATATATATATATATATATATATATATATATATATATATATATATATATATATATATATATATATATATATATATATATATATATATATATATATATATATATATATATATATATATATGTACAAACAATGGAAAACAAGGAGGGAGAGTGCAACATCATATGGACCTCCTAGAGGAGTAACTATGACTGCCTCCCCTCATCCTACACTCACATCAGGTAGTGACATCAAAAAAGAATAATTGGATTAGTGTGGTTAGTACCAAAATAATCTCTTTTCCATATTGTATAACAAGATTGCATCATAACATAATCATGTAAATGTAAATCATTAATTGATTTTCACAAACCAGTTAAACCATCAGGCATGAACTCATAATGTTTCATTATCAAATCAAGACAAACAAATCATACAATCCTTAATATAGAAAACCATGTCTATTATTGAGTATAACAAGTAACATCATTAGAGTAAGTAACACATATAACCTTCTAAGTGATTAGAATTAATTAACCTAAGATAATCTTAAAGATTAATAATGAGCATCTGACATAGATGCATATAAATCTATGAGGTGATCCTTTTAACATTAAGGTCCTATACTATCACTGACACACATGAAGATATAAAGGAACATACTTATGTAAATATTATTATTTCCCAAATTAAAATATGAAGTTATGGTGTTTTCAAAAAGGTTTGGTTTAATCAACCATCTCAAGAAGGATCATTCTCACATATAGCCCTTCCTAATTTCTAGTGAGCATAACCAGAACTTGTTAGGTTTGGAGGGGCATTACAAAAGCTCTAATAATAATTATTGAATATTTTGGATAAATGAGAGGGGGGTGAATCTATTACCATAAAATAATTTTCTTAACCTTAATTTACCAAAATAAATCTTAAATTAATCAGATAGATAAAATAGATATGATCATGAAAGCACATAAGAACAACATGCATAATGAACACCATATTTTTACATGGAAAACCAAGATGGAAAAAACCATAGCAAAGCTAATTCTCATGAATAAAAAAATTGATTAAGGTGATTTATACAAAGGGATCATTTCCAAGATGCTCACTATAAGTAGGCTCACTACCAGTGGGCTCATTGCTTGTCTATTATAGCCAAAAATAAAAGGCTCATTGCCAATAGAAAAAGTATCACTACCAAAAGAAACAATAATAAAAGGAGTCCACCATTGAAATAATAGTCACCAACCACAACACTAAAAGAACCTTACCATCTTCTATCTCTGGTCACATACTTTTGCATGTTCACAATATCAAGATTTATCATTTTTAGATTCACATTCATCACATACACACAATCATCAAACATAATGAACTATACCATGCCATGCCTCCATAAAATTCTAAGCCAACCAAATATAATTTTAATTAGGTCACCACAAAACATTCATGTATTGGAAAGGAATGAAACATAGACCACATAAAACCTCCTCCCTCAAATCAAAATGCTACACATTTATCATAATATATGGAGCCAAATAATAGAATATAAACATTACAATAAAAATAATGTTTTAGAGCACATTAACCACTTTCAAAATCAATCAAAAACCAAAAGAGTGTATCTCATTATGTTTCAATATGAATGGGACTAGAACATACACGACCAAAGATAGATCATCATAGTACAACATATCGAACATGCCAATCCAGATCACCAAATTCTCAAAATAGAACCTCATCCAATCAACTAGGATATGTTGACATTAACGAAAACTATTAATGACAACAACAGAAACATCATCACATTCCAACATTAACCCTCTTTGTTGTTTTTACCTCCTTGGATTTCCATGTAAAAATATTAGCATGTTTATGTATTTTGATCAACTTCTATTTGTTTCTATCTACTACATTAATTTAATGGTTTAAATTTTAGCAAATGATTAAATTCTAGTTTATATTGATTCACCCCTTGTCATCATTTAAATATATGAGAATATTGTCCTATGTTCTATGAGAAAGAAATGGATAAGATTTCTTTGAAAATGATACATAGGAAATATATTTGGCTAGACCAACTATACAAGATAAAAAAAACAAGCCATTAGGGTTTTAACATGGTTATATTCTATCAAAGAAGTCTCAAATATATGAAGAATGATGTAGTTACCAAGCTGACTGAACCCACATTTGACAAAAGAGAACTAATAATTGATGACATTGTTTAGTTCTAAGGCATTTGATACACCTCCATGCACATAGCATATAAATTTTATGTTACTATTTGTGAAGGATCAATTTCTACCACTTCTATCTACACTTCTTATTAGATGGTCAAACAAGGAAAATATATTGATTTATGTGAGATATTGCAACAATAATTGATGAAGAATGTGCATAGAAAAAAGAAGCCAAACATGCCTTTTGGTATGGATCCTTATTCATTTTCTTAATGCTTTATTTCTTAAAATAATTCCCAAATAGAAGAAACGTAGTCAGGAAATTAGAGGTATATGTTACATCCCAAATTAGTGATTATGTACATGGCATTTTGGATGGTAAATCTAGTGAAAATGCCTTTCGGGGATTGTTTAAAAATTTTCAAGGTGATATAAAAGCTAGATATAGAATTTGAATATAAATTATATAAAATTACAAGGAATCAATAACATTTCTGGTATGGAAACTATTGTACCTAGAACCTCATGGATCCCCAAACTACCATATGGAATATCTAGAGATGGAATGCTCATGTTAAATTGAAACTCAGTAAACCAATAGATCACAATGAATAAATATTTGGGACATGAATACATTTTGAAAATTTAGTCCAGACTGTAATACCCTCTCCTATGGTGATACTTGGACTTTCTAATTTGGACATTCTATCATGATGGTTAGAATTATACATTTACATTTATGTTTTGTGGATGATGATATATTTATTAGATGATTGATATGCTCATTTATGGTTATCATTTATATGCTTATGAAATTAGAAAACCATCTATCTTTATATGTTTTATGGAGCTAACCCAAGGGTTTGAATCTAACCATTATCATGATGTTTTATGGACACGTGTCAGATGTGTTTTCATGACCTAGGATGAAGTCCTAGTTACTCACTTAGTTGAGGTCCACACAATGTATTGATCCTGGTCATCTATTTGTATATATTTGATTTGTATATATATATGTTTGCACATGCATTTATTCTTGGTGATGTAGGATTGCAGGTACCGGGTATCATCTCCACCTGGCTTCACAGGTTTGAGTGATCCCTCAAAATATTCGATCATTGTTGTTGTTATAGAGATATTGCCAAGGTTCCACATGAAGGAACTCTACCTTTGATTCTTTTACCTTTAGGTGGGGAGTTCTTGAGTCAGTCCCTTGTGTTGATGATGTGTTTCTGTGTCCTCTCAGTTTATTGGGTTTTTGGATCGTGTAGATGGTTTCTTATCTTTTGCATTCATTGAGAATGAGGTTTTGAGTATGGTACCTCTTATTGTCTTCATGGTATGTTCAATTTTGTTAATATATTTTGATGTGAATTATTATTCATGTGAGAGTATGATTTATTGATTTATCTTGATTAGTAGTCACTTATTTGTACTAGTGTATCTTGTTGGGAATGAGTTAGTACGTGATTAAATCATGTGATTTTAATATCAATAATAATAAATATTTATGGTATTAATAATGTTTTCATGATAGTGGTAAATTCTAACTTATGTTAGTAGTTACCTTATATATATATGTATATATATATCTATATATATATGTATATATATATATATAGATATAGATATATATATACATATATATATAGATATATATATACATATATATATACATATATATATAGATATATATATACATATATATATATATATATATATATATATATATATATATGTATGTATATCTATATATATATATATATATAGATATACATATATATATATGTATATACATATACATATATATATATGTATATATATATATATGTATATATATGTATATATATATGTATATATATATATATGTATATATATGTATATATGTATGTATATATATGTATATATATATGTATATATATATATGTATATACATATATATATATGTATATATATATATATATATATATATATATATATATATATATATATATATATATATATATATATATATATATTGTATTTTGTAAAGAATATGGATTAGTGTATGAATAAATAATATGTTTTATAATAATGATATTCACGATATTTAATATTTGTGATATTAATAATAATGTGTCTTACTTATGGTATATGTACCATAAGCATATGGGTGCACACACATGCATATGCATACATATATTTATATAATTGTTGGTGAGTAAGTAATTATGCATTATATTAATAAGAAATTAAATAAGTTAATGGTATGATAAATGTGTTGGAAGAAATAATAACTATTGCCTTCCTTAAATAAAGGAAACATAAATTAGATTATTATAATATGTTATTATAGGTATATCCCTTTGGGAAATGCTTTAGGTAAATTCTTTTACCATGGTTATTAGTAAAAGTATTCCTAAAATCTTTATTATCTATTATTTTCATTCTTAAATTAAGGAGACATAGATTTAAAACATTATTAAATAATATTTGTTAATCCCTTCACGGTAATGGTTTTGCAAACCATATTATTAACAAATAACTAATAAAGTTGGGATGGTTGCATCAGTTGGATTACTCATACAACCACCTCCTCCAATCTATATATACGAGAGATTTCCTGTGTGTGAGGGAGTTGGGCAGGAAGATGGATCTATGAGAAAAGTGGATAGGATAGTTTGTTTTAGAGGTGTATTGGCATAGGAGTTTAAAGGGAGAATTTATTATTCTCTGAGATTTCCATTTGGTTTTCTCTCGGAAGAGGCTGGCATTAGTTTTCTTGTAGGAGTCTGAAGAGGTGATTGGATTGGGCTAGGAGCACTTGGATCCTCCCCTCTGCAATAGGTGATCTTCACAAGACTCCAGGTAGGATCTATCTTGGAGATGATCCTTTTGTTGGTTAAATATTTGTAATGTTGTTGTATTATGGCTGTTTATATATGCTTGCTGTTTAGGAGATGAACTATGCTGTTGTATTGTGTAAAGAAGAATTCTATGTTGTTACTGTTATCGATATAAGAAGCTTTCTGTAAATTATTGCTATGTATTTCTTTGCCTTCTACCTTTCATTAGCGAGTGTTCTTAGATGCCCTAGGATTCTTGTGACATCTTCCCATATGTCTCAGGGGTTTGTAGGATCTTCCAAGCCTTTGGAAATGGTGTTTTTTCCTTTCTTAGAAACATGTTAGTTTTATACCACCTTTCATTGTTCAAATCTAGAGTATGTTTATATGGCTGGAAATCATAGTTGGAGGGCCATTTTTGTATGGAAATTGGGAGATGTCAAATGGGTCGTGCCCAGATTACGCAATCATAGTTGCCCAATTTTACCCGTAAGTCAGAGTTGACAGTCATATTTTGTAGTTTCTGGTAGTCAGTGTCAATCGAGTTGTTAGTGTTCACCGAGCAATCAATGTCAATCAAGCTATTAGTGTTAACCGAGCAATTAGTGTCAATCGAGCTAGTAGTGTTAACTGAGCAATCAATATCAACTGAGCTGCTAGTGTTAACTGAGAAGTCAGTGTAAACTGAGCAGGCAGTGTTAACTGAGTAGTAAGTGTAAATTGAGTAGGCAGTGTCAACCTAGCAGTCAGTGTAAATTGAGAAGGTAATGTCAACCGAGGAGGTAGTGTCAACCGAGCAAGATAGGATTTATACAAGTATAACAAATTATAAGTCTGATACTTTAATTTTAATTTCTTATACTTTAATTTATACTTGTATAAAGAAATTAGGTACCTTTCAAGATGATTGAGATAGGTTTCAACTTCATAGGAGTTAAGATGCAACTTCTAATTTTTGAGATTTCTAAAAAAATTCAGACTTAGTTAAATTTCAGGCATATGGAATTTTGTATAAACTACATGGAATTTTTGTATAAAATATATATGTTCATTAAATGTTGGGTAGAGGTTATATGGTGCATTTAGATGCTTTAATAGGGTTAGGATGTGTGTAGGAAGTAGGGTTAGGGTTTAGGATTGTCTGGAGGATCAAGACTATCCTAGGTCTCCATAACTGCTCCTAATGTTCCTAAACATACCTAAAATCTCCTATTCTTTTCTGTTCATTGATGCAAGTTCTCAAACATGTTATGATTGGTTTTAATTCATGTATTAAGTGTTTATGAGGTGTTTTATTTCTTGTATAATGTACTTGTGATGTGTGGGTTAAGGGTAGAAAACCTAAGAACATTAAGTGAGTGGCTCTTAGTGCGGGGCCCAGGCCCTAAGTGGCTAGTACCAGGATAATCGACTGAAGAGTTATTTTAACAAGTGATAATTTAATTAAAACTTATGGGAATGGGTTCAAAAACTAAAAATATTTAAGTATGCGTCATCCATGCCATTAGTACTAGTAAAGGCTATGGATGGGAGTGGGAGAAGGTGCCTATGCATAGGTACAATTGAATGGTGCTTGTCTGTATGAAAGGCATTTGGTTTCGTATGTGCCTACTTGGGGGCCGGGGCCTAGAGTGGCTAGTACCAGGACACCTCAAGGGGTGAGGGCTATAAGATGACACTCACTTAGGTTGTTTCTTAGAGTTTCTACCAAGCCTTAGAACCCTTGGGGAAAAGATTTATACCTTGATTTTTTTTTTCATTTGTTATTTGGGAAAGGTTACCCAACCCTAGGTATGGCCTAACTATTCCTTATTTGTGGACCTTGGTGTTTATCTCCTAGCACGGGGGAGTGGGCCTTTTCATATCCATGTGGTTGGGAGGTAAATTTTTTTATCGAGGTACCTTCTTGCGGATGCAGTGCTTAAGGATTCATGCTTGCATAATGTTATAGTTTTGAAGAATGAAGACTTGTATTTATCTTTCATGATGTAAACTTATTGTTACCTCCCAAGAGGAGATGAATGTAATGTAATCATTAATTTATTTCAAAATTATGTATTTGGAATGGGTAGACTAAGGAAAAGGGAAAAGGGAAAGCACAAACTTTATGTATATGATGTATGTTGAAAAGAAAGGGAATTTTGTAAGATTTCAAGTAAAGTAGTATGTTTCTCATTATTGATAAAGGAAAATCTAGTAAAAAAAATGTAATATTTGGAATGTTTCAAATGTTTAGATGATTCTATTTTATGGTATTAATGCTTTAAATGTTATATTGTTCATAAAGGACACTTAGGAATATAGATGGATTTTAATGGCAACTTGAAATGAAAGTATTTTCTATTTCTTTATAAAGAATCTACAAATGTTGTGATGAAGTTTTCTTAAGAAATAAATCAAGTTGTTAGTACACTAAATGGACTTAAATGAATTGTGCATTAAATGAAAAGGGAACCTTGGAGGAATCTAAGTTAATCTATGCTTTGTTTATGTAACTCTTTTAAAAAGTTTCAAATTTTTTCATAAATCATTACTTAGGTTTTCTTTTACAAAGAGAATCTTTGTTCTCTTCCCCAGTTCCCTTATGGGGCATGACATAGACTAAGAAGACAAAGGAAAAATAAGTTGGTAAAGGCTCTGATGAAGCTTCTAAACTATTTTTTAATGATCCACTCTTACACATTTTCTATGTAGAACCAAAATATCCAACGATCCTACTCCCTCAACATCATAAAATCCTCTTAGAAAACAAAGGTTTGTTGCTTCTATAAAAAAACCATCTACAGAACCTACAAAGAAAAAATAAAAAAATGAAGAAACAAAAAGCAAAGAAGGATAAGCCTAAAATAGGAAATAATAAATTTTATGAGGAAGAGGCTATGAAAAAATAACCCTTGGAGCTTGAGGTAATTCATTTTTTATGCAATAGTTGATAAGGCACTTCATTTTTTATGCAATAGTTGAGCATTGAGATTTTGATTAAATAGTTGATCTATATGATGCTAGACCTCTAGTTGATCATGTGACAATTCAGAAATAAAAAACAATATGTATATCCACCTTCAACATGGGTTTGGATGATATCAATGACAAATTTCCTCCCACTCTTGCATATGTTCTTGGTGCTAAAAGGCAAAAATATATCCTACGAGAAGCTAGAATTTGGGGACATGCACTAAACAAAGTTTGTGAATCTCTTGTCCATGAAGAATAGATAAACTATCTTAGATGCAAAGATAAGAGATCTAGATCAAACATAGAGTAAATATCATCATGGGAAAGGACAAGGATAAAATTAAAAGTGTAGAGAGAGAAATTGAAGAGAAGACATTATGACTCCTTGAAGAAATGAAGAAAACTCAACTTATTCTTGAAAGTGTTGCTAGCCAATTTGTACATGAAATAGATATGTCAACACTTGATGTTACTATAGGTGATATTAAAAAAACCAAGGAGACTCCTGTTAGTGCTTAAATCTGCAGATGATTAAATTCTCATAAACTCATGTGATCCCAATAGATACAATCTAACAAAATACAAGCACTAAGGTATTAAGGTTAAAAACCTTCTTCACTTCGAGTATGAAAACTCAGGCGGGTGTACCTATATCAATTCACTATTTGATTGAGCTCTGAATTGTGAACTAGCTCCTTCACTACTTTGTTATTGCTTTCAAAATTAACTCAATGAGATGTTACAACTCTGAGTATGGCCCAAATTATCCTGATACACAATGCTATGATAGAAATTATGAAAGTAATGACACAAAACAATGGCTTAAGGACATTCATCCTTCTTCTTTTTAGAGTTGAACTCAAGGAAGGTTAACCTTATTCAATGCTTCTATAAAGCATTAAAAAATACATCCATGAACTTATCACATAATGATTCAAATAAAGGTTGTACAAGAAAAGTAAAATGAATCAATTGTTTATATTCTTGGTGGTAACAAGTGCAAATGGATCCAAAACCAGTGCCTTATCTACTTGGGCGACAGAGTCAAACCCTACTTAAACAGAAATCTATCAAGACAAAAATACTAAAACTCAAATGACATGCCTAACACCCCATTCTTTTAATTCCTATGATTGTCATCAAATTCATACATAGATTATTAGTTCACAGAGATCTCCCCTAAGATTTTACTCTTTCCTTGAAAGATACTTAAGCTTAACCCCTATATTCACCTGGTGAACAATGCACTGAAAAAGCCTTACAATTTAAATGCATAAGAGAACTAACACATCCATACACAAAGACAACAAAATAGTAGTAACAGAACTCCAATATTTTATATTAATCATCAAACTGTGTTCATACAGTATTCTCTTGACTTCAAAGAAAATCAGGTTTTGTATTCAAAACCTCTTTACAAAGTATTTTCAACCACACCTACAAAGAGAAAAACTTGCTATATATATATACCCACAGCCATCTTGGAATCCTCAAAGGATGCAACAAGCTTCAAATGGCTAGGAAAAGATGTTAAACTGAAGACAAAATTACAAACTGACAAAATTTGATTGCAACAACAGATTGCAATTATCTACTTCTCAAACATCTCGTAGGTGGCACCTCTGTCTTAGGATATTTCAAAGTAGTTGCTAAATTTGTTGCATGAATGATGACCAACATTACATGCTAACTTACATCATCCTCTATTTGAAACATGCTCTTCCTTAAAATTTGGATCAGGTGCCAAGTGCATTCTATTCTTCTTCCTCTTCTATAAGCTGGACAACTGGCTTCTTCTTCTTCTTTATTGTTAACTTCTCCCAAGCTGCCACATCATCATCAGATGGCCAGTTGTAAGTCTTCAATTCCTATAGTAATCTGATCTACTAATTCCACATGGAGTCAGATATATTCTTTGCCTCCGCTACAAACCTTATGCAATCATTTCCAATCTTGAAAAAACTATCAATTATGTTGTTACACCTCTCCAAATCCAAAGTATTGTTATCACTAAGGAAAGCATCTTGTGTAATTGTTAGCTGATCCATTAACATTTTCCACTCTTCCAAACTAAACATACTTCCACTATCATCACATATTGGAGGCAGATACCAACTGTAATTCTTATCAAACATATTCAACCTGGCCTTTACCTGGTTAGACTTACCCTTAAAAAACTTTAAAACAACACTAAGTACGCTAATCTTCTCAAAGACTTCAGTCACCACCCCAGGGATCTCAGGTTTTTGCTCTTATAGGCTATCAAGTTTATCAAATAACAAACTTCTCCTGGACCAAATGCTATGAAGTGGTTCCAAAGCAGCCAATGATTCATTCACCTTTCCATTGGCCTGGTGCAATTGACTAACTGATTGATAAACTGTTGCCATCCTTTCTATTATTTTATCTTGCCTATATTGCACAATCTTTGCCACAGTGTCCAAAGATGCATCTATCCTTATCTTTTCTAGGTCCTCAGCAGGTTTCTTAGGTACTTCCTCATTAATTTGAATAGGGGCCTCAATCTGTAAAGGAGGAGGAATGACTATCTTTGAAGCTTCTTCAAGCCTGACTTTCACTTCTGCTAACTCATCCTCTAACTATTTGATTCTCATCATTTTCAAATCTCTGTCTTTAGCAAATAGACATGAACTTTCAAACAATTTTGAATATCTTTCAGATAACTGAGCTATTTTTTCTTCATTCAAGTTAGCCCAATGAGTCACTACCTTGGAAACTTCAAGGTCAGTTGTGTTTTGCACAGTCCATATGATCTTATTGCCTTCCATCTGATCTTTTATACTCAATAAAGCTAGCTTTTGAGTTTTAGGGGAAAGAAACCACATTGCAAAAACTTGAGATTTAGGGTCATAGCCATTTCCTCTAATCATATCACCAATATGGACCCCATAGGATAGGCTACCCTGGACTCAATAGCATTCCACTTTATTTAACTAGTTCTCTAGCTTCATCTACAGTTATGGGATCAAGACTAGGATCATAAGATCCCAAAGCTCTCAAAGTTTCTTGACTTGGTTACACTCCTTCAGGCAGAGCTTTCTTCACTTCTCCATGTTTCCTCCAAATAAGGAAGCTCTTGAATTCCTCACTCTTAATAAATTGATCATCACTCAAGAAATCCTCTTGATACACCTCTCTGATATCCTATCCTGCCCATAGGGATTGCTCATCACTTTCTTCATTAGTGGCCACCCTCTTGCTGGCTCTAATTTATTTCCTCAATTAATGGTGGTAGGCCCTATCACTAGGAACAATAGGAGATGCTTTATCAATCCCTTTCTTTTGTTTTCCTTTCCTTGAAGACTCTCCTTCCTCAACTCTGCTTCTTCAAAGGTGGCTCTAAGACATTCTCTACCTCTGGCTGGTTTTCAACAGGCTCAACAATTTGTACATCTCCAACTTATGGTGGGCTATTCCCTTCTTGGGATTCATCAGAACACTCCTCTTGATCAGAGGATGAGTAATCCTTCCTTTTCTTTGGCTACTTTTGATGAATCAATATCTCCAACTAATTTGATAGAGTGTCATGCATCTCTATCATATTATCAATTCTTTTCAAGTAAGAAAGGTTAGGGTAGAAACCCTCAAAAGGAATCTGAGCTTCCATCACCTATTTTGATAGATCTATCAAATCAAAGAACCTATTCCACATCCTTTTAACTTCATCCATATCTACAACATTTCTAATTATATCCTCTTCATCAATGCCTTCATGTTCCTTGATGACACCAATATTAGGGATTAGGGTTAACCTTGCAGTCCTAATAAAACCCTCAGGGTACACATGTCTACAAAAACCAGACACCATCTTGAATTGA
This sequence comes from Chamaecyparis obtusa, assembly GCA_027943335.1. Lineage (NCBI taxonomy): Eukaryota > Viridiplantae > Streptophyta > Pinopsida > Cupressales > Cupressaceae > Chamaecyparis > Chamaecyparis obtusa. The sequence goes on from BSBK01007724.1 coordinate 575,710, forward strand.
TTTAACCATGCAGTGACTTGTGGGAAGGCTCTCTTGCCAAGCAAGAAATCACCAATTTTGAACTGCCTAGGTGTGAAAGTACCCTTCCTATGGGGGGCCAGAAGCTCTTTGTCTATCCACATCAACTGCAAAATGAATTCCAAATAGGCAACTCTTGGTGGCAAAAATTTTGGTAACAAATGTGCGGGCTGGGGGCAACCATAGACTCTCAAGATTGTGGAATTTTTCCCAAAGTAAAAATCACCCTAGTTATGGTCTCCCTCCCACTTCTCTGCAAACTACTTAGGTCTTAGGATTTTAAGGACCCTTGGTGATATCCTTATAACATTTATGCCTATAATCTTTATAATGGGATAGACAATGAAATTCTGGAAAGCACAAAAGTCACCCTCATTTGAAGAAGAGTTCCATTTCCTCACCCATAATTGTACTGGATTATACTAGCCTTCGAAGGTAAACCTTGGTTTCAGCATGTTCAAATCAAAGCTATTGATGTTGAAGAACAAAATTAAGTGCATTAACATTGAATAATGCATGAACTTAATGGGATTCTTACTTTCCTTAACAGATATCAACCCTTCATGCATTCTATCAATTATATACTGAATGTAATCATAATCAGTATTTACTAGGGGGTTCTGGATGTCTAAGATTATCATCAATAGATCAGCTGTCAAGAACTCTGGATCCCCATCAATTCCTAAAACCCTACACAACCCATAGCAAGTCTGCCTCATATAGTGCTGGAGTGGTTTAAATTGGTAAGGGACATTCATGTTAGCAGGGAGGGGAGCTATATATTTATCCTATTTTTGGATGTGCTTCACCATTTGGTCCTTTACTAACCCTATGTTAGTTTTGTACCTCTCTCTTTCTTGGCTCAGGTCAATTTCTGTAGAGGAAGACACATTTAAATTAAAGGCTTTCATGAAAGAACCCCTATCAAGAGTAACCAAAGGTGACTGGTCCTCTTTTCTAATTGTTTTGGAAATAGGGTCATAATGCCTAGCTAGTGCAATAATTAAATCCACATCTAAGAATACATTAGGGACAACTAATTTCCCCAAACCCAAAGCCCAACCATTACACACAGGAACATGCTTACCTCTATTTCTATAAAAGAAGTTGAAAATAGTAAAACCTGTGCTATTTGGTATGACAAGATCTCCGCAAAGCCCTAGAACATCTTCGAAGACATCATCGGGAGCTCTTTTGTTCTGGCTGGAACCAGGCAACAACTTCATGAACTCATTTCAATAATTCAGCTTGTTTCTATCTTCACCTCCTTTGGATTTTGCTTCACTACTGGAGGAAACTACATTCTCCTCTGGTTGACTCATTTTTCCTACAACTGCTCTCAATTCTACAAACTTGATTCACTTGGCACTCAAAAACTATTTCAGAAAACACAATTCTCCCCGAATGATTTTGGACACATAAAACAATGAGTTAAGCTTATTTATCGATTTGGGTCAGATGTGTACAACTACCAAAATCATTGCAAATCAATCGTTAATTGCTCCCACATTCAATTTCACATACCATCAGTTTTCAAATTTGAGCTAGTTGGTGTATGGATGTTGACAGATAGATTAAACAATTTGAAAATAGAGCAAAAAGGCAATGATTACAATTCTGTACTTTAACACTGTTTACGTCACAAAATCCTCCCTTGATATATGATTGCATGGCTGATTACTTTTCTTTCCAGCTTGATAGTGTACTTTTATCCACATAGCAATGTTTCTAGCTTTCCTTTATTACTTTCTCCAACTGGGCCCATTTGGCGAATCAGCGATTAAAGGCTTCCTCTTATTCACTTAATACAATGCTAACCCCAGTTTATATTCAGAGAACTCGGGACTAAAGCCTTCATGCACTCTCAAAATAAAAATCTTAACTCACCCATCTTTTAGAAAACTAGAAAAGAAGCTCAATATAACCAAACATTATTACAGTCATTACATAGCAAATCAACGACTAAGGCTGTGATGGGATAAGCTAGGATAGACTAGCTAGTCTATGCTCTGAACCTTGTCTAAGGCCTCCAGTGTGCTTTGACACCTATGGATGATCTATAGTGTATTTGATGTATTCAAGTACCCCCTAATTTTCCCAGCTATCGCACCGAGTTAAACAAGTTCAGCTATCACCATGTTAATCCCTGCTTCCTGACGCTAACCCTCATTTTGGCTCAAAAAGGGTATTTTGCTTCCTGACCTACTCCACATTCAAAAAAAGATTTCTATTGGATTCTATGGAAATTTTATGACTATTTTCACCTATCCATGGTATTGAGAAGGTTTGGGAAACACCCGATTTGATAGTTCCTTTGGAAACTAAGGCTACTAGAATAGGCCTAGTTAGCCCTCCACCCGGTTTAATTTGCAATTTGATACCCTTGGCTGAAAGTTTCAGAACCTCTAGTCTGAATAAAATATGCTTGGATTGACCCCCTCTAAGAGGTTTTTTGGATCTTAGGTGCCCAAGAGGCTGTACTATGTCTGTACCAGTATAAAGGGTTTCTAGGACTGTTTTGGTTTCCTGAACTAGCAGTGCAAAGACCAAGTGCGGCAATAGCCTTCCATAGATCCTCCAACTCCATCCTTCATGGTATAAGACCTTATAAAACCCCTCTAAATTTTTTTAAGAGGATAGGTCATGAAACCTTGTCCTGCTCTCCTGGCACGCCTTTCTTTATTAACTGCTCCTAGTTGGGCTTTGCTCTAGCTCGCCTAGGGCCTCCACAAACTATAGCTTGTAATCTTGCTCTCGGGCCCTAATTGCATTATGTTATAGGTATGGGTACTTAATTAATGATTCTTGAGTTTCATGGCTTGGCCATGGTGGAAACTAAAGATACAAGCCCATTTACACAGCTCACTCCAAACTAGCAGAGAGTTGGTTACAACAAAGTATATACAAAATGAGCACAATAAAAGCTTAAAGAACCTAATCTAATGCACAAAAAATAAGAAAAAACAATAGTAAATAAGTAACACACAACAAATCTAGGAATTTTTTAGTATTTACATCAAAACAAAGCTAAAACCAGCAATTTCATGCTCCAAACTATGTTTCAATCTCCATGGCCATACTGTAGCCATACAATCTGATGTCCAACTTTGGGATTAGGGTTTTCCAAACATTAAATATGTTTTTTCCCAAGTGTTTGTGTAGGGTTTTGGGCTTATAGCCTTTTAGTCATGTAAGACTTGCAACTTTTAGTTGCTACAGGAACTCTGGCTTCCTCTTGCAGGAACTCTTGCTTTTACATACAAAACACTTCTAAAGCACATTTGTGCTTATAAAAAAACACTAGCCTAGGATTAATAACCCCAATCCAAACACTCCAAGTGCATTGCATTCCTTGGATAGTATACAGAAAATCAGACTAGAAAGATTAGAAACTGAGCTTCTAGGACTTAGTCTATGCCTAGACACAACAAAAACAAATGAGCCAAACACCTTGTGACCCTTATTTAATTACATACTTCAAACCAAAAGTAAGACGCACCAAAATTTGAAGGTGAGGGCCCTCATAGAGGTTCTCCTGCACCATACTCCCCCTCAGCACAAACTAAGGCACCTTGGTGTCTAGGAGAGCTAGATCAACACCAAACCTTTTGAATTACCCTTCCTCTATCCATGTAGCTTCAGATTTTGGTTGTCCTTTCCATTTGATTAGATGCTCCATGTAGACTTGATGTCTGGTGGTTTTCTTCACCCTAGATTCTAGGATCTTCTCTGCTTGGTTTGGTTCCTTCTTGGGCATGGTATTGGTGTCCACATCTTGTAGTACCATTGGTGGAGCTATACCTTACTAACTAATGTCTCCTTTAAATCTGATCAGGTCTACAACATTGAACACCGGTGAGATGGCTAAATCTGAAGGTAAGTCCACTTTGTAGGCATTCTCTCCATATTTGGCTAAAATATTGCATGGGCCTACTCTCCTCATCTGTAGCTTAGTAGACATGCCCTTCTACATTCTTTCTTTGCGAAGATGGACCATAACATAGTCCCCAATCTGAAACTATACATATTTCCTCTTTTCATCTACTTTGGCCTTGAGTTTTTGGGTAGATTCCATAATGGTTTTCTTCACTTGCTCTTGAACCTCCTTGATGGTTTGAGTGAAATCTTCAGCTTGCCCACTCTTCAACTCCATGGAACCTAGGTTCCTCAACTCACATAGTCCCCTGGGGTGTCTTCCATAGACTATCTCAAAAGGACTTCTTCCTATTGTCCTATTCACAGTATCATTATATGCATATTCAGCCTGAGAGATAACAAGATCCCAAGTCTGCCCATAGTCCTTTGTCAAGCACCTTAACAAGTTACCAAGAACCCTATTGATGACCTTGGTTTGACCATCAGTTTGAGGATGGTATGCTAAATTGAAAGAGAGATTAGTTCCCAGCCTTTTCCATAAGGTTTTCAAAAAATGGCCCATGAACTTGCTATCCCTATCTGACACAATACTCAAAGGAAGTCCATGAATCCTAACTATCTCTTTGAAGAAGAGATGTGCTACATAACTTGCATCATGAGTTGTCTTGCAAGGAATAAAATGACTCATTGCAGAGAACCTATCAACAACAACATAGATGCTATCCATACCTGATTTTGTTTTAGGGAGTCCAACCACAAAGTCCATGCTTACACACTCCCATGGCCTATTTGGAATTGGTATAGGTTGATAAAGTCTTGCATTACTTGAGCCTCCTTTTGCTCTTTGACATATTCCACATTGCTCAAAATACCTCTTGACATCCCTTGCTAACTTAGGCCAAAAGTAGTATCTTTGTACTAGCTCCAATGTCTTGTCTATACCAAAATGACCACTTAGGCTGCCATTATGCTTTTCTTGAATCAGATTTTCCCTTATGGATCCTCTAGGTACACAAAGCTGATTACCTTTAAACAACAACCCATTTTGAAGGGTGTAATCTGCAAACTCACCATGAAAGTTGTTCTCAAATTCTAGGCATACCTTGTAGGCTTGTGAGAAGTCTTCATCCTCCTCATATAAGTCTTTAAAACCTGCTATTCCAATGCTTTGTAGCTGTACCTCTTGGATAGTCAATAACTTTCTACTTAAGGCATCTGCTACCTTGTTGAGCTACCATTTCTTGTGCTTAATTGTGAAGGTAAAGGAATGGAGATACTCCATCCATTTCAAGTTCCTATTACTAAGCTTCTCCTGAGTGTTTATGTAGCTTAAAGCCTGATTATCTGTGAAGACAACAAATTCTTTTGGAAAAAGGTAATGCCTCCACTTCTTAAGAGATTGTACTAAAGCATACAACTCCAAGTCATAAGCTGAATATTTCTTCTTTGCCTCATTGAGCTTCTCACTGAAGAATGCCACAGGCCTTCCTTCTTGACTTAAAACACCCCCTACTACTGTACCACTTGCATCACATTCAATGGTAAACAATTTATCAAAAGTAGGCAAGAGTAGGATAGGTTTAGTGGCTACTTCTTGTTTCAAAGTTTGGAACCCTTTCTCAGCTGCCTCGATCCACTTGAACTTAGTTTTCAGCCCTCCTTTTATAGTATCCAATATTGGTGCACATATCCCACTAAAGTTCCTGATGAACTTTCTATAAAATTGAGCTAAACCATGAAAACTTCTAACTTCTGTCCCTGTTTTTGGGGTAGACCAATTCAAGATTACCTCCACCTTGCTTGGGTCCATTTTTAGAATACCCTTGGACACTACAAAGCCCAAATAAATCAGCTCTTGTTGCATGAACTCACATTTTTCTAGGTTGATGTCTAGCTTCTCTTCATATAGCTTCTTCATGACCAACCTAAAGTTCTCAAGATGCTCTGCTCTTGTCCCGCTATAGATGAGTATATCATCCAATTACACCACTACAAATTTTCTTGTGAAGTCCTTCAAGACCTCATTCATTAACATCATGAAAGTTCTTGGGGCATTAGTAAGCCCAAATGGCATGACAAGCCATTCATACAATCCATGAGTGGTTTTAAAAGTGGTCTTCCACTCATCACCTTCCTTAATTCTGATTTGGTGATAACCACTCTTTAAATCCAGCTTTGTGAAATACAAAGCACCTTCTAAGCAATCCATGAAGTCTTGTATCCTTGGGATTGGGAACCTATACCTGATGGTGATCCCATTGATAGCCCTTGAATCCATGTAGAGTCTCCATTTGCCTCCTTTCTTGGATGCTAAAACCACAGGGACTACACATGGACTAATGCTCTTCTTAATCAGCCCTTGATCTAATAATTCTTGTACTTGTCTTGCTACTTCCTTATTCTGGTCTGGGGTTAGCTTGTATGCTACTTTATTAGGCAAGGATACACCAGGTACAAAGTCAATTTGATGACTTATGGCTCTTCTTGGAGGTAAAGTGGCAGGGGTTCCATCACTTACAATGTCCTTGAATTCTTCCAACATTTTCTGCACTTCCAATGGTAAATCTACTTGCAACTTCTTGTCTTCCTCCTTTGGCTTCACCATAATAGCACACCCTATAGCCCCCTCTTCCTGTAATACATGTAGGAAATCTTTCCTACTACTAAGCAACACACTAGGTGTCTTATAAGTTTTCCCTTCATTCTCTACTAAGGACTGAATTTTGAAAGTCTTTCCATACTTTTTAAAAGAAATGGAATTTTCCTCTCTATCATACATCATCTTCCTATCAAATTGGCAAGGTCTTCGTAAGAGAAGATGGCATGCATCCATGGGAAAAACATCACAAAGAATTCTATCCTTATAGCCTCCAATAGAAAACTCTACCCATGTCTGCTCATTAACTAGCACACTCTGTTGCTAGTTCAACCAAGTCACCTTGTATGGGTTTGCATGTGGAACCTTCATGAGTTTAAGCTTCTTTACTGCCTCTTCTGCTATGATGTTATCCGTAGACCCTGAATCTACTATAACCTTGCATACTTTGCCTTGTATCTTGCATCTGACTCTAAAAAGAGCTCTTCTTTACTTGGGTTCACCTTGATTAGGTTGCCTGATGAGTACCCTTTTGAACATAAGATTCTCCCCCATTTCTGATTCTAATTTGCTGACTTCATTATTGCATGAGCTGCTGCTGTCCTCTTGGGTATATGCTACCCTCTTCTCATTATTAAAAGTTGATGGTTTATTAGGACACCTATAGGCAGGGTGTCCAAGCTGTCCACACTAATAGAACTTCATGGTGGAAAAATAGGAGCTGCTTCTCCCTATTCCTCTTCCTCTATTTCCTTGAGAACCTCTTCCTCTTCCATAAGATCCTCTTGTACTAATTTCTGTACTTTGTTCCAAGAGTCTACTTTCCCCTTGATTTCTTGATTCACCACCTCTACTAGAACCTCCTCTTTGACCCCCTCTAGAGTCTCTACCTTTTCCTCTTTTCTTGGAGTTAGGTTCTTTCTTTCTCCTCTATTTGTATTCAAGTTTTTGTGACATATGCTGACATCCAAGTATGGTGGTGGGAGTGAAAAAACTCATCTCCTCAGCTATGCTCCATTTCAAGCCACTCAAATACCTTGCCACTTTAACACTTTCTTCCTCTTTAATCTTGGACCTTAAGCTCAACTTGTGGAACTCTTTTGTGTAGGTGGCTACATCCATCTCCTTCTGTTTGAGATTCAATCTCTTCCTATGCTGCTGTATTTCATAATCAGCTGGTAGGTAGGCTTCCCTGACTTTGTTAACCATTGCTTTCCAATTCAAGATTGGATTCTTCCCCTCTATTTCTCTTTCACCCTATAGATAGTTCCACCATGTTAAAGTTTGTCCCCTTAACCTAGATTTGGCCACTTTGACCTTCTATGCTTCTGAGACCTCTTCACATTTGAAATGATTCTCCATGCCTTCAATCCATTGCAGCACAAGTTATGTATCCATCCTGCCAGTGAGTAATGGAACACCTTCAAGTGCCTTGCCTGTAACAGCCTTCAATGCTTTCAAAAATTGTTCATCTTGAGTAAGAGGATCTGGTGTAGGTACCTCATCATTAATGGTCTCTTCTTTTACCTTAGCATCTTCTTTTTCTATCCTATCATTCACCTTATTTGTTTTTTCTTGGACATTAGCCAAGAGTTGTTCCATTAACAAAAATCTTTCCTGTAAGATCCTGTTGGCTTCCTCTTGATCTTCTACCTTTTTGGAAAGCTCTACATTGGTCACCATTTTCTACTTTTGAGATGATCCAACTGATTCTTTAGGTGGTTGAAACATTCACCTATCACTTCCCAAGCCTTATTGGCTCTGATACCAATCTGATGGGATAAGCTAGGATAGACCAGCTAGTCTATGCTTTGAACCTTGTCTAAGGCCTCCAGTGTACTTTGAAACCTATGGATGATCTATAGGGTATCTGATGTATTCAAGTACCCCTTTATCTACCTAGCTATCCCACTAAGTTAAACAATTTCAACTATCACCATGTCAATCCCTGCTTCCTGACGCTAACCCTCATTTTGGCTCAAAAAGGGTATTTTTGCTTCTTGACCTACTCCACATTCAAACAAAGAGTTCTATTGGATTCTATGGAATTTTTATGACTATTGTCACCTATCCATGGTATTGAGAAGGTTTGGGAAACACCTGATTTGATAGTTCCTTTGGAAACTAAGGCTACTAGGATAGGCCTAGTTAGCCCTCCACCCGATTTAATTTGCAATTTGATACCCTTTGCTGAAAGTTTCAGATCCTTTGGTCTGAAGTCAATATGCTTGGTTTGACCCCCTCTAAGAGGTTTTTGGGGTCTCAGGTGCCCAAGAGGATGTACTATGTCTGTACAAGTATAAAGGGTTTCTAGGACTATTTTGGTTTCCTGAACTGGCAGTGCAAAGACCAGGTGTGAAAACAACCTTCCATAGCTCCTCCAACTCCCTCCTTCATGGTATAATACCTTCTAACACCCCTCTACAACTTTTTAAGAGGATAGGTTGTGAAACCCTATCATGCTCTCTTGGCACGCCTTTCTTTACTGACTGCTCCTAGCCTAGCTTTTCTCTAGCTCGCCTAGGGCCTCCACAAACTACAGCTTGTCCACTTGCTCTAGGGTCCTGCTTGCAATATGTTATAGGTATGGGTCTTCAATTAATGATTCTAGAGTTTCATGGCTTGGCCACAGTGGAAACTAAAGATAAAGGTCCATTTACACAGCTCACTCCAAACTGGCAGAGAGCTGGTTACAACAAAGTATATACAAAAATAGAAAAATAAAAGCTTAAAGAACCTAATCTAATGAAAAGAAAAGAAGAAAAAACACTATTAACTAAGTAAGACATAGAAAATCTAAGAAGTTTTCAATATTTACATCAAAACAAAGCTAAAACCAGCAATTTCATGCTCCAAAATGTGTTTCAATCTCCATGGCCATACTATAGCCATACAATCTGATGTCCAACTTTGGGATTAGGGTTTTCCAAACATTAAATATGTTTTTTCCCAAGTGTGTGCGTAGGGTTTTGGGCTTATATCCTTTTAGTCATGTAAGACTTGCAACTTTTAGTTGCTACAGGAACTCTGGCTTCCTCCTCCAGGAACTCTTGCTTTTACATACAAAACACTTCTAAAGCACACTTGTGCTTATAAACAAACACTAGCCTAGGATTACTAACCCCAATCCAAACACTCCAAGTGCATTGTATTCCTTGGATAGTATACAAACAATCAGAGTAGAAAGATTAGAAACTGAGCTTCTAGGACTTAGTCTATGCCTAGACACAACAAAAACAAATGAGCCAAAAACCTTGTGGCCCTTATTTAATTACATACTTCAAACCAAAAGAAAGACACACAAAAATTTGAAGGTGAGGGCCCCCATAGAGGTGCTCTTGTACCAGGCTACCTCTTAGTTTATTAATGTTCTGGTTAACTATCAAGTTATCTCTAGATTTGGTGATTGAAGACTCCGCTTATTCACTCAATCCAAATCTTAACTTCATGCATATTACGCAAATTAGCAAGCAAGACTTCCTTTGAATCACTGAATTCTTTCTTAACTGCTAGCTTCAAGCCATGGTTTAGATTCAACCATTGATCATAGACTTAATCAACGACCCTCATTAATTCACTAAATCAAAACAAGCCTTATCCTTTTATTGTGAGACTCAGTGAACTAAAGGTTCATTGAATTGCCCAATAATTCAAACACTGACCATCAAATCATAAGATTAAGCAACTGAAAGCTTAATACTCTACCAATCCTTTGATTCGCCCATTCACCAAATACTTTTTACCTTCACCTTTCTTTTAAGAGAACTTGCGACCACATGATTCGCTTAATTGCTAGATCATTTAAAACTTTACTAACTTATTCCAAGAATAAGAGAACAAAGAGAACCTTACCTCTACCAAATTTACTACATCAAATTGTCAAAGCCGCTAGAGTTAGAGGATAAAAATACAAGTGCTCAGTCGGTCATTCGCCAAGTCAAAGATGTAGGACCCAAAAGATGTTGAGATGGAAACATAACTACTGATCATGATATTAATCAATGGTATTCACCAATTCGCAAGTTGATATAACCCTTGACCACTAGATTCAGAGAATGAGCGATAACCGTTATCGCTAGGTCACCAGAAGCTTGCAGGAAACTGCAAAGTAACTAGTGAATAAGAGACAACACTTATTGCCAATTTTCTAGTTAGCTTTGATAACCGCTGGGAACCTTGGTGACTTAGCAAACAAAGAAAACACTTAACAAGCTTTGAATACATTCACCTATTCACCAAATGGTTGAGGTATCCACTGAAAGAGTTAGAGACTACGCGATTGAACATGACACCTAACACAGGCTTGACACATTCGCCAGATCACCGAAAACCTTAAAGATGTGAAATTACATTACGCAACTTAGCAAACGTGCCACAAAAATAATCACGTGCATAATTAAGGAACTTAAGCGACCTAAAAAGAAACTATGATTTATAAGAAACTAGGGCTGACTTGAAGGTTTTTTACATGAATTCAAATTTTCTAAGGACAAGACCTAGGGTAAGGGTTTCAAACTTTTCTCATGGCAATTTCAAATAATTTTACAGACCCTAAACTAGGTAAAAATGCTTGCAAAGAGATGAAACCAAAAATTTGACAAAACCTTAGAAAATTAGGAATATACCCAATAGTGGCTCTATTTGAGGATGCTTGATTGCAAGATCATAGCAAGAACTTATGAATCTTTGGGAGTAGACCAAAAAACCTTAACCTGAAATAGGAAACAACACACAATAGAAACAAACACACTCACACATATATACATAGCCTACCTATGCATGAAAAAAGAAAGAACTAAGTGAAGAAAAATTTCAGGAATTGTCCATGCACTGGCAATTCCCGTTCTTCACCATCTAGATTTTTAAAAAAAGAAGAATTGTTGCCATGAGTTTGATGAACAACCAATGGTCCCATCCACAAAGATTCAAATTTCTTGTGTTTCCCTTTATCTTCAGCCCTGGCAGTCCATTGAAGAATTTTCTCATAGTTGCTCTCTTATCAAAGAGATACTTCATTTTTTGCTATAGCTTTACATTTTCTCTTTGTCCTTCCCTCCTAATCTCATCCAATTCAATCAGCTAAACCATTTTGTCTTGTAGTGGATCACTAATTTCCATGTCCTCTTCTTGCATAAACTTATAGATTGGAAGGAAATTATTAATTGGGAATCTTGATTTTGCACCATATACCATCTCAAAAGGGGACTTCCCTATAGCTCTCTTCTTGGAAATTCTATCAGCCCATAGTGCTAATTTTAATTTCACATGCCAACTTCTTTTATTCTTTTCCAGGGTTTTCTTCAAGATTTGCAAAATACTCTTATTACTGGATTCGACCTGTCCATTGGCTTGTGGATGATAAGGAGATGAGTAAGACAACACTAGGCCCATTTCTAAGGAAAAATCAATGATCTCCTATGATCTGAAACTCATGGCATTATCTACAACTAATTTAATAGGGACACCAAATCTAGTGATTATATTGTTCATTAAGAACTCAATTACAACAGCACTAGTGGCCTTTTTAGTTGGAATGGCCTCAATCCATTTGGTGAAATAATCAATGGCCACCAAAATGTGACTATGTCCCCCACTAGATTTTTCAGAAAAATCTCCAATAAAATCCATACCCCACATTGCAAAAGGAGCTTCTGCAACAACAGGGTTCTATAATAATGCACCTGAGAATTTTAGTTTCTTGGAAAATCTTTGGCAAGGCTCACACCTTCTAACATAAGAATGAGTGTCTTTGAATAATACAAGCCAATAGTGTCCTGCCCTTAAGATTTTATGAGCTGTTGACCGAGCAGAATGATGTCCTCCACACATTCCAAAGTGCATTTCCTTCAACATCTTCTCTGATTGGTGCTTATCTAGACAAAAGAATAGAATGCCATCATTATCCTTCCAGTACAAATCACCCTAGATTAACACATACCTTTGAGCCTGCAACCTCAGACTCCTCCTTTGATTATCATTCAATTCAGGTGGACATTTAGCATTTTTGATAAAATAAACAACATCCTTGTACCACAATTGTATTTCTATGCTAGTGATCATATCACTATTAGTAGCAACATTATGCACTTGGACAAGGTCCATATTCTCCTCAGTCATTAACTTAGCAAGTCCCAATCCTCTTACCAATTTGGTAATGTGAATTTCAAGGTCAAACTCTTGAATCCTATTTATCCACTTACATCTTTTCCCTATGACTTCACTCTGTACTAGAATATCCTTCACTGTGGCATGAGGTACATAAGCATTAACCTTTGCACAAACTAGATATGGTCTGAACTCTTTAACTACCTTTACAAGTGCATAGGCTTGCTTTTCCATTAGTTCATAATTTAGTTTAGCAGATTGTAATGACTTGCTGAGAAAGGCTATAGGATGTTCATATCCTTCTTGATCCTTTTGTAAAAGGATAGCTGCAATAGTATGAAAAGATGCAAAAGAAAACAGAGCAAATGGTTTTAAGTAATCAGGTGACACCAAAATAGGGGCCTCTTGAATTGCTTGTTTAATTCTTTCAAAATATTTTTGAGCTTCAAGGTTCCAATCAAATTTCACTTCCTTCTTTAGGAATTTCACTATGGGTTTGACCAATTTTGCAAAGTTAGCAATAAATCTCCTTACAAAATTAATCTATCCCAAGAATGATTGCACACCTTTTATGTTCTTTGGTGGAGGGACCTGTTTGATTGCCTCCACTCTTTCAGGATCAATCCTGACTCCTTTTGACACTATATGTCTAAGTAGCTTCCCTTCTGTCATAGAAAACTGACATTTTTTAGGATTTAAGGAAAACCCAAATTCTAAAGCTTTAACCATGACCTTCTCCAAATGATTGAAATGGCCCTCATCCCTCTTAGAGTAACCAGTGAGATCATCTTGGTACATGACCATTAGGACATTGATCAATTCCTTGAAAGCAACATCCATTGCTCTCTAAAAAGTTGCTCCAACATTTTTTTGTTGGCATTAAGCAGAATTGCCACTAGTGACAACACTTATTTGCATTCTAGGTGTGAACCGAGCAGACAGTGCAAACCGAGCAAACAGTGCAAACCGAGCAGACAGTGCAAACCGAGCAGACAGTGCAAACGGAGCAGACAGTGCAAACTGAGAAAACAGTGCAAACCAAGCAGACAGTGCAAACCGAGTAGACAGTGCAAACCGAGCAAAGAGTGCAAACCGAGCAGATAGTGCAAACCGAGCAGACAGTGCAAACCAAGCAGACAGTGCAAACCGAGGAAGTTAGTACAAACCGAACAGGACAGTGTAAACCGAGTAACATCATGTCTACCGAGTCACCAGTATTTACCGAGTTCAAAACCTACCGAGTGATCAGTATGAACCGTGCCTTCACTTTTACCGAGTGCATGACGATGCCGAGTAATGCAGTGGACGCCGAGTATCAGAAAGTCACCGAGTCAGTTTACAAGAACCGTGTAACCATACTTGGGCTGACTTAGTAGTACTTATGTTTATTTGTCAAGCCGACTGTGTAATTGTAATTGTAATTAATTGTTTAAAACTTGTATATAAACAATGTTGTAAAATGTCAAGAAGCATGTATGAAGAATATATGTAAAAAGAAAAAGAAAGGCAGAGATAAGTGAATTACAGAAGGCTTCAGCAGTGTAAGGAACATCAAAGACAAATTCATCACAGAAGGTGATCAGTACATCAGCGAATCTCAATCAGCAATCCAGTTGCAAAGCAAGAGATCTACTATTTCATCCTAACAGGTGAATCAGTACTAAATCCTTTAACTGGGTAGACTTAACAGTCTTTTGTAAAATCTCTTTACTGAGTGCATACTTCATTGTATGTTTTGTAAATCCTTTAATAGGGTGGATTTAGCAATCCTTATTGCTCCTAACAGGGCAGATCATCAGAAGTGATCAAATTGTAAGCCTTAACCGGCCAAATTTATTCTGCAGTATTAAAGCTTTGTGGGTTTCATCCCCACCCTAGTTTTACTTTCTTTTGGAAGGTTTCTGGGTAACCAAATCTATGTGTCATTATTGTGAATGCTTTTAAGTTTCATGCTTTCTGTATGCAAAAGGTTAAAGTGAATTACATGTTAATACATCTGTAATTGAAAGAAAATTTGGAGTTACTGATTCACCCCTCCCCTCTCAGTAACTCGGTTAATTCTTGAATATTTCCAACAATTGGTATCAGAGTAGCATTGGTTCTCAAGATAAACCTTAACTAGCTTGAGCAAAGATCCAGGACAATGGAGGTTTTCAAACTGAACAAAGTGATTGAAAATGAAAAGCTAGATCTGGAAATGGCCATAGCTAAACTCAAAGAAGCAAAAGAACATCTTTCCCAATCCCTAAGAAGAAGGAAGGAACTTGCAAATCAGATGAATGATCAAAATTACATTGAAGAAAAGATTGAAGATCTTTTTCCCTCAAATAACTCAGATGAAGCAAACAATGCTATCAAAGAACTCCTAGAAAAGAATGGGTCTCTGCAGGAAGAAGTGAGAAAATTGAAAAGAGAACAAGAGCTACACTCTACAAGATTCTGTGAGATCTTGGAACAAAGAAACAAGTTGAAAGATGAATTAGATGGAAGAAACATTGAAGTCCAAAATAAAACCCTTCAGCTAGAAAACCTAATTGATCAGATCTCTCATACAAATGAGGAAATTCTGAATCTAAGATCAGAAATAGAAAGCACAAGAGAAGAACTAAGATCTGAAAAGGAAATCAATCTAAGATTGGTGGATGACCTAAACGCTGAAAAACAAATCAATGAAGGAATGCTGAAAAGTCAAGAAGACTTGAATCAGCTGTATGAGCGAAATCTTCATAGGCAAAAAGGAAAAGCAGGACTTGGATACAAAGGAGAAGGTGAATCTTCTAAGCAAGGTACTCAAAGAAATCAAAAACCTACTTGTAATCATTGTGGTAAAATAGGACATACTTCAAATAAATGTTGGAATAATGAAAAAGCAGAATTCAATGGAAAATGTTACAACTGCAATCAACCCTGTCACAAAGCAAATGAATGCAGGGAAAAACCTAGATTCAGAGATAATTGTCACAAGTGCAACAAACAGGGTCACAAGGCATCCGAGTGCAGATCCAAGACATTTAATTCAGCAGAACAAATTATGAAAGCAATGTTTGGATGGGACTACAACACCTGGTGTAGATGTCATTACTGTGGAGAATATGGACACATTGGCATGAATTGCATAAAACATCATCTAAGGAAAAGAGATACTACCGTAAGATGCTTCAAATGCACTAAACTCGGTCACATAGCCAGAAACTGCATGAATGCTAGTGAAGTTGAAAATGGAAAGAAGAATGAAGCAACTAAGGTCAGGAAACAGGTGAGACAAAAATGGATTCCTAAAGCTACCGAGCAATCCACTCCAAGTAATGGAATGGATGGCTCTACCGACTCAAACTGAATTTCCAAGAAAGCACTGGAACTGTATTCTCATAGATCAATCTCAAGCAGCTCCAGAACCGAATTAAAAGAAAGATCTAAACCAGCATACAAGATGCAGTAAGATCACCAAGAAAGGTCGGTATCAGTCTTCACCGAGCAAGGTCGGTACCCATCTTTACCGAGCGAGGTCAGAGCATTATGAATTCTCAAGTTCACCGAGTTGGGAAATCTTTACCAAGCAATTAATTCTTAGTGGGTGACAGTCTGTCAGAATTCATACCCTAATTTGTAATGAGCATTAATGACAGAGTTGTAAACAAAAAGGCAGGTAATCGAACTCATTCTTCACCGTGAACCTTTAGCACTTTGAGAGCAGAAAATTTCAAGAGCAACCCAGCGATTCAATACTTTTGTGAAAGGAATTTTCTGTGAGCTACCATGGCATCATCCAGCACTTCAGCAAAGAAAGGATCTGATATGTTAGTCCAAGGGGAGTGGAAAGCACCAGATTTCAAGATTGTGCCCGCAATTGCAGCAGCCCTAGATCCGAACGGAGCTCAATCTCAGATTCCTCCTAAGGTACTACTTTTAACGATATCCGCAATCATTTCAACTGTTCAATTCATGAAATGGGGAACCTAGAACTAGATATTGTGCATGAAGAACTATGTGTGGATGGTATTTTGAAACCCAAGCACAAACATCTGGAAGATAAAGGTTTAGTTCACATTGCACATGTACCTTGAAACTTTCAAGATAAATGGGTTAGATATATTCTCAGCCGTGTACATGATGGCAAGATTTGGCTTGAGCAACCTATAGAGATCACAAAGAAGATGATTCATCAAATCACCGGTCTTCCCATGTTGAACAAAGCTAAAACTACCAAAACCCTAGGTCGGACGGAACTAGAGAAGAAAACCCTAGCCGAGTGGGACGGTAGAGGCATGAAAGTTAGCAGCATTACTGACGCTGAACTGAAGTTTGGTACACACATTATTGCCCATAAGATTTACAGTTCTAGTCGACAGAACAATGTCTCCTGTGAAGCTATTGACCTAGCATACAAAGTGGTCAAGAATAACTTAACATTTGACCTAGCAGACTTATTGTTAAAGCAGTTTAACAAAAATATGGAAAGCATTAAAACTTCCAAAAACAATCCATGTAAGTTTGGATCCTTGTTGGTCTGTTTATTCTTCTATGTTCTGAAATTCTTCCCTTCTAAAGGAAAAGTTGTATGGAGAAAAGATGTGCCAGTCCTCTATGAAATAAATGAATACATCTCAGAAATGGGCGAAAATTTTGAAAGCATCATGGATAATTATTTTGTGTCTTTCAAAGAGAAAATGAATGATAGATTCCGGATTCCATAGAAGTTGGTGGAAGATTACAAAGATGACATTTGTTTTATGGTGGATTGTGATAATGTATATATTCAAGCAGTTAAACCAAGGACTGTATATGTAAAACCTCTTCCTTATGAGGTAAATATTGATGAAACCAAGGATATCATTGAAGCTCTTCTTAATCAGCCTGTCAATCCCAAAGCTCCATATTTTGGAACATATGATGAAGCTAAGGTGAGAATTGAACTAAGCATAAAGCTTCCACAGGCGGTAAACAAAGGAAAGAAGAGGATAGCCAAAATGCAAATGATAACCGAGGACAAAGAAGAAAAAGATGAAGAAGAAGAGGAAAAGGATGAGAAAATAGAGGAACTAGAGCCGGCAAAGAAGAAAGGAAAGGTATTTATCACTAAGGCACCTAAGCCTCCTACTGCTGTATTTACAAGGAGAAATACAAGAGGCAAGGCAGACAAGGCAGACAAGGCAGATAAAGACATAGTATTCAAAAGGCCTCCTCTAAACCTTCAAGAAAAGCTCAAACTCTTTAGAGACGGATCAAGATCTGGAGTAAGTAACATAAAATCCTTAAAATATGAAACCGGATCGGAAGCAGAACAGAAGGAAATACAAGATGCTGTTATTGAAAAGATGGGACAGTGGAAATACTCTCCTGAAGAAATTGCCCCACAGGTTCCAGTAGTTCTATTGAATCCAATAAAAATGAGATGGAGAAATGCAAAGCAAACGGTGATAGACATATTTGATCAAAACTTGAGACAGTTGATGCTGAGCTTGAATAATCATGAAGTAAAGAAGGCATTAAAAGAAAATGAAAGTAAGATGACATTGAAGTTCAATACTTGTTTGATTTTGATCAACAATATTGAATCGGTTGTGAAGGCTGCAAATGCTACATGGAAGAACATATACCACCTTCACCAACCGAGTATTGAAACAGTCATAATAAAAGATATTGAAGATGACAGTGATGAACAAGAAGAAGACACTAAGGTAGATGATACTGTGAGGATAGCAGCAGAAGTCATTGCATCCCTTCCTACCTCTCCAGTAAAAGTTTCTACATCCAGCCCAGAGACACCTTCAAGCATGGTTGTGACAACTCCCACATTTGTCCAATCATCCTTAGCAACAACAGAAGCAGCTACCATTTCTTTTACCGAGCTGCAGTTTCCTGCACCATCAAGTTTTCCAGCAGTAAGTTTTCCAGTTTTTGAATCTTCAAGTGTAAATATTTTAAGTTCTCCAGTAGAAAGTATGCCAGTCTCTATAGCCAGCCCTACTTTATCTACTGTCACTACTACCAAAGCATTAAGTACAGATAAGCCTAAGGCTCTACCGAGTATAAAATCTTTGGGTAAGAATATAGTAGAGGATATAGACCTAGATGAAGAGATAGAAATTCCTACATTAGATTTTGCAAATCTATCAGCGGACCAAATGCAAAATATAGGTGAGATCCTCCAAAGGAAAGCAAAAAAAAAGAAACTTAAAGAGGAGAGAGACAAGGAGTATCAAATCATCAAGGATGCTAAGGACATTTTGTCTGATGCATTAGGCATTAAAGTAGACTCCTCCCAACATGTTTTGTTACAATTAGCAGAAGTAGTTGAGAAATACAATGAGGATTCATCCGGGACAGAAAAGTTAGTTGAAAGAGCCGAGAAGAGATTCAACAATAAAGTGCTTGAGCACATTGCTCAGCACATAGCTATTAACCAAGTGGAATTATCTTCAGTTTTGTCTAACATTGAATCTATCTATTTGAATGCTACCTCTCTTTTGGCCAGATTGTGCAATATTGCCGAGTTCACAAAGGATGTTAAGGATAAAATGAATAAAATGGATGAGGATATGAAGATTAGCATACAGAAGCTGCAACTTGAACCAAGTTCAAGCTCTGCTCATCACATGAAAATCTCACACCTATCAAATATGCAGTCTGATCTACTGAAAGAAGACACAAGGATCCGGTCCACACTGCTAGACATCCAACACATGATCCTTCCCATCATGAATACAATGTATAAGCACATTGAACATTCCAAAACATTGATTCATGACAATCAGTTCTCTATAGCAGATCACATGATTGAACTCTCTGCAGAAGTCCAAATTGCTATACAAACATGTAAAATCCTGCAAGAAAGTTGGGACAGAACCCTGGCACTAATAATGAAGGTACATTCTAATTTTCTATCAAATTTTGGATTCTCTCTGTAAATAACTTGTATATGCACCTTTGGCATTATCGTCAAAAAGGGGGAGATATGTATAGAAGGAGAGATATGATATGTATAGAAGAAGATTTGTATAAGAAACAGTTAGCACATTGAAAGGGGGAGACAATGTATAAAGCCCTATAACAACCTATAAAAAAAACAAATTTTGAAAAATCAAAATAAAACTCAGCATGATTCGTGTATATAAATTTTGGCCAATAAGTGTTTTTGTCACTAATGCCAAAAGGGGAGATTATTGGCATTAAGCAGAATTGCCACTAGTGACAACACTTATTTGCATTCTGGGTGCGAACCGAGCAGACAGTGCAAACTGAGCAAACAGTGCAAACCGAGCAAACAGTACAAACCGAGCAGACAGTGCAAACCGAGCAGACAGTGCAAACCGAGCAGACAGTGCAAACTGAGCAAAGAGTGCAAACCAAGCAGACAGTGCAAACCGAGCAAACAGTGCAAACTGAGCAGATAGTGAAAACCGAGCAGACAGTGCAAACCGAGGAATTTAGTACAAACCGAACAGGACAGTGTAAACTGAGTAACATCATGTCTACCGAGTCACCAGTATTTACCGAGTTCAAAACCTACCGAGTGATTAGTATGAACCGTGCCTTCACTTCTACCGAGTGCATGACGATGCTGAGTAATGCAATGGACGCCGAGTATCAGAAAGTCACCGAGTCAGTTTACAGGAACCGTGTAACCATACTTGGGCCGACTTAGTAGTACTTATGTTTATTTGTCAAGCCGATTGTGTAATTGTAATTGTAATTAATTGTTTAAAACTTGTATATAAACAATGTTGTAAAATGTCAAGAAGCATGTATGAAGAATATATGTAAAAAGAAAAAGAAAGGCAGAGATAAGCGAATTACAGAAGGCTTCAGCAGTATAAGGAACAACAAAGACAAATTCATCACAGAAGGTGATCAGTACATCAGCGAATCTCAATCAGCAATCCAGTTGCAAAGAAAGAGATCTACTGTTTCATCCTAACAGGTGAATCAGTACTAAATCCTTTAACCGGGTAGACTTAACAGTCTTTTGTAAAATCTCTTTACCGAGTGCATACTTCATTGTATGTTTTGTAAATCCTTTAATAGGGTGGATTTAGCAATCCTTATTGCTCCTAATAGGGCAGATCATCAGAAGTGATCAAATTGTAAGCCTTAACTGGCCAACTTTATTCTGCAGTATTAAAGCTTTGTGGGTTTCATCCCCACCCCAGTTTTACTTTCTTTTGGAAGGTTTCTGGGTAACCAAATCTATGTGTCATTATTGTGAATGCTTTTAAGTTTCATGCTTTCTGTATGCAAAAGGTTAAAGTGAATTACATGTTAATACATTTGTAATTGAAAGAAAATTTGGAGTTACTGATTCACCCCTCCCCTCAGTAACTCGGTTAATTCCTGAATATTTCCAACATTTTTAACCTAAAGGGCATGCAGATATATACATAAGTTCCCCATGGGGTTGTAAATGCTGTCTTAAACTACTCTGATTCTTTGACCAGTACTTGATTATAACCCAAGAAACCATCCATCATTGATAGGAGCTCACAACCAGTTACCCTATGTAGCATGGCTTCCATGTTGGGCAATCCATAATTGTCCTTGAGTGATGCAACATTCAAATTCCTAAAATCAACATAGAGCTGAATATCACCATTATTTTTTCTTACTGGCACCAGATTAGAAACCCATGTAGAATGCTTAATTGGCTCAATGATGCCAGCATCTCTTACCTTTGTTAATTCCAGTTGCATCTTAGTAGCTAGTAGAGGGTTAATAGATCTCTGTTTTTGTCTAAAAGGTTTAGTTTCTTCTTTTAAAGGAATTTCATGTTGAAACAGATCGACCCTATAAGCTTTGAGATCATCATAGGACTAGGAAAACACATGCTTGTATTTTTTCAAAAGTCTAATCATATTACCTCTTACCTCAGCTCAATTTTTTTCCAATGTACACCATTTGGGGGGAGGTTTCAGATCCTAGGTTGATTTCCTCTAAATCCTCCATTTTGGTGTTAGATTTTTGGGACAAAAAACTATCATTTATTTTGAACATTCCCTCTAGTTCCACTAACCCTTTAGGTATGTGATTTGAGGGTAATTGCACTATCTCATTTCCCATGATACATTCCTTTCCCGCAATACACTGTTGTGCTTCACTAAAATCTATTTGTTAACCATCAAACTGATCAAGGCCCTAAAGAAATCTAAGGATATCAAGTTCATCCTCAAAGACTTTCCAATTATATACATTATCAGGCATTGGAGGCATACTTTTGACTTCTAACATGGATACACCAATAAGGGTTATGTCATTATTTTTGAGGGCAACATTTGCAAGAAAATCTACCATGATATTATTGGATCTTTCTATCCAAATCATATTAAAAGATTTGAAAAACTCTAATCTATCCCATACAACATGTTTGTACAATTTTAGTTTTTCATCCTTGGCAGCATACTGAGATCTTACTTGGGCTATAATTAATTAGGAATCACCATGGG
Source organism: Chamaecyparis obtusa (assembly GCA_027943335.1). Taxonomy (NCBI): domain Eukaryota; kingdom Viridiplantae; phylum Streptophyta; class Pinopsida; order Cupressales; family Cupressaceae; genus Chamaecyparis; species Chamaecyparis obtusa. The sequence goes on from BSBK01007724.1 coordinate 597,742, forward strand.
CTTTTAAATATTTAATACCATGCTTAATGGCTACATCTAATCCCAATATTAAGGCCTCATACTTAGCAGTATTATTTGTACATTCAAAAGTCAGTAGAAAGGAGTAGTTAAATGTAATACATGATGGGGAGATGAATATAACACTAGCTCCTGATCCTTCCTTGGAACATCCACCATCAAAGAACATTTGCTAGAGCCCATCTTGCTATAGTATCATATCATCCACAATTGGATCTGTGTTTCTCATCTGGGGTACTATCTCCTCAATCATGAAATTATTCATGTCAATATCTACACAACAGTTCAAGGCTTCCGGAGCAACCACTTCAATCATTACTGAAGAATGGGGCTCCCTATACAACTTTACCTTAGTTCCATTGATTGGGCTAGTACCATATGACAATCCTAATTGTAATTTTCCACCAACTACTGCAGCCCATTGTCTTGACAATAGCATGCCATAATGAGGTTTTGTATCAACAACAACCACATCCATCTTGTATGTGGCCTTTGGGAATGAAAATTTTTTTACTTCAATTCCAATCAAGGTCCCCACAATAGGTACTACCCTATTAGCCATGGCATAACACCTTCCATTAGATGTATCAACTTGCAACCGTAATTCTTTCATCACATGGTAAGGCATTATAGTTGTGGCTACACTAGAATCAATCATATAATTTTTCAGCAAGAGATTATTTACAATCATTGTAACATAGAAAGGATTGATAGAAGAGGGTTCTTGTGTCACAATAGTTCCAACACATACATCAAAGATGTCATTAATTGCAATTGGCTTATCCATGGAATTCCCTTCCTCTTGTAAAATAGGAGTAGTTCTCTGCTCACTTATAAGAGCCAAGGCTGCTACCTTGTGCTCCTCTATTTTTAACATTTCAAGAAAAGGGATGGAGACCTTCATCTGGGACAAGGCATTTCTCATATCAAAAGTAGGGGAATCAGTAGAAAAATCAGGGTGATCCTTTGACCTACCAGTTCTCTTTTTCAGCTTGTTAGTAATAATTTCCTCCTTTTTCTTCTTTTCACTCATAAGCCCATCTTCCTTACTACTTACAACATTGGGCTTTGTGGAATCCTTATCTTGAAGCTTATTCTTGACAAATACTAATCTAGGGACTCCCTGATCATTATCCACCTTTCTGTTCCTCAAGTTGTATGAGGATTTTGCTTGAGTGATAGCAATCACAGTCAGATTTTTGATCTCTTCTTCATTGGGCTTTCTCCACTATTTTTCATCTGATCTGGATTCCACCATATGAGTCTTACAATTATCATTATTAGACTCTTCTTGATCAGATTGAGTAAATACTTGTTGTTCATAATCAGAGAGGATATTCCTCTTATGATCAACATTAGGACAAATAACTTCATCATCTGAGGACACTAGGTCCCCCATTAGTTTAGTTGTAAACATGTTAATAGCAGGCTTTTTAGATCCTTCATAATCTCCTACATATGAATCATTGGCCTCTTCTCCTAATGCATGAGCAACAACACATTAGAATGGTGAGTGGGGCATGTTACAAGCCACACACCAAGGGGTATTTTCCACATTATGTGCAATATTTTTCTTCAAGGGATCTGGTGTATCTCTTCCCTTTTGGGGTTCATTGTTGTCAGTAACAGGCCTCCCATCTTTCCAATTTTTTTTGTAAGGCATATCCCATAGGTTAGGGGTTCTATCCTGCCTTTGATAAGGTGGTTTTGTATCTTGAAAATTTCTACCCCCCTTGTCAAACTTTGTTGGGAAGTCTTTGTTAATTCCAACTCCCTTATCCATTTTATAATCCTCTTTGGATGGTCTTGCAAGTTGTGGCCTGGTTTCTTTCCATAGTCTACCCTCATCCCTCTTGTACATTTGACTAGATTCCTTTTAGTTGCTTTCAATATTTATGGCCAACCTAAATACATCCCTAAGGGTATGGTGATTCTTATCTCTTAAAAGATAGGACATCTTTCCATCCATAGAATTGAAATAAGTAGTTAGGCATACTACATCATCAAGTCTCAATACTTGGAACAACTTATACATAGCCTTTTGGAATCGGCTATTAAACTCTGACATGCTCTCATTATAATGCTTCTTGATATTATTGAACTCATTGAGCATGTAGCTAGAGTTCACATGTTCTGCATATTGCTCCTTAAAATATTTGAAAAATTCATTCCATGATGCAATACTATTCTCAGGTAGACCTTTGTACCAATCCCGGGCATCCTCAACCAATGATTGAACAAATAGTTTCATTATGACATCTTCATGTTCAATCTCATAGTCATTAACTTTATCTATGAAAAACTTTAGATGCTCTTCACAAGTAATCACATTGTTCCCGGTGAATAAGGGGATTTTCTTCCTGATCTCATTAGGAATAGCATTAGGTTGACCAGGGATACCATCAAAAAATAAAGGCCTGTATCTATCCAAATGAACTAGTCTCCTTTGGATATTTGGTTGGACTAGAGGGGTTGCTGTGATATTTTGACAAGGTACAGTCCCTACTGCACCACTAATCACAAGGGGAACTTGACTGGGAACTTGTCCAGGTAAACTTTGTCCAAGGTGAAAAGCTTGAAAACTTGGAAGTGAGTTGCTAGGCTAAGGGACAAGAAGTTTTCCTGAGGTGGCAATGATAGAGCTACTAGCAGATGTATTCATGTTTGTATGCAAGAATGCAATCTTCCTCTTCATTTCATCTGCAGCAGCTTCCAATTCTAATTTCTCTAACTGAAGAGCCAAATCCTCTTTGGCTTTTCTAGCCTTTTCCAAATCTATGCTTGTTTGGGAAGGAACACTAGGAACAACCACAATTTTCTTGGGCTCATTAATATTGACACCCACTACCTATTGTTTTCCCTTATCAGGGATTTATTTTGAATCATTTTTAATATCCTCATTCCTCTGGATTTTAGAGGGATGGAATTGTCTGAGAACATGGCCTGTCCCCTCAAATTCACTTTGTTTAGATTTGATATCCTGAGCCTTTTTCCTCAAAACCTCCATATCACCAAACAATTCCTTGTCTAAACCCTGAACATTTTGGCTTAGATCCCTAGCCTGAGCTTCATTTTTTCTAGTTTTGATGATAAGTTCTTGCCTCTCCATGAGCAATTCATAGATTTTTTGTTCCCTCACCTTAACCCTATTAGCAATCTCTGCAAGTTGTTCACGCTCTTTCTTCCTTAAAGCAATCACCTCTTCCCTCAACTTTTTAGAATCGTAGGAAGCAGTTTCAGTAGCAGAAGTTTCTCCTGGTAGTTCTAGGGTTTCTCTAGCAGGGAAATAACCTACTTCGGTGACTTTTGTGATTACTTCTTTCTAAGAATGAATATTTGGCATGACCTTCTTGACATGTTCGGGGTCATCAGAAGATGAGAGAGTTTCATGAGGAAGTGGGGCATGAGATCTTTCTCTAGAAGGGCCTTGGGAGCTTGCATTATTGTGACCTCTCCTAAACCATTTCTTTCTACTAGGTGTATGGAGCTCATCACCCATATTATCTTCTGGGTGATCCTTGTAGTAAGAACTAGTGAACCTTGCTTGACTCATGGTATAAGACACAAAATATATCAAAACATATAGATACCGGTGACTAGTAAACATAGATTATTAGAGTCGCCACCCACTAACAAGAAGGAATCAAATTAGTTATGCTGGTTTGTAAAAGCACAATAGACAGTATTTGCACAAACCTATTGCAAGCTTTTATTCAAAGTCCCCAACAGAGTCACCAATTTTGTTAGTGCTTAAATTTGTAGATGATTAAATTCTCATAAACTCATGTGATCCCAATAGATACAATCTAACAAAATACAAGCACTAAGGTATTAATGTTAAAAACCTTCTTCACTCTGAGTATGAAAACTTAGGCGGGTGTACCTATATCAATTCACTATTTGATTGAGCTCTGAATTGTGAACTAGCTCCTTCACTACTTTGTTATTGCTTTCAAAATTAACTCAATGAGATGTTACAACTCTAAGTATGGCCCAAATTATCCTGATACACAATGCTATGATAGAAATTATGAAAGTAATGACACAAAACAATGGCTTAAGGACATTCATCCTTCTTCTTTTTAGAGTTGAACTCAAGGAAGGTTAACCTTATTCAATGCTTCTATAAAGTGTTACAAAATACATCCATGAACTTATCACTTAATGATTCAAATAAAGGTTGTACAGGAAAAGTAAAATGAATCAATTGTTTATATTCTTGGTGGTAACAAGTGCAAATGGATCCAAAACCAGTGCCTTATCTACTTGGGCGATAGAGTCAAACCCTACTTCCATAGAAATCTATCAAGACAAAAATACTAAAACTCAAATGACATGCCTAACACCCCATTCTTTTAATTCCTATGATTTTCATCAAATTCATACATAGATTATTAGTTCACAGAGATCTCCCCTAAAATTTTACTCTTTCCTTGAAAGATACTTAAGCTTAAACCCTATATTCACCTGGTGAACAATGCACTGAAAAAGCCTTACAATTTAAATGCATAAGAGAAATAACACATCCATACACAAAGACAAAAAAATAGTAGTAACAAAGCTCTAATATTTTGTATTAATCATCAAACTATGTTCATATAGTATTCTCTTGACTTCAAAGAAAATTAGGTTTTGTATTCAGAACCTCTTTACAAAGTATTTTCAACCACACCTACAAAGAGCAAAAACTTGCTATATATATACCCACAGCCATCTTGGAATCCTCAAAGGATGCAAAAAGCTTCAGATGGTTGGGAAAAGATGTTACACTAAAGACAAAATTACAAATTGACAAAATTTGATTGCAACAACATATTGCAATTATCTACTTCTCAAACATCTCGTAGGTGGCACCTTTGTCTAAGGATATTTCAGAGCAGTTGCTAAATTTGTTGCATGAATGATGACCACCATTATAGGCTAACTTACATCATCCTTTGTTTGAAACATGCTCTTCCTTGAAATTTAGATCAGGTGCCAAGTGCATTCTATTCTTCTTCCTCTTCTATAAGCTGGACAACTGGCTTCTTCTTCTTCTTTATTGTTAACTTCTCCTAAGTTGCCACATCATCATCAGATGGCTAGTTGTAAGTCTGCAATTCTTGTAGTAATCCAATCTGCTAATTCCACATGGAGTCAGATATATTCTTTGCCTCCACTGCAAACCTTACGCAATCATTTTCTATCTTGAACAAACTATCAATTATGTTGTTACACCTCTCCAAATCCAAAGTATTGTTATCACTAAGGAAAGCATCTTGTGTAATTGTTAGCTGATCCATTAACATTTTCCACTCTTCCAAACTGACCATACTTCCACTATAATCACATATTGGAGGCAGATACCTACTGTAATTCTTATCAAACATATTCAAACTGGCCTTTACTTGGTTAGACTTACCCTTAAAAAACTTTAAAACAACACTAACTAGGCTAATCTTCTCAATGACTTCAGTCACCACCCCAGGGATCTCAGGCTTATGCTCTTGTAGGCTATCAATTTTATCAAATAACAAACTTCTCCTGGACCAAATGCTATGAAGTGGTTCCAGAGCAACCAATGATTCATTCACCTTTCCATTGGCATAGTGCAATTGACTAACTAATTGATAAACTATTTCCATCCTTTCTATTATTTTATCCCACCTATATTGCACAATCTTTGCCACAGTGTCCAAAGATGCATCTATCCTTATCTTTTCTAGGTCCTCAGCAGGTTTCTCAGGTACTTCCTCATTAATCTAAACAGAGGCCTCAATCTGCAAAGGAGGAGGAATGACTACCTTTGAAGCCTCTTCAAGCTTGACTTTCACTTCTGCCAACTCATCCTCTAACTGTTTGATTCTCATCATTTTCAAATCTCTATCTTTAGCAACTACACTTGAACTTTCAAACAATTTTGAATATCTTTTAGATAACTGAGCTATTTTTGCTTCATTCAAATTAGCCCAATGAGTCACTGCCTTGGAAACTTCAAGGTCAGTTGCATTTTGCATAGTCCATATGATCTTATTGCCTTCCATCTGATCTTCTATACTCAATAAGCTAGCTTTTGAGTTTTAGGGGCAAGAGACCACATTGCAACAGCTTGAGATTTAGGGTCATAGCCACTGCCTCTAATCATATCACCAATATGGACCTCATAGGATAGGCTACCCTATGGTTTCTTTCTTATCTGATCAATGATCAATGTAGAAGTCAAATCGCACCCTGGAGTCAATAGCATTCCACTTGACCTAACCACTTCTCTAGCTTCATCTACAGTTATAGGATCAAGACTAGGGTCATAAGATCCTAGAGCTCTTAAATTTTCTTAACTTGGTTCCACTCCTTCAGGTAGAGCTTTATTCACTTCTTCATGTTTCCTCCAAATAAGGAAGCTCTTGAATTCCTCACTCTTAATATATTGATCATCACTCAAGAACTCCTCTTGATACATGTCTCTGATATCCTATCCTACCCACAGGGATTGCTCATCACTTTCTTCATTAGTGGCCACCCTCTTGCTGGCTCTAATTTCTTTCCTCAATTGATGGTGGTAGGCCCTATCACCAGGAACAATAGTAGATGCTTTATCAATCCCTTTCTTTTGTTTTCCTTGCCTTGAAGACTCTCCTTCCTCAAGCCTCTGCTTCTTCAAAGGTGGCTCTTGGACATTCTCTATATCTGGCTAGTTTTCAATAGGCTCAACAATTTGTACATCCCCAACTTGTGGTGGGCTATTCCCTTTTTGGGATTCATCAGAACACTCCTCTTGATTGGAGGATGAGTAATCCTTCCTTTTCTTTGGCTACTTTTGATCAATCAATTTCTCCAACTGATTTGATAGAGTGTCATGCATCTCTATCATCTTATCAAATCTTTTCAATTAAGGAAGGTCAGGGAAGAAACCCTCAAAAGGAATCTGAGCTTTCATCACCTATTTTGATAGATCTATCAAATCAAAGAACCTATTCCACCTCCTTTTAACTTCATCCATATCCACAACATTTCTGATTATATCCTCTTCATCAAGGCCTTAATGTTCCTTGATGACACCAATATTAGGGATTAGGGTTAACCTTGTAGTCCTAATAAAACCCTCAGGGTCCACATGTCTATAAAAACTAGACACCATCTTGAATTGATTTAACCATGCAATGACTTGTGGGAAGCCTCTCTTGCCAATCAAGAAATCACCAATTTTGAAATGCCTAGGTGTGACAGTACCCTTCTTATGGGGGGCCAAAAGCTCTTTGTCCATCCACATCAACTGCCAAATGAATTCCAAACAGGCAACTGTAGACTCTCAAGATTGTGGAATTTTCCCCAAAGTAAAAATCACCCTAGTTAGGGTCTCCCTCCTACTTCTCTACAAACTGCTTAGGTCTTAGGAGTTTAAGGATCCTTGTTTATATTCGTATACCATTTATGCCTAGCATCTTTATAATGGGATAGATAATGAAATTCTGGAAAACATAGAAGTCACCCTCATTTGAAGAAGAGTTCCATTTCCTCACCCATAATTGTGCTGGATTATACTAGCCTTCGAAGGTAAATGTTGGTTTCAACATTTTCAAATCAAAGCTATTGATGTTGAAGAATAAAATTAAGTGCATTAACACTGAATAATGCATAAACTTAATGGGATTCTTACTTTCTTTAATAGATATCAACCCTTCATGCATTCTATCAATTATATAATGAATGTAATCATAATCAATATTTACTAGGGGGTTCTGGATGTCTAAGATTATCATCAACAAATCAGCTGGCAAGAACTCTGGATCCCCATCAATTCCCAAAACCCTACACAACCCATTGTAGTTTTGCCTCATATAGTGCTGGAGGGATTTAAATTGGTAAGGGGCATTCATGTTAGTAGGGAGGAGAGCTATATTTTTATCCTATTTTGGGATGTGCTTCACCATTTGGTCCTTTACTAACCCCATGTTATTTTTGTACCTCTCTCTTTCTTTGCTTAGGTCAATTTCTGTAGAGGAAGACACATAGATATTAAAGGATTTCATGAAAGAACCCCTATCAAGAGTAACCAAAGGTGACTGGTCCTCTTTTCTAATTGTTTTTGAAATAGGGTCATAATGCTTAGCTAGTGCAACAATTAAATCCACATCTAAGAATACATCAGGGACAACTAATTTCCCCAAACCCAAAGCCCAACCATTACACATAGGAACATGCTTACCTCTATTTCCATAATAGAAGTTGAAAATAGTAAAACCTGTGCTATTTGGTATGAAAGGATCTCTGCAAAGCCCTAGAACATCTTTGAAGACATCATCGGGAGCTCTTTTGTTCTGGTTGGAACTAGGCAACAACTTCATGAACTCATCTGAATAATTTAGCTTGTTTTTATCTTCACCTCCTTTGGATTTTGCTTCACTACTGGAGGAAACTACATTTTGCTATGGTTGACTCATTTTTCCTACAACTGCTCTCAATTCTGCAAACTTGATTCGCTTGGCGCTCAAAAATTCCTTCAAAAAACACAATTCTCCCCGAATGATTTTGGACACATAAAACAATGAGTTAAGCTTATTTATCAATGTGGATTAGATGTGTACAACTACCAAAATCATTGCAAATCAATCCTTAATTGCTCCCACATTCAATTTCACATACCATCAATTTTTAAATTTGAGCTAGTTAGTGCTTGGATGTTGACAGATAGATTAAACAATTTGAAAATAGAGCAAAAAGGAAATGATTACAATTCTATACTTTAACCCTATTTACGTCACAAAATCCTCCCTTGATATATGATTGGATGGCCGATTACTTTTCTTTCCAGATTGAGAGCATACTTTTGTGCACATAGCAATGATTTCTAGCTTTCCTTTATTACTTTCTCCAACTGGGCCCATTTGGTGAATTAGCGACTGAAGGCTTCCTCTTATTCGCTTAATAAAATGCTAACCCCAGTTTATATTCAGAGAACTGGTGACTAAAGCCTTCACGCACTCTCAGAATCAAACTCTTAACTCACCCATCTTTCAGCGAACTAGCGAACAAGCTCAATATAACAGAACATGATTACACTCATTACTTAGTGAATCAGTGACTAATGCTACCTCTTGTTCACTTAATGTTCTGGTTAACTGTCAAGTTATCTCAGGATTTGGTGACTGAAGAATCTACTTATTTTCTCAATCCAAATCTTAACTTCATGCATATTACATGAATTAGCGAACAAGCCTTCCTTTGAATCGTTGAATTCTTTCTTAACTGCTAGCTTCAAGCCGCAATTTAGATTCAACCGTTGATCATAGACTTAATCAATGACCCTCGTTAATTCGCTAAATCAAAACAAGCCTTATCATTTTATTACGAGACTCAGTGAACTATAGGTTCACTGAATCGCCCAATACTTCAAACATTGACCATCAAATCATGCGATTAAGTGACTAAAAGCTTAATACTCTGCTAATCCTTTGATTTGCCCATTCGCCAAATACTTTTAACCTTCACCTTTCTTTTAAGAGAACTTGCATGATTCACTGAATCACTAGATCATTTAAAACTTTACTAACTTATTCTGAGAATAAGTGAACAAAGAGAACCTTACTTCTGCCAAATTTTTTAGATTAAATTGTCAAAGTTGCCAGATTTAGAGGATAGTAATACAAGTGCTCAGTCGCTCATTCTCCAAGTCAAAGATGTAGGACCTAAAAGATGTTGAGATCAAAACATAACCACTGATCATGATATTAATCAATGGTATTTGCCAATTCGCTAGTTGATATAACCCTTGACCGCTAGATTCAAAGAATGAGCAATAACCGTTATCGCTAAGTCACCAGAAGCTTGCAGGAAATCACCAAGTAACTAGTGAATAAGAGACAACACTTATCGCCAATTCGGTAGTTAGTTTTGATAACCACCGGGAACCTTGGTGACTTAGAAAACATAGAAAACACTTAACAAGATTTGAATACATTTGCCTATTCACCGAATGGTTGAGGTATCTTTTTGAAAGATTTAGAGACTACGCGATTGAACATGACACCTAACACAGGCTTGACACATTCGCCAGATCACCGAAAACCTTAAAGATGTGAAATTACATTACGTGACTTAGTGAACATCCCATGGAAACAATCACGTGCACAATTAATGAACTTAAGCAACCCAAAAAGTAACTATGATTTATAAGAAACTAGGGCTGACTTGAGGGTTTTTTACATGAATTCAAATTTTCTAAGGACAAGACCTAGGGTAAGGGTTTCAAACTTGAGTCATGGAAATTTCAAAGAATTTTATAGAACCTAAACCAGGCAAAAACACTTGCAAGGAGATGAAACCAAAAATTTGACAAAACCTCAAAAAATTAAGAATATACCCGACAACTCCTTCAAATAAGACACAAATATCTATCATATACTAAAAAAGAAAGTGGCAAGCATAATTTTCCTCCTTCAAATAATACAAAGAAAATTATGGAGAAAACTACTTTGGAAACCATAGGAAATGAAAAGGAGAATCCTAAAGAGATATTTTTTTTAATAAAAGAGAATTGGAGATGTTGGTAGTATTTCTGGTTTCAGTGTTTTTCGGATCAAAATTTTGAGTTCTTGTCTGGTCTCTCTTGTAAAATTTTTAGTCCTAGGTGATTAACCTTAGGTTTTTCAGACCCTTTGTCCTAAAAATCCAAAAGCCCTAGTTTAACCTTTCAGCCTTCTATTTTTCTATTACTTTATCAGATCACTTAAGTTTTAAATAAAGGATGTGCGCTTTATTTTTCCTCAATTAGTCGCTCAGTCTCCCAAAGAAATCAACATATTCTTAAATGTCTAGCGTTTGCCCGAAAGCTATTGTCACCTGGTCTCGAGATGATTTTGGAATATTCTCTATTGTCAAAATGACTTAGTGATTGCCTTTTAGTCTCTAGGTCTCTATATGTTCTTCTCGAGATCTAGCGACTGCTATGATAATTTTTGCAAGGAAAGAACTATAGTCACACAATTTCTAGATGAAAATTACCTTTGGTTGGGTTATCTCTAAATTTTTTTGTGAAGTAAAATACTTTCTAGCGATTATGATTTCCTCTTTGGTTGCTAAATCCTATATAAATGTGCGGTCTTATTCCACGTTAATCGCCAAGTCTCCAGGACTTCATGTGGGTGGTTAAATCATTCAGTGACTTGGATTTTCAAATAGTTGCATCATCTCCTGATGTGACAGTTATCTCCTACGTGGTCAGCGATCCAGTGACACAGTTGTCTCTAGATCTCTAGATGTAGTGGTTAAGTTATAAAGGATTAAAGGATTCAGTATAAGCCGTAAGATGAGGTTTTGATCAATGGATGACATTTAATCTCAGAACTAAACTATGGTTTAGAAAATATTTTAGCAACTCTGAAAAATGAGGTATTCACCAAGTCTCCAGTATTAACTAAGGTTAGATAAAGTATTTCACGAATGGGAGAAACATACAGTCGTGTGATCTCAAGATGGTGCCAAGTTAAAAAGATGGATTAGTAAGCTGCTTCATCCTAGCCATTGATTTAATCTCGATCTTGTGGTGGTCGTGAAGTCTCTATACCAAATTTAGTTTATGAAAAGCTCTGAGTGATTAAAATTTGCCTATTGTCACCAGATCTCATGATAGAAGTAGAAGGTAGTCTTAGTCGTGTGATCTCATAAAGAGAAATATTTCACCCATGACTAAGAAGTAGACTATAGTCGGGTGATCTCTGAATGTGAAAAATTAAAGCATGGACTAAAGAGAAGGACTATAGTCGTGGAGTCTCTAGATAAAAAATTTGTAGTGATCGCTTAATCTCCTAATGAATTCACAAAGTGGAAAATCTTTCAGTGACTACGAGAAGTCCTCTTAGTCACCAGGTCTCACAAGAATTTTAAAGGTGCCAATATTATGAAATGATCACGACACTTTTCTCCAGTCGCCATGTCTCTGAATAATTAAATTTGAATTTCTCGAGCTACAACTAGTAAATTGAGCTTCGTTCATGCTGAGTAATGGTAGAGGTGACGTCTTTGATGGCTTTTCAGTGTCAGACATGGTGGTGCATTCAATGCCACAAAATAAAATAGTTAGAGGCCACTCATTTGAAGGTTACAGAGCGCTAGGTTTTCAGAGCTTTCCAGAATTATAGTGTGACTAGTGATTTTGCAGAGAATTTTCAGTGTTCAGTCAGAATGAGTCAAGCAGTAGTAGGCGGGGCTTCAACCAGCCGAGGGTCTAATGAGAAGGTGATAGAAAGTTATTCAAACAAGTTCCTCACTCTCTTGCCAGGATCTTCACAGAATAAAAATGTCGGTTATGATTATTTTATGGATGAATTAGCTTATTGCAGAGATGCTAAGACTCCTAAAGTCACGGGCATGTGTTTATTTTGGTATTTTTATAAGAACTGTGATAGTGTAGTACCAGTCTCAAACGTTTGGACATCAGGGTTAGCTAAATTAATTATTCAGGAGGTTTTCCTAGATGTAGATGCACTACTTATGCTATCTGATGCAGGAGCATCCTAGGTGTAAGAGCAATTTTGCATCACCCAAAAATATTTCTATTTCAATAAGGGCTATCTTGTGTAGGGTTGCTATTTATGGAAACTTGCTATTTTTAGTAAGTTGATCATATGATCTCAGAATGTTCTTATTTCACATGTGGAGGTTCATCTCAATTGTATCAGCCTGCCGGTAAAGTTTCATGGCTAGATCAGATCTAGTTTTGAAGATATTGAAGATTTTCGGTATTGGCAACAAGGTACAGAAACTTTGAACTCAATTTTGAAGGCTTTAGAGGCCCCAGATGAGGTCTAAAATTTGGGTGATGGGCACTTGCACTTGTTAAGCTTGTAGAGTGCTTTGTGGAATTTTTAGAATGGGGTTATAATAGTTAATCGGGTCAACTGGTGATGACTTATGGTCTTCAAAAGTTGGGTCACCTGAAATGGCAGAAAATAATTTTCCTTCAAAATTTCTGTTTGGGTTTCAAAAGTCATTTTGAGCCGACTTTGATGTAATAAATTGTAAAATAAAATAATTCTAAGTTTGGTCGGTCCTAAGGGCTAAATTTCTGGAACCTTCTCGGGCAGTGGAAATTGCCTATATAAAGAAGGCTCATAGTGTTGTCTAGGGCAGTTCTTGGTAGATTTGGGTAATGATTCGAGGCTTGTCCTATAGAATATTGTAAAGGAATGCCCATGTGGCTTTGCATATTGTAATTTTGAAAGTTTGTAATTCCACATTTGTGGAGATAATAAGAAGCCAATTTTCTATTCTTGCATATTATTGTTGTTTCTTTGTTTCTATTATATGTTTGTGCTATAAAGGGGAACACCCTTCATCAAGTGGTATTAGAGTAGGAGTTTCTGACTATGTAAATAGATCGCTGACTGTGAGACAGTTTGCACTAGGACCGTGGTTAGGGTTTCAGTGTGCATCACAAAAATGCCTTCACAAAGGGAATGTGGAGGAAGAGCTGGTGTTGTGACACCTGAGGTTAGAGTGCTCCAAAGACAAGTGCGGGTATTGCAAGAGGAGATTCACAGAGGAATGAATCTTAATGTCAGAGACAAAACAAAGGATGAAGCCGAAGAAGAAGATCAAGAAGGAGAAGTCAAAGTTGTGAACCAGGAGAAAGAAAGACTTTTTTGGGCCATTTCCAAGATTGGAAAAAGACCTAAGATTGAGGTTCCTGCATTTTCAAGAAATCTTAACCCAGAGGAGTTGATCGACTGGATCAATGAATGTGAAGAATATTTTGAGTATGAAGATATTGAGGATCTTGATAGGGTCAAATTCTCGAAGGCCAGACTAAAAGGTCATGTGAAGATCTAGTGGCAAGAGATTCAATTGGATTGAAATAGAAGGAAAGATAAAATCACAAGATGGAATCGGATGGTGGATAAATTGAAGCGATAGTTCATTCCTGTTGATTATGAGCTTGACCTACTGAAGAAGATGCAAAATTTGAAGTAGGCAGGAAGATCTGTTCAAGAGTATACAGAGGAGTTCTATTGAATCCTCATCAGAATAGGCCATGCAAAAGCTAACAAGGAGAAATTTTCTTGTTACCTTAATGGGTTAAGGCCGAGCATTCAGGAGGAGCTGAATCTCGTTCGAATGAACAATATTGAAGAGGCATACTAGTTTACCCTAAAAGTAGAGGAAAAGCTAAACAAGAAGTTTGAGAGCAGACAAAATGGAAGAGGTCATGGTGGAAGATCTGGTGGATGGTCATATGGTGGCCGAAATGAAGATTCAAAAAAGAAGGATGAGACCAGTAGCAGCCAGAATCAGAGAGGAAATAATTCCAATCACTTCTAGGATCAGAGTAATAGAGGAAGAGGACAAGGATTTGGAAGAGGAGGCTTCCATGGAACATGTTTTCATTGTGGAGAAGAAGGTCATAGGGCATTTGAATGTCCTCAATGCCAAGGAAGGATCGATAGGAGAAATGAAGGCCAGGCCAGAGTTGCACATGTAGACAAAGATGCCAGATCGTCACATTTTGAAGATGCTGAAAGATGAGAAACGCTGATTAACAAAAGAGTCCTGCTGAGTGGTGAGAATGAATCTGAACAAAGGAGGAGCCTGTTTCACACCAAGTGCAAGTGTGAGGGTAAGTGTTGTGATGTGATTATTGATAGTGGAAGCATTGAATTTTTGGTGTTAGAAGAGATGGTGACAAAACTGAAGCTCAAGAGATAGAAGCACCCACATCCATATCAGATTGCTTGGGTAAAGGATGACCCCAAGGTCATGGTCAATGAACAATGCCTAGTGAAGTTCAAGATTGGCGGGTACCAAGATGAGGTACTGTGTGATATCATATCTATGGATGTATGTCATATGTTGTTGTGTAGACCATGGTAGTTTGATAGATGTGTTGTACATGATGGTCATGCAAATACCTATTCCTTGACAAAGGATGGAATGTGACATAAGCTAAATCCATTGAATGACATAGAAGAAAAGGTATGTGGTAGTGCAAGAATAACTTTTGTTGATGGAAGAAAGTTCCTAGATGGTATGAGGCATGAGCATGTGTGTTTTGCTTTAATTCTAAAAGCTAGTAAGGAGGAAGTAGAAGATGTTCCTGTAGAAGTTGTAGATTTGTTGGATGAGTTTAAAGATATTGTATCTGATAATGTGCCTAATGGATTACCACCAGTTAGGAAGATCAGTCATCAGATGGACTTGATCCCACGAGCGAGTTTGCCGAATAAGGGAGCACATAGAATGACACCTATAGAAAGTGAGGACTTGAATAGACAAGTACATGAGTTGCTACAGAAAAGATTGATCCATGAGAGTTTGAGTCTTTGTGCTGTACCAGCGGTATTAGCACCAAAGAAGAATGGAGAGTGGAGGATGTGTACAGATTCTAGAGCAATAAACAAGATCACAATCAAGTACAAGTTTCCATTGCCATGAATGGATGATATTATAGACTGTTTGAGTGGAGCTGTGTATTTCTCAAAGATAGATCTGAAGAGTGGATATCATTAGGTTCAGATTAGAGAAGGAGATGAATGGAAGACTGCCTTCAAGACAAAGGAAGGACTGTATGGGTGGTTAGTCATGCCTTTTAGGCTAACTAATGCACTGAGCACTTTCATGCGGCTCATGACCAAGGTTCTGAAAGAATTTTTGGGTAAGTTTTTCATTGTTTACCTAGATGATATTTTGATCTTTAGCAAGACATTGGAGGAACATATGATGCATATTCATATCATGTTTGAGAAGCTGAGAGTTGAGAAATTGTTGATTAATTTGAAGAAGTGCAGTTTTGTGAAGAAAGAGCTAGTGTATTTGGGATTTGTAGTTTCAATAGAAGGTCTAAAAATGGACCCAGAGAAGGTACAGGCTATCCTTGAATGGCCTACTCCAAGGAGTGCTATTCAGGTTAGATCTTTTCACGGTTTGGCTAACTTTTACAGAAAGTTTATCAAAAATTTTAGCAGTATTTGTGGACCCTTGACTAAAATAATGAGAGGAGATAGAAAAGAGTTTAATTGGACTAATGGGGCAGAAAAGAGTTTTCAATTATTGAAACAAAAAGTTATAGAACAACCTATTTTAGCACTTCCAGATTTTAATAAGGTGTTTCAAGTAGATTGTGATGCTAGTGGTATTGCAATAGGAGCTGTTATGAGCCAAGAAGGTAAACCTGTTGCTTATTTCAGTGAGAAGTTAAAAGATGCCAAGAGGAAGTATTCTGTTTATGATCAAGAATTTTATGCTATAGTTCAAGCATTAAAGAAGTGGAGACATTATCTACTTCCTAAGGAGTTTGTTTTGTATACTAATCATCAAGCTTCACAATATTTGAATAGTCAAGGAAAGTTGAATCAGAGGCATTTGAAATGGGTTGAGTTTTTGCAGAGTTATACATTTGTTTTGAAACACAGGAGTGGAAAGTCTAACATGGTTGTGGATTCTCTTAGCAGAAGGAAACTATTATTGACAAAAATGCAGATTGAAGTGGTTGGGTTCAAGGAACTCAAGAATTTGTATCTAGAGGATCCTGATTTTGGTGAAGCTTGGAAAGCTTGTACAAAACTTGTTACTCTAGACAACACAAAATGGCTGGATTTCATCATCTAGGATGATATGCTATTTAGAGGGAGTCAGTTGTGCATTCCACTAAGTTCTATGAGGGAGAATCTCATCAAAGAGAAGCATAGTGGAGGATTGGCTGGACATTTTGGTCATGATAAAACCCTTGCTTTGGTTGGTGAGAATTATTATTGGCCATAGTTGTAGCAAGATGTGAAGAAGTTTGTATAGAGTTGCAGAGTATGTCAGATGGAAAAAGGAGTGAAGCAGAATACTGGGTTGTATCAACCATTACCTATACCAGAGAAGCCTTGAGAGGATATCAGTATGGACTTTGTTCTTGGTTTACTGAGGACTCAGTGGGGACATGATTCAATTTTTGTGGTGGTTGACAGATTTTTGAAGATGGCACATTTCATTCCCAACAAGAAGACTAATGATGTTGTTCATGTAGAAGAATTGTTTTTCAGAGAAGTGGTGAGACTACATGGTTTTCCAAAGACCATAGTTTTAGATCGAGATACTAAGTTTGTTGGATATTTCTAGCATACATTGTGGAAGAAGTTGAAGACAAATTTGAAGTTCAGTTCATCACATCATCCATAGACTGATGGATAGACAGAGGTGGTGAATAGGAGTTTGGGAAATTTGCTGAGATGTTTGGTTGGAGATAAGCCAACAGGATGGGATTTGATTTTACCATAGGCAAAATTTTCATATAATAATTCTGTCAACAGGAGCACTGGTAAATCATGATTCTAGATTGTATATGGGAGTAGTCCCAGAAATGCATCTAAGTTGAGAAAGATAGATAAAGGAGATATAAGTAGTGCTGAAGCTGAGGATTTTGCAGAACATTTGAAGAATGTCCATGAGGAGGTGAGGAAGCATATTACCAAGATGAATGCGCAGTATAAGGCTAAGGAAGATGAGAAAAGGAGGCATAAGGAATTTTATGTTGGAGATGAAGTCATGGTTCATTTGTGGAAGGAGTGATTTTCAGTTGGTACATATAACAAGTTGAAAATGAAAAAGTTTGGGCCATGTAAGATACTGAAGAAGCATGATTTAGGAAATGCATATGAGATAGAATTGCCTATTGAGCTGAATATTTCACCAGTGTTTAACATTTTGGATTTGACAAAGTATCATGAAGGAGGTGTTCAAGATGAGGTTATAGCAGCATAGTGGAGTATTCCAGCAACTAGTTCTGATATCAAGGAGATTGAAGACATACTAGATAGTCATGTTGGAAAAAGCACAAGGAATAGGACATATGAAGAATATTTGGTCAAGTGGAAAGGATGACCTGTTGAAGATTCATCATGGCTAACAAAGGAGGAGGTTAACTATCTTGGTTTTCCTCTCCACACCTGAGTCATGACAGGGTCACTTCTCAAATTACCCTAGGTGTCTGATGCAGGAGCATCCTGGGTGTAAGAGCAATCTTGCATCAGCCAAAAATATTTCTATTTCAATAAGGGCTATCTTATGTAGGGCTGCTATTTATGGAAACTTTCTCTTTTTAGTAAGTTGGTCATATGATCTCGGAATGTTCTGATTTCACATGTGGGGGTTCATCTCAGTCGTATTAGCCTACCGGTAAAGTTTCATGGCTAGATTAGGTCTAGTTTTGAAGATATTGAAGATTTTCGGTATTGGCAACAAGGTACAGAAACTTCGAACTCAGTTTTGAAGGCTTTAGATGCCCTGGATGAGGTTGAAAATTTGGGCGATGGGTAGTTGCACTAGTCAAGCCTGTAGAGCACTTTGTGGCGTTTCCAAAAATGGGGTTATAATAGTCAATCGGGTCAACTGGCGATGACTTATGGTCTTCAGAAGTTGGGTCACCTTAAATGGCGAAAAATAATTTTCCTTCAAAATTTTTGTTTGGGTTTCAAAAGTCATTTTGAGATGACTTTGATGTAATAAATTGTAAAATAAAATAATTCTAAGTTTGGTCAGCCCTAAGGGCTAAATTTTTGGAACCTTCTCGTGGGGTGGAAATTGCCTATATAAAGAAGGCCCATAGTGTTGTCTAGGGTAGTTTTGGGTAGATTTGGGTAATGATTCGAGGCTTGTCCTACAAAATATTGTAAGGGAATGCCCATGTGACTTTGCATATTGTAATTCTGAAAGTTTGTAATTCCACATTTGTGGAGATAATAAGAAGCTAATTTTATGTTCTTGCATATTATTGTTGTTTCTCTATTTCTGTTATATGTTTGTGGTATAAAGGGGAGCACCCTTCATCACTATCTCAACAGTATGATCCCTTGTCTAGAACTAGTAGAAAAGAAGATGGCTCTCCCCTTGTAACCCTAGACTGGAATTCTTTTATGAGGGCATTTGGAATTCAAATCCCTATGGCCATTGAAATAGATTTGCAAGCCCAAGAAAATAGATATGTCAGAGAGGTTGCATTGGTCTCTAGGGAGATTAAGAGCCATATGTCCAAAGAAAACATGAACAACATTGCACCCATGAGTGGGTCAACTCCATATTTTTATAAGGATCTCTATTTTTATATGAAGTACATTGCATATGGGATATGCCAGGTCCTAGGACTCGATGTAGGCCCAGAAAGGATCACCTCTAATATTTTGATGCTGGTTATGGATTCACAAAGTCATCTGGTGAGCCAAGGATATGATTATATTGGATATGTGATAAACAGAATGCATGAGGGTTTGTTGTCTTTAAAGAATTTCACACCTGGTTCTACACCCAAGTTCTTACACTATTCTTTGCTGATGCACCTTATTTTGTATTATAATTATAATCTTATAAATGTGGAGGACCTCAAGCCACAAATGGTGTGGAATGGACAGCCCCATTCGGTACATTTTTGGTTGGTAGTTTGGAGTCCTTCTTGTCCTAGGCGTGATTTTGGTGCCTTTGAAAATTGGTTTGTATTATGTAACACCCCATCTATACTTAAAGATAAAAGATGATACTAAAGAAGAAACAACCATAAATAAAATCACATAAAACCATAGTAATAATTTTTTTTTCTTAAAATTACAAACTGATACATATAATCATAGTAACTGTTTCTAAGAACTTTATAGTTTACAATCGATTTACATCAGAGTAATAATAATACTCTTTATTCAAAGATTAATTTCCAAAAACAAAATTTCCTTCTTTCCAAATCCATTAAATTCTACGAATAGATCTGATAACTAATAACCATGAAATGATGTGTTTCCCATAAAACTTAACAACTACTATCCACTGTCCCATACTCATTGATTTATCCATCTAAAACCTGAAAATCAAAATGAACACAAATGCAAACAGCAAACAAGGCTCAGTCACAATGATAAAGAAAATGAATCATCTCCAAATATCTGCAATCATAAAAGTCAGTATAATATAACATTTATGCAGATTTAAATACAGATGTAATTGAAAAGTAAATAACATAATTCCATTCTTTTACACCAAAATCATCAAGCACTAAATTTCTTTCTAACAGAAACAAACTCGCAAAGAAAATGACAAAGTAATGATCCAATAGTTCATGGGTGTCCACATAAGGACCTACGCTATGTATCTGTAAGGAACCTCGTAGTAATCCATTATGTCTGATGAAACCATAATGTTTTATCTTTGTTAATTGAAACCCATAACCCTTGAATTTATAATTATCACTTAATTAAACAACTGATAGAAATTCTTTCCCATAAGGATATAGACTAGTGTCAGTCACAACTGACAGAAATTCTATCATCACAAGGTACTAGACTAGTGTCAGCCCCCAATCTATGGATCATACTTGCATTATCTTAAAAACACTTGATCTAGCAATTAATGAAAGTAGTGAAATGAACTACATTACACAATTTCACTAACATTCCATTTCTATTGCATCGATTTACAAAATTGAAATAGCAATCAGAGATCCATTATAAAACCATGTTTCCATATTCCTTAACATACATTCATAAACATGATGTTTCTCAAAAGATGAAAAGATCACAACTCTTTCTCCATCACAAATCCAATCAAAATAATCTCCACATTAACTTAACATTAAATCTGAAACTGTACAATAAAATGTCCATATCAAATTCAGGTTTCCATTGAATAGGAAAGAACTAACATTATTATACATCAACTGAATCAACACAACACCCATCACTTTTAACAAACATACAAGTTTTCCATAACTGATTTATTAAACTAATTGGCCATACATCCTGCTCTATTAATTACAAGTTTATACCATTTATATACATGTTGGCGTATGTATATGTATACACCACGGCTTGTGTATACATATACATATCCCAGCAGGTATATATATATATATATATATATATATATATATATATATATATATATATATATATATATATATATATATATATATATATATATATATATGAATGTATAATTATATAATCTTGTAATTAATAGTTCAGAATGACAGTCATAGCATCTATTATATACATGTTGGCGTATGTACATGTATATACCATGGCTTGTGTATACATATACATATCCCAGCAGGTATATATATTTATATATCTAATTGCATAAACTTGTGATTAATAGTTTAAGTCCATAAGTATGCAATAGGAAAAACCATACAAATTGTCTCAGTTCTGTCACATAATACATCGACCTTAATAGACTACTAAATCTACCGAATGCATAAAATAATGATAGAATAATAATAATAACCGACTTCTACCTCTTAAACAAAATACCAAAGTGTTTTTCCTTACTATCTGAACAAGATAGTAATTGACTTTCCTATAAATCCCTTAACATTTCCTAATGTCGTAACAACTGTAATACACACTGGTGATAGTTACTGAAGAATCATAAAGCTCGCAATCAAGTTTTGACATAACCAAAGATATCCACATTCCTCTATTGACTGATACATACGGTGTCTAACACCCATTTGACAAAACATCGACACCAAATAACTAAAGGAGTTCCCCTAAAAGAAATACTTTAATCCACACTTATGTTGCAAGTGTAAACACAAAATATGACAGGTAACAGATAACATTAAGAATTACCTCTAATCCCTATTTCCTCAATACAGCTCAAAAGAAAACATCGATATCAACTTCAGTTTATGACTGTGGTAGAAAAAACCCGATTCCACCTTATAACCATGACTTTACAAACTGAAAACATTATGATGCTACAGTGTTCCTAACAATAGGTATAGTGTGAGAAGATCTAAAGAAGCTTTTAACACAAAAACTCATTCTGGGTTCATACTGTAATAATATGCAGATTCTCAAATCCGACTAACTCCCTTTATACTGACCAAAGATAAAGCATACATCTATACCGAAACACACTAGGAAATAACCATACATCATCTAAAATAACTATATTCCCATAGATCGGTACAACTTAACTAAAACATTGCCAAATTCATACTCAGTATAGAGAAAACCCCTTAACACATTATGCTCGAAAATAGCATATTAAAGACGTGTTAAATACCACACTAATACCAATCTCTTTACTAAACAGTCATTCGTTACCAAGTTTCCCCAATTAATCACAGCATTGTTTAACTAAACTAACTTCTTAATCTATCCAAGAAAGAAAAAGATCGATTCATGACCAAAAATCACAAAATATACAAACACAAATCTTCACATTTCATCAACTAACAAACAGTAGTAATCTACATTCCATTAATTTTCATTTGCAGAACATAGAATGGAAACAGAGGATAAGGTAAGAGATGCCCCTGCCTGGTATTCGTGTGGGGAAGATAGCCAGAACTGAAATGCTAGAGCTAGCCCCTACCTGGTGAGCTTCACAGATGAATCCCAAACTCAACCACGAAGATCCCTTATCACAGACTGCCAAAATGCCGTGCAAGAGAGCCCAAAATGCAGAGATAACAGTATGAAACTCCCAACTTCCTAAATGACCATGAACAAAAGGGTTTAACTTTTTCGTGATAACCCCTTCCATTCCAAGCCACTTATCATGAAAGATACAATAGAAAAACAAGTCCATAACCAACTATTTACCCAAAATCTCATAGAAAAACATGGTGGAAAATGGAGTCAAAAACCAACTGCAACTCCTTAACCAGAGCTAATGGCGGTCATCAAACACAACAATGAATTTCCACCGATAAGTTCATTCAATGCATACTTATCTCTTGCAGTGAACACAACTCATTACCTACCAAATGTCCATCCAAGTACAATTCCACAACCCAAAAAATAGCTTAAACCCCACTAACACCTCAATGCGATGATAATGCATTTAAAACCCTGCCGATAAGTCATGTTTTCGAGCCAGTTTATAATATGAAGACTTAGGGATAGATTAATACATATCTTTGCTAATAACATTAATCATTTACTAACTTAAACATCTAAGATAACAGCGCATGACAATGCCAAATAACTAACACTTCATCACACTAACCTCCTACTAACATACAAAATAGGATATACTAACTTAGTTAATTCATATAATTTTAGTAAATGAAATACCACATACTTACTAAAACATTCACTCATAATTATATGTATAAAAATACATATATACAAATTTATTTATTTTGAATTCAGAATTAAATTAAATAACAATAATTCTCTATATACTGTCTATAATCATTAAGATTCAATTAACCATAATAACATAACCATTTCTAATTATGTCTAACATATTATTAAGGATTCCAAAACAATGAATCAATAATCAGACAATTGACTAACCATTTCATTTGTCCTTATTTCATAATCAAACCAATATTCAAAATTCAGTCTAAGCCAATTCTGTCATTAGAATAGGACTCATAAAGCGACAGAAATAGACATAATTCTCTAAGTGTCTGGTAGAATTACAGAGATAACATATTTAATCCAAATAACAAAGTTCAAATGAATGCAGTCAGAGTTCAAACCCAAAGAAGTCTAACATAACATAACATAACATAGAAAAGTAAAGCTTGGAACTGTCAGGGGCATGACATATTAACCATTCTCCAGAGTTTGGGATTTAATTGCACAAGGTTATCCACCAAGGTCCTGCAATTGGTAAGACCTCAACAGTTTGTTCATAATTGGACCAAAGGTCATAATTGGGGAGACTTCTTCTTTGAGAAGGGTTATACAATGATCAGAGTTTATGGATGCCCTCAGCCTCCCCATTTGCTTCCATTTTTTGTCCCACCAAGAATTGCATTTCTAGAGTTTATCTGGAAACTCATGCTGATAGATAAAGAACATTTGGCTCCCCACAAGAAAGGGACTTTCACACCTTGGCATTTCAAAGTGCACTATCTTACAATTGGGAAGGGAGCTCTCAGTAAAGTAAATGATTGGTTAGAAAAGTATAGGATGTTTGCAGCACCATACAGATATGTGGATATAGAAGGTTTCATAGTTGCTGCTAGGAGATATTACATGCCTACCATTCCTTTTAATAAGTAGCATGAGGAATATCTAGAGGAGGATGTGATCAGAAACATCATTGAGGATGATGAGGTAGAGAAAAGAGTACAATAATTAGATTGATTATTTAAAATTGAGAAATAGTTAAAAGGAAAAGGATTGGTGTTTGGGGGTTTCTTTCCCACTTTGCCTTACCTCCAGAGACTTGAGTAGATGATGGCTCAATTTGACATATTGGTAGAATCCATGAAGGATCAAATTGATGAAACTAATAAGGGTAAAAAGGCCCACTCTGATTTTGAATGTGAAGAAGATAGTGATGGTGGCTACCCAATATATAGCCCACCCCCTACGGAGCAACCAATGATTGAAGGGACTAAAGAAGGAAATGAAGCCATTGACCTCAGTAAGTTACCCAGCTCTAATGATACTGCTGAGCCCCTCAAGAAAAAATATAAGTTACTCACTGGGGAGCCTTCTGAAAGAAAAAGAGATAGAGTAGGTGCCCTCTTTATAGGAACTGGTGTCCATCATCACCAGATAAGAAAAATAGTAAGAGAGGCAAAAAGACAACATAGATATGAGACTAAAGATGTTGAATTGCCTTTGGCCCTTGGACAAGATGAGAGGATAATTGAGCAGGATGCTTTCCTGAATGATGATAATTTTGTTAATTCAGATGAATTCAAAAGCTTCTTAATTTGCCATAAGCAACAATAGGTTACATCTAGTGTGCAAATAACTAAATAGGGTCAAGTACCAAAAGAGGTAGTACAACAGCTGAAAGAATATGACCCTGAAGCTGAGAGTTTAACCCCAGATGAGGCCAGACAATTGGTAAAACAAAGCAACATGGTTCTTGTGCCTGGGTGGAATTTATATTCTGATTTCATAATTGATCAAATAGAGAGACAAGAAGATGTCACTTTGTCTTCAGAAACCCAAGTAGGGGATATCATCAAAGGATTTGGGTATAGCCCAAAGAATTAGGCATTAGCCATGTGGAGCTTATATCCTAAGGACAAGAAGCCACAAATTTTGAATGTGAATGAATAGATGGAAGGAGATAAGATTGTGTGATCTATCCACAATATAGGGGACCTAGAAATATCTCAGGTCTTGACCTAGTTTGAAAAATTAAATGAGGACAAAACAAAGAAGCTATCTGAGAGGTATGGTGCTCTATTGAGTGAATATAGTGCCCTTGTAAAAGATAGGGACTTACAAATAATAAAGGTAACAACATTAGAGAAGCATGCATAGGAGCTGCAACTACAAATCATTAATACTCCTGTAGTGGCTCCTACACCTCTTGAGCTGCCTATATTAATTGAGGCACATGGAATGACAGAAGAAGAGGTGGCTATAGAATTGAAGAAGATAAATGAGGAGAAAAATGAGGTTATCTTGCAGGCCCTGTTAGATATTTTGAGGTACAAAATAAATGCAGTTAAGGGTAAATTTGATCTTGTTTTTAATGCCTATGGCAAGTTGCCAAAATTGCAGAAAGAAGTTAATAATTACATACAAATTTTGAATGGATATCATGCAGTTTGGTCTATCAGAGCACCACTTTTTGAGAAATTGATATTTGCTCAATCTTTGGGAAGTGATATTCCGGAGACAGTTGCGAGGGTTGGTGAGGAGATAGACAGAGTTAAAGCCATATTACCACTTTTTAAAGGTAAGGGAAATTTGATTGAGGCTAAGATAGCCATGCTCGGCTCCTATTCAAACAATTTTATCCCTTCAATTATGAATTCAGATGGAGCCATAAAGAGTCTTGATTAGTAGAGATCAGATGCTAATCTTTTATTGCCTAGGAAGGAGGCATTTTTAGGTGAAGAAAGTAATGTTGATTTAGAAAGTTTCAATAAAACCCTGGATGAAGCCATTAAGGCAAAGGTAGATCTCACCAGATTTATAAAAGATGTCAAAGCAATTACGGATGCCAGGTGGGAGAGACAAAAAGCACAATTAAAACTCATCTAGGATTTTAATTGGCCGTTAGATGAAGAAGTGACTGGATGGGATGAGTTAACAAAGCCAAAGAAGGTTAAATCCATTGCAGTTGACTTGGACATTTTGGATGAAGAATGAGGAGAACATCTGACGTACCTGACACCTGATCTTAGAATACAAGGATGATAAGCTAGCATTTAAGAATGGTGTAGGTTATCCTAAAATGGTGGTCACCATATCTCATTAAAACTTATGAAGCTATCATAACTACTTTCAGACAAAGGCGTCAGTTTTGAAGCGGTCAAGGATGAACAACATCCAAGAAAGTTTTGTTTTTCCACCGCCTAAAGGCTGGTTGTATTTTGTTTGTTGTGATTTGTCTCTTATGCTTTTAGGGTTAGGGTTTTCAACCATCCAAAGCTTTTTGCATTCCCATTCATAAGGGAATTCCAAGATGGTTGAAAGATAGATATAAATAGAGTCAAAGACTCATTTTTGGGGGGGGTCAAAAAAGATAATAGAAAAATTGAACATAATTACTTTGAAGCAGACATCCAAGTTTTGTGTTTGATCTTCTGAGTAATAGAATTGTGAATGTAATTGGAAAGTTGATTTTAATACAAATACACTGCAACTGCTACCATATATTGTTGTTGTCTCTTTACCTTTATGTTGTACTCTTGTAAGTCTTACTTGTTAGACATTTAAAATATACTAGTTGTAAAGCAACCTTCTGGATTGATTATGAGTTTCTTTCAAGGAAAGAATTAAAGTTCTCATAGTTCATCTTGAAGAGTAGATATATTTGTATGGATTGTTGATGATAACAGTGTTTGGTTAATAGAATAGTTTGTAAGGCAATCTATTTGGATTTGTAGCTAGTATGCAAGGCATACTGTTGTATTTCTATTGAAATTATTTGGTTGATTTGCATTTAGATTTCTTTTGCCCATTAGATAAGGCACTGATTTGGTGTTTGTTTCTTATGGTTTTATCTTTCATAGATCTTTGAAAGAAAATTTGAAACTTTCACATCAATTATCAATACATTTTTCATTTCATGTTTATTGCGCAAAATAGTTAGGACTATTCCTAAAACACACAGTCTATATTTCTTGATTCCTTGAAGAGAGAATCATTTAGGTTTCCACTCCTTAAAAGGAAGAAGGATGAGAATCCTTAAATCACTGATCCTTGCTTTATTTGCAATCATATTTTGCTTGGTTAAGCTCTACATTAAATTAATCCTGGTTATATGCAGAGTGTTTTATAGATTGATGCATTAGAAGGATTAATAGCAGATTAGTGTCCACTCACATAAACATTGTGTAATCAGTTATCATTAAAAGGTAATACCTACCTGAGTATGTGGAGCTCAAAATGAAGGAGAATCTTATCCAATCCTCAGTAATTAGGTCTTTCTCTTGTTTGGATCAACCTCAAGAAGCATAGTTTCAAGTAATCAGTTTGATCCTACAAGAAAAATCCCTAACATGAGAAAAATAAGATGGAAGAACTAATTTCTTAACAAAGAAGATGAGAAGAAATTAGAAATTATTGCAAAATTTGTCAAGAAAGAGGGAGCTTCTTCAAGGTATAAAGTAGACAATGTAACTTACGATTCGTTTGAAGACCTAACAGGTCTTTATATATAGTTTGAGCCCATGGTATCCCCACAATAATTGTGTATACTGATTCATGAGGGACATATTAATTTTTTAGCTACTCCCCCCTTGCATAAATTTCATTTAAGTGATGTGTTAAATGAATTTTCCCAAAAAGACTTTGTGTGAACGTGAGAAGAGGGCACACCTTATTGAGGATGCTATGAAAACTATTCATGAAGGTTTACTTGAGTTAGAAATTGATACAAAATTAGCTCCAGATAAAAAATATAGCTACTTATGGACTATTTCAAGGATCACAAAACTCATGTTGAAAAGAAGGTAGAACAAGAAGCTCTAAGAAAATTAAATAAAAAAATAATTACTAAAGTCTTTGAAAAGTGTACTCATACACACAATATCTTGAAAATAAATATAAAGTGTTAGAATAACTAAGAGGGGGGTGAATTAGTTAGTCACTGTCCCAATCCAAAATGTATAATCCAAAACAATTACTTCATCTTCTACTACTCAGTAAACATGAAATACTTTCACTGTCTGTGCTTTTACTGATTATCAGTCTTAAACATATAGTGGTTACCGATCAAATCGAATATGCAAAATGAAAATATGACATCAAACACATATCACAATCAACACATAACACAAGAGATTTAACATGGAAACCCTGTGAAGGGAAAAACCACCTGCGACCAACAATCCAAAAATATTCACTCTTCTGAAGTGAGGTCGATGAAGACCCAACCTTGTTAAAAGTTTAAAAATACATTATTAGGTGTGACCTTGTTATAGGATTTTAGACCAATCATTATCATCCAACCAACATTCACTATGGGGTTGATAGGATAACAATGTTTATTCTATGAATGATACATAATAAGACTTTCTTAGTCCACTTGGTTAAGAGATTTGACTGTGTATAATGGTTAAATATGTAATAGTAGGTGGTCTGATCTATTATAACTTCAATTGCAGATATACAAATCAATATTCAACTCATACAAATCTTTCTGATCAATGTAACACTTCTGATTCCATAATATATCAACTTACTATTCATCGATAATTACTCTCTGTCACTCGGTAATGCTCTGCAGTTGGGTTCTCCTTAACTATTATGATCAAAATGCATGAAAACTTATTCACGCAATAATTCTGCAGTTTCCTTTTCTTTCAGAAATCATTCATTGTGAAATCATCAGTCTCTTTCTTAATAGACATGTAAACCATTTTCTTCTTGTCCATTAGATTTTTCCGCTTAATCTCATTCACTAATTTTGCTGCTTTAACCTTCTTCAGCTGATGTGTCAACAACACATTTCAATCTGCTCCATTATATCTTCCTTGAATTTTGTTAGCCGTTGATCATCATAACAAACATTATCTTTAACATTGAAATCAAGGTACTTCCAACTCATCAATCTTATCGGCTAAACTGATCATTTAATTATTTCTATTCTACTCGGTTAACAAAGAAATTCATCGGTGAAGACAAGCTCAGTTTACACTATGCTCGGTATACACAACACTCCGTCGGTGTATACTAAAATTCTTCATTAACTAACAAAACTACTTTGTGTCTTTAGGCTCTTTTCCTCATCATAGATGAATGCAATATAATCAGGTCAATATCATAAGGTCATAGACTCATCAACAAGTTACTCAATGTATTCCTTATCCTCATCTGTCATATCCATCTTTCTCATGTAGATATTTCTATTCTTTATCTCTTTCCCTCCTTTCTCCAGATGTTTTGGTATAGTAACTTACAAGATAAGTGCTATCATACTAGTTGAAATCAATGATAACATAATACTGATTTAATCATCTTACATATCTAATCAATTAGTTCGGTGATCTTTAATCACAGATTCTTCAATTAGGTTCTAAATCAGTTGTAGGTTCAACAATCTCTCCCTTTGGAATTGATGGCAACTCAAGTAATATGAAATATGCCACACACATACCAAACATGTATTCTACAAATTTTTGAACAAATGCTTTAAGTTAGTTAGACTTAATATGTTTAATCACTACGTTACTAAACAACATTATAAAATACAACTTTGACATTATGCAGATGTGCTCTTTTCAGCTCTCCCATTCCTACTTCTGTTCTCAGTAACTGATCTTCAATGCTCTCCCTTTCTTATCCTTTCTTTCAGATTATCTCTCCCTCAGATAGCTCTCATCGGTGCATAGGTGCATATTTTTTCATCTTGTTTATCTCTCCCTTTGACAACAATGCCAAAGAAACAAATAAAGAAATAGCCCTGTCTGTAGCCAAGTAACTCTCTATTGTCCATTACATTCTCTGTATCTCTATATACTAATATGCCAATCTATTTTAATACTTTTCACAGCTTTAGACATGATCCAAAGTGTGAACTATGCTGCATCAACATGTGTGATCTTCTAATAAGATTAGGCTGATGCAACATCCAAATCACATTAGTGACTAGTAGACAAGGGATAGACCCCAAGTCTAGTCCTCAAGTATTCAAATGTATCCTTTGGTAGATGTAACAAATTCTAACTTCACTTTCTTCTCCTGAACTTGTTCTCTTAAGTAGTGATACTTAATAGATATATGCTTTGTCTTAGAGTGCATCACTAGATTCTTTGAAATGTTAATGGCACTGGTGTTGTCATAGTATATAATCACCAGGTCAGTGATTACCTCAATCATTCCTTCCAATACTTGCTTAATATATGCAATGTTTGAGAAATTAGTAGTAGTAGCAACATACTCTGCTTCATCTGTAGACTAAGAAATGCAAGCCTGCTTTTTACTTGTCTAGGTTACAAGTCTTTCACCAAAGAAAAATGCTCCTCCGGTGGTACTTTTTCTGTCATCCACATTTCTAGCCCAATCAGCATCAGTGTATACCTTTAGTTCAAACTTTCCTTCCTTAGGATACCATAATCCATAATCCTCTATCTTTTTTAGGTATCTTAAGATTCTTTTAGTAGCAATCATGTGTGATTCTATAGGGTTAGCAGAAAATCTAGTGACAATTCCAACAACATGTGCTATATCCAGTCTACTATGAACTACATACATTAACTTACCAATCATGGATCGGTAATGTGTCTAATTTACCTTTGTAGTTTCATCTTCCTTTGTCAATTTACATACAGTAGCCATCAGTGTTCCCATAGGTTTAGCATCTTCCATGCCAAATGTCTTTAGTACTTCCTTTATGTATTTAGATTGTGTGATAAATATCCCATCACTCTGCTGAATCACTTGTAAGCCTAGAAAGAACTTAATCTCTCCAAACATAGACATTTCAAATTCTTGTCTCATCTCATTAGTAAAGGCTTTACATATGTGATCTTGACCTCTAAAAAAAATATCATCCACAAATATCTCAGCAATAAGAATAGTATCATCAATATCTCCTTTCATATACAAATTGTTGTTCTCACTAGTTTTAACAAATCCAATACTTAACAAGTAAGTATGCAACCTTTCATACTAGACTCTTAGTGCTTTCTTCAAACCATATAAAGCTTTATGTAGTCTACATACCATGTCTTTGTTATCTGGATCAACGAACCCTTCTGGTTGTTCAATGTAGACCTCTTCTTCAAGTATACCATTTAGAAATGTTGACTTCACATCCATTTGATAGACTTTGAATTTCTTGTGTGTAGCATATGCAAGTAGCATTCTAACACCTTCCAATCTAGCAATAGGTGCAAATGTTTCACCATAATCAATGCCTTCCTCCTGTGCATAACCCTTGCATACCAATCTAGCTTTATTTCTTGTAACCTCACCATTTTCATTTAGTTTATTCTTGAAAATCCATTTAGTACTGATAACATTCATGTCTTTAGGTATGGGTACTAAACTTCAGGTTTTTTTCTTCTTTGTTTGTTCTATTTACTCTTTCATTGCATTAATCCATTCATCATTCTCCAATGCAACTTACATTCTTTGGTTCAAATTCAAAAACTAGACATGTACCTTGTCTTGCTTTGCTCCTTGTTTGCATGCCATCTTGTCTATCTCCAATAATTTGTGTCTCAGGATGATGTCTCCTAAAAAATGTTGCCATAACTTGGTCTCTTCTTTCTTGTTAATCCTGTTCAGGTTCATTTGCCTACTCAGTAGCTCCATCCTGCTCGTCGGTTTCTCTTTCCTATTGTTCTGTATTGTTTTCTTGCTAACTGGTTATCACAGGTTGTAGCTTCGGTAGGTACTTTGGTTGGTCAATGTAAGTGAATCTACCATAGTCTTCCTATTCCTTTCTACTTTCCTCTATGTTCTTGTCATCAAACTCATCAACTCGGACATTAATACTTTCAATCATTTTATTTATAACCTTATTTAGATATTTATATGCTTTACTTTTAGTGGAATATCCCATAAATATCCCTTCATCACCTTTTGAATCAAATTTACCATTTCTCTCATCTTTCAGAATAAAGCATTTACTCCCAAAAATCCTAAAATAACTTACAGTAGGTTTGTGTCCAAACCATAGTTCAGAGGGTGTCTTATTGGTGTCCTTCTTTAGTTATACTTGGTTAAGAACATAGAATGTAGTGCTAACAGCTTCCCTCCAATATGTCTAAGAAACATTCTTTTGCAACATCAGTGTCCTAGCACAGTCAATTATTGACCTGTTCCTTCTTTCAGCAATGCCATTTTGCTGGGGTGTCCTCAGTGTAGAGACCTGTCTTTTAAGACCATGCTCATTACAGAAATTAGTAAATTCATCAGAGATAAATTCACCTCCTCTATTAGATCTTAAGCATTTTAATTCCTTACTAGTCTCTTTTTCTACTTTTTCCTTATACCACTTAACAATCTTGAATGCTTCAGATTTTTCTTTTAGAAACATAATAGTCATCAATCTAGTATATTCATCAACAAAAAGAATAAAGTATCTATCACCATAATAACTCTGAGTTCTCATAGGATCACATAGGCTGCTATGAACCAACTCAAGTATCTTCTTTGTTGAATAATCCTTTCTTTTGAAACTAGACTTTGTCATTTTCCCTTTCTGACATTCATAGCACATAACATGATCGGGTTTTGACAAGTTAGGCAGACCTCTAACTCTTTTCTTTTTACTGATCTTAATCATGTTATCAAAATTCACATGACATAACCTTTTATGCCATAACCAAACATCTTCATTTTTCATCATCAAGAAAGAAGACTCATTAGTATCAAGATAGAACAGATTACCTCTTGATTGTGCACTAGTTCCAACTAGTCTTCCTCCATCATCAAAGATTTTCACTTTCTTGCTTTCAAAAGAAACTCGGTGACTAGAATTGTTTAGCTGTGCCACACTTAAAAAGTTATAGTTCAGTCCATCTACCCAATAAGCATTATCACATTTTATCCTATCATTTATCATCAAGGATCCTTTACCTCTTACCATATAGGGTGTATCATTACCCATCTTAACTAATCCTCCATTGTATTCTTCAAGTTGATCAAATTTCTCTTCATCACCAGTGATGTGATGTGTACACCCATTGTCTATGATCCATGTGTCATTTTTGTCAACTTTAGAGATCAATTCTTTTTCTTCATGTTTTTCTTCTTCCTTGGAATCATCTTTCATAGCAACAAATACAACTTCTACAACATCATCATAATTAGATTCAGATTCATTATCTTTAGCTATGTAACATACCTTTTTCCCTTTTTTAGTATTGTCTCGGTTGTCTCTGTTGTTGTATCAGTAGCTCCTATTGACTCTCTTGCCATAGCTTCCTTGAGATCGGTCTTTGGATCTTTCATCATATTTCTTATTTGGACACCTAGTAGTAATGTGACCAACCTCTTTATAGTTAAAACATGTGAAATGTAGCTTACCTCTATATCTTCCCTTTCCTTTAGGTAACCTTCTAGCCATAAGAGCTTTAAGTTCATCAAGCTCATCATCAATATTGCTATCACTATCACCATTCTTATAATTCCTACTACTAGACTTACCAATCTTTAGAGAAGACATGAAAGTAGACTCAATAGTTGGTACAACAATGTTATCAAAGTTATTCAATTCAAAGGTTGTGAGCTTACCAATCAGAGTGTTAAGAGTAGGGTTGGATGTATTCCTTATTTCATGAATTGCAGAGATCCTAATTGCATACATTGGCAATAAAGTTATGAGAATATTGCTTATCACTGTTTCATCATCAATAACTCCATCTGATGCTCTAATAGCATGTACACCTCTTGTAGTCTATTTATGTATTGCACAATGTTCTCACCTTCCTTCATCTTCATATCATTGAATTTGCCACTTAGGCTTTCAGCTCGGCCTCTTTTAACATTCAAATCACCATTGTATATTAGAGTTAGTTTGTCCCACATGACTTTGGTAGTAGTGCATTCTTTAATATCTTAAAATTTGGCATTAGTCTAGGTAGTAGCAAGTTCCATCATAGTGATGTTCTATTCATGCCTGTCTCTCAGTTGATCAAGGGTCAGGGGACCAGTGGTTAGTTGTATATAGCCATTCTCCATTAGTTCTAGTGCATAATTCCCAATTCTAGATATGTGCAACTTCAGTCAGCTTTGGCATACTATGAAGTTCTCTTTTTTTAGTCTTGGCACTTCCCTCTTATACATTTTGAGACCTTTGTGCTGAAGTCCTTAAAACTCTATTCTAAGCAACCATAGCTATGATACCAATTGTTAGAATAACTGAGAGGGGGGTGAATTAGTTAGTCACTTTCCCAAACCAAAATGTATAATCCAAAACAATTACTTCATCTTCTGCTACTCGGTAAACATTAAATACTTTCACTGTTTGTTCTTTTACTGATTATCATTCTAAAACATATAGTATTTACTGATCAAATCAAATATGCAACATGCAAATATGACATCAAACACATATCAAAATCAACATATAACACAAGAGATTTAACGTGGAAACCTTGTGAAGGGAAAAACCACCTGGGACCAGCAACCCAAAAATATTCACTCTTCTAAAGTGAGGTCGGCGAAGATCCAACCCTGTTAAAGGTTTACAAACACACTGTTAGGTGTGACCTTGTTAGAGGATTTTAGACCAACTATTATTGTCCAACTAGCATTCACTATGGGGTTGACATGATAACAATGTTCATTCTATGAATGATACATAATAGGACTTTCTTAGTCCACTCAGTTAAGAGATTTGACTGTGTACAATGGTTAAATATGTAATAGTAGGTGATTTGATTTATTACAACTTCAATTGAAGATATACAGATCAGTATTCAGCTCATACAAATCTTTCTGATCAATGTAACACTTCTAATTTAACAATATATCAACTTACTGTCCATCGGTAATTACTCTCTATCACTTGGTAATGCTCTGCAGTTGGGTTCTCCTTAACCAGTATGATCAGAATGCATGAAAACTTGTTCACGTGATAATTCTATACTTTCCTTTTCTTCTAGTGATCATTCATTATGAAATCATCAGTCTCTTATATTGACATGTAAACCATTTTCTTCTTGTCCATTAGATTTTGCCGCTTAATTTCATCCACTGATTTTTCCGCTTTAACCTTCTTCGGCTGATGTGTCAATAAAATGTTTCAATCTACTCCATTAGATCTTCCTTGAATTTTGTTAGCCATTGATCATCATAACAAACATTATCTTTAACACTAAAATTGAGGTACTTCCAGCTAATCAATCTTATCAGCTAAACTGATCATTTAATTCTTTCTGTTCTACTCAGTTAACAAAGATATGCATCGGTGAATCTAAGCTTAGTTTACAATTTTCTAGGTATACACAACACTCTGTCGATGTATACTAAAATGCTTCATTAACCAACAACACTGCTTTGTGTCTCTAGGCTCTTTTCCTCATCATAGATGAATGCAACATAATTAAGTCAATATCATAAGGTCATAGAATCATCAACAAGTTACTTAATGTATTCCTTATCCTCATCTGTCATATCCATCTTTTTGATATTGATATTTCTGTCCTTCATCTCTTTCACTCCTTTCTCCAGATGTTTCAGTATAGTAACTTACAATATAAGTACTATCATACTAGTTGACATCAATGACAACATAATACTGATTTAATCATCTTACATATCTAATCAATTAGCTCAGTGATATTTAATCATAGATTCTTCAATTAGGTTCTAAATCAATTGTAGGTTCAACATAAAGAAAGTCAAAAATTGTGTTGATGATGCTATTACATTATACTAGCTCTATCTAAGATGGCCAAATTCCACAAAAGACATAAAGGAATAGATTGACTCAATTGAGTCACAGATCATTGACATGGTGAGTATATATGATTGGGACAAGGACATTAATAGTTCCATAAAAATAAAAATATAGAAACTATGTATGCAACTATTATTTCTATGGGAGCATATGAGTTATATCTCAAATTAGTTTGGCATGTTAAGGGAAACATTTAATTCAAGATTGACATTCTTATCCAACATTCTAAAGGAAGCAGATTAAAGAGAATAGAAGACGAACAATTTGGATAGCACTCGCAATGCTAAAGATATATATCTTTATTTTGAGTGTCAAAACTAGAGTCTCTCCTTTTCCATGGCTACTTGGGAATATAGAACTTAAGACACAATACAAGAAAAAATTTCCTTCAAAGCATGCACAATAAGAAGAGTTTTTTTTCTTTTTCCTTTTTTTGGACATAAAACTCATGATTTTTTGTACACTACCCTAGGTTTTAGAAGATATGTCAAAGGGAGATCTTTCTAAGATGATGTATATGGACAAGGAAAAAATATATATAGTTATTATAGGTACATGATTTTTTGATAGTTTAGCCTTTTACCTTGATGTCAAAGGGGGAGAGATACTTAATTGGACCAACCTTATATGGAAGAGCTATTGGAAATAGGAGTAGATGTATAAATAATATAATAAATATTAATACAGATTTTCTATCAATTACTAATTTATATTGAAAATTAAGGCCTCAGAAATGAGCATTGATAACTTTTTCAAATAAGAGGAACACTTTCCAAAAATCAAAAGAACCCACAAATTAATCTATTTTACTTGATCAAACTTCTAAAAATATGCACAAAAATTAGTGAGTGACTTATTTTAAAAGAATAATTTGAACGTGCAAATGAAATTCTTTTTTTTCTAAAGAAAATTTGTAGAATCAAATCTCCCATATTCATCTATACGAATAAATACTTAGTATATTTTTCCTAACAACACCACCAAGCTAATTTTCAAACCAAAATATCCTAAAAACTACATTTTCACAACAAGCTATAGGAAATATTTTATTGATATTAAATCAAATTAAAATTCCTATATCTATAAATCTATTTAAAATTGTTCATTTCCTTTATTTATTTTCAAATTTTAAATTTGTACATACTTTTTCTTTGAATCCCATTTCTCTCCTTCTACTCTTCTATGCACCTCCTTCTTACTACCGCACCTTGTTATCCCATATTCCTCTCAACACACTTATCCTCTTTATCTCTATTTTGGTAGATTTTTCCTTTCCTCTACCATATTTCTCTAGTTCCCTTTATTGTTTTTATTTTAATCATTGGTGGTGATTCTTCCTCGCTTCATTGTGTACTAATTTAAAAATGAGAGAACATTATTTGAATTTTTGTACAACTCTATTTTTATCCATGAAAAGTGTGCCTTTTCAACTTCAAACTACTATTCAAAAAACCCACACTTTGTCTTCCCACATTCCCAACCAAGATGCTCTTGTTTTAAAATCATTTGGTAAAATGTTTGCGAGCATAAGCTCAGAAAAGTAGAATTGAGTGATAGAATAACCTTTTTAGACTAAGAACAATTTACATTGAACTCCATCCTTATTAAAAAATTCCACAAAGTCATTTATTTTTCCTCTTCTTACAACATCTTGTTCAAAGCATTCACTATATTCCTCTAACTATTCTCTTCTTTACTCCTCTTTCTATGCATGGAATCAATTCCAAAATAGTCCAATTTCCTCCACCAAATACTCTTTCTAGTGGTATGTGGTGAATAATCATGAAAATACTATACACTCATCATGTTAGGGTTTATCTCATTAACTAACCTTGTAAACCACCTCAAAAGGCTTGATAAACAACTAGTTGTATCATGCAAAATTATTAGATTGCAATTTTCTCTTTGGTGGATAATAAAATGAGTGGATAGTTGTTTCTCCAGTGTATGTAGCCCATATTGGGTGAACCACATTAGATCTTTATGTTATTGCATTCATGTCTTCTCTTATTTTTACATTATATTTGTTGGAAATATAGATGCAGTAACTGAGAGGGGGGGTGAATCAGTTAACCACAAAAAATATTACCATTGATCCCTTAAATATCTTAACAAATTATTTACTGTGCCACTCGATAAATATATAGAGAAATGTTAAAACTTGATCCTTGAAGTGTGTAATAATTAAATTGTTCTTAAGCATTCATCACTGATTAACTTACATGAATAAATAAAATAACATGAACACAAGAGACACCAGATTTACCGTGGAAACCCAATATGGGAAAAACCACCAATGTAACTAGTTACTATTTTTCACTCTTCTGAAGTGATGCTCGGTTAGAAGCCAACCCGGTAAAAGGTTACAAAACACACTGTTAGGTGTGACCTTGTTAGAGGATTTAATCACCCTACTAGGAGTGGCCTTGTAAGAGGTCTTGAAACAATTCAATAGAATTGTCACCTTGTTAGAGGATTTACAAAATGGTTGTTAAACCAACTCAGTTAAGAGATTTTGATATCACTGCTACAATTGCAAGAGAGTAACAATGAAATGACCTGCAACTGAATTGCTGAATATAGATCTCTGTTCTGCTTCACTAGATCTTTACTGATCAAATAAATCTTTGCTGCTCCTCAAGGATATCTGACCATCCTTCAAAATTCACACATACCTTTCTTCAAAATGATTTCTACATGCTGTATGTCTTTTATTCACCACTTGACCTTCTATATATATATGCCATTTCATTAACATTTAGATTTTCAAGTCGGCACTAATAATTATTATAATAGTCAGCTTGGATAAACAAACTGTAATAACAAAATTCTTTGAAGGGCCGACCTTGCTCGGTAAACATTAATCCTGAAAAGATTTCCTTCAGTGACCGAGTGAACTCGGTAACCACAATGAATTCTGGAACATCCT
This sequence comes from Chamaecyparis obtusa, assembly GCA_027943335.1. Taxonomy (NCBI): domain Eukaryota; kingdom Viridiplantae; phylum Streptophyta; class Pinopsida; order Cupressales; family Cupressaceae; genus Chamaecyparis; species Chamaecyparis obtusa. Next base: position 636,428 of record BSBK01007724.1, read on the forward strand.
TCAGAGACCGAGAGAGCTCGGTGACCACTAATTTTTCTTCGATAACCGAGGAGGCTCGGTTAACACTGTTACCCTGTCATGTTTTCTTTAGACACCTGAGAGAACTCGGTAGACACTAAAAACTACCTAGTTGACCAACTGAGCTCGGTAGATATTGAGAACCGCTTAGCTGACCTACTGAACTTGGTAGATACTGAGAATGATAATTGATATGACATTTGTGTGACATCAAAGACAACACATAGCTAATCCAACAATGTCCTTTAGACAATTGTATCCAACAATCTCCCTATTTGGCATTGATGGCAACACAACATGTCATAGCACAATGAAATTTCAAAGAGAAACCTAGAGTAAGAAACATATCCTTAGCTTCATTCTGATTCCCATCATCTTCAAACTTCTTTCTCTGACTGAGAACTCTCCCTCTTAAATTCTCAAATTATTCTTCTTAGAAATTTCTTGAAATGACAGCAAACTCTCCCTCTTTGACAACACATGCCAAAGACAACTTACACAGTTTCGGTAAATATCAATGTACCTTATGTACTGATTCATATTCAATGATTCCCTGACTATGCTACATCAACTGATTGATCTTCAACATGTTCTGGTTGATGCATCACTAAAACTTTATTTAGTGAACCTCGGACAGGGGAGTGACCCCTAACTTGCCTCTTAGATACAAGAATGCATCCTTAGGTAGTGGCTTCGTGAAGATATCTGCAATTTGTTCTTTTGTATGAATATATTCCAACTTGATTTCCTTGTCCTGCACCAATTCTCTGACAAATGATATTTAATTGCAATGTGCTTGGTTTTGGAATGCATTACTGGATTCTTTGAAATATTTATTGGACTTGTATTATCACAAAACATAACAACTGGTTCTTTGATCTCAACCTTCATGCCTTCCAAAAGCTATTTAAACCATATAATATTAGAGTAGTTTACTGCTGCAGCAACATATTCTGCTTCTGCTATGGATTGGGATGTGTAGTTTTGCTTTTTACTAGTCCAAGATACTAACCTCTTGCCAAGAAAGAATGCTCCACCACTTGTACTCTTTCTATCATTAATGTTTCCTGCCCAATTAGCATCAGCAAATAATTTTAAATCCAGATTGCCTCCAAATTTATACCACAAGCCATAATCTTCAGTTCCCCTTAAATACCTCAAGATTCTTTTGATTGCCATCATGTGATTTTTTCTGGGTTTAGCCGAGAATCTTGCCACTATACCAATTGCTAAGGCAATATCAGGCCTTGTGTGTACTACATACTATAATTTTCCAATCATTGATCTGTATAAGGTCTGATCTACTTCTTTTGAATCATCATCTTTGGTAAGCTTCAGTCCAGTACACATGGGTGTACCAACTGGTTTTGAATCTTCCATACCAAATTTCTTAAGTATTTCCCTGATATATTTAGACTGAGTAATGTAGATACCATTTTTGTTCTGCTGAATCTGAAGTCCAACAAAGAATTTTATCTGACCAAACATAGACATTTCAAATTCTTTGTTCATATGCTTTGAAAATTCTTTGCACTGATCATCATTTCCTGTAAACACAGTATCATCCACAAATATTTCTGCCAAAACAATTTTGTTATCTGATCCTTCTTTGATGTATAAATTACTGTTGTCATTAGCTCTTTTGAAATCAATCTGAGTAAGATAGTTATGTAATCTTTCATACCATGATCTAGGAGCTTGTTTTAGACCATACAATGCTTTGTGTAATTTGTAGACCATATCCCTTTTGTCTGGATCAATAAAACCTTCAGGTTGCTCAATGTAGACTTCCTATAGAATACCATTGAGAAAATAAGATTTTATATCCATATGATATACCTTAAATCCTTTATGTGCTGCATATGCAAGTAAAGTCCTCACACCTTCTAATCTTGCAACAGGACCAAAAGTCTCTCCATAATCTATTCCTTCTTCTTGAGAATATCCTTTACATACCAATCTTGCTTTGTTTCTTGATACTTGACCATCTTCATTCAACTTATTTCTGAATACCCATTTTGTCCCAATTACATTTTTATCTTTAGGCCTAGGTACAAGAGTCCATGTCTTATTTTTCTCTATTTTCTCTATTTCTTCATTCATAGCCTCAATCCAAATTTCATTTTCTAATGCATCTTTGATATTTTTAGGTTCAAAATCAGCAAGTAAACATGTACCTTTTAGTTTACTTCTTGTCATAGTACCATCTGATTTGTTTCCAATAATCTAATCTAGTTTATGATGCTTTCTGACGTACTTGGCTAATATAGGTTCCTTGCTTCTTGAATGAGTTACATTGTCATCTTCTTCATCTTCAGGTTCAGATTGCTCGGGCTTGGTAGATACTTGCTCGGTAGCTTTAGACTGAGACTCAGTACTTTGTGACTTGGTCTAAACTTCTTCTTGTGACTTGGTTACTATACTGGGCTCGGTAGATGTAGTCTTCTTATATGTGTTTGGCAATGTATCAGGTTCGATGTAAAAATTTTTTTTGTAGTCCTCTGGTTCCTTTTTTCTTTCTTCTTCAGTCTTTTCTACAAACTCATCAATTCTCACATGTGCACTTTCTATGATTTTGTGAGTAGACAAATTTAGACATCTATATGCCTTACTTTTGCAAGAATATCCCAAAAATATTCCTTCATCACTTTTTACATCAAATTTTCCTTTTCTAGATTCCTTTAAGATGTAACATTTACAACCAAATACTTTTAGGTAACTTACATTTGGTTTGTAGCCATACCATAGCTCATACGGAGTCTTGAATGTGTCTTTTCTCAGCTGTACTCGGTTCAAGGTATGAACTGCAGTGCTGATAGCTTCCTTCTAGTATTTCATAGCAATGTTCTTTTCAATCATTAGAGTCCTTGTACAGTCCATGATAGATCTATTCCTTCTTTCAGCTATTCCATTCTGCTCAGGAGTTCTCAGGGCTGATACCTGTCTTTTGATTCCTCTTTCAATGCAGAAATTATTGAATTCATGGGAGATGAATTCACCACCTCTGTTTGATCTCAAGCATTTTATTCTTTTTCCTGTTTCCTTTTCTACTCTTGCTAAATACCATTTGAACTTCTCAAATGCTTCAGACTTTTCTCTTAAATACATAATAGTCATCATTCTAGAGTAATCATCAACAAAGAGAATAAAGAATTTTTCTCTGGTATAGCTCTCAATTCCAATAGGTCCACATAAATTAGTATGCACAATTTCCAAAATATTTTTAGACTAATAGTTTTTACTTTTAAAACTAGACTTTCCCATTTTACCAATTTGACAATTCTTGCATAGACCAACATCAGGTTTCTTCAAAGTAGGAATACCTCTTACTTTCTTGAATTTTCTTATTTTCATCATGTTGTCAAAATTTACATGACATAAGCTTTTGTGCCATAACCAAATTTATTCAATTTGAGCAATAAAACATGAGTAATCACCAAGATCAAGATAAAACAGGTTACTTTTGGTTTGTTTTCCTGATCCTATTAGTTTTCCTTTGTCATCTAGCAGTCTTGCTTTTCCATTCATGAATTCAACCTTGAATCCAATGTTGATTAGCTATTCTACACTTAGAAGATTATGCTTTAGTCCTTCGACCCAATATGCATTATCACATATAAGTTCTTTGGTTAATGAAATTCATCCCTTTCCTTTTATACAACAGGGTTCATTGTTTCCAAACCTTACATTACCACCATCAAAGTTTTCAAAGTGTTCAAATTTGGTCCTGTCACCAGTCATATGATGTGAACATCCACTGTCTATAATCCATGTATCATTCTTGCTTATATGAGAGATAAGTGCCATCTCATCTTCATCATTATCAGATTCATCTTTTACAACAATGAAAACAATTTCTTCTTCACTATCATCTGAGTCTTTAGCTAAAAAACATGTTTTCTTACCTTTATCCTTGAATGATTTGAAATTTTTCTTGCAATTGCACTTATAATTTTTCTTCTCATCTTTGCTTTGCTTGTTTGGACACCTAGCTGCAATATGACCAATTTCTTCACATGAAAAATAGATTAAGGGAGTTTTACCTTTGTATTTTCCTCTGCCTCTTGAATACTTCTTTGCAAGTAATGCTTCAATAACTTCAAGATTGCTATCAAAACTTTCCTCTGATTCTTCTTCACTTTCTAATTGGATTTTCTTCCCTTTCTTGAGTGAAAGTTTGGCCTCAAAAGCTGATTCAATATTTTTAGAAGTTGGAACATAGTTGTCATAGTTATCTACTTCAAAGGCTGTCAATCTTCCAACTAAGGCATCTAAAGTTATATTGTGATTTTCTTCACATCTTCTTTCTTGAATAGCAAAAAATCTTATTGCATAAATAGGAAGTAATGTTCTAAGAACCTTACTTATAACAGTTTCATCATCAATTTTTCCTCCAAAAGCTCTGATTGCACTAACACTTGTCTTGATCCTTTCAACATATTTTGCAATGTTTTCTTCTTCTCTCATTTTGATATGATCAAACTATCCTCTTAGGCTCTCTGCTTTGGCTCTCTTCACATTGTCATCACCACCATAGATTTTCTTCAGCTTGTTCGACATTTCATGAGCAGTTGTGCAGTCTTTGATTTTATCAAATTCTTCATAGCTAAGAGCTGATGCAATGTCTATCATCATAGTGTTATGGTTCTTCTTCTCTGAAATGTCTTCAATAGTTAATGTGCCAATAGGAATTTTATATTCTTGATCAATATATTTGCATCTTGAATCACCAATGGAAGCCAGATGTAGTCTCATAAGACATTGGCATGCTGAAAAGTTATTTCTGTTAAGCCTTAGAATTTCTCTTTTGTAAGACATCCTGATCTTTAGCTTAGGTCCTTGAAACCCTTCCTGCAAGCACCAAAAGCTCTGATACCAATTTTTGGAAATATACATGTAGTAACTGAGAGGGGGGGTGAATCAGTTAACCACAAAAAATATTACCACTGATCCCTTAAATATCTTAACAAATTATTTACTAAGCCACTCGATAAATATACAGAGAAATGTTGAAACTTGATCCTTGAAGTGTGTAATAATTAAACTGTTCTTAAGCATTCATCACTGATTAACTTACATGAATAAAGAAAATAACATGAACACAAGAGACACCAGATTTACAGTGGAAACCCAATATGGGAAAAACCACCAATGTAACTAGTTACTATTTTTCACTCTTTTGAAGTGATGCCTAGTTAGAAGCCAACCCGGTAAAAGGTTACAAAACACACTGTTAGGTGTGACCTTGTTAGAGGATTTAATCACCTTGCTAGGAGTGGCCTTGTAAGAGGTCTTGAAAAAATTCAATAGAACTGTCACCTTGTTAGAGGATTTACAAAATGGTTGTTAAATCAACTCAATTAAGAGATTTTGATATCACTGCTACAATTGCAAGAGAGTAACAATGAAATGACCTACAACTGAATTGATGAATACATATCTCTATTCTGCTTCACTAGATCCTTACTGATCAAATAAATCTTTGCTGCTCCTCAAGGATATCTGACCATCCTTCAAAATTCGCACATACCTTTCTTCAAAATGATTTCTACATGCTGTATGTCTTTTATTCACCACTTGACCTTCTATATATATATGCCATTTCATTAACATTTAGATTGTCAAGTCGGCACTAATAATTATTATAACAGTTGGCTTGGATAAACAAACTGTAATAACAAAATTCTTTGAAGGGCTGACCTTTCTTGATAAACATTAATCTTGAAAAGATTTCCTTTGGTGACCGAGTGAACTCGGTAACCACAATGAATTCTACAACATCCTTCGGAGATCGAGAGAGCTCGATAACCACTAATTTTTCTTCGATAACCGAGGAGGCTCGGTTAACACTGTTACCCTGTCATGTTTCCTTTAGACAGCTGAGAGAACTTGGTAGACACTAAAAACTGCCTAGTTGACCGACTGAGCTTGGTAGATACTAAGACCATCTTAGCTAACCGGCTAAACTCGGTAGATACTGAGAATGATAATTGATATGACATTTGTGTGACATCAAAGACACCATATAGCTAATCCAACAATGTCCTTCAGACAATTGTATCCAACATATATTAATATTATTTATTGCTCATATCTGTTGAGACTCTAACAATTGGTAATAGAGCTCAGTGTATATTTTAGTGATTTGGTAGGAAATCTCAAATTTGAATGGGAGCAATGGAAAATGAAGGCATGCTTAATGTTGGTAAGTTCAATGACCAAAACTAGTTGTTATGGAAGATGAAAAAAGAATATTATCTTTATCAGAATGATCTCTACTTACCACTGGCTGAAAAAGAAAAAACATTGACGACTATGATGAATAAACAATGAGAAGTTCTTGGTAGGAAGGCACTAGGAACAATACATCTATGGTTGACATAGTTGGTGGCTTTCAATATAGAAAAATAGATAACAACGAAGGGTCTAATGAAGGCATTAAGAAAAAAGTACGAGGAATCCGCAGTCTCAAATAAGTTGTGATGATGGCAGAAGGTGGGCCTATTAGTGATCATTTGAATGATTTTAACACCATTACTAGTCATCTATGTTCTAAAAAATTAAATTATCATGAAGAGGTTAGGTCTCTCTTGATTTTATGCTCATTGATTGAAAGCTAGAATGACTTGGTCATGAATACAAGTAACTCTCTCTATGGATCAAACATTTTAAAGTTTGATGATAGTATTGGTGTTATCCTTAGAGAGGAAATAAAAATAAAAGTACAGGTGAGACATCAAGTAATTCTTTAACAGTTGAGAATAGGGAATGCCATAAGGAAAGAGGAAATAACCTAGGTAATAGTGGGAAATACAAAAAGAGAAGATTCAAATCTAGGGTAAATATAGAGTGCTATCATTATGAAAAGAAAGAACATCTAAATAAAGATTATTGGTCTTAAAAGGGAAAACAAGGGGATAAACAACAAGGAAATAAAAATGAAGAAAATGTATCAGGTGATGTGTTACAATTTAATGTATTTATTTTTTCTTTGGATAATATTATTGATTTTGAGGTGTTGGACTCATGGGATTCTTTTCATGCCATAGCCCATAGAAAACACTTTTATAGACTATGTTCAAGGTGATTTTGTACAAGTTTATTTAGGTATTGATGAGCCATGAAAAATTATTGGAAAGGGAAACATATAGATAAAATTACCAAATGGAAAGAAATGAATTCTAAAAGAGGTGAGATATGTGCCTAATTTGAGAAGAAATTTAATATAAGTAGGATAAATGGAAGTGAAGGTTTCATAACCATATTCAAAGATATTTCATGGAAGGTTACTAAAGATTTATTGATAATAACAAAAGGGGAAAAGGTAGGTACATCATATTAAGTACTAGTAATACTGATTATTCTATTTCTCTAGCTTCCATAGGAATGCATACAACTCTATGAAATCATCAAATTGGACATATGAGTGAGAAGGGGATGAAGATTCTCCATTCCAATAATTTATTACCAGGTTTGAAACAAGTTAATTTGGATTTTTGTAAAAACTATGTTTAAGGGAAAATAAAAGAGAGTCAAATTGCTTAGAGTTGAGAAGGAAAAGAAGAGTGAAAAGTTAGATCTTGTCCATTCAGATGTACGGAGACTAGCTTAGGTGTCATCAATATGATAACTATTATTTTGTTACTTTTATTGATGATGCAACTAGGAAAAATTGGGTTTATTTCATTCCCAAAAATTTGATGTATTTGAAATCTTTAAGAAATGGAAAGATTTAGTTGATAATGAGATATGAAACAAGTTGAAGTGTCTCAGATCAGATAATGGAGGTGAATATTGTAGCAAAGAGTTTGATAGTGTTTCTCTTTCGGGTTTGATTGTCCTTGATGCCAAACACAATAATCAATTAGTGGCTATCTGTGGAAATAGTGGCATTAACTTTTTGATATCAAGCATGTCATTTTTTCAGTATATAGACTTACTAGTTTCTATGAATAATGGGTTGATCAGTCTTGGAATCAATGTTCAGTTACAATGTTGCATTATGATTAGGTTACACAAGTTGATATTGATCACTTTGATCACATAAATTGATATTATAAATATTATTGATCAAGTTGATACATTTCTGATCTCAATTTGCATTGAATCCATGTAGTAGTTAAAAGTATGTTAAAGCCTTAATTGATCTTGATATAAAGTTGAGTAATTCAAGTTTCAATCACATTGGTCAAATATTGTGACCATGACATTTATAACTAATGTTGCTAGAAAGACCTTTTGGTTAGCTCCCTTTCCACTCCTTCATATTTGAAAAGGTTTGGTGAATTCCATATCAAAAAACATTTATGAGAATTAATTGAAGTTGTGTATTTTGAGCACCATTTTTGGTGCTTTCATTTGAATGTATTTTGTTAAACAATGTAATGGCTTCATTATGAAACCCTAGCTCTTACAAGCTAGGGAATCACATCTCAAGGGAATGGTTTTTGATTAGTTATAGTGGTGGCTTAGTTAAGAGAAATATTATTGTGGTTATGAATTAGTTTGTAGAGTAAGATTGAAACAATGTGACAAGTTTGAGTGTGGGATCTATGGAGTTTGAAAATGCTGAGTTTTGCTAGGTGTGTACTCAGTTTCCCGCTCTTTTATTTTGAGTTCATCATGCATCATGCTTTGTATTGTTAATTTTGGTACATACATATGATATTGTTCTTGTTCTTAGGGTAATGTTATTGTGTTTATTTTTAATACCCTATACTTGGGATTATCTCTTTCGTATGACATCAAAAAGGGTTTAGCATGTAGTTTTGTGTTTGTTATCTTCTTTATACAAAACTCATGTCAGGTTTTCTCTTAGTTGTATATGTAGTTTCAAATGTTTTTTTTTTTGGATATCGGTCATATTACTTTAAGGATTTATCAATCTTTAATATGCACAATCATAGTATATGAAGCACATGCATTGCTCATAGTATTTGAAGGTCATTCGATCAAATATTTTGGGTTTGTTTTTTTGCATGTATACCAGAATGGTTATGTTTCATTTATGCTTTCATTACGAGTGTATATATTTTCATTTGAAGAAGACTTCATTCATACTCAAATGTGTCACAATCGACATTACATTTGTATTATAGTTTTATCTTTAAAGATCATTTTTCTTGATCATAAACCCTTGGCCAAGGGCTTAATGTGTTAGGTTTATATGTTGTGATTTCATAAGTTTATTATATGTCTTTTGCATTGTCCTGTACTATTGTAGTATGATGCACTCACTTGAAACAAAGCATGACATAATATAGTTAGTTACAATATATGTGATATAATTTTCTTGAGCATGATTACAGTCATTAGCAGAAAACATGATGAAGATGTTTTTGGTAATATGACATTGTTTTAAAGTCACACTTATCATTTTAGTTTATCATTGATGCATTCAAATATTGACATACAATATTATAAATGAAGGTTACTAATATTGTTCTTTTGATCAAAATTAATTTAAATTTACTATAATGACAACATTAAGGCATATTATGATACATGATGTTGATAAGTTTGGAATCAATTTATAGTTGGTTTGATATCAGTTTTATGAATCAATTCTTTAATGATACCTATTTATGAAATAGAGGTAAAGCATTTCAATAGATTGACAAAGAAGAGATATTTGGGTTTTGATTAATTATATTTGTAAACTTTGTGCATAATCAGTTTGACATAAAACACTAATTAGTATAAGATTTATGGTTGGTATTTAATGCTTGGTTAGATGCAAAAACATGTATTAAATTTAATCATGTATGAGATAGACTATAAGTTCTACATGACAATCAAATTTTTTGATCTCCGTATGTAAGACAATTAAAAAGTATAGAAAAGCCAGTGAGGCATATAAGACTATTAGTGAGATAGCAGTTGTCAGTGAGACATTTGTATAGCTAGTAAGGTAGTTTAAAATTAATTTTAGATTAAGCTAGTGAGATGTTTCGAGTGATTTTTTACACTAGCTTAAGCTAGTGAGATGCAGGTTGAAACCAGAAAGAAGTGGGAGAAATGAATGAAAGAGGAGATGGATGATATTGATACAAAATCAAACTTGGGAGTTAGTTGAATTGCTTAAAGGTAAGTGAGAATTTCCTAACAAATGGTTTTACAGGTTAAAGGAAGAACATGAGGGGAAGAAAGAATATAGGGATAGAATTGTGGTAAAAGGTTTTACATAGAAAAAAGGTATTGATTTTGTTGAAATATTTTCTCTTTTTGTTACAATGACTTCACTTTGAGATATTCTAAGTCTTTTGACTATCGAATATTTTCATATGGAACAATTAGATGTCAAGGTAAATTTTCTCCATGGATATTTGGAGGAAGTGATTTATATTCAACAACTATAAGAATATGAGGTCAAAGATAAGGATGAATTAGTGTGTACATTGAAGAAGACCTTAAATATGGGCTAAAACAAGAACCTCAATAATGGTCTTTACAATTTTATAGGTTTATGGATGAACAAGGTCATAATAGATGTCATTATAATCATTGTGTTTATTTTAAGAAATTAGATAAGGGTAGTGTAACACCCCATACTACTAATCAAATAAAAATAAACAACCACAAGAGAACCAATGAAATTAACTTGAACAACACAACAATTTTTTATTTATTAACAAGGTACAACATAGCACCAATTTACAAAACAACTGACATAATCAGTTATTTAAACATCCAAGGTAAACAATTACATGAGAGTAGATCAACATACTCAACATTTAATACAAATATAATAAGAGTTCCAGAGTGCATCTAATTGATCCTAGATATCCTAAGCACTGTTTTGATAACAAGTAACCAAGTAATAATCTGTTTTCCATAAATCTTTACAATAGTCAACCATTCCCCCAAAAACATAGTTTTCCTCATCTAGAAACCTAAAAACACCAAAATATAAAACAACCACAACAAATAGGGCTTAGTCAAAAAGACTAAGATGATGGAATACCTCCAAAGCATTTGCATCATACAGGTTAAAACCTTAACAAAATAATCTGAACCATGCATATAAAAATAGACATATTTCATCATTACAAGAAGCATTTCATTTCTAAACAACAGAAATAAACTCGCAAAGAAAATGACAAGGTGATGATCCACTAGCTTTGGGTATCTACATAAGAATCAATGATCAGTAACCAATAGGAAACTCGAAGAATTCATTATGCCAGGCTTATTCTTTCCAAGCAATAAGGTAAAACCATTCCCTTACTTCACCAACATGTGCAAGTAATCAGGGCAACATATTTTATCTTTTTAAATGAAACCCATAGCCCATGAATTATCAAATTATCACTTAGTAATTAATTGACAGATATTCTTTCACCTTCAGGCTCTAGACAAAAGTCAGCTTCCCATACTAAGGATCACACTTGCATTATCTTAAAACACTTCATACTACCAAAATAGCTAACCATAGTAAAAATATGAATTACCAAATCAACTATTAGTGTATAATTAACAACTGAATCCATAATACTTGAAACAACCATTTAAAATTTCCACATACATTGATGAAACCACTTTCCAAAAATAGCCACAACAAGCATCTTCTTTTCATCACTCAAAGAATAACTTAAGCAAAATTTCCAATGCTATTCCTAGAAACTTAAACAATATTAATATCCAATTCCTAATATCTAATTGCAATTTTAATAACAGAAAAATGGAACATCCAATTCTATTGTCAACAATAATACCTAAGATTCAATTCCATTCTTCTGTCACATTCTAACTAACATAGTTATTGTGAATCCATAGAAAGTTAACAATCAACTTTAATACCAAAGAATAATGTAGAATTACACATTAACTACATAATTACCGCCCGTATACAAATACACTTGTTCAATTCTGTTACCTCCGTTACCAAGTCACTTATGTACATACTTGTAGGCATAAACACATATATGTACATATGTATATACACTCACAATATGTGTATATACATATATACATATACATTCCTACAAATATATATATATATATGTATGCACATACTTATAGGCTCACACATATATATGCATATGTATATACACTCACGGTACGTGTATATACATATATACATATACATGACTATAAGTATATAAATATATATATATATATATATATATATAAATATATATATATATATATATATATATATATATATATATATATATATATATATATATATATATATATATATATATATATATATATATATATATATATATATATATATATATATATATATATATATATATATATATATATATATATATATATATATATATATATATATATTTATGTACCCTTGTATTAAAACAAAGTTCAGAGCACTACATCAAAGTTGTAATAAAATCAGAAAACATGAATTCAAAAATTCCAGTCTAAAAATGAATTATCAGTTACTGATACAACTCCAAAATTCCACAGACAGCAAATATACTGCAACAGTAGCCCTCAAATAACCTTCAAACCAAAGTCATAACTCAATCAATGAAAGAATTAATGTGACAACAGAGGCTTCCATTAGAGACCCCACATCAACAGAGAATACCATAGTACCAAGAAACAAAACCATGTTCTATTTCCTGCTACAACATGATCATCTAAAAGAACTTGATTCCTAATAAAATTTACCAATAGACCCAGCAATCCTCATAAACAATAGCTGCTGTAATAGTAACCAGAACTTAATTCCCTCCATCTAGAGCATAGAACTGTGAACATTCATATCAACCACTAACACCAGAGACCGATACATATATCATACGATGAGTGTTCTCTACAAAACCTTGTGGTAACTGAATCTCCCATCTCTCGAGCCAATACTACAAGCTACTAGATAGAGAGAAGCATTCTACAGAATCTATAACCATGACTTAACAAAGCTTCCCTATACCAATGCTCGACAAGACAAGAAAGTCAACTACAACATTCTAACAGTGGCATCACAACGAACATTAGCTGTGTTTACTAAACAAAATAAACTACCAACTAAATAATAAGAAATCGGGTACTAATATGAATTCACTTAATGTTTCAACATTGCCAAGAAACTTCCCACCATGGTTAAAAATCCATTCTAACCTAGGAACCACAAAACCCGATAACTATACCAATTAGAGAATGCAATAAAACCAGAATTCTCAAAACCCAAATACCTGGCGACAAGACCAATATCAACACTAGAACAAACTAATCCTATTCACAACATAACATTCCCAAAGTTCGGTAAAAGAATTGGTAGTAGAGAGGCGACAGCTTCACAGTCTTCACTCTCCATTACTACTTCCTTACACAATACATTGTTGTTCCCACTACTTAAGATCACAACAAGTGACATGAAATAGTGAAACACACAAACCCCCAAACTTAGGAAACCTTACGCTTCCACACTCCTATAAACAGTATCACCATTTTGACAAGCTCAAAAATAATATTCTAATCAACTGAACCAAAAACACACAACCGAAATACCAATTTTCAAATAGTGAACATAACACTGTGATGTACAAAACCACACACATTTTGAAAGACATTTCTACAGTATACAAGAACATTTAATCATATTGCATAACCAGAATATAAACCATTTAAATGAAATTTTATAACTAGATTCATATAGAAAGCAAGAGTAGAGTTAGAGAATGCCCCTGCCTTTATAACAGAGTGGGAGTGTCCTGAACTCGAAGTTGAAGCCAAAGACCTTGCTCCCAACTGGCGAGCTACACCAAAACCAAATCCTTTCTCAGCAAAGCTAAACCCACAGAAAAAGTCCAAGAACCAAGCAACGAAACCGAGCACCCCGTGACAGAGCTCATTTCATAAGCACCAAAAATCAAATAGTGCTTCCAAAAGATAGCTCAAAAACCAGAAATAGAACCATGAAATGCAAAATGGAGAATCCCATTAATAATGCACAAGTATACAACCATATTCCTCTCCAAACTAAATAGATGACTCCATTTTTGCAACCTTTCCAGGCATCAAACCCATTACCATAACAGAGAAAAACCTTGCCAAAGCAAATGACCGATAGCGAACTGAAGTCATTCAATTCCCATAAACATGTCGTAGCTGCATTAAAGTCCAAACTTATCTTTCACTGCCACCTTCACTAAACATAGCGACAGCTATCACAACAGTACACATACTTACCAAGAACTCCCACTTACCCATGCTCAGAGTAAATTCACATGTGCATAAAACAACCAATTTCCCACTACACATTCAAACATAGCAAAAACAAATATCTTGGCATAGAGAACTTATTATGACATAGCCACATTATTCCTAGTTCACGACACCATAGGGAGTATCTCAAAGCCATAACCAATGTTAAACAATTCACTAATCTTAACTTGCTAACCATAAAACAAAGAATGCTAGGATATTATTAATCCCCCTTCCATTTTAACACATATCTTCCCACTAACTCATTCAAACATAACAGTCTTATTTATATTCATTTAAATTTAAATTTTCACTTAACAATAGATGCTAACATAATAAAATCATTTATACACTAGCATTAATCATAAAATTAACCATATTTTCCTTCACAATAACAGACCATTATAACATCAAAATTCTCATTAATAAAAACTTAATTGCAGAATAGGAATTCCTCATCCTTCTTCCTAAGAACACAAATTTCCAAGTACCAAAGTCAACAGAGAAATTGATAATTCAGAAAAGACAGTGTCTACAGTTATTTAATTAAATCCAATGTCATAGTCTAACCAAAGATTAACAATTAATAGCCAAACTAAATATCCCTAATCTATCTAAGATATAAATCACAGTTAAAACAAAGTTATAATCCACTTCTAACCAAAAGAGTTTGAACATATCAAATCCGAACCAAGACATAATCCATCCTAGAAGAACTAAATAAAGATGCAGAATTAAAAAAACCAAGCCAGAAGCAGATAGGGGCATGACAGGTAGCTATATTATCCTATTATTATATGTTGATGATATGCTTGTTGCCAGGTCTAATATGCAACATATAAATAACCTTAAATAAACATTAGCATAGTCATTTTATATGAAGAATTTGGGTGAAAAAATAAAAATTCTTAGTATGAGTGATACTCCTATAGAGTTATTTTGTTGTTATTAGTTTTGTCAAAGCCATTTGGTAAAAAGGATAGACAAGTCAGTAAAGAAAATAAGCTAGTCAGTAAAGGAAAATAAAATTCCAGTAAAGAAATATAAGGAACAGGCACCGAGCAAGGTAAGGAAAGGAAATAACCAAGTAGTTACTGAGTGACAATAGTTATCGAGTTGAGAGTATACATATTACTGAGCATAAAAAAATGTGTTACTGAGCAACATAGGCCGACATAAAAAGAATCTACAGATACATTGAATTTGGATGCCAAACATAACTTTTTTTACAAATCTCGAGGAGATTGTTTGGTAATGCATTGGAGATTTAAACATGATGATTGTGAATTATTACAAGGTGAGATCCGCTAATGAAAATTAAGTGTAATATATACATTGGAGATATAACCAATGCTATCATCACTTAAGGGGAATATTTTAGAATATTTCCACCACTTCTGGATTGAGTATAAAAAGATCAATATGTGAAGATCAGAGAGGTATGCAAAGGAGATAAATTGTAGAGAGAAGGTGAGATAAGTGTGAAGGTGATGAAAAAAGAAGCTATCGAGTAACATAGCTGTTAGAAAAAAGTTGTGAGTGTGATTCAGAGTTGAATCTACTAAGTACATAAGTTGAATTATGAGTGGAATACAAAATGAGGTAAATTGATATTGATCATATTCAGTCTGATAAGAATATTTTGATGCAACATTATAGAGATTTTATGTCCTGATTAATTATGTAATTGGAATTGTAAAAGCTCTTAATTGAGGCCCTAATAAGTCTTAAATTGTAAATCCTCTAACAAGATACATCTCTTAGATTAGAGTTGTAAAATCCTTTAGCAAGGTAGACTGAATAAGTCTTTATACTCTTAGTAGGGTAAATACTCTTAACAGGGTAAGCTATCAGAAATAACTAATTTTGTAGCTCTAATTGAGAATTTTTTTTACTGTAGTAGTGAAGTGCTGTGGGTGTCATCCCCATCAAAATGTTTTCCTCTGACCAAAGATTTCTGCGATACCAAAATCATGGTGTTATGAGTTGTGTTTTATGATTTTGATTTATATGTATGCAAAATTTTATATTTGATGAATGGTTAATGAAGTAGTTAAAGTTTTTGGAGTACCGATTCACCCCTCCCCTCTTAGTACTTAACATTCCATAATTAATCCAATAATTGGTATCAGAGCAAAGTCTCTTATTCAGAAGTTTAACCACTTGAGAGGAAAGATCTGAAGAGATGGAAAGCTACAGGTATCAAAAGGTGATTGAAAATATGAACATGGAACTGGAGTTTGTAAATGAACATATTGATGAACTTAGAAGGAGATTGAAGCATTCACTCAACAAGAGAAAGGAGCTAGCCCATCAATTGAAAGATACACGAGATCAGGTTGAAGACCTTGAAGAACAATTAGAGGGAAGTTTTTATGATAAATCTGAAGCTGCCATAACAAAACTAACTAAAAAGAACAAAATCCTAATTGATCAAGTAAAAGCATTGAAAAGAGAACAAGAAGCTCAATCGATAAGAATGTGTGAAGTCCTGGAATAAAAGAGAAAATATGAAGATGATAAACAAATAATTAAAGATGAGGAAATGAAGATGAATGCAATATTGAATGAAAAAGATGTGGAGATATAGAGGTTAACAAAAAATCACTTCAATATGACAGATCAACTAATCAGTGCTAATTGGGAGATTGCAAGGAAAGCTGAAGAAATTAGTGGACTTAGATCAGAGAATGAACATATAAGGAATGAATTGAAATCTGAAATAGGATGCAAATGAAGTCTTTAAAGGAATGAAGAAACATTAAAAATAATAGATGAAAAACTTAGAGTTTAGAGACAATCGAGAGATACAACTGGACTTGGGTTTAATAAAAAAAATACTATCAAGAAAGGAGAATCCTCAAATCAAGTAGCTAATTGAAATAGTGCTACCCCACCAAAGAAAATGAAGCCTACTTGTTATCATTGTGAGAAATTAGGTCATACAACTAATGTTTGCAAGAGAAAAAGAGGTAAACTACTGAGCATTCCTAAGTTTGATGGTTATTGTTATAATTGCAACAAGTATGGTCATAAATAATTTGAGTATAGAAAAAGGATTGCTAACAATATAAGGAAGCCAAAATTCAAGGGATACTGCAACAATTACAAAGGAAGAATGTGAAATGGGTACCTAACCAAAAAAATACTACAAATAACCTACAAGGTTCAACAATACCATGGGACTACAATAAAAATAATTTCATGTACAACATGTGAGAGATTTGGACATATTTCTAAGAATTGCATTCTAATGCATGGAAGGAACAACATAAGGTCATGTAGAAATCATAGAATGGCATGCTTTCATTATCATAAGATTGGTCACTTAGCCAAAGACTGCAAGTACCGAAGCAAAAATCTAACTGAGGCACAACCAAGTGAAAATGTTCAAGTAAATGTTAAAGAGATAATAGATCTGATGAATAGAACATGGAGAAGGAAGTCTCTAGATGATGGAACTGCACTTGGAACAATTGATGGCACCTCATCCTCTAGATCAAGTGCACCTATCTTCACATAATCAATCAAAGGTATGAGTAGGAACTGTGAACTAAATTCTATCTTAAATGGGTTCCTAACACTTGTGCAAAGTTCCATATAAGAATATTTTAGATGCAATTGGATATATGTTGTGAAGTTGAAATTTCATGTTTTGATTGGTGAGAGACTATGTTATTTTATCTCATTCAGTGAAAGGAAGTGTATTTAGTAATCAGTGAAAAGTGAGTCAGTAACAACATTAAATGCTAAAATTATAGCCATTGGGAACCCTAATTGAGGAAAAGATATAAATAGACCCCTTGTCAATTTATTTTTTACCTTATATTTTTGAAAGCTATTGAGTACTGTGCATAAATGAGTCCTTCGAGAGTATTCTAGCATTTAACTAAGTAGATATCAGTATTATTAAGAGCATTCAAGTGACTATTGGTGTTTTCCCAAGATGTGTATGTGTGACCGAGTTCATATTCTAAAGAAACCCTATCTCAAGTCAAGCAATTATATCTATGAAGAAATGATAACTAAAGTAAAAAATCCTATTTTCATGGAGAAGATTGATCCAGTCAATCCAAAGTACAAAATACTACCATCTAAATCTGCTGAACCTGATAAGATGGTAGCCCTATCTTCGATCCCTCCAATAGTAACTATGATTGAATAAATTCATGCCTTCATTCATTGCAAGATTGGGGAGATCTACCAAGATGAAATAGATACATCCTACCAAAATACGTGTGTAAATGAGAAGCTAAAAGATGAGAATATTCACTTGGAGACCAAGGGTTTGGTGCATGCCATGCATGTACTGATTGTGTTTAAAATAGAATGGATAAGAATTATGTTAAGCCAAGTTCACAACCAATTTATGTGGCTTGGTGCACTAGTCAAGATTACAAAGGATGTGTTACATATTGTGATTGGTTATCCAATCAGTGATAGACCAAAAGCACACAATCAAAATGACAAGAATAAACTATGTGAGCTAACAAAAGAAAAATTAGGATGGAAGAGGTCTCAAATTGTCTACCATTGATGATCCTGAATTGAGATTTGTGTGTAATGTGATATCCTACAAAATCTTTCAATCCTCCTGGGTAGATAGTGTACCATGTGGAGCAGTGGATATAGCCTACATGATAGTCAAGAAATATATGAAGATCAATCTATGTGAGATCCTATTGAAGAAGTTTGATGACAACATGAACACCATGAGGAAAGCGAAGACCAACACTTTGAAGTTTTCTTCATTGTTGGTATGTATATTTTTCTACTTTCAGAACTTTTTCCCATTAATCAGTAATGTAGAAAGGAGTGTGGATGAACTAATTATATACCAGATAAATGAGCTCATTAAAAGTTTAGGAGATTACTTTGATATGATACTAAATGATTAATTTTCTAAGTTCCAAGCAATAATGCATAAGAAATATAGAATTACACCTGATGTAGTGGAAAAATATTGAGATTCAATTTTTTTTGAAGTGGACACTAACAATTGCATAGAAAAGGCTATGGAGCCCAGGACCATTTGGCTACCACCAATGGGATATGAAATGGACATTGATACTTCATCATAGTAGATTGAAGCTCTATTAGCTAAACCGGTTGATAAGAGGGCCAATCGGTATGGTACATATGAAGAAGTAAAGGACAAAATAAAGATAGGTATATTGATACCTAAAGTACAAAGGAAGACTAGTAGAATGATAAGTAGTTTGTATAAGAATCTAGGTGTTTGTGTTGAAGAAGATGAAGCTAGTCCTTCTAAGATCAAGGGAAAGAAACTAAGAATGAAAAAGGAAACTCCAAGCCCAATCAGTACAAGACCATTGACTAGGTCTTCATCTACACCAAGAGAGAAGAAGAAACCTAAGGTAGAAAAATCAAATTCCAAGACATATATGAGAGAAAGGAAGACTTCTAGTAGACCAAAAAGAAAGCTAATACTATAAGAAGACAATGAGAGTGAATCAAAATATTTGAGCCAATTCAAAGTTGTGCAAAATAGACCTTATAAATAGAGGAACCTAGATGAGTTTCTTGAAAATCTCAAGAAGTATGGAGGTTTTCCTAGATTAAAATATGATAAATATGAAACTAGAACTGATGAAGAAAAATAAAATTTCAGGAGGTGATTGTGTTTACAATGCATAAATTCAAAACTATTCTGGTTGAGATAGACAACCGAATACCAGATAAGTTATACAAAATGATAGATGCAAGATGGAAATATGCTATGTCATCTGAGAATAAATGAGGGAAAGATCCCTAGCAGTCACTATACCAAACTGTCAACAAGAGGGATTAATGAAGCATTGATGGAATAATCAAAGAGATTTCTTGTAAAGAGAAGAGCATTGAAAATCATGGTCAGTAAACTAGAAGAAATACAAAATGAAATAGATGGTATATGGAGAAAGATCTTCTTTCTTGAAAAACCAAATGAGGTTAAGGAGCAACGAGGTAAGTTAGACCCTATTGACTTGACCTTAGAAAAAGATGAGGTTATTATTGAAGATATAACTGACAAAGACCTAGTAGAAGATATAACAAATGAAGAAGATGTGATGGTAACCGAGGACAAGGATAATGAACACTGATGACTGAACTAAGGAAAAATTGATGGATGTAGATCCAGTTATTAAACAAGTATTTAATTTTATTGAGATGAATGATGTTATTTCAGAGGTTACAAAATATATTCATACTAGTGTAGAGGAGTCTATCGAACTAGTAAAAGAGACTGAACAAAAGGACACCAAGGACACAAAAGATACTAAGACCATAACATATTAGAATATAGAGCTGGCCATTTCTACCAAAAATTTAGGTCTACAACAGTCACAAGAAAAATAGAAAGAGAAGCCAAAGGAAAAGGATAAACAAAAAGAGAATAAATAAGAAGTTCATAAAGAGAAGAAGGAAGAAAAGACACATGAAGAGAAGAAAGAAGGAAAAAAAGAGGATGAAAGAGATGAAACAAAAAAAGATACAACCGTGACCACTACATTTGTTGTCAAGTTCTCTACTGGAGAGAGTGTACACACTGAAAAGAAAAAGTCAAAGAAGAGGAAGCATGAAAAAAAAAAGTTGACATAAGTAAACACACTGTGATTCCTAAGGTAGACATCTCCACCCTAAGCCCTAAGGAGATATTAGAACTTCGAGATCTACTTAAGAAGAAAGAAACATAGGACAAATTGCTAGCAAAGAAATAGAAAAGTAATGTGCTAGAGAATGTTAAGGAGATACTGGAAGAGATTGTACCTGATAAAAATATAAATGAGAAGGGAAGTATATATATCTAGTTGGGTGAACTAGTAAGTCAAATTAATAAAATTGGTACAAAGACCATTAAATATTTGATGCAAGTACATAGAAGGAAAATGGAGAGAAATATAATTTAAGAATTACTTCAACCAGTAGCACTTGATAAGGTGACACTTTCTAAATTGGTTATCAAATTGGAAAAGGAATTGAAAGATATTCTTTCATTATTTCAAGAAATTTTCTTAGTTTCAAATTTTACAAAGGATATAAAGGAGAAAGATGCATCTATTGAGAAAGAGCTGATTGAGTGGCTGACAAAGGTCACAACTGAGCCTGGTACATTTCAAGTTTACTATCACAGGATGAAACATTTAATGGGAGTGCAACATGAGTTGAGAAAAGAGGAGAACAAGATAAGAATGAAACTCATGGTGTAACGCCCCGCCAAGGAACCCAAGAGAATTTAACCTAAAACATTCTACTAAGTTTGGTGAACAATTTTTTTTTATAAAGTTAACATACAAGATAAACAAAAATGCGGAAGCAATTACCATTTACTCACATTGAAAACAACATCCATCACACATTACAAGATTCAAGGGTTCCATGACATAGAATTACTTAAGAACAAAACACAACTAAAGAACTAACATTAACAAAAGATTCCATAACTTATAAATTACAATTACATGATATAACAATAATACAATCCTCATGGACATCCATGACAACTAATAAACTAACATCCACTGCACATGTCACAGGGTATGTAATAATAAAACTAACATAAAAGTACAATGACTAAATTAGGTATCACAGGTGATACACTAATACATGATTACAAATGATGAAGATAAGAAAGAAGCATTAATGAAACATCATAAAGATACCATCTGTAGAGTCACCATCAAGTACTAGCACTAGGATGTCGAATCTCAAATGGTAAAGAATCACTACCACCCATTCATGTAGGACCACAAAGGCCTACCCCACTATGCTGAGGAGATGATCACAAACCCCAATCGGATAACTAATACAAAACAAGGATAAAACCCTAAGTAGAAGGATCCTGAAAAGCACTCTAACTCAAGATACACATGATAAAGATATAGGTACAACTCACTAAACTAGAGGCAACCGACACATTTAGAATAACCAGACTATGCATAGGAAGGTGTCATCATGTATGTCTAACCCTTGAGTTTTGTCCTAGTAATCTCTCTGGATCTCGACACCCAAGTGACCTTACATGGTATCAATGACATCTCGTACTGAAGAAGTCGTCAACTATGCCAACTCATCCCTTAAAATGGGGCTAGTCATCTTCTCAACCCATCTTAGTCTGTACTAGCACTAACACCTGGGTGAGGACTCATATCTTATTAGGTTCATTTATTTCCCCTTAATTATATTAAGTTATCACTTGATTATTGAAAACTTACAATAAGTGATCCTGGTAGCCACTTGAGGGCCCCAACGCTTATTGCAAGCCACCTCCTATTACATGTCAAGGTAAACTACCCTAGGCTCATAGATCTCTCCTAGATCTAATCAAGTATACACCTACATTACCTCATATCCATTTTCACACAAAAGGACTAGATATGGTTACAAAGATACCACAAAAAAAGTACAATATATCATGAGCCCAATGGTCAAACAGGAATGATAATTAGATAGAGTACACACACACACCAAACATAACTGAAATAGAACATCTGACACATACCCCAGCCTCTGTATCCTCCTAGGTCTTCTAGTACCCGATAACCCATAACATAAAAGAAGACACGAAGAATACAACACTCATGCCATAGTAACTGAAATGTAATTTCATAAACATTCTAATTTCCAATTTGAACATAATTTCTTTTAAGTAAAAAATAACATAGATCTACTGGAATAAACTAATCATAAACATTAATACAATGCCGTAATAAAGGATACATTCTCTATAGACTACCTAGGGTTCTAACCAAATTAAACGCCCAATTTCGGTAGTGACACATCTATTTCCAAAATGATTTTTAATCTATGAGCATATCATTTCCTATCATATAAATACATCCTGATTATCACATGAATAATGTACTTAAAAAGATTTAGTCCAATAAAAATAGACTATATAATTTAATGTACTGTTAGTTTAATTAAAAACATAAATGCATTAAAGCAATAGTCAAATCAGAATTTCAATAGTAATAATACTAAAATATCCTTATTTTCAATTTTGAATAAGTCCACCTAATTAAATAATATCTATAATCCCAACTTACAAAAATTACACTAATTCTACCTATTTAAACACAAACTACTTTTAGGGTAGAATTAATTAAATGAATTGTAAACTAAGTGGATCACAAATTAAATAAAAAGAAAATTAAATAAATTATAAACTATATGAATTATAAATTACAAATAAAACTATAATATATATATATATAAATTAAACTAACTTTTATATTAATTAAATTTTAATTAACAAAACATAAATTTAAAACTTAAACACTTAACAAATTTATTTTAATTAGCAATTAATATAATATAAAAACAAACTAAAAAAAAAATAAAGAAAAATGTTTTAAATGACCCCGTGGGTCCCACCTCCTTCACATGGTAGTGTAAGGACCCACTGCGACAGTCCTTAGGGCCTGCCGTCGACAGTCCAAAGACTGCCGTCGGCAGCTCTCTTGAGCTGCGCGGCAGGGGAAGGTGGGGCCAGGCCCACCTCCCCATATCTTTTAATTTTTTTTTTTAAAATTAATTTTTTTTTTTAAAATGACCTCCAATGGATTTATACAACAATTTTTTTTAATAATAATTTTTCTTTTGCAAATTTTGAAAATGACAAAGAGAGAGTACCTCTCTTAAATGCATCATATAATACTGTTATTTTTTTTTAAAGCCTTGTTTCGGAAAATGGAAATAACAGGCCTAGAAAATTCTTTTCCAGAATTGGAAATTTGAAACTTTTCAACACACATGGGAAAATTTGTCTTTTCCTCATTTGTTTTTCTACCAATGTTTTTGTTTGCAAACACATAACAATTTACTAATGTCTTAAATAGTAAACTAAAGATTTTACTGTGTAATTTTTCTTTTGACTGTCATTTTTGATAGAGAGTTGTATTTTTCACCTAGAATGATAAATTTCCACTTAAATTGATTTTTTGAAGACAACCCAATTATTTAATTCATTCATACTATAGAACTAATTATATAGAAATTGATTTTTCATTTTCAAAGAGTTCTAGGATGAATTTTTAATCTAAAATCGGGCAGCATAACCCTACTATGCCAAGTTTAAATTAAAAAAAAACTAGAATAACAAATCTACGAGTTTATTAAAACCCCAAATTGAAAGCATATAAAGAAAACAGATCTATATCTACAAACTGAAACAAACATAGAGAAATTGCAGAAAGAACTACTAATGAATTCAAAAGAAAACTCCACAAATCCCTACCTTAATTCCAATGCTAAATACTTAATAAGAAGGCATGTAGAATGCTGAAACCCTCAGATTTGACAACAGGAAAGCTCCACCTGCAGATCTGAATCACAATGCATACAATCCCAAATCCAAGTGCAAAGAACCTTTACCCAGAAATCCAAACACACACACAAATGCTCATGAACACAAGGAAAGCACAAAAACTCCAAAAGCTCTCTCTCTCTCTCTTCAAAAATCCCCCAACAACCTGATTAACTCCAAATGAATGCAAAATCCCCCTATTAGGGATTCAACTCCACTAAACATGCAAAACCCTAGATGACTCACAAAGAACTCATAATCAAACTCTCCCACTTTTGTTGAGAGAAATTCCTAATTAATAATTAAAAATAAATATAATTGTGCACAACTCAACTTAGTCTCCTAAAGACAAGTTGTCAGATTTTTCAAACAAATCACTTTCAACTCAATAAAGCACATGTTAATAATAAAATCTATTATTAAATAAATTAAATACTTAATACATCATGAATTCATGCAATTAATTATTTAATCATTTAATAATACTCATAAACATAATAAAATCCAATTCTCAATAAAATACTCAATTAAATCCAAATAATCAATTATTTCATTTTAATTAAATTTCATCATAATAAATTTAGGACATAATCAATATTAATTTCCAATACTAAAATAATTAACTTTAATTTTATTCCCTCAATTAAATCCTAGAAGCATAATTAAACATTAAATTCAACTATGCACCTAGCATTGATATTCACATAAAATAATCTAAATTAACGTAATTCAATTATAACCAATAAATTAATAATCACCCACATCATCATAAATCAATTGAATCATGCAGAGTAAAAATCAAACACAATAAATCAAACAAACTCGAGAGAAGGGATCCATGAATTCATGCCAACCAGGTGAATTCGGGTACGGTAGTAAGACTGACACTTGTCCAATCCTAGGACAATAAGGCTTAGGTTTAGGGTTTTGGGTCTGTGTATTATCTCCCCTCTTTACCATTGAGATGAAAGTTTGTGGGCACGCTCACTCCTACCAATTCAGGGAAGACGATGCCTTGTACCTACAAACCTGTCACCACAAGACGAAGCATGTACATACAATAATATATATCAAACAATGATAGGGTACAGTTGGTCGTGTGGATCTTGATTATGCAAGTAACTACGCCTTCGTCCTCTACCAAACAAACACATCAAACATATGCAAATACAAGATAACCATACACATGCCAGTATGAGATTAGTACCATAATCAACATAAAACATAAACATAACATCAAATGATATCAACATCTAATCTAGGCAATAACCTGATACACATTCAATGAACAAAAATCCATAATTATCATTATTAATCATAATAATCGATCACATCAAAAGTGAACTAAAAGAATTCAGTCAAACCACTGAAACATAAAGAAACCTAAAAGCAAACTACAGACGGGAAACTGCATCCACCCCCCCTAGAAATAGGCTTACTCTTGGAAGCTTGGAACAAGTAGGGATGTAAGTCCCATAAACTTCACTACTCTGAAAAGAAAACTAAAATAAAAGATGACTGAGTAGGCCCCATCGGACCTTTTCTTACCTTAGGGTTTGAACACTGAGGATCATTCCCTATTGCAAAGGCTCCATGAGATCTACCAGCATCTCCCACTGTAGGCTCAGAAGCTACTGGCCTTTGTCCTGAATACTGTGTCGAATGTTTAGGATAATTGACTGCAATGTGGCCATGTTGCCTGCAAGAAAAACAACTTTCTTTACCACCAAAACCCTAGGGTTGCTGATCCACTCGATTACACAAACTACGCTGTCAGTTGTGATAGTTTCCTGACTGAGAACCACCACTACTACCATGGAAAAATTTCTTACCCTGTTGATCCTGATTACCTTTCAAAAAGGTATAAGGATTCTAAAATTTTCCATTCCTCTGGAACTGATTCCCCTTGGAACCACTAGGCTGGGCACCTCTCTGACTACCATGACCTAAAGCAAGGTTCATCTCTATAAGGGTGGCCTTAATGACTGTAAGGAAACTCAGGTGCAGAAACAGCTTCCTACACTAATCTCTATAGGAGAGTATTGTGAAAATTCTTATAAATCCTTACAATTTCAAATTCATTAACTACTTTAACAAAGATATTGCAACTACATACCATGCATACAGAAAAATAGAGAATGACACAATGATATACCCTGGGGAAACCTTTCGGTAAAAACCCTAGCACTCCAAAACCTGCACAATGTATTGATCAAAACTATTATAGCTTACAATACACTTGCAATGCAAGTTCTTTCAGAAGATTTCCAAAACCTTGAAGACAAATCACGACAGTATAAAAATGTTCCAACCATACACTCACATCACATCTCTTTGCAACCCTAAAAAAAGCTTATATCATGCGCTTCACTTTTTAGGGCTACTCCCAAAGATAACTGTATTAGGGTTTTACCATTCCCCGAACCCCACGATTGGGGAAGAGTGTATAGTACTCAAATTTATCAGTTGCCACATGTCTTCACCTATCATTGAATCTTCCTGACATAGCTCTTACGTGTCATAGGAATCCATCATAACCGTTTTAGCCATGATCTCCTTACACACAATTCAAGATGCTGACACATCAACATTATTTGCAAGAAATACATTTTACAAAACAAATAATAAGAATAGGAATTATCCAAGGTTGAGACACCTTATTCCTAACATTCTCCCACTTGTTGAACACCTTGTAAGAGCAACAGGAACATAACAGGAACTAACTGCTATAGGCCAAAAGGCCCATAGACTTTGAACACCATCTGAACTTCTCAGTGCCCATTGGTTTCATTAATGCATCTGCAACATTCTTCACATTATCTACCTTCTCCAAATTTACCTTTCCATCTTCCACCATATCTCTCACAAAGTGAAATTGCACATCAATGTGCTTCATTCTGGCATGGAAAGTTGGATTCTTCAAAAGGCAAATAGCACTCTGACTGTCACACCAAATAGTAATCTGTTCTACATCAACACCAACATCAGAACACAATCTTCTAAGCCAAATGGCTTCTTTACAAGCATGAGTAGTAGCCATTTACTCAGCTTCTGTAGTGAACAAAGCAACCACAGGTTGTCACTTACTCATCCAACTAATGGCACCACCAAATATAGTGAACACATAAGCACTGGTGGATCTCCTATTGTCAATATCACCTGCCCAATCTGAATCCACAAACCCACAAATACAAATTGAATGTGGAGATCCAGAAGAGTTACCATGATAACATAAGGAGTAATTTGATGTACCCCTCAAATATCTGAATACTCGCTTAACTACATCCCAATGTACCCATCCAGGATTAGCAATAAACTGACTTAGGACTCCCACTGCTTGGGCAATGTCTGGTCTAGTATAGACCATAGCATACATAAGACTACCAACTGCACTAGCATAAGGTACTCTACTCATGTCCTCCACCTCACTAGGAGATTTTGGACAATCATCTATAGATAACTTTGTTCCCACAGAAATAGGAACACATAGTGGTCTACAATCTGCCATGCTGAACCTGTCCAACACAGACTTCACATACTTACTCTGACTCAACCAAAGTTTTTTGTTAGACCTGTCTCTATTGATTTCCATACCCAAGATGTACCTTGCTGCCCCAAGATCTTTCATCTCAAACTATGCTGACAATTGAGATTTAAAATCAGAAATCATACCCTTACCCTTCCCAAATAGCAACATATCATCAACATATAATTCAATAATAAGAAGGCGATCATTTTCAACTCTAAAATAAACACAATGATCTAATTTTGATCTTAAAAATCTAATTGACAACACAAAGGTATCAAACTTAAGGTACCACATCCTAGGAGATTGCTTCAAACCATATAGAGATTTTTTTAATCTTAAAACAAAGGATTCTTTACCTTTAACAATGTAGTGCTCAGGCTATGACATATAAATCTCTTCCTCCAAATCACCATGAAGGAAAGATGTCTTCACATCCATCTGTTCTATCTCTAAATCATATGATGCAGCAAGAGATAACATAAATCTAATGGATGTCAACTTTGCAACAGGAGAGAATATTTCACCATAATCTATTCCCTCTACCTGTGAATACCCCTTTGCAACCAATCTAGCTTTGTACCTTTCAACACTACCATATGCACATAATTTCTTCTTGAACACCCATTTATATCCAATAGATTTTCTCCCTTTAGGAAAAGGTACAAGGTCCCAAGTTTTGTTTTTCTCCAATGAAGCCATCTCATCATCCATAGCTTCAATCCAGGAACCTGCATCTTCCATGCCCAAACCCTCTTTCACAGATCTAGGCTCATCAATGTTAGTAATCAAAGCAAAGGCACAACTGGAATCTAATATAGAATAAGAAAACCTTTCTAGTTTCTTTCTTTCTCTTGTGGCTCTCCTTAAGGGTTTCGGTTGAGGTTGTTCTTCCTCTTCTTTCGAACTATCAGAGCTGCTAGAGCTCTCCTCATCATTAGGCCCAACATGGTCTCTCTGTTCAGTCTTCTCAGAGGTAGGAGGCAATTGAACAACATCTTTTACCTTTTCTTTTTCATCTGGTTGTAGCACAATAGGAGAAGATGTTAGCTCTCTGAAAATAACATTTCTACTATACAACACCTTACTAGTCACATGATCCCAAAGCTTGTATCCTTTCACACCAGCACTGTATCCGATGAAAATACATTTAAAAACTTTGTTTTCCAACTTAGATCTTTTCTCCTTTGGAACATGTGCATAAGCTTCACAATCGAAAAAACAAAGATGTCTAATTGAAGGCTTCTTACCAGACCACACCTCCATGGGTGTCTTACCAACAAGGGCTGATGGAGGAGATCTGTTAACCAGATAGCAAGCAGTGGCCACAGCTTCGGCCCAAAACCTTTGTTCTAAACCAGCTCCACTAAGCATACTCCTAGCCTTTTCCATCAGTGTCCTGTTCATTCTCTCTGCAACTCCATTTTGCTGTGGGGTATAAGGAGTTGTCTTATGCCTCTCGATACCTTCTTCTTTACAGAACTGTTCAAACTCTGCTGAGCAAAACTCACCACCATTGTCAGTTCTCACACACTTAATCTTCTTACTAGTCTAATTCTCTACAAGAGCTTTAAATTCCTTGAACCGACTAAAGACTTATGTCTTACTTTTAAGGAAATAAATCCATGTCCTTCTACTGTAATCATCTATGAAAGATACAAAAAATATAGACTTGGAGATTGAAGGAACTTTTACAGGACCAAATACATCAGAATGAATAAGATCCAAAACATCAGAAGATTTGTGAGAACTAGAGTAAAACTGAACATGATTTTGTTTACCATAGACACAGTGTTCACAGAAGTTGAACTCAATATTGCAATCATTTAACCCCTCAATGAGATTTTTATTTTTTAGGGTTCTGAGACCCTTTTCACCAATGTGGCCAAATCTCATATGCCACAACATTATCTTTTCTGCAGGAAGCTTACCTTCCAAAGTGTTTGCACTACCATCAGAACCAATAGCCACAGACTTCTTCACTACTTCTTTAGATGGTGAGGATGAAGAACTATTACATAGAGCAATACATGCATCTAGCTAAAATAAGGTACCTCTCCTAGTACCCCTTGCAAGCACTATCGATCCTCTCATCATCTTGCATCCTTCTTTCGAAAAAACAACTTGCACACCTACATCATTCAGTATACTTATAGATAATAGGTTTTGTGCCAAACCCAGAATGTGCATAACTCCGTTGATTCCCTTTACTCATCCATCAGGAAATTTGATAGTGACCCTTCCGTGTCCAACTATCTTTAGGTGAGAATCATCACCCAAGTACACCTTTCCACCATCGAACTCTTCATATTTTGAGAACCAGTTTTGATGAGAGGTCATGTGAAAAGATGCACCTGAGTCAACCAACCACACATCATTAGATGCATGGGCTACCAAAGCTATGATGAATGCATCGCCATCTTCTTGAGATCTTTCTGAAGCTGAATCTGAACCTTTCTTCTTCTTCTTTAGCTCTTTGCAGTCTTTACGGAAGTGCCCAGATTTATCATAGTTCCAACATTTTGCCTTGGACTTATTGGAAGTCTTTGACTTCCCATGGGATTTGGATCTACCCTTATTGTCATTTTTCTTCCCTCTTTCAGTGGATCTCCAACGAACAACAAGGGTTTCTTTTTCCGAAACAGAAGCCTTTCTCCACATCTCCTTTGATAGTAGTGAAGACACCACATCATCCATTTTGAAGGTGACTAACATGCTTCCAAGAGCCATCACAAGATGGTCCCATGAATCCAGTAAAGAACACAAAAGTGTGTAGCAACAATCCTCCTCCTCTAACTTGACACCAGTTGATGTCAACTGTGCAGCCAATAGATTAAATGCATTTAAATGATCCGTTAAGGATCCACCTTCCTCCATTCATAGAGAGTACAACTTCTTCCTCAGGAACAACTTGTTCACCAGAGATTTTGCCTGATACACGGCCGCAAGTCTTTCCCACAAACTATTTTTGTTTTTCTCATCTAGAACATTTAGAAGAACTGCATCAGTTAAACAGAGTCTTATGAGACCCTTAGCTTTACGGTCTTTGATATCCCAATCTGCTTGAGCTATAGTTTCTGGTCTTATAGCACTTGAAGTCGCTTCCCATAGGTCACGATCTTCGAACATGTCTTCCATCTTGAGTTTCGACAACTCAAAATTAGTGCCATTAAATTTCTCCACCTCCATTCTTCCATATGATGAACTTGCCATCTCAATCTGTAAATAAGATTCAAAATGCTCTGCAAAAAACTCCCACTCAAACTTGAGATCAGCTCAAAAAACCCTACCCAACAACTAGGATTAAAAGTTGATCAAGCTCTGATACCACTTGTAAGGAAACTGAGGTGCAGAAATAGCTTCCTACGCTAAAATCTATAGGAGAGTATTGTGCAAATTCTTATAAATCCTTACAATTTCAGATTTGTTAACTACTTTAACAAAGATATTGCAACCACATACCATGCATATAGAAAAATAGAGAATGACACAATGATATACCCTGGGGAAACCTTTTGGTAAAAACCCCAGCACTCCAAAACCTGCACAATGTATTGATCAAAACTATTACAGCTTACAATACACTTGCAATGCAAGTTCTTTTAGAAGATTTCCAAAACCTTGAAGACAAATCACGACAGCATAAAAATGTTCCAACCATACACTTGCATCACATCTCTTCACAACCCAAAAAAAAGCTTATATCATGCACTTCACTTTTTAGGGCTACTCCCAAAGATAACTGTATTAGGGTTTTACCATTCCCTGAACCCCACGATTGGGGAAGAGTGTACAATACTCAAATTTATCAGTTGCCACATGTCTTCACCTATCATTGAATCTTCCTGACATAGCTCTTACATGTCATAGGAATCAGTCATAACCATTTTAGCCATGATCTCCTTACACACAATTCAAGATGCCGACACATAAACATTATTTGCAAGAAATACATTTTACAAAACAAATAATAAGAATAGGAATTATCCAAGGTTGAGACACCTTATTCCTAACAATGACCACCTCCTAAAGGGTATTAGGCTCAAATAGTAGGACCTCTCCAATGATGCGTGCATTTAGTCCCCTCACAAAATGCTATACTAGGAGAGTTGTATCCTGTCCAAATCCAGCATACGATTTGAGCTCAAAAAACTGACGCTCATACTCTCCTACTGATAGGGTCAACTATCTCAGTTCATGAAACTCATCTGCTCTCTGACGTCTCCACTGGTCTAATAGGAAATGCTCTCGAAAGTGTACCAAAAAAAACTCCCAAGTGATAGTGTCTATCCGGAACCCTATCTTCTGCTCCTCTATCTTCCACCATATAGCAACAAAATCTGTAAGTTGCATAATCGCATACCTAGCTTTAGTATTACTACTAAAGGGATGCATGGTGAAACTCCACTCTAAGGCTATCAACCATGTCTTTACCTCTAAACCAATGCCTTTCCCATCAAAGGGAATGGGTCGCCCTTTGATCAGATCCCTCATGTGGTTAGCTGCCACCATTGTAGGATCAACTAAGAAGTTCCTCTTGGGAGGACTCCTAGACCTCTCTCTAGGCCACTCTGCTCTAACCTACTCAGGACCAAGATGATTAAGAATCACCTATAAGAGATGTGTCATATCAGGGTCATCCTATTGATCCTCTCTCTGCTCACCCCTAGACTGCTGCTGATGACTCTCCTGAATGACACTTGTAGAAGGGCTAGGCTGTATACCCCTTCCATGGTTACCATCATGACCTCTACCTTGACCTCTAGCGGATCTAGTCATAGCCATGATTCTTGCAACATCAGAGATCCAACAACAACTCTCAACAATGCTAGAAACAAAACTAAAAGAAAGATAATCATAAACAATGGTCTGAAAACAAGATAAGAATAGAACTCATGGAGTTACAAACAATTTTGATACCCTAGATTGAGTCACTGCAAAAGCATATTCATAAGGCTAAAGACCTAGTGAACACCCTTGATATTAGTGCTATGGATGGCATGATAAGTATTGCAATTGATATAGGTGAATAGATTAGAGTGTTATAGACACTTAATTATTCATGGAAGAAATCACTGAATGATGTACAATAATGATATAAATCCATTTTTGATAAGATTCCTCCCCTGGATCATAGTAAGTAATTTTGTTTTTGGTATTTTTGTCAAAAAAGGGGGATATATTATATATCAAGGGGGATATATGTGTTATAGATATATGTTATAAAAAGGGGATTATATGTATATAGGGAGTATTACCACATGGGGAGTAGTAGATAATGAAAATTTATAGAGTTACAAAGACTTTACCGAGAAGTTCATACATGGTCAAATTTTGATGACTTTGAAGTTTTGAACAAAGATGCCAAACTAATGCCAAAGAGGGAGATTGATACTCCTATAGAGTTATTTTATTGTCATTAGTTTTTTCAAATCCATTTGGTAAATAAGGATATTCAAGTTGGTAAAGAAAATAAGCTAGTCGGTAAAGGAAAAGATAATTTTGGTAAAGAGATATAAGGAATATGCACTAAGAAAGGCAAGGCAAGGCAAGAACTAAGCAGTTACTGGGTTACAATAGTTACCAAGTTGAGAGTATACATATTGCTGAGCATAAAAAAATGTGTTACTAAGTAACACAGAACAACATAAAAATAATCTATAGATACACTGAGTCTAGACACGGAGCATAAAACATTTTACAAATCTCGAGGAGATTATTTGGTAATGCATCAAAGATTTAAACATGATGATTGTGAATGATTACAAGGTGAGATCTGCCAATGAAAATTAAGTGTAATATATGTATTGGAGATGTAACCAATCCTAGCACCACTTAAGGAGAAGATTCTAGAACATTTCCATCGCTTCTAGATCGAGTATAAAAAGATCAGTATGTGAAGATCAGAGAGGTATGTGAAGGAGAGAAATTGCAGAGAGTAGGCAAGATAAGTGTGAAGGTGATGAACATAGAGGCTACTGAGTATCAAAGCATTTAGAGTAGAGTTGTGAGTTTGATTTAGAGTTGAAGCTACCAAACTTATAGAAGTTGATTGTGAGTGGAATATATAATGAGGTAAATTGATATTGAGCATATTGAGTCTGATAAGGATATGTTGATGCAAAATTATAGATAGTTTATGTACTGATTAATTATGTAATCATAATTGTAAAATCTATTAACCAAGTAGGCCCTAATAGGTCTTAAATTGTAAATCCTCTAGAACAAGGTACATCTCTTAGATTAGAGTTTTAAAATCCTTTAGCAAGGTAGACTGAATAATTTTTTATACTCTTAGTAGGGTAAATACTCTTAACAGGGTAAGCTATCAGAAATAGCTAACTTTGTAGCTCTAACTAGGAAAAATTTTTACCGCAATAGTGAAGTGTTGTGGGTGTCATCCCCACTACATTTTTTTTCCTCTGACCAAGGATTTATGAGAGACCAAAAATCATGGCGTTATGGGAAGTGTTTCATGATTTTGATTTATATGTTTTTATGTTGATGTATGCAAAGTTTTCTATTCGCTGAATGGTTAATGAAGTAGTTATTTTTTTGGAGTATTGATTCACCCCTCCCCTCTTAGTACTTAACTTTCCATAATTAATCCAACAAAGAGGAAAACTAGAGGTAGGAAAAATCACACATTAACATTGTCTCAAAGTGATTACATAGAGAAGGTGTTGAAAAGATTTTAGATGCAAGATGCAAAACTAGTTAGTATACCTTTACCTAGTCATTTTAGATTGTCCAAGGAGATCAACTCCAATACACAAGAGGAGATAGAGTACATGTTTAAGGTTCCATACTCTTTGTTAGTTGGAAACTTGATGTATGCCATAGTGTGTACAAGGTTAGATATTGCACATGCACTGGGAGTTTTGAGTAGGTATATAAACAATCTTGGAAAAAAGCATTAGAATGAAATAAAGAGGATTCTTGGGTATTTGAGAAGTACAACACCTTAATAATTATATTTTGGAGACTCTAATTTCACTTTAAAAAGCTATGTTGATTCATATTTAGCATGAGATATTGAAAGGAGAAGCAGTAAAAGGTATGTTTTTACTATAGATGGCATAGTGGTCAGATGCATTTCTATATTAGAAAAGGTTGTAGTACTTTAAACAATAGAAGCAAGATATATTTCTTTTATAGAGGCTAGTAAGGAGATGATTTGGGTAAAAAGGTTTATGGTGGAGTTGGACAAGACACAAGAGAATATCAAGTTGTATAGTGACAATCAGAGTGTGATTCATCTTACAAAGAACTCAACCCTTCACTTTAAGACCAACCACATACAATTTCAGTACTATTTTTAGAGGATGGACAATTGAAGCTGGAGAAGATACACACTAGTGATAATCCTATAGATATATTGACCAAGGAAACTTAACTTAAATGACAATGACTTCTTTCTTATTTTATATTGGCCTTTAAGCTTGATCATAGTAGAAATGAGAACTAGTCAAGTCAAGGTGAATTAATCTAGTGTGAGCTATAGGGGTAGCAAAGTTTATATAGGATCAATCTCCAAGTAAGAGATTTTTTAATATGAAGCCTGATCAGTCTCCAAGTGGGAGATTATTGGTATGTGGTGACTGATCATGAAAATACTATACACTCATCATGTTAGGGTTTCTTTCATTAACCGACCAATGTAAACCACCTCAAAAGGCTTGATAAATAAGTGGCTATGTCATGTGAAAGTATTAGATTGTAATTTTATCTTTGTTGGATAATAAAATAAGTGGATGACTATTTTCTCATATCTGCCGAAATCTCAACACTTTCTCATTTTCACCTCTTTTATGGATTATGATAAGATAAAAAATAAACCATAATACTAATGAAGATAGTAAAGAGACATAAAGAACATTATTGAATGTCCCATCATCAACCTTAATAGAACCATTCCTAGCACCACTCATTTAAGTGTTATTACCCATTAAAATTTGTGGAAAATAATGATGCTCAAAAGAAGAGAACATACCCTATAAATATTCCATATGAAGTGAAGCTCCTAAATCAAGAAGTCACATGTTGGAATAAGTGTGTGTTGATGCAAAGAGTACATGAACTTTCATCTTGTCTTCACCACATGCCATAGAAGTTGAGCTAGAAGCTTTAGGCATTGATGTAGTAGAAGCTGATGCATGAGATGGTGGTGGATGAATATTTTGTTTCTATAGAAGCTCTGTCATCTCATCAATCTTATTTCCATAACTCTATTGTCACCATGTACTATCTATATGTAATGAGAACACTTAGACTTGTCCTTCCTAGATAAAGACCTCTTGAAAGAGGTGGAAGAATCTAAATCATGACCATGAGACTTCAAAATCAGTTGAGTATATTCTGCACCCTTTTCCTTGTGCTTCTACTTATTCTTTGACTTCTATTTCCCTCAAGATGTTTGAGATGATGATTGAGAAGGAGATTCTTGAGATTTGGACCTAGAATGTGAATCTAATTGTGCCAACTTGCATTGATCCCATCTCAGGTGTTCAAAAAACACCTCAACTGAAGGCATAGTGTATTCATCTCACAAGGCATCCATATTTGAATAAAATTATGAAGAAAAGAACTGGAAAGGCCCTCAAAGCTTTCATAGAATTAAAAAAATACACTTCGTATCGATCTTATCCTTGCCACAACAATGAAAAAGTAATCTAATAGATTTAAACTTCTCTAGAAAATCCTCAATGGAAGGAAATGAATTAGGTGATAATGATCTCAAGTTAGTCTCAAGATACAATGCACAAAACTCATTAATCTACCTCCAAAGATGACCTTGAATTTTAGCCACATAGCCCTAGGTGTGGTGCGATAATCACTATGGAATTGAAGACTCTTTGAAACAATGAGAAATTAAACCTATGGTTGAATCTATCTTGTTCCTAAAATATATAATCTTAAAAAAATGGATCAAATTAGGTTGGGTGTCATCTATACATGACCATAAACCTAGGGATTGAATCAATATGGGCATATGTTATTTCTGGGATTGATAGTTATGAGGAGTGACCTTCTCAATGAAATCTACCATTAGAATTGGTTTTTAGATTAGGAAAGTGTTAGGGAAAGATGTGGATGATTCTACCTCCCTACAAAAAGAAAAACTAACTCTTATGCAACAATGTTAGCAGAGAAAGCATAAAAACAATGAAATAAATAAATCTGATATCACTATGTACCTGATGAAAAATATGCAAAGAAGAACCTGAGATATGTATAGAGGATGCCAAGAGTTTTCCAATGATGTGAAAATGTAAAACATGGAGTCTGTTTCTTAAGTTATGGCTCTCAAAGTTGGTGAAGAATCATAAAAACTTGAAACACTAGAAATATCTGCATCAAAATTAGCTTTCCAGGGATATATAATTTGCCTATTTTCAACTCCATATGAATAATTTATAACAAAAAAACCATGTGTTTCTCTTATGTTTTGGTGATCCCCGTCAACCAACAATGCATGAAAAAACTTGAAACCCATCAAGACATCATCTAATATTCTTCTATGAGAATATTCTCTTAGACACCAGAATATACTATCAATCTAGAATATGCTGATGGAATCTAGGAGGGTATCTTGTCAAAATATTCTAGAATCTTTGGTAAAATCTTGACAAATTTGGAGGGTAAGCTAAATTTGGAGGTTTTCTATTTATAGTAGTGATTTCTATTTTTAAAAGGTATGCCATTTTTTCTATGCCAAAGTGCCTAGATTTTTTAGTTGCCTCCAAATTTTTCCTTGATTTTTGTGCCTTCAACTAATTTGATCCAATTTTTCACTGCTTAGATTTTGAAAAAATGATAGTCAATCTTAGGATTCTTCGATGCTAAAGACATAATGAAAACCTCCATTCGACCCAAATGTGCATACAAATTAACCCAAGGTTGGATCCCTCAAGCATATAGATATGAACTTGTCAAATATGGAGCTCTAATACCATGTAGGAGTTGATGAAACAACCACATGAGCCAAGGATGATCTGCAAGTAAAATACCTATCACACAAGAGAGACAAAACACATATATTATGTTCTAAAAAAAACTTCGATTCATTGTACAAATGTAATTAAAATTGGAATATATTATATTGAATGAATGACTTTCTTTATATAAAGAAAGATAACTAAACATATCCAAAAGATAACTGTTATTAAAAATTGCAAACTAGA
The DNA here is from genome assembly GCA_027943335.1 of Chamaecyparis obtusa. Taxonomy (NCBI): domain Eukaryota; kingdom Viridiplantae; phylum Streptophyta; class Pinopsida; order Cupressales; family Cupressaceae; genus Chamaecyparis; species Chamaecyparis obtusa. The sequence goes on from BSBK01007724.1 coordinate 674,640, forward strand.
GCTAAGATATGCAAGCTAGAAGTGCATGATATGCACAATGTGCAAAATGGAGCCCAACTAGACTAAATTATCCTAAATTTAGGGTCATTAAGTGAGCTTAAGCTAGAACATGATTGTGAAAACATGTTCTCAACAATGCATAATAAAATGCATGAGAATATTTTTGAGCATGTGCACAATTAGTTAATGCAACAAATATGCATGCTCTAACACTTCCCATCTAGTAATGTAATCAAAGAGTTTCGAAAGGGGCTAGCAAAATCCTACTCAATTCCTATCTTGGCACAAAAAATAATTCCCTCCTAAAAATGAATAGTTAAATATTTTGAGTATCTAAATTAATCAAATAAATGGTGAGAGTATATTGGAAGATTTAAAACTTATTAATCTTTTAAATTTACTTGGATTTAGGTAAAAAATGACTTATAGGAGGTCACCATAGTTACAAAAAGTAGTGGAAACCATTCAAATTTCAAATCACTAGCCAAATTTTGAATTCTTTTGTAGCCTACTTTTTTTACAACTTTGTATCAAAATATTGGGATTAGAAAAATTAGAATCCCTACTCACTATCAATATTAAATGTTGTAACCAACAAAACATGTTTCCATTATTAAAATTGAAATTGAATTTCACGTTCTTTTATCTACTTTTATGTTTTTAACATGAGCTTATCATCCTCTACTCACATGGATTTTGTATTGATTCTTAAAAAAATAAAACTTTTGAATGATATATGAGGAACAAATTAAATTCATCTATTAATACATAAGATTTTAAAAAAATAAAAAAATCAAGTTGTTGGTTCAAAATAACTAGCTAATACATGGTGTCCAAAAACTTAAATTTGAGCTTTCCACTCTAAAGTCCATTTTCTTTTGTTGCTTCCTTGTAGACATGCCCATATCTTATAGATCAATGCTTTTCCCTTCCATTATTATATTATAAAGCTACTATACTGAAATTTTTAGTATGCCTCACCTTAACTTCATAATAGATTTCTAAGAATCTTATTAAGTCTATTTATCATTTTTCATCCATAAAGTTCTTTATTCATGGATCTATTAAGAAATTGTAGCATAGCTCTTGGTCCTTAGATTAAGTTATTTCTCAGAACAAGTTTTATATGCATTATAAACTTAAAGAAATTATATTTATTTTTCTAGCTCCCCTTTCTTACTATTGATATTTACTTCAATATTTTATTCATTGGTTTCTTATAGATTGAACACACATTGCTTATTTTGTGCTCCATCTATCTTTCTTCTTTAGAGCTTCATGATGTCAATTTTATTTTTTCATCATGTTCAATTGTAACACCATACGATTATCAACTTGTAATGTTGTTACTATTTGTAATACATTTTACATTCACTTATAAAATTACAAAAACTTCACTATTAATACATGTAGAAGTTCCCTTTTCTATAGGTTCATATAGAATCTAAAATAATAATAATATATCACTATTTGCATCATTCCATTTTTTTTTTGTCTTCCTCCACTTATAACTATTTTGAAGATAAATTATAACACTTTAAACCTCATATTTTTCTGAGAATTCCTTACATACTCACAATACATTATTATTTCTATATCTATTTGAATTATATTGAATAGAGAACCCTATAACACCTTTTACTTCATAAAAAGAAACAATAAACAATAACTAAGCTTAAAAAAACTGAAATTAAAACCTTTCCTTGCTTGCCTTTATTCTATTACAAAATACTGCAAAATTTCGCATCATCCACATTAGTCATTGAAATGTTTCTCTCAATATTTTCAGCCACACTTTTTTCAATCCAATTCAGCTAGTATATGTATTAAAACAATAACAAAGTAGAAATTGATAATTAAACAACTTAACAGTGAATAACGTCCTTGGTAAAACTTCCTTGATCGTGTAATTAAGTAGTATTTTCTTGATCTTCTTCGCGTTTGAGCTTCTGCCATTGAGTATCATAACTTTTCTTCTAATAGTAAATTCTAGATAGTTTATGAATTCTGCCACCCAATTAACTATCTATCATAACATAGATAGATAGTTTATGAATTTTTATTTCAAATTTTCTAGAACGACTCTAAAAAGGTTTTAACATGTGAATAGTATTGGTTTGGCCTCTATAGGCAGGTGGGTGCCATGATTAATAATCAAAATTTCTCACTGGTAAAACCCATACTTTTTCTTTATAGTTCAATATTCTTTGAATAGTCAAGTTATCATCAGATTTTCTTGTTTATTTTGTCTTAGATTCTTATTCCCCATGGTAGCAAAAACCAATACCTTTAATCCTCGGGAGAATGCACAGTTTGAATGAATCATGGTTTAATTCCAATTGAAAGACCAAAAGACAGTTTGAATGAATAAACAGTCAAACATTGGAAAGTGATAAGAATGAATAGAAACGTAAAAAGGATATCAGTTGGGATTCGTCAGCATGAACATGAATGGCACATAAAACAATATCAGCCTAGGAAGAAAAGAGAGAAAGAAAGTAAATGAAATTGTCTGTTCCTATCTGATTCTCTTTAATCTGAGATAAAGTAGTTTTGATTAATGGGTAGGGCCATATATTACATTAAATCACACGTTTTTTCCATGATGTCTTCCTTATGGATAGATATCAAAGCCTCCATTTTGCTAATCTATTAGATTTTTGCGGGCTACTGTATCCTTTGCTGTTTCATGAATATTCAGTCTATGACATTATAATGGCCTTAGCTTTTTAATTTCTTTTGACAAACTATCTCTCCATTTGAACTTTTCTCATGCTATTTTGTCTATATCTTGATCAACAAGGTGAAACGGAAAGATAAAGTTGATAAGAAGATGAAAAGGAGGGCCCAATCGATACCAATTCTATTCTTGTTTCAAGATAATCTTTGGCTGATTTGCTAAATATATTAGCCACTACACTATAATGGTCCTAGAACATTCATTTTGGGATAGAACGAGTTTCATGGACTCTTTAAAAAGTCTAATTGAAAGTTGTCCAAGTTAAAAGTAGGTTTTGAATTACAATTTGCAGGGAGAGAATATCATTTACTTGTCTTAGGATTCTCTAATACTTATTATATATAAAGATCTTTTTGCTTGTATACCACTGAAAAAAGTTTTTAACAGATATGAAAGCTCAGAAGGAATTGCATATTCAAATCACTCTATAAAGTGATCAGAGAATTAATCATGTGTTACTTACACTGTGCCTGCCTGATAAAAGGTATTTCTAACTTCGAAGACAAAATATTTATTTAATGAACGAGAAACACCCTTTTCCATTTAACAAATTTTCAAACGTATAATATTCATACATTTTTCTTCGATGTTAAATTAGAAGGCTCTGGAGCAAGATTGCTGGGAGAGAATCTCATGGATCATGCATCTATTACTATCTAACTAGGATATACGACGGTAACTTTAAGATTTTTTTCTCTCCATTTCCCCAATATGGTAAACAAGAAACCTTACTCTCTATATTAAATAGTCTTATATATATCAAGGACTTTCTCTCCATTAGCAATAATTTGATTTGTAAGTTAAGAAATAATTGAAATGAAGAAATTTTAAATTAAGAATGTTTGATATAAATTGTTTAGAATAATAGGAGTTGAGTTTCATAATTATATTATATTAAATAATTTTTTAAAATTAAATATTTTAATAAGGTTTTATAAATATTTAAAGATAGTGATATTACTACCAGGATTCAACTGTGTAGTTTTTTTGCTTCAAACTTTTTGACCCATGTTTCATGAGAAGTGGTTCACATGAACCCATCTCTCATGAGAATGAATGCAACACTTAACACTCATTGGATTTAGGTGATGCTCATAGAGGTGAAGCACCAAGACTTCCCAGGAGGTCACCGATCCTAGTACTACTCCAGCTTGAGCTAGCTTAACTATGGAGTTTCCTCCATGGTTAAACTCACTATGCCTGCAACCCCATTTGCAAAACCTTCACCAAGTGTTGTTCCTTATGAACCATTCATTAGAAAGCCCTTTAAGCTAATCAATTGATAAGTAGGAGATATTTTCCACAACAAGTCAAATAGTGATATTGCTATCAGGATTAAACTGTGTAGCTTTTTTGAGACAAGCTCTTTGACCCATGTTGAATCATGAGTAGTGGTTCACATGAGCCCATCTCTAATGAGAATGAATGCAAAACTTAGTACTCATTGGATCTAGGTGATGCTCATAGAGGTGAAGCATCGAGACTTCCCAAGAGGTCACCCACCCCAGTACTACTCCATCTTGAGTGTGCTTAACTATGTAGTTTCCTCCATGGTTAAACCCACTCTACTTGCAACCCCATTTGTAAAACCTTCACCAAGTGTTATGCTTGATGCACCATTCATTAGAAATCCCCTTAAGCTCATCAATTGATAAACTTAGGAGATATTTTCCACATCAAGTCAAATTGTGATATTGCTATCAGGATTCAATTGTGTAGTTTTTTTTAGTCAAATTCTTTGACCCATGTTTCATGACTACTAGTTCATATGAACTCATATCTCATGAGAATTAATGCAACACTTAGCACTTATTGGATCTAGGTGATGCTCATAGAGGTGAAGCATCGTGACTTCCCAAGAGGTCACCCATCCCAGTACTACTCCAGCTTGAGCACGCTTAACTACAGAGTTTCCTCCATGATTAAACCCACTCTTCTTGAAACCCCATTTGTAAAACCTTCACCAAGTGTTGTGCCTTATGAACCATTCATTAGAAAGAACCTTAATCTCAATAGTTTATAAGTAGGAGATATTTTCCACAAGTCAAATTGTGATATTGCTTGTGATATTGCTATTAGGATTCAACTGTGTAGCTTTTTTTAGTCAAATTCTTTGAGCCATGTTTCATGAGTAGTGTTCCACATGAATCCATATCTCATGAGAATGAATGAAACACTTAGGACTCATTAGATCTAGGTGATGCTCATAGAGGTGAAACACCATGACTTCCTGAGAGGTCACCCATCCCAGTACTACTCCATCTTGAGCACACTTAACTACAAATTTTTCTCCATGATTAAACACACTCTTCTTGAAACCCCATTTGAAAAAACTTGACCAAGTGTTGTTCCCTATGAACCATTCATTATAAAGTGCCTTAATCTCAATAATTGATAAGTAGGAGATATTTTCCACAAGTCAAATTGTGATATTGCTCTCAAGATTCAACTATGTAGTTTTTTTTAGTCAAATTATTTAACCCATGTTTCATGAGTTGTGGTTCACCTGAACTCATCTATCATGAGAATTAATGCAACACTTAGCACTCATTGGGTCTAGGTGATGCTCACAGAGGTGAAGCACCAAAACTTCGTGAGAGGTCACCCATCCCAATACTACTCCATCTTGAGCGTGCTTAACTATGAAGTTTCCTCCATGGTTAAACCCACTATTCTTGCAACCCCATTTGAAAAACCTTCACTAAGTATTGTACCTTATGAACCATTCATTAGGGATACCCTTAAGCCCATCAATTGATAAGTAGGAGATATTTTGTACAAGTCAAATTGTGATATTGCTATCAGGACTCAACTATGTAGTTTTTTTTAGTCAAACTCTTTGACCCATGTATCATGAGTAGTAGTTCACATGAACCCATATTTCATGAGAATGAATGTAATACTTAGCACTCATTAGATCTAGGTGATGCTGACAGAGGTGAAGCACTGAGACTTCACGGGAGGTCACCCATCCCAGTACTACTCTAGCTTGAGCATGCTTAACTATGGAGTTTCCTCCATGGTTAAATCCACTTTTCTTGCAACCCCATTTGAAAAACCTTCACCAAGTGTTGTGACTTATGAACCATTCATTAGAAATCCTCTTAAGCTTGAATCAATTGATAAGTAGGAGATATTTTCCACAACAAGTCAAATTGTGATATGCTATTAGGATTCAACTATGTAGTTTTTTTTAGTCAAACTCTTTGACCCATGTTTCATGAGTAGTGGTTCACATGAACTCATCTATCATGAGAATGAATGCAACACTTAGCACTCATTGGATCTAGGTAATTCTCATAGAGGTGAAGCATTGGGACTTCCTGAGAGGTCACCCATCCCAGTACTACTCCATCTTGAGTGTGCTTAACTACACAGTTTCCTTCATGGTTAAATGTTCTTTTCTTGCAACCCCATTTGAAAAACCTCCACCAAGTGTTGTGCCTTATGAACCATTCATTAGAAAGTTCCTTAAGCTCATCAATTGACAAGTAGGAGATATTTTCCACAAAAAGTCAAATTGTGATATTGCTACCAGGATTCCACTGTGTAGTTTTTTTGAGTCAAACTCTTTGACCCATGTTTCATGAGTAGTGGTTCACATGAACCCATCTCTCATGAGAATGAATGTAATATATTTCATAATTTACTCTTTATTAAAATAAAATAATATTTTTTGATTAAAGATTAGAAATAATTTGAAAGGGAACTTAATCTTTTTAAAATCTAATAATAAGAGAAAAACAAATCATAATATTTCTAGAAGAGTGAGTGATATTAGAGAAACAACAAGGTTGAAACAAAGTGACAGTAATACAACAACCAAATAGGAGGGAGTTGAGAAACAAGATCGCAAAGAGTTTAAACCAATTGTTACCTCTCACTTATCCTTAACAAACCCTAGGTGTTTTACAACAAACTCTAGTACACGAGTCTCAAAATATCTCTCTTCTTTTGATTTTTGATTGTGAATTATAGATCTAAGATCGACCTTATCTAAAAGATTTTGATAGTTTATAATGTTGGCATTGCATGCTATTATTGATGTCAAATTGAATGTGTTGTCATTGATGTCAACTTGACTTTAACTTGATGATAGATTTATACAACTAAAGCCACTGAGAAATGGTGTGTGGTCAACATTGTTAAGAGATATATTTGAGAGAGATTGTTTGAAATAATCAATAGCATGGGATCAACATGACTTAAGATATGGGAGTCAATCCAGAAGTCTACCAGATGTATTCATAACAACTTGACACTCTGGATGTATGATATACAATTAGTTACTCTTGTTCTACATACCTTATGATTTGATTGATGTCTGAATGCTAAAGGACTTAGTTGAATAATATTTGAGTCTTTACTCATACATGTTCTTTTGGGAAATATTGTGTAAGGCATATATTACATATTTTCGTAGGTTAGTGAATTTGAATTTTTTTTTTTATTCGTTTGTATTGAAAAATTTGGTCTTTCAATTTTAGAAATAAGCTAATTTTTTCCTCTAAGTATATTCCTAGGATTTGATAGCTTAGAATCTCCTACTAGAAGAGTTTAAGTTGACTTTTCTCTGGACTACATCAAAATAGAGTCAACTACCATAGGAGTGTATCAAAATTTTCCACATTCCTCTTGAGTGATATTTTTACATATGTGGATTCATGGATATGATCAAGGAAGTATAAGGATTCATTTGTGTGAGTTTCATAATATTATTTAAATTACCCCATTGTAATATACTATATATTGAAGAGTCATACTCTATAAAAGATCCTCTATTTCTATTAGTTTAGTATGCTTATCCTCTTGTGCTAATACTTAATGATCAATCAAAAATTAGGATATGGCTCTAGGAATGCTCTAGATCATCCAAATTAATTTCATTATGATCTTCATTATTATTTTGGTTACTCCATTGTGATCCAAAAATGAACAATTGATAGTCATATCTATATTGCCATTGTTTGGGGTGATAATATTAGTTCCTTCATTTGCAGTTGTTCCCAAACTTCCATATTTTCTTTGGAAAATTTGTTGCATTATGCTCAGATGTTTTTGTGCCAATCATGCATTGGATTAGTCTAAAACCCATTTTTATTCATGGTACACTTATTTTAA